>CM040125.1:214639203-215839203 GCA_022559845.1 Amorphophallus konjac | reverse complement strand
GCAGCGACAGCAACACCATATGTCTGTCCCCTGTTCCAGCGAGCAGGCAGAACCGACATCCGCCGTCTGTTTAGTTTCTAGTTCTGCTTTTCCCCTCCCCGCCTGGCCGGCTAAGCACCCCTCCCTGCGTGGAGGTATATTTTGATTATAATCCAATTCCCCACCCCTAGTCCAACCCCCTTGCAAGGGGCGTAGTGCATGTATTAGCAGGTCGCCATCCGAAGCTACACCGACGCGGCATGCGGGTGCATGCCCACGCCTCCCCGCTCGCCCTCGTCTTCGGCCGGGATTGGTGTTCTCACACCGATCAGGTGAGCTCCGGGACACATCCCTCACTGGTTTACTTTTGCTTACTTTGTATTGTCTTTAGCTCCGTCGGACAGTAAGTGAGCGCCCAATCCAAATTTTCCCTCTAATTGAGTGGCCACCGCGGAGTGAGGTGAGATCGACCCTACAACCCACGCCTTTGGCGTGCTGGCCGCCCACAAAATTAGGTATCCCAGCCCCTTAGGGGGTCAGCCATAGCGAAGCCAAGCCTTGGAACGTCAAGGTCCCACTTTGGACCCTCCCACCATCGCCAATTTGCCCACGGGTAATAGTGTCCGCTACGCGTGTGAGCTCGCCCGAGTACTTTCATCGTCAAAGTTGTTTGCTTACGAGTCATAGGTCCAAGGTGCATTGACCTCGTGACTACCACCCCAAGGTGGTGTCACATCAGTATGACTCAAATAAAAATGTGGAAATATAACATATGACTCAAGATAAATGACTAGACCATGTCGGACGCTTCCGAGGTGAGGAGACGAGCCGTGAGTGTGGTCCAGGAGGTGATGTCCCCATCATTTTGGGTGTTTATCCTCTAAATCCGATCTAGGGCTTCTAAGCCATGCCGCGCCGTTGACTCTTCTCTTCGACCCCAGGCTATCTAGGGAAGTACTAGAGTCCTCTCTCTTTGCTAGAGTTCTTTCTATTTCAGTTTCTCTTCTCTTTTCAACACTCTCTTTTATGCACTATTTCTCTTACATATTGCACACTTATAGCACATTTTGCATCTCTTTCTTGCTACGTTTTCTACCTCCTTACATTCTTCAATCATTATACAACACACACCTATATTTTGTTCCCTTCTACAGGGGTTAAAAACCCTTCCCCGGTTTCTTCCCTCAATTTCTTATGCTTAATTTTCATATGGGATTGAGGCTACACTTTCATGTTCTAATGGGTTTTTCTCTCCTTTGTTGATTTGTTTCGCAGGATAGGCAAGCGTGGACGTGAGGCTCTTGCTTTGTAGCCAGTTGGAAGGTGAGGAGGAGTTGAACCACGAAGTTCTCGCACCCCATTTTGAACGCGATCATGTTGTAGCAGTTCTGCTTCGACTGCGTCCTTTCCCTTCATCTTTCTATGGTACGCATCAGATATTTAGGTTTCTCTACATCTTTCCTGATGTTATCCTTGGTGGTGATCACAGTACGCATTTCTATCTTTTATCACCCCTTTCCCCTCTTATATATTATATGATTGCACATGCTTGTTCTTTTGTTCGGGGGTGGATCTTTTATCAACACCCGTTAGCCCAAGTTCATGTTTTTGGGTGTCTGTGGAAGTCATAATACCTCGATTAACATGCTATATGACCTCTTGTGTTCTGGACTTCTTCGTTATGCTAGTTCGAGTCACCGTACAACCTAGTACGGGCAGAGGGTTGTTTCTACACGACGTTAGTTTTCAGGGAAAGTGGTTTCTGTGTGGGCCATGTGTATGGCCAATGACTGTGAGTCCTGTGACCCAGCCAGGGGTGCTGGGGGCTTCTTAGTCTCCGTTAGAGAGGGAATGAACCCAATGGTTATGAGCCACCTCAAGAATCCTTTTTATAGTGATTTCTGACCCTCAGACTAGGGTAATTTGATGGCATGGAGCCGTGTTGTACAACGGGCTTAGGAAGAGTAGCGTGACTCAATGGCCATTAGATTAGCGAGTCTCGCCAGTCATCCTGAGTCTGGTGGCACCAAGCCACCCTGTGTTCTGTGATACTTACGACGGGTGTGTGCGTAGCTAGTTAGTACTTCGGTGTTTATTCTACCGAGTGTTTCAACCTCGAGTGATCCTCTCACTAGACATAGTTGACCTAGGCATGTAGTTGCCGACCCACCTAGGAGTGGAGGAGGCTAGACCCGAGTAGATGAATTTTAAGCTGGTTGCGATAGGCCCCCTTACCTTTGCAGCCTAATTCCGACTGGGGGGAAAATCGGCGAGAGGACACAACCTAGAGCAGATGGTCTGTGTGTGCACATATAGTTGGGGGTTGTAGACACGTGCTGATGAGCATGACCACGACTAGTCCTAGTTTTATGGTTACTCGTGTACGGTGTCTCAGTTTCCGCCTTGGGTGAGTAGAAAGACACCTGAGACTGCGGACTAAGTTGTCAGTGGATGCATCCGACCATATGCTTAGTGGGTAGTTGTCTTGTTACGCGAGATGAGATTCTTCGTGGTTCTTTGGGTGACTTCTATGTACTTTTCTCGATGTTGAGGTTTAGGGTTCCCAGTAGAGTCGTCGAGGTCTCACCCATAGATAGTGTAGGGTACACGACGATGAGGTCATGATTGTACCCTTAGAACATATGGTCTTGGTGCCGTCCCTGAGGATGGGACTGCAAAACAGAGATGTCGTGGTTTTTCCCTTCAGTAGCGTAGCCGAGGTTGCACCGATGGTTCGGCGGTCCCGACTATGAGATCAGAGTTTCCTTTCCGTTGACGATAGGAGTAGGTTAGAGAGCTGTGTTTCTACTACTTTCTTCTGTTACTATTGTTATTACGATCACTATTGTTGTTGTTGTTGTTATTTCTATTATCGTTACTGTTTACCGTCGTTGTTTCGTGGTGGGGATCCGCGGGACCCCTATTGAGCCAATGAGATGAGGCTCACCCCTTTCTTTTTAGGTGTTGCGGTTCCTCCTTGAGGTTCAGGGGTGCAGCGCAGAGGTCAGTAGTTGCCAGTAAGCTAGAGCGAGGGCGTACCCGACGAATGAGTATATTTTCTCCCCTATAGACTGTACTTTATAGACTGGACTCTGTAGTTAATTTATTAATTGAAAATGTAAATTTATTTATTGTTATTTAAACAATTAATTCTATAGTTTAGTTTTGCATTATTTTGAATTTCAATGCATCTCCACAACACCCAAATAACCCTTCCGAGCCTTCCGGCTCGTGGTGATGGGCCAGGATTCAAATGGTATCGGGTAATTCTCGGTATCCGGATCTTGGGTCATTACACCAGGCATAGCGGTGCCCCCGATAGCTAGTTACTCCAGGCACAACGATTCCCACAGCACCCGACTGCCCCAGTCCGGACGACGCCTGACTGTCATAGTCTCAACAACGCTTAACCACTCTAGGCACAACGGTGCCCCCAGTACCATGCTACTCCACTCACAACGGTGCCCATGGCACCCTACTATCCATTCATGATGGTGCCCGATTGCCCTAGTCTCAATGACACTCAACTGCTCCAGTCACAATGGTGCGCTCGACACCCAACTACTCCAGTCACGACAGTGCCACCGACACCCAGTTACTCTAGTCACAACACTCTCGTGCCACCTGGTTACTCCAGTCACAATGGCACCCATAGCATCTGACTTCCCCAATCTCCACGGCACCCGACTTCACTAGTCTCAATGGCACCTTATCACTCTAGTCATAGCGATGCACGAATTCTCACTCAAAGATGAGCTCGATAGCTCACCCCGAGCAGCACCCGACAACTCACTCCGAGCCACACCCGATAGCTCATCACTAGCCATGCCTGACTACTTGACCTTGAGCCGGTGCCCCACTGCTCTACATGAGCCGCGCCCGATTGCTCTGCATGAGCCGCTTCCGTCAGCCCCTTGTTGACACATAAAATTTGGCATCGAGAGTAATGAGTCTTGCCAAGCCGAACGAGGGCAAAATTAAAATAAAATATCCTAAAATAGTGTCAGAAATATTTCTCAAAGTGCTGCCCAGGCAAAGTCAAGTCAGGCATGCCCCGAAGCCTCAACGGCAGCATAATTTGACAATCGAAATCACCTAAAAGTCCTGATAGACAACAATTCTATTCAAGAAATTGATACGACAGAGGTGTTGAAATTGAAGAAAATGTCCCGAGGGTGGCCACCAAGATATTTTCTGGCCCTAGTGGAGCAGGGTCAAACCGAGCAAGCTCCAAAGACACGACAACAGCACAATTTGGCTGCCAGAGTAGCCCAAAAGTCATGATACAACAACTCTTTCTTAGGGAATGATACAACAGTAGTTCTATTCAAGAAAGTGATACGGCAGAGGTGTCAAAATTGAAGAAAATGCCGCAAGGGGGGCACCAAAATATTTTCTTACCCCACTGGTGTAGGGTAAGGCTGGGTAAGCTCCAAAGACCTGACATCAGCATAGTTTGGCTGCCGGAGCAGCCAGAAAGTCACGATATGGCAACAACTCTTTCCTAAGGAATGATACGGCAACAACTTTGAAAAAGAGATGACATAACTCTACTGAAGCGAGACAAGTTGGGTAGGCTCCAGGACTCGATGATAACTCAACGTGGTGGCGGGAGCTACCTAAAGCCTATGAAATGGCATCCAGGAGGTGATACGACGCTAGTACAAACTACGCTGAATCAACTCCAAATCACATCCAAGAGGGCCAAAAAGGTCTGGAATGCAGGCGCGCGCAAGCGCACGAGAAGTGCTAGAGGGAAAAGAAGTCAATCTGCTTCCAGACCCGACGGTGAAAATCAGACGTCCCCAAAAGTGTAGTAAGCCGCATGAACTAGCACCATCAAAGCTGCCGATTCATTGGCTTGCTGAAAGCTTCACACGACATCACTAAGATGTCAGAATATATGTACTGCAATGGTACAACTCCGACGCCAGAATAGACCCTACCGTGTCGTGTTCATGGATACACTGCCATTCCGCCAACCAAATGTCCATTTTAGTCAAGTGATGCTACTTCAATGCGCTATCAGTTCAACCTTCACACCTCTGGTGCTGTTTCAGTGCATTGTCGATTCAACCTCTCCCCTGGCACTGGATCAGCGATACGACACCATTTCAATGTGGTGCCGGATCAAACCCCACGCTCACCGCATAAGCAAGATAAAAGGACGATGGATCAAGTGGATTGCACCGGATCATATGCTTAACCCTCTACAAAAGGGGAAGCCCATTTTGTTCGCAAAAAGAGAGCACTTTGAGAAAGGAGAGGGCAATTCTTTTGTGAGCTTCTACTGTCTAGAGGTAGGGGAAGTGGGAGATCGGAATGAGAAAATTAGAGCGAGAATGAGAGGAGTGAGGAAAGAGAGAAAGAGAAGAGCAGCGTTTAAAGGAGGGAGAGTGATAGAAGTGTAGGAAAGTCCCTACAGTAAGGAGAAAGAACTTCTCCCTGTAGCTAAGAAGGATGAGCTCTCATCTTGTATCTTTCTTCTACTATTTCTGAAATATAGAAATCATTTTGTTGAGCATCGTGTGCCTCAAACATTCTTTCTACCCTAACCCCTCTTGTCATTTATGTTGTGCTCCCTGTAATCAATTTTTTTTGTTGATAGTTGGGCACCAAGTGTGATCCGAATACCATTAATGGTTGATTATGCTATGTGAAAGGGGGGGAATTCTCTTCTAGAAATCCCCATTTGGAATTCATCCTCTCCCATGGTTGTGATTCTGAATGGGAGGGCACCTAAATCTTCCTCTGTGATGTTGTATGACTCTGCCGCATCACTTATTTTCCCTTTGTCTTGATGTATCCAATCTTTGCTTAAAAGATAATAAGAGGGGATCTTGGTTCCCCTTTCGAAAATACAGTGCTGGGGAAGGTGTAGATCATTGGAAAGCTGAGCCCGAGCAACTTTCAGCTCTTTCTCATTCTCCGAGCAATAGGTTCACCGCTGCTGGTTCATGAGCTTCTGTTTCAATCATCAGTGTGTCAGATTCACGGTTCTTGATTTGATTCACTTAAAGGGGGCTGCATGCTATGATAATCCGCAACCATGGCCGTGAACAGAGCCTACCCGAGCCCACATTCAGCACTAGTTGGGCCCCTTTTCTTTGCTTGCTTCTCCTCTCACAGTCAGCTCACCGATACCCTGTTACTGGCACCGTATCAGACAAATTTTGATTTGGTTGATTCCCCATCCTCTCAAGGCAAAGATCGAGTTCTGGAGTGCTAGCTTCATGGCCACATCCAGAGTCCATGATAGCCTGATACTTGGCCAAATTAGGGGCCCCCATCCCACTGATCTCCCTCGAGCAAATTCTTCTAGGGAAGGTCCTATTCCGGCAACCCCATTTCCCTTTAGCAAGTGCTTTGGTAGCCTCTCACAAATCATTTTTATTGCTTTCGTCATTGTCTCGCCGGTCATGTCCATCCCGTGCCTCAAGCCGGTGATCCTTGTCACCCTGTCCCGTGGAGGCTCCCCTCTCTGTCGAATGACCAGTTATTGGCAGAGAAGTGAACGATAATGAATAGTGTCAGTTAACTATTCATTTTGGACCCAATAAGGATTACATTCCTCTTTCTTTGATTTTAATTGTGACCCCATGCTCCTTACCTCCATTTAGAGCATCTGGGCAGTCTCGATCCCTTAGCAGGCTAGCCCTCGGGGATATGATGCAGCGGGTGACTGAGGATGTTGCCGCTCTATGCGCATTTGGTCAGTTAAGGGACCATCTCCGACTCTCCGTGGATGAGCACCCATATTTTTAACCCCATTATATCCCGGGTCTAGGGAAGATGTTTCCGGAATTTTATCAAAACTATAGACTTAGGGAAATTCCCGAAAGACTCAACCTGGATGACATTGTTTGTTAAAGAAATGGTGTTGTATCACCCATACCTTCTAATAGGGTGTTTGGGAATAATTTTTTTAAAAAATTATTTCTACCTAAAAAATTATATTAAGTCAATTTCTAACTTAAAATTTAAAATTAAAAAAATTGGTATCACCTGTTTGATAAAAGAAACATAATTTTCAAAATTTTTATAATCTCATTTGGGAGAGAAAGAGAGGGTGTCAAAAAAGAGAGGCAGTCGACAGATGACGTCCCGGCAGTGGCGTAGGAAATGGCCCAGCAGCGTTGATGCAGGGGCGGCAATGGCGTGCAGGTGGGGGACCTAGCAGAGGCGGCGTGCCCAACGTGGTGGCTGGGGCTGGGACACAGGCGATGGCGGGCAGGGGCAACGGTGAGGTGGCCTGGCGACCGGGTCCGTTCGCGACCATTCGCCACCGTCATTGGCACGCGAGGACGGGAGGGAGAGCCGGCCCGAGGATGGTGCTGGGAGGAGGAATGCCGGCTGTGGCTGGAGAAGGAGGCGGAAGGTCGGGGTTGCCATAGCGTCGGAGCCGCGCAGGCATGCGCAACAGAGGGCCAGCCGCGGGTGCAGCAGCTTCAGGGCCTATGGCAAGGGCGGGCGACTCCGCAGTGGCCGGTAGGTATGTGTGCAGTAGCTTTGTCGCGGGCACACGAACGGAGGTGGGTTGTGATGAATAGTGCCGAGGGCGAAAGAACACGGTGCCAGGCGCTTTAATGAGGGGGGAGTAAACTGAATAGTGCCATGGGGGACCGCAGGGGAGGAAGGGGGAGGGGACGCCAGCCGAGGGGGAGGGGGAGGGGACGCACTGGGGAGAGAGGGGGGGGGGAGAACAAGAGACGAGAGAGTGTGCGATCTCAAAAAAAAATTTGGTAGAGGGTTAATTTTTTTAGAAATAGATTATAATGGGATGGGATTCTCTTCCTAAATTGTAGGAGAGAAATATCAAACGGGGTTAGATGGATCTACCTCTCTTGTTTTTAAATTTGAGAGAAAAAAGAGAGAAAAAATAGCAACCAAACACCCTATAAGGTAGTGGCTATCAATCGGTGCATACCTTTTCTATATATAAAATAAATAATAATAATAATAATAATAATGAATAAAAAATATTGACAAAAAAGTCATAAAAAGAAATACACATGTTTTAAAATCGAAACAACCAAAAAGATGTAACAAATCAAAACAACAGAAAAGTATAATAAAATTAAAACAATAAAAAATTATAATAAATAAAACATCAAAATTATATAATAAAAATTAAAACAACAAAAAGGATGTAACAAATCAAAACAACAAAAAAATATAATAAAATTAAAATGATAGAAAAAATATATAACAAATCAAAACAACAAAAAATATAAGAAAAGTCAAAGTGACAAAAAAATATTTAACAAATCAAAACAATAAAAAATATACAATCATATGAAAAAAATTCATAAAATAATAATAATCTCTGATCTGGCATCCCCCTGATTCGACACCCCATCTTTCTCACCTCCTCCTTGTGTAATAATGATCTCGCACCTTCTTATCCCTGTTCTTTTTATCGCTTTTATCATCATCTATCCCCGCACTATCGGTCCAGCCTGTGCAGAAGCTCAAGCCCGTGATTCCCTATGCCCTACTACCAGTCGGGACTTGCCTAGTTGCCAGAATAGCAACTTTCCATAGGAAAGATGAACAACAATGGATAGTGGTTTTTAACTATTCATTTTGGGCCCAATAAGGGCAAAATTCCATTTATTTTGATTTAAGCGCGACTCCATGTCGCGGCATGGATTTCTTCCACTGTTTATTTAATTGTCAGTTGCTGAGCTCCGATCTGCACCGTAATGTCCCTGCTGGGACCCTTGGGATTGCCCCCTCGTGACAATCTAGCTAGCCCGAACCGGTGCCGTTAAACTATGAGTGAGGGGAATAGAAATGATGCCTATCACGAGTCAGGTTTGGATCCTCGGGTTTACCCCGTTGTGGCCAAGACCTGACCTCGCTTTGGGGCCGATAACAACCTCGATCTGAGCTACATTTTCCAGATTCTATCCCATTTCTTGCCATTTTAAAATATCGAATCATGTCGGATCATAGAAACATATGTCCCGGGGATCGTCTATGTCATTGCTGCACTATCAGCACAATGTAGTCCCCAAATAAATGTTCGAATGAGTTTTCCTCGTGCACCGTCTGGGTTTACTGCATTCCACAATCTTAGACCTGATTGCCCAAAGTCACGCCGGTTCATCTCTGAACCCCCATGCATGAGCTATGGCAGGAATAATGGGTCGAATAGCTTGTACATATGAGACTTTAGAAGCCCCCGAATGATCTGGACCCCCTGGTAGGTTAGCCCTCAGGGGTACCACATTCGACATGGGCTCGAGTGCTGCTGCTGCTTGCACACCTGAATGACTAAGGTACCATCTTAGATCTCTGTGGATGAGCACCTGTTACATCCCCCCCGACATGCACGGGGGCAGGGGAGATGTTGCCAAAATTTTATTAATTTTTTATTTAAGCGATCGTTGATGGATTTTCTCTCACATGTGCTATTGCTCATGTAGAAGAGTAATAATAGACGATAGATAAATGAAAGAATCTCATTAATGAAGCAATAAAAGAAGTGAGCAAATAAAAGAAAACAAATAATATCATCATGAAATAAATATATATATAAATGAAGAGAATGAAAGATGATGAATGTAACAGGCTGGACGTCCCTTCCGTTGGCATGAATGCCTTGCTACAATTAATTTTCTCATATTCTATTTCATTTTTCATAATATTTTATATTTCAAGTCATATAACCCTTCTTCTTCGATTAATCAAGGGTTTTCTCCCTTTGAGAAGATGTAATTAACATCACAACCTTTATGGTGCAGTGGGTCTCGAGTCTCGACTCAGTAACCACTATCGGCTCGTCAGTCAGACACCGCACACGCGACTTCAAGCTCCTTAGCCTCGAAGTCCGAATAATTTTTCACCTCGTGACTGATATGCCTGTGAGTAAAATTAAAAGAATAAAAATAAATAAATAAATAAATAAATAATATTCCACAAGTTTGCCACTCCTAGTGGGACTCAACCTCCCTTCATCTCTTCGCCTGGACTGAGGGCCCTATGGCCTCCCAATAAATGATGTTTGCTTGTCTTGATGATCAGATGCTATTCCTGTAATTCAGGGGTTTCCCTCCAGTGGTTGGCTTCCCAAATTTCTTGGGGGTGGCCTTCGTGAGCCTGTTGAACGTTGAAGTGACGAAGTCTATGGAGACTTCCCTATCAAGGCTATGCCTACTGAGGCCAGAATTACATACAACCCTACCAATTGCAAGAAGTTTCAGACAATCGGCTATTATGCCCAGCATATCAACTCTAGAACCAGTTTAATCAACAAGAAATTGGCTCCCTGCAAGAGAAGAGTTTCAAGAATGAATGTTGTTGTTCCTAAAGGCCAACTATCTACTACCGACAAATCTGTGCTGGTTGAAAATGTTAGAGTCTATCTGAATGACTGAGGTTGAAGTCATATCGGACCACATTGTACCATCGGTTCCAGTGCGCAACTCTTTTCAAGTGCTACTTGGGAATAGAAGAGAGTATGTTGTGCCAAGTCACAGACCAAGAAAAAGTTGGCCCTGAAATCAACCAAGTGCAAACAAGTATGGATAACTAAGAGGGCCCAGGCTCCCTTGTTGGCCTAGGAAAAGCTCACAAGAGTTAATGAAAAGAAACCATGACAAGAGATGCAAAGTGATTTGCCAGCCCTAGTGTCTCCTCCACCAGTCTTCACAACACGTGCTCAACAGGGAAATATATGTTGGTACTCTAGATATCACAATAGAACAGCCCATCTAGGATGCTTGGCTTGTATGCCCCCCTACTTTTCACAAGCACAAGAGAGATTAGCCGGACCGTGTGCAGTTATCTCCACGGTCTCAAAAATACTATTTTGGGACAACAAAGGCTACTGGGAGCCCTGGAAGCTACTCAAAGAAAAAGAAGAAGAAGAAAACAAAAACAAAAAAATTTTCAAGGATATCAAACCCCACTCGATGATGGAGCAGATAGTGAAGATGCTGGTAGTTATGGGTCCTTACTTCAGCAAGAGATGAATCCAGCAGTTTTAGATGTTGAGAGACTAACCTTTCTTTGTAAACCATCAAGAAGAATAACATGAAGGAATGCAAATTTGCAGATATATACATGCCACATGGCTGGGGTGGCTAGCCAATACGGGGCTCTGCCCACTAAACCTGAGAAATTGTCCCAGCCCGCTAAAAGGCTTGGTCTTCTCACTGGAGAAGGAAAAGCTAGAAAGGGGCCCTTGATGGTTGCACCCGTCAAAGAAGCAACCTCTGAGCTGGTCATAACAAATGTGATTGTAAATGTAGTGACAACTGAATATGATAGTGGGATGCCACCCATCCCACCTGAAGAAGCTTCAGCTAAGGCGGGAGACAATACCCCAGCCCCTCCATGCATGATCCCGCTCTGCTGGCATTACTGCAAAAAAATACTAGCAAGAAATTGAAATGCTGAAAAGATAGCTAAATGAAAGGAGTATCGGTTCATCTACATCCAAGCAGGCAGAAGCCCCACCTGAAACATCATGAGGTGGCGCCAATTCGCTCGAAGCCTCACTACAACCAGCCGCATCCCAACCAACACCTAGCCATGCTGGGGGAATTCTCCACCAACAACTACAACTAGTAGCTCCAACACGACCTCCAGTCTCCCAGGCATGTCAAGGGCCTATTGCAATGCCCCATGCGACGGTGTGGATTGCACCGCACATGCAACAAGCTCGTTTCTACCCAAGTTCGGTTGACCCCGTGCTAATGAATAGGCTGATGGTATAACAAATGATTGAAATAAAACTAGCAGAAAGGGGTGATGGTGACCACACCTCATTCGATGTTTACAAAATATAATACCCAGCCCATCATGCTGCTAAAAGACTGCCGCCTGGCATCGATAAACCGCCCAAGTTTGATATGTTCAATGGGCAGGGGAAACCGAAGGATCACATCGCCTCTTATATATCCCTATAATGAGTGATTTAGCCACTGATGAGTCATACTTACTAAAATTCTTTGGGTCCACATTGATGGGGCTCGCATTTGAATGATATTCAAGCTTGCGGCTAGCTCTATTACTGATTGGCCAGACAACGCCCAAGAAAGTCAGAAGAAAGCCAGCACCCAACTCCACTCTAGGAGTACATATTCGTGGCACCATACCTAGGCTACTGCTACTAGCTGTAACCTTTTCCTGGAATGCAACAAGCCCCTAGGTGATCTTGAGAAGACCCAATAAAAACAAAACAAGAAAGACTCTATTACCGGTGCCTATGGCAAAACTAGTAGTAGTGATGTGAAACACCCTTGGACTTAAGCAAGCAAGCACATTCGCAATCTAAATGGGCCAATTTGGGCCGCCGCTCTCTCGTCGCTCACCCAAGCCCGGGGTGACTTGGCGATGCCAAGTGGAGGATGTGGGGTTAGACCCTTGCTGGTAGAGGGCCAGCAAGACCAAAGTTTGATACCTAATGGATGTGGATGCCCAATTCAATGGGGCCGACAAAGTGCCGAAGGCACCGGATGCACTCTTTTCCACGGTGATCACTTGTAGCAAAGGAGTTTAAGGATCGGGCTCTCATTCACGGCCAGCGGAGTTTATGAACTAATATTGAAGGAACAAGCACAAATTAGAGCAAAGTTTGGAGCACTTACTCGACCGGTTTGAAGAAACCAGTCCCGCTCGGAGACGAGGGCGAGCGGGGAGGCGGGTGGATCCTCACACGCCGCGTCGGGGTAGCTTGACCTGCCCAAATGATTACAATACTACACCTCTCGCAGGAGGGGGACCTTGGGGTGGGGGTTAATGGATATTACAACCAAAACTACCTCCACGCAGGGAGGGGCCTTCAGCCGGCCAAGCGGGGAGGGGAATTGGAGAAAGGAACACCGAAGACGGGAGGTTGCCGATTCTGCCCGATTCTGTGGGTGCTGACAGGTGACTGAAGAGTTGACTGCTGCAGCTGCTACCGAATTTTGTTGGGGGAGAAACCACCTGGGAAATCTTCGTAGGAGGCAGGGAAAGTCGTACAAATTTTGTTAATTTCTTTTGTCATCGATGCCGGTCTGGGTGGAGGCCCGAACAGGGAGGCAGACTCTCAGACTGGTAGCTCCTGATTTCCAACAGAAGGTTGCAGAGGTTGCCCTGACAGCTTCCGAACTCAGACTCTAGCACCGTCAGAGTCGTTGGAACCGCGGACGAGTCCTCTTTGCAGCAAAACTAACGGGGAAGCCAATCAATGCCGGAGAAGACCAGGGGACTCTGAACAATGACGACAGGTCGGTGTAGACTGTCGGAAGCAGAACCGCGTGGCTGAGGGAGAAAACTGATAACTCCTGCTACAGGATGCCGAACGGAGTTTTGCTTCTTGATTCTGAAAGTAGACAGAATGAGTAAAAACTTTGCAGAAGCACTCTTGTCTTGATTCACGCTGGATTTGTCGTGACAGAGCTTCCAATCACGTTCAGGTGCTCTGTCAAGAGAGCTTCGCGCAGTCGAGGGAGAACGGCTCTCCCGGGGAACACGGTGCTCGGACGATGACGAAACCACTTCCGTTGCGAAGAAGACAAGCAGACGCTTCCGATGATAGCTCTTGGACTTCCAGGGACGTTAGGGGGAAGACGGGGTCGCTACTGTACTCCACTGGTTCTCTGCAGGCTCTCAGCCAAGGTGGAGGAAGGGTGATGGGGTGGCTGCTCTTGGTAGAGTGGAGTGGAGGGAAGGGGATGGGGGTGGCCTACTCAATGGGGAAGGGAGTTGGGCGACTTTGGGCTATGGAGGGAAGGGGATATTCAAATTCAAATGGTCTTGGGATGTGGAGGGTTGCATGGGGGAGAGGGAAGGGTGCTTGGGAAAGGGATGAGGTGGTTTGAGGGTGGCTTAGTGATTGGGGATGCTCCCTTGGGACTAGGGGGTGGAGTAATGGGATGTGTGGGGAAGGGGAGTGGCCTTTAATGGTGGTAGGTGGGAGAGTGGTGGTTGGGAAGGGAGGAGAGAGAAAATTTTCGAAATTGGGTGTGGAGGATAGAGAAAGGGGAGTGAAAGAGAGAGATTAAGAGAGGGATGGGTGGGATTCTCTCCCTAAGGCTTCTCACCTCACTAATGGATTCACTCCACCATAAAAATAAAGATAGAACTCACAAAATGACAATTTTTCATTGATTGATTCATTAGTTCAAATGGAGGAAATGGGGTCCTATATATAGGCAACCCACATTTCTACAAAAGACCTTGACTCTTAACACAATGACAAATAACCAAGGGAAGGGGGGTGCCCTTGGGCCAAGCCCAATGAATTGGGCCCATAAACTAATCTATCAACATAATGACACTTAACCTAGGTAAATGACTCATTAACCTAGGTACAAGACTCAAATAAAAGGAAAATTACATAATTATGACTCAAAGAAAATATGAAAGTTACATGAATTGACTTAGAAAAATGTGACGGATGTAATGGAACCATGCTGGCGGGCAACCGGGGCTTTGAAAATATATGGGGCGAGAGATGCCCCCATCATACTCCCGGGGTGCGGAGAACTCGACTACGTCGAGTAAGAGTCCTTCCCTCCTTGGAGGGTGTAGAAGTGGTATCGCCCACAAGTCTTCCGAACGAGACCGATCCATCCACCTGCCGAGATAGCGCTCGTATACCTTACTCCTAGTGGTAGTGACCTGTTCACCCAATATTCATTCAATGCGCTCACACTGGGCTCTCTTGGCTGGTGGTCTCTCCTCTCGGGTGGGTGCTCTCTCAACAGGAGGAATAGGCTCAATATTCTCACTGGGTACCACCGAGGGCCCCTTATATGGCACTAGGTCGGCTACATTGAATGTGGGCCTTACTCCATACTCCTCGGGAAGATCTAACTCATTGGCATTAGTGCCAAGGCGTCTCAAAACCCGGAAGGGACCAGCCCCATGATGCCTCAACTTAGAGATGGCTCTCGGGGGGGAGCCTCCTCGTCCTCACCATCACAAAGTTACCCACGTGGAATTCTTGGTGCCGTCGATGAGAGTTGGCTTGCCTTTTATGAGTCTCATTCTTTTTGCTTATGTGCTTGCTAAGGTTTTCATGTAATTTTGTGAATGCTGACATTCTAGGGGTGATGGGTGGACCTGGGCAACCAAAAGTAGACCAATCATGCTTTGATGCCAAGAAGACTTTGATGGAATTTGGAGGGCCGGGACAACCATATGTGGACTTATCATGCAATGTTGTCATGCAGACTTTGGTGGGCCTAGGTGGGCCGGGGCACCCGTAGGTGAACCTATCATGCAAAGTGGTGATGAATGTAGGGGGACCCGGACATCCGTAGATGCTTTTGACATGCTTAAGACCCATGATAAATGAAGGTGGACCAATACATCCGAATATGGGCCACTCATGCTTTCTACTTGACATATGGGTGGTATGAATGAATGGACTCCTCATGGTGTTCATGCCAAGTGGTGTGGTAAGCCTAGACACATGCATGTTTTTCCTAAGGGTGACTTCTATGTGTATAGGTGTGGGACAACCTTTGAACTCTCATTGGAAAGGGTCGAATGGATCTAAGAATGTGGTCATCATGGGGTGCAGCACAACCTCATTACCTAGGGATATGTGGCCCAAGGTCATGGCTCCCAAGGTGTAACCCAGGTCTAGGATGGAGTGGATTGGGTCAAACATGGTGAGTTGGTGTATGGAAAGTTGGGTGGTGGATAAAGTGTTTGGGTCACACGAGTCTCTTGACTCCCATTGGAATGGATCATATGGATCATAAAATGGGTTACCTAGGGGGAGGAACTCCATGTTCTCAAGATCCTCAAAAGGTGCTAAGTCATCCTTCTTCATGATAGTTGGGCCAATGTTCTTGGCAAGTGGGTCGACCATGAGTGGAGGGCTTGGCTTTCTACCCGAGATAAGAAGCTCTAAATTGAGGAGAAGGTTGGGCTCATCGGGTGTAGGGAGGAATAGAAGGAGGTCGCTTGTGTAGCAACCAATGGTGCAAACCGAGGTGATAGACCCTATGCATAGGTGTAGGAGGCTAAGGCTCCTAGGTTGTTCGACCATAGGGGTCAACATGCTAGTCATCTCTAATTGCCATGCTATGCCCTTGAGAATGTCCTCTAAGGTTTCCACTTGGTAGGAGTTTTGGATTGTGGTGTGATAAGAGGAGATGGGCACTATGGGATGGTTTTCCTTCATGGGTGGGAAATTGTGGTCCATGATCTCTCTTATTGGGCTCTCCTTTAGCCAACTAACAAGGGGTTCTCCTAAGATGAGCTTGGTCCTAACTAGAGAGGGTGGTGTAAGGTGAAGGTCACCATGTGATGCTTCTTCTTCTTCTTGGTCATGGGTTTCCTCCAAGGTAGGGAGTGGGTTTGGGGTGTTCACCACTATTGGATCGAGTATGGGTTCCTTCTCTAAGGTGGTGAGAGGGTCTTTTGGTGGTATGGTGATGAGGGTTTGTGTATGGCGCACCCGGGGTGGAAGGTAAAGGGAAACTTGGTTTGGGATAGGGAGGGGAAGTAGTGGGGGACTAGGACATGGGAGTTTTGGGGGAGGGAGTGGGAGATGGGTTGGTTGGGGTGGCTTGGGTTTGCCGGTCTTGGGGGGAGTGTCCCTTATAGGAAAAATGGAGGGGTAGGGGTGGTCCTTATTGGGGAAACTTGGTCAGTTAGGGGTCTCTTCCCCTTAGGATCGGCCAGTTGTGGGGGGAGGAGGTGGGGGCCAATTGGGTTTGGATGGTGAAGAGAACAATAGCAAACCACAGAGGAGACACTTGACGATACCGTTGCGTCAACGCAATAGGCTGATGGAGTCGACGCAGCGGTTAAGAAGTTTGAAGATTTCTGATGACTGCGTCAACTCTTTGGAGCAAGTGAGTTGACGCCATCCACCTCCAGTTGCTGAGCGTACTGGTGCTGGGCACGTGATCCGAGGATAAGGAAAATGCCCAGATGAGGAGACGTGTTCTGACAGCCTGCTGGATGCTGCCACGTGGTCCGAATTCTTAGGGCAAGAACTGTGGAAGCCACACACGCCCTGCTACTGTTGCTGCTGGTATATAATGTATCCTTCGTCTTCAGATGAAGGGTGATCGAAGCAGAAGCCAAAAGAGCAGAAAGCCCTTCGATCCAGAAGAAGAGAAAAAGAAGGAAAAGAGAGGAAGAAGAGATAGAAGAGAAAAGCCGTGAAGAGAGAGCAGTGAGTGAGAGATTAGGAGAGCAGAAGAGAAAGAAAGAGAGATAGAGAGTGAGAGATTAAGAGAGCAGAAGAGAAAGAAAGAGAGTGAGCGAGAGAGCTCGTGGAGAAGAAGGAAGAAGCTGCTTGAAGATCTGTCTTCACTGGACCGTGGATCAGATCCAGGCCAGTCAGCTCCATTGAGAGCCACATTGTGCATTTCATCTTTTACAGCTTTCTGATTGCTGTGTTATTTTCCTTTATTATTTTTCCTTTGTTTTCTGATCATCTTTGTTCTTCCGATTGCCCTGTTGGGGATCGGGTTCCTCCCGTTGGTTCAGGAGAAGGGAGATCTGATCTCCAGGCTGCAAGTGACAGGTCGTCACTTGTGGGTTGCCCTCTGGTTAGAGGAAGGGAGGCTAGTCCTCCGGTTCTGGGCTTGTGGTTGCAAGTCCAGTGGTCCCTCCTGGTCTGGAGGAAGAGAGGTCTTCGACCTCTAGTTTCCAAGTGACTGGGAGTCACTTGGGTGTCCCTCCGGTTGGGAGGAAGAGGGGAGGCTGTTCCCCTGGTCAAGCTGTGTGGCAGCAACTATTTGCAGACTGAGTCTGCTTGGTTCTAGCATTTGCTAGTGAAGCCTCACTCCGGTTGGGAGTGAGGGGTGGATGTAGGTCTGTGGACCGAACCACCTAAAATCTCTTGTGCAGTGGCTTGATTGATTGATTGCTTCCGTTAGATGCTTGGATAGGCACGCCCATGAGTTTGTATTTGAGTTGAAATGAATTAGTTCTATCCTGTGTCTTTCTCTAGCATCCTAGTTTTTAATTTGGCCATATACTGTAGAAGGATACATTCACCCCCCTCTGTATCCGGGCCAAGCATTCTAACAGTTGGTATCAGAGCGGGTGTCTGCATACAAGGTCCAGCAACCTGTAGATTCGATCTTGCGGTCTTAGGTGCTAATTTGCTTTTAGTGCATCAATATTCCTGTTGCGTTGAATTTATCTGCTATTTGCTTCAATGGCTTGTCCACCCGTCTTCAGTGGTTTTGATTTCAACCAGTGGCACAGTGCCTTACGTGCTTATGTTAGATCTGTTGATCCAGACCTGTGGAAAGTGATTTCACATGGTCCTCATAAATTACCAAAGAAAAAGTCCAAATAGACTGACAGTCACGAAGCAATGTATGAGGAGAATCAGACAGCAATAAATCTGATGAAAGCAGCCACTGACAAAGCCTTTCACTCATGTTTCCTTGATTGCAGATCTGCAAGGGATATGTTGGAAATGATGAAGAGAGCCGGGAAAGGAAATCAATAGGCTGACAGAAGCAATCAAAGCAGCAGCCAAAATGAAGATGATGATGATGAGGTAACTCTCTTCGAGAACTTTTCTCTTGATGATTGGGAGAATGCATATGCTGAATTGTTAGAGTCACATGAGAGCTTAAGAAAATAGTATAAAAAGTTGAAGAAGGGTACTCGGGTAGATGGTTCTAGCTCTCCATGTGAAAATTATATGAGTATGAAGCAACTTCATGATGCATGTCTGTCTGATAATCATATGTATAAAAATCAGAATGCAAAACTGAAGAAGGAACTCGAATGTGTTTACTCTGAACTAAATAAGCTAAAATCTGAAGATGAATCTCTCAGAAAAATCTCCAAAGAAGATGAAGAAGAATCAGAGAAACTTGAAGCCATCAAATCTGTGAATGTGGAATTACAGAAAAATATTGAAAAGAAGGAAAAAGATTTGAAGGAATTCAAGGCTGGAAGAAAACTTGAAACTAACTCAGAAGATCAGACTCTAATAAATGAGTTAATTCAGAATGACAAGCTTACGGAAGAAAATGAAAAATTAAAAATGTTGAATTCCACTATGTTAGAGAGACTTCTAGCTTTGGAAAGAGGAAAAAGTATTTGTGTTGAAGATTCTAATAAACTGAGCAATCTGGAACAGGAAATTGACAAATATAAAACTGCTAACAAAGTGTTAACTGAATGTGTGAATTGCAGTGAACAAGAGATTGCCAGTTATGAGCTACATATTTCCTCTTTGGAAGATGAAATTCAAGATTTGATAGTCTCCTTGTCTAAATTTGTTGATGGGCAGAAAAACCTAGACAAGCTACTAGGTATAAAAATCAACTCTAGGAAGGAAGGGCTGGGCTACAAGAAGATAAACAAGAAGGAACTTCAGAACAAAGTTATGACATCTTTTGTAAGTGGTTCAGACGTAGCCACCACCTCTAAAGACAAACAGCCCATTATTCAGAAAATACTGGGAACAAAGAATAATTTGAAGAAAGACGGACTGGGCTATAGTCCAGTCATGAGGAAGGTCGATGGAGCCAACCTGAAAACTATCTTTGTTAAATCCTCTGAACAGGAGAAGCCTTCTATTTCATCTCCAACTCAGTACAAGGCTAAGAAAATAGAAAAACATGATAAAAACCAGAAAAGGACTGTAAATCAGAAAATAAATGAAAAGGCTTCATCAGTGCATGCTGATCACAAACCTCACACACACTCACATGCATCTAAAGGGAAGATTATCTGTCATTACTGTCATAAAGTTGGACATCTGATGCATGAGTGTAAGTTGATGGAGAAGGATAATAAGAATGCTAGGAGATATCATGATAAAAATCCTTCATTTCAGAAAAGGAGAATTGAGTGCTTTCATTGTGGTAAACTAGGACACAAAATTTCACAGTGCTGCTTTGTTAGTGATAAGAATAAATTTTATGCAAACGATCTTGCTCTTAACAAGAACAAGTCTGTTCCAATAAACCAGCATATGGCATGCTTTAATTGTGAAAATTTGGTCATAAGGGATTTGAATGCTGGCTGAATGCTAGTAAGAAAAGTTCTAATTCATGCTTTCACTGTGGCAAGATGGGCCACATTGCAGCCCACTGTTGGCATATTCAGGGTAGAAATGTGAATTTCAAACATGCTAAATTCCCTGTAAGATAATTTGTAAAACTCTCATGTTATAACTATGGGAAGCCAGGTCACAGGGCTGCAACCTATTGGCTGGCAGGATATCAAAACCAAACTGGTTTTGGCAAACAGAATTTTTATTCTGTTAACAAGAAATCTCATGCTTATGCACATAGAATTCATGCTAACAAGAATGTGCATAAATCAGATCTGAAAACTGCTCCTAGAAATGTGCCAAGAAAACCTGCTAGGAGTAATACTGTTTTATCAGGACCCAAGACTTCTTGGGTACCTGTTTGTGCAAAATAACATTGCTATGCAGGTGTGCCTTGGGACTGGAATAAAAAGGGGTAATGATCCAAGGCACTCAAGAAGAAAAACCCCATACTGATTTTTCTTTCAGGTAAACTTCCTGCTGTCCTTGTTTTTAGTTTTATTGCATGGCTAGTTAAATCTATTTTTGCACTTTTCATTCATCAGTTGCCATGTGCATTATTTTCTGATCATACATTTGCTGAGAGTTCTGTGCAAACATCAGATTAAGAAGGGTTGTCTGTATCTGATGCATACATAGGCTTATTGCAATTGCTTGATAATTGTGTTATGCATAGACTCTGAAAACAAATTGCCTTTCGAATTGTCTGAAAAATCTGAACTGCTTATGAGTGTGACTTGAATCATGTGTGTTGCAATAGCTCACTGAAATTCTGAATTGCATATAGAACTGCATGTTGAATAATCATGCATGACCTCAATGGTATATAAATGGTAAGGTACCAAAGGGCAGGGAGGTCTGTCTGGAGGTTCTTACTATGTGTGAGGTGGTCTTTTAGACCAAGTGCTCCGCCTAGTACCATGGGTCATCTTGCTGCTTAGGACAGTATGAATGTGCATGAATCATTTGGTAACATATGTTCAGTTCTCAGTGCAAACATTGCATGTTTTCAGGGGGAGTTAGTTGCATATCCTTGCATAGCAATTCAATGTCGAGTCTTTGCATGTCCCTGCATACATATAGTGCATTATATCCCCTTATATTGAAAATGTCAAAAAGAGAGTTTGAATGCATATTGTAAGGGGGAGTCAATGCATTGCATATAGGTTGTCTAATGCATACATTTGTCTGATTTCATAGCATATCCCTTCTTATTGACTTAGTTGACAAACCTTGATCATATTCTGAAAAACTTTGAGCTTCAAAATCTCTCTTAACAATTGGTTTTTCTCCTATCAATTGGTATCGTTTGGCTTCAGAAATCTATCAGTCCCTCATGAAGATTCCAATGGGCTATCTTGATCATAAATCTGAAATTTTGAACTAGAAAACTTCTATTATACAGGTTTATGAATGTCTGAAATAACTCATGTGGTTTAAGTTTAATGTTCATGGAGTTTGACTTTAAAATCTCTTAAAAATATCTGAAGCATGTTTAATAAACCTTAACCATTTGTTTCATGATGTGTCTTGTGAAAAATTTCTGAAATCTGCACTTTTGAATACATGACTTTAATTGGTTAAGTACATGAAACTATTATTGATTTGAAGCAAAAGAATGCCTCTGAAATGTCTAAAGGGTTAATTCTGTCAGAGCAATGACATTGGCAACTGAGAAACACAAGTCCAAAGGACTGTGTCATGAGGTGCCTTCGTTAACTCTGATAAAATTCATTGAAACTCAGGCAGAGCAATGGCATGCACACTGAGAAATACAACTCACTCATTAGAAAATGATTTGTAGTGTGTCATGATGTGTAAATGCTAACTCTGTTCACATAAAGCATGACAGTTAGTCACACTAAGGGCTTAGGGATATTGGCCTCTAATCAAGGTATATCCTCTAGTTACAATGTGTGCACTGAACTAGAGTGCTCGTAAAATTTGGAGCAAAAAAAATTGTTGAATAAGGTGAAATATCTGAATATTGATACACAAATCAAATTGCTTCAACCCTATGTTGCATTCCTATGGTTTTGATGATGTCTCACACTATAAATCAATCTTCTATCTCTAGATTAATGTTGTTTCATCATGTGAGTGAGTACAGTTCATTTGGTTGACAGATAAGCATGCTATCATGATTTTATCTACACTCTGCTTAGCTAGTACTGATTGCAGTGGGTCGACCCATCCCTTCTGATGCGTCGACTCATCTGTTCATTTGGCATAACTCCTTCAAGTCTATTCACTCTGTCTGCACAGTTTTTCACACCAGTGCGTCAACTCAGTGTGGTGATGCGTAGACTCTTCTGTTCAGGTTCTTCATTTCATTAAGTCTATACATCATCAGTTGAACGTAATAGTAATACGTTGCAGCGTCAACTCAATGGGCTGCAGCGTCAACTCAGCATGTAAAATACTGTGTTAAAAGCCTAAGTCTATACACTCGTTTGTGAGCCTTCAACTCTGTACACTGCTTGAGTCTCACCAAAGTCTATACATCGCTTCAAGCGATTCTAGTCTATACAGTCTGCCTCCACACTAGAAGTCTGTACATCGGACTGCTTCTTGTGAAGTCTACACATTGACTCGTTCAATTCTGCAAAGCATGTTCATTAGACTATGGCGAAGTCTATACACTCGGTTCCTTGGGCAAAGTCTATACAACAGCAACCCAACACATTGAACAGCTTTCCAAGTCTATACACTAGACTTCGTTTCACTAAGTCTATACACTTCATTATTGTTGCTGAAGGGAACAGGGTCGACGCCTGAAGTTTAAAGCGTCCACGCATCAGTAGATGAAACTGTCACGTCGTCTTCTATTGCGTCAACGCCACAAGCAAGCAGCGTCGAGGCAGCAGTTAAAATAGCAGGGACTCTTACAAGCGATGAAGCCTTCACGAAATCTTCCTCTGCGTCAACACCATTAACAAGAAGCGTCGATGCAGCGGCATAAGAGATGCCAGTATAGAAATGTACACGTTCGTGCGTCAACGCCACCAACTGGCAGCGTCAACGCAGCAGTCCAAGAAAGGGACGACTTATCTCTAGATGCCTTCAATACGTCAACGCTATATGCTGATAACGTCGACGCAGCTCGGCTATTTGTTGAAGACTTGAACACTGAACTGCCGATACCATTGCGTCAATGCAATAGGCTGATGGAGTCGACGCAGCGGTTAAGAAGTTTGAAGATTTCTGATGACTACGTCAACTCTTTGGCGCGAGTGAGTTGACGCCATCTACCTCCAGTTGCTGAGCGTACTGGTGCTGGGCACGTGATCCGAGGATAAGGAAAATGCCCAGATGAGGACACGTGGTCTGACAATCTACTGGATGCTGCCACGTGGTCCGAATTCATAGGGCAGGAACTGTGGAAGCCACATGCGCCCTGCTGTTGCTCCAGGTATAAAATGAAGCCTTCGTCTTCGGATGAAGGTTGATCGAAGAAGAAGCCTGAAGAGCATATACGTCCTTCGATCCAGAAAAGGAAAGAAAAGTGCAGAGAGAAAGAAAGAGAAAGGAAAAGAGCAGAGAGTTCAATATCTGAGAGGAGTTTGGTCGAGAGAGAGAGAGAGTGTGTGCTGCTTGATGAATTGCTTCGTTTGAAGCTACATTTGTTTTGGGTTTCAGAACCGATTCCTTCTCATTGTTTTTCATTTTCCATTTTGCTTTCGTTTATTTTTCATCCTTCTATTCTGATCTGAATTGTTGTCCCTCCGGTGTGTGGAGGAAGGGAGTATCACTCCAGTTTCCCTCTGTGTTGCAGAGGAAGAGAGATCGGTGATCTCTGGTGGTGTTAGTGACTGGTTGTCATTAACAGTTTCCCTCCGGTGTGTGGAGGAAGGGAGAGGTTTCTCCGGTCGTGTTCTAGCTGGGAGCTAGAACCGGTTTCAAGTTCTGTGGGTAGCAGAACTTGGTTGAGGGATTTGTCTCCCTTGGTGTTCAAGCTGTGTGGCAGCATGTTGTTCGCAGACTGAGTCTGCATTGATCTAGCATAGTCTAGTGGAATCCTCACTCTAGTTGGAGTGAGGGGTGGATGTAGATTGCGGACTGCAATCGAACCACCTAAAAAACCGAGTGCCTCCTCTGTGGTTTGCTTCTGTTCTCTACGCTCTTCATCTGCTCGGCTCTTTGCTTCCTTGTGATTCGCTCTTCATTCTCATTTACATTCCTCTGTGTACGGTTTAAGGAGGTGCGTTAGCAGTAGAAATTATATTCCGTTTAAGTTTCTTCAAATTGGGAGTGATCTATTCATCCCCCCCTTCTATATCACTCTTGCTGCGCTAACACTTGGTATCAGAGCAGGTTTACGCCATGTGAACGAACGGTCAAGGAAATGGTGGTGGTCCTAGAACCTTCATGGCCGAAGGTCAATCCATTAGTCGCCCTCCTTATTTCGATGGTAGTAACTATCTGTTTTGGAAGAACAGGATGGAAGTGTTCATCAGAGCTCAGAGTCATAAATTGTGGAGAGTAATCACGGTGGGGCCATATGAGCTGCCACCAAACGAGGATGCTTGGTCAGATGATCATGTGAAGCTCTCGTCACTCAACTGGACGGCGTTGAACATAATCCAGTGTGCTGTTCATCCAGAGGAATATGCTCGTATATCTGCATACAGAACTGCCAAACGAATGTGGGATGAGCTGCAATTAATCTATGAAGGTACAACTCAAGTGAAAGCCTCGAAGGTAAACCTCTACACTTCTAAGTATGAAATGTTTAAGATGAATGCAGATGAGAATATAACCGAAATGTATGCCAGGTTATCCTTGATCACTAACACTCTTAAAGGGCTAGGGAAGGATCTTGCTGAGGCAGATATAGTCAGGAAAATCCTTAGATCTTTATCCCCGGCATGGCACACTAAGGCCATTGTGATTGAGGAGTCAAAAGATTTGACTGTCTTAACTGTGAATGAACTCATAGGATCCCTGATGACCTATGAGATGAATTTCCAAGGAGGTGGAGAAGGAAGTGAGAGGAAGGGTAAAAATGTAGCCCTAAGAGCTTCCCGCAAAAAGGGTAGCAACAGTGGAAGCAGCAGTAGTAGCCCTGAGTCTGAGTCTGAGCTTGAAGGTCTGTCAAATCTCGACCAGGAGGAGCAGGCAATGCTCACTAGATAGTTCAAAAAATTTCTGAAGAAAAAGGGAAAGACCTTTAGGAAGAAGAAGCCACAACCCTTTAACAAGAATGCTGAATTTACCGGTTATAGGGATAGAAATCCTAAGAAACTGACTTGTTTTAACTGTAACAAACAGGGACACATGAGAGGCGAATGCCCAGACCTCCAGAAGAAGGGTCCCTATCTTCAGAAGAAAAATATAATGGTGCAGAAGAAGAAGAAGCCACAGGCGATGGTCTGCACATGGAGCGAGGAAGAAGAAGACCCTGAAGATGCTTCCTCAGAAGAATATGAAGATGGAATTTGCCTTATGGCAAACAGTGAAGAGGAGGTAATAAATGTCTTTGAAAATTTCTCAATTGATGACTGGGAGGATGCTTATGGTGATTTGTTAGATAAATTTAATTCTCTTAGTAAAGAGCACAGAGTTCTGAAAAGAAAATTTAACACAAATGTTGAAGAACAAACTCTGGTATGTGAGGAAAATGAAAAGCTAAAAGAACAACTAGAAGAAATGACCTCACTAAGGAAAGAGAATGATAAGCTTAAAGGAGAAATTCAAGAAAGTCAAAAATAGCTCAATGAATTTAAAGCTAAAATTGAAGAATAACATTAAGTCCACTCACCAGAAAACAAATGGTAACTGGACCAAGAAAATAAATTAGAACAAGAGCTGGAATTATAACAACCAGATGGGTCCAAACAAGACCTACTGGAGGAATAACTTTCATGGTCAAAATTATGCTAATCAACAAGCCTACATGAAATTTCCTAGGAATAGGAAGACTAATGAATGGAATAGAACTCACTTCTCCAGTTCAGCTGGATTCAACCTTAATAAACCAGAAAGGAAGGTGCCAGAGAAAACCATGCTGAAACAAATCTGGATACCTAAACACTTGATCAGAGATTTGAACAATGTCCTTGGACCCAACTCATCTTTGGTTCCAAATCACTCTGCTTGATATACTTGTGTAGGTCGGCCTGGCAGCTGAAGACAACAAGTGGTACCTCGACAGTGGCTGCTCCAGGCATATGACAGGAGACCGATCCAAGTTCAGCAAGATAGAGATGAAGTCAGGGGGTCTGGTCAAGTTTGGAGGAAAGAACAAAGGTAAAATAATTGGAGTTGGCACAGTAGGTAAGTCTTCCACAAATTCCATTGAAAAAGTATTACTTGTGGAAGGGCTTCAACACAACCTGATTAGCATTAGCCAATTATGTGACAGGGGTCACAGGGTTGTATTTGATGATAGTTCATGTAAAATCCTTGAAACGAATTCTGACATGGTTAAATTTGTAGCCAACAGGGTTAATAATGTCTACATTGTAGGCTTAGATGAGAATTCTGAATCTACTATTTGCTTATCTGCCAATTCTGAAAATGATGCCTTTGAATGGCATAGACGTCTAGGTCATGCTAGCTTTTCAACTTTAAATAAATTGGTCAAGCATGATTTAGTTAGAGGCATGCCTAGAATTAAATTCAACGCTATATCAAAAGCATGTGATGCCTGTGCTCTAGGCAAACAGACCAGAAACTCTTTTAAATTAAGATCTGAGCCATTATCTTCGAGACCAATGGAACTTCTTCATATGGACCTTTTCGGTCCAACTAGAACTCAGAGTCTTAATGGAAGCAGGTTTGGCTATGTCATCTTAGATGACTTCTCTAGATATTCATGGATATTTTTCTTAGCAAATAAGAGTGATGCATTTCAAAAGTTTAATCTGTTTTTCAATAAGGTCAAACAAGAAGGGAAGTACAAGGTTAGTTCTATTCAATCTGACCATGGAGGTGAGTTTGAAAACTCAATGTTTACTGATTTTTGTGACAAAGAAGGACTAACTCACAGGTTTTCTTCTCCCAGGACACCTGAACAAAATGGGATTGTGGAGAGAAGAAATAGGACAGTGGTGGAGATGGCCCGGACCATGTTGATTGAAAGTAAGTTACCTAGAAGGTTTTGGGCAGAAGCGGCCAATACAGCAACCTACATAATCAACAGGGCCATGGTAAGACCCATACACAAGAAAACACCCTATGAGCTTCTAAAAGGTAAGAAACCAAACTTGTTTCATTTCAGAATTTTTAGAGCAAAATGTTTTATTCATAACAATGATAAGAAAGATTTAGACAAGTTTGAAGCCAAGAGTTCACCTGGAATATTCTTGGGTTACTCTGAAGTGTCAAGGGCATATAGGGTATTTAACGTATCAGATCAGAAAGTGGAAGAATCTCCACACATTCTTTTTAGTGAAAAGAAAGATGTTTCTAATGTTGAAAATCTTGACAGGGATTCTAATCATGGTGGAGAGTTTCTAGAAGACCAACAGGAAGAAGAGAACACTCAGCCAAGTGGGGAAACAAATTCCCCCAATCAGGAAGGTCCAAGTGAAACAGGTGAGTCTTCAACAAATATTAGATTTCTTAAAGACCATCCTTTAGATAAAGTCATAGGCAATCCTGAAGATCCTCTTCGGACTAGGTCCCATTTTAGAAATGTGAATAATGATGACTTAATTGCATTAGTCTCACAAATTGAACCCAAAACAGTAGAAGAGGCCTTAGCTAATCAAGCTTGGGTCAATGCTATGAGTGAGGAATTAGGTCAGTTTGAAAGGAATAATGTCTGGGAGCTTGTCCCAAGACCAGATGGTATTAATGTCATAGGAACCAAGTGGGTGTTCAAAAATAAGATGAACGAAGATGGAATTATCTCGAGGAATAAGGCCAGACTAGTAGCCAAAGGCTACTGTCAAGAATTCGGTGTAGTCTTTGATGAATCCTATGCACCTGTTGCTAGGATGGAAGCTATAAGATTGTTGCTTGCCTTTGCATGCTCAAAGAACATAAAACTCCAACAAATGGATGTTAAAAGTGCCTTTTTAAATGGAGTTATTAAAGAAGAAGTGTTTGTTGAACAACCTCCTGGATTTCAATATTCTCCTCAACCTAACCAAGTTTTCAGGTTAAACAAAGCCTTGTATGGTCTAAAGCAGGCTCCAAGAGCTTGGTATGAAAGATTGTCTGAATTTCTAATCAGCAAGGACTACAAAAGAGGTAAAGTTGATCAGACTTTATTTACCAAGGGCATGAATAAAGATCTCATCATAGTTCAGGTATATGTAGATGACATTGTTTTTGGATCAACTAAGCATGAACTATGTGATGAATTCTCTACCATGATGTCTGCTGAATTTGAAATGAGCTTGGTTGGTGAACTAAAATATTTTCTTGGATTGCAGGTACAGCAGCTAGAAGATGGGTGCTTCATCAACCAAACCAAATACACAATGGAACTGTTCAAAAGGTTTGGTATGGAAAACTTAAAGCACTTTACTACACCCATGGGCACCAATACTTCATTGGATGCAGATGAGACAGGTAAAGAAGTAAATGCCAAACTTTATAGAGGTATGATTGGATCACTACTTTACTTGACAGCCTCTAGACCTGATATACAATTCAGTGTAGGAATGTGTGCAAGGTATCAGTCTAAACCTACTGAACTACACTTAGCTGCAGTTAAAAGAATCTTCAGATATTTGTCAGCTAGTCACTCTCTAGGTTTATGGTTTCCTGCATCTCACACACTTAACCTAGTAGCATACACAGATGCTGACTATGCCGGCTGTAAACTAGACAGGAAAAGCACTAGTGGCCATTGTGAATTCTTGGGAGGGTGTTTAGTGTCTTGGGGCTCCAAGAAACAACATTCTGTGGCCCTCTCCACTGCAGAAGCTGAATATGTGGCTGTAGGGAGTTGTGGAACACAAGTCATTTGGATTAAACACCAGCTTCAGGACTACCAAGTAGACCTGGGATGCACACCTATTTACTGTGATAATACTAGTGCCATCAATCTTGCTAAAAATCCTGTTTTGCATTCAAGAACCAAACACATAGAGATAAGACATCATTTTATAAGAGATGTGGTGTCTAAGAATAATTTTGAACTGATTCATGTAGGCACAGATAATCAGATTGCTGACATATTCACAAAACCTCTGGATAATGAAAAATTTTCCACTTTGAGAAGAGAATTAGGCTTATACAAATTGTCTTAATTATGAAGCATGTTCTTGTTGTGAGGGGGAGTTGTGTCTATCTGCTGTTTAGCCTCTTTCATGCTGGTTTAAGAGGGAGTTCTGAATCCTTATTGGTTAGCCTTCAGAATGCTCTAGGTAAGGGGGAGCTTTGAGATTTTTTTTGCTGGAATGGTTATTGAAGTATGCTATGTCTTAGGGGGAGCTGAGTTGTGATGTGAGAAGAGAAGTTCTCTGACAGATTCAAAAGGGCTGTCCAGATGTGTATCTTTGCTGGTTTTGCATGACTGATTTAGTGTGGTTCTCTCAGAAAATAGAGTGTCACTTATCTCTTAAGTCTATAAGTCAGTGACTCTAATCTTCAAGTTAGAATCCTTCCTTTGGTACTCCTTCAGAGATCTGGACTAATTGCATAAAGTATATCTTCCTACATGGCCATTGATTATGGTTCAGGCCAAAAACTTGTATGTCTTGTTATCTCACCCAATCAACTTGAAATCTAGACTTCAAGACTCAATTCAAGAAAAGTTCTTTTTGGTATTGTCTTCAATCATTCTATCTTTTTTTAACTCAAGGGCTTAACTGAACAAACATGTTCTATTTTAATCACTGAGAAACTGGGAGCTTCATCAATGAAATGAATATTTCTCCCAAGTCATGAGGTGTCAAATGCTTAAAATGAATGAAAAGTCATGACAGAGCAATGGTGGCTTGCTGGTGAGTAACTGGGGACTCTGGCCTCTAATCAAGGTGTCTCCCTAATGTCAAAAGCCACAGTTACTAACTATGTTCCTTATTAAAAAAAAAGGGAGAAGTAATGAGGTACTCACTCTGAGTAACTGGGGATTCAGGCCTCTAATCAAGGTGTCTCCCTAATGTCAAAGGAAGTGAACTACCAACGTACTCATTGATCTTCTTGAAAATCATCTCCAACAAAATTCCTTGTTGTTATGCAACTAATGGATTGCTTGTCTTCAATACCTTGAGAACACCTCTCTGATTTAGTCTCTTGCTGTCTCGTGAAATAGTTGAATGATCAGCTATATCTGGCCATACTTGTCAACTCCTGCTCTCAATCATCCGCTATGTATGCTGATAAACTTGTCTATAACTCTACTTCTCTATTGTGTACTGAAGTCCAAAGAATCCTCTCTTGAGATTAGAAACTCACTTATTCTCTTAAGACATACTCGTGATTTTCTGCACTAAGAAGTTACTGCCCTCAGTCCTCATGTTTCCAGCACTGTCATACATTCTGCAGTTCTTTTTGCTGATGTCAAAGGGGGAGAGAGCTTGCAATATCTGCAATTTCTGTGAGAAGTTTGCAATTTCAGTGAGTATTGGTTTTGTCTTGAGCTTTGAGGGGAGTCATGTTGCTTCATGGAAGAAATGGTTATGAGTTGTGGGGGAGATGAGAGTGTGCTGTAGGGAATGTTTAATTCATTTGCATGAGCATGTCTTGAATTTTTTCTGCTTGTTGCAGCTGGTATTAACTCCTTGTTGAAACTTGATATTGCATGATTCATAGTGTTGTCATCATCAAAAAGGGGGAGATTTTTGCATTCCTATGGTTTTGATGATGTCTCACACTATAAATCAATCTTCTATCTCTAGATTAATGTTGTTTCATCATGTGAGTGAGTACAGTTCATTTGGTTGACAGATAAGCATGCTATCATGATTTTATCTACACTCTGCTTAGCTAGTACTGATTGCAGTGGGTCGACCCATCCCTTCTGATGCGTCGACTCATCTGTTCATTTGGCATAACTCCTTCAAGTCTATTCACTCTGTCTGCACAGTTTTTCACACCAGTGCGTCAACTCAGTGTGGTGATGCGTAGACTCTTCTGTTCAGGTTCTTCATTTCATTAAGTCTATACATCATCAGTTGAACGTAATAGTAATACGTTGCAGCGTCAACTCAATGGGCTGCAGCGTCAACTCAGCATGTAAAATACTGTGTTAAAAGCCTAAGTCTATACACTCGTTTGTGAGCCTTCAACTCTGTACACTGCTTGAGCCTCACCAAAGTCTATACATCGCTTCAAGCGATTCTAGTCTATACAGTCTGCCTCCACACTAGAAGTCTGTACATCGGACTGCTTCTTGTGAAGTCTACACATTGACTCGTTCAATTCTGCAAAGCATGTTCATTAGACTATGGCAAAGTCTATACACTCGGTTCCTTGGGCAAAGTCAATACAACAGCAACCCAACACATTGAACAGCTTTCCAAGTCTATACACTAGACTTCATTTCGCTAAGTCTATACACTTCATTATTGTTGCTGAAGGGAACAGGGTCGACGCCTGAAGTTTAAAGCGTCCACGCATCAGTAGACGAAACTGTCACGTCGTCTTCTATTGCGTCAACGCCACAAGCAAGCAGCGTCGACGCAGCAGTTAAAATAGCAGGGACTCTTACAAGTGATGAGGCCTTCACGAAATCTTCCTCTGCGTCAACGCCATTAACAAGAAGCGTCGACGCAGCGGCATAAGAGATGCCAGTATAGAAATGTACACGTTCGTGCGTCAACGCCACCAACTGGCAGCGTCAATGCAGCAGTCCAAGAAAGGGACGACTTATCTCTAGATGCCTTCAATACGTCAACGCTATATGCTGATAATGTCGACGCAGCTCGGCTATTTGTTGAAGACTTGAACACTGAACTGCCGATACCGTTGCGTCAACGCAATAGGCTGATGGAGTCGACGCAGCGGTTAAGAAGTTTGAAGATTTCTGATGACTGCGTCAACTCTTTGGAGTGAGTGAGTTGACGCCATCTACCTCCAGTTGCTGAGCGTACTGGTGCTAGGCACGTGATCCGAGGATAAGGAAAATGCCCAGATGAGGACACGTGGTCTGACAGTCTACTGGATGCTGCCACGTGGTCCGAATTCTTAGGGCGGGAACTGTGGAAGCCACACGCGCCCTGCTGTTGCTCCAGGTATAAAATGAAGCCTTCGTCTTCAGATGAAGGTTGATCGAAGAAGAAGCCTGAAGAGCATATACGTCCTTCGATCCAGAAAAGGAAAGAAAAGTGCAGAGAGAAAGAAAGAGAAAGGAAAAGAGCAGAGAGTTCAATATCTGAGAGGAGTTTGGTCGAGAGAGAGAGAGTGTGTGCTGCTTGATGAATTGCTTCGTTTGAAGCTACATTTGTTTTGGGTTTCAGAACCGATTCCTTCTCATTGTTTTTCATTTTCCATTTTGCTTTCGTTTATTTTTCATCCTTATATTCTGATCTGAATTGTTGTCCCTCCGGTGTGTGGAGGAAGGGAGTATCACTCCAGTTTCCCTCTGTGTTGCAGAGGAAGAGAGATCGGTGATCTCTGGTGGTGTTAGTGACTGGTTGTCATTAACAGTTTCCCTCCGGTGTGTGGAGGAAGGGAGAGGTTTCTCCGGTCGTGTTCTAGCTGGGAGCTAGAACCGGTTTCAAGTTCTGTGGGTAGCAGAACTTGGTTGAGGGATTTGTCTCCCTTGGTGTTCAAGCTGTGTGGCAGCATGTTGTTCGCAGACTGAGTCTGCATTGATCTAGCATAGTCTAGTGGAATCCTCACTCTAGTTGGAGTGAGGGGTGGATGTAGATTGCGGACTGCAATCGAACCACCTAAAAAACCGAGTGCCTCCTCTGTGGTTTGCTTCTGTTCTCTACGCTCTTCATCTGCTCGGCTCTTTGCTTCCTTGTGATTCGCTCTTCATTCTCATTTACATTCCTCTGTGTACGATTTAAGGAGGTGTGTTAGCAGTAGAAATTATATTCCGTTTAAGTTTCTTCAAATTGGGAGTGATCTATTCATCCCCCCCTTCTATATCACTCTTGCTACGCTAACACCCTAGACAAAATCATATGACTTCATAATTACTTGACTTCAATACTAGTTCATGTAACTCTGAAAGAAGTCAATAGATTTGATTGTGTAAGAGAAAGAGAGATTAATCAAGATAATTATGGGCTTGGTTCATCTTTATTAAACCATGGTTTTAGATATCAATAGGGAATTTTACTGATGAACTCTACATACATCATAATTAAACCACGCTGTTAATAAAGTTCATTCATAAGCTCTTATAATGGAAGACTTTGAAAACATGTTTTGGATTTATGAGAATAATATCCCTTTGAGAATCCAATTGAATTTCCCTTCTTATTCTTCTCATAGGCTCCATTTAGTAAGGCGGAGTTTCTTTATTAGATGCATCAAGCTGCATAAGGAGGAGTATCTCATTCCTAACTGCATCACTGCGTAGACGCAATGTTACATTGGCGTCAACGCGTTATGCCTCACTGGCTTTTTATCTTGTGTTTCTCGGTTCACTTGCCTCACTGCGTAGATGCAATGCCCCTCTCTGCGTCCACGCATTGCTTCTTATTCATATCTTCTTTACCCGGTTCACCCACTTGAACCGGCTGAACCATTCACTTAAAGGGTCCTCGGTGTCTCTTTAAAAGCGAAATGAGACCGCTGCTTTTCTTCACTTTTTTCCAAAACCCTTTTTGTCATTCGACCTCTCGTGTCCCCCAAGAATCCTCTCAGCTCTCTCTCCTGCTCGATTCATCTCCGTGCCATGGATTCTCCAGCATCCACTCAAAAAGGGAAGCAGAGGGCAGAGGAACTACCAAGAGGCTCAGAACCAGCAAGAGGCACAATGGAGTCCCACTCTCCAGTAGCTCGCGAAAGGGGAAGAAGGAAGGAGACAGGTCCACGGGATCCAAGTCCGCCAACCAAAAGGTTAAAGACATCCGCAGTCAGAAAAGAGAAGCGGAAGGGCTTATCTTCAGGTTCTGCAACCGATCAGAAAGATGTTGGTAGCTCACGTACAGTCACCATGGAAGAACCTTTGAAGGTTCTTATTTCCCGGTACGTTGATGCTACTGATCATCATATGCTCGAAATTTTTCCTCAGTTGTTTCCTATACTGGACCATTAGGGCTGGTGGTCGTTTGTCTCAACACACAAGACTTACTACCCCACCTTGGTCAGAGAGTTCTACCAGAACTTAAAATATGAACCTTCTGTTCCAAAACTCACATCCAGTGTTAGAGGTGTAAGGTTCGAAATAACAGATAAGCTGCTTGCCAGAGCATGGAAGGTTCCTAAAGTAGGACTTCAGCTGCATGATTTTGAGTATGATGCGCATGAAGCATATGAACTCTTGACTGAGAAACCCAGTAATCTCTCTGATGTCAGGGAGACCTACCTAGGCAGTCTCAAAGCCAATCATTTCCCTTCGCTAAATAGACTGCTCCACCACATTTGCACCTCCATGATCACACCACAGAGCAGTGGAAGAGAAAGGGTTACAGAGATGCAAAGATTTCTTCTCTACTGTATGCTGAAGAGAATACAGATTTCCCTGCCGGATGTAGCTATTCAAAGAATGGGGTCATGTCTATCTCAGTCCAGAACCCTTCCTTATGCCGCCCCATTAACTGCTGTTTTTCGGAAAGTTGGTGTAGACTTTGGTTCTGAGAAGAAAATTATCATCCCTCGAGGGAATGTGTACACACTTTCTTACATTCAAAAGTTTATGGGTTTTGAGGTCGTTGATGGTAAGGCTGTCAGAACCCTTCCTAGTCAGAAATCAGCTCCATCAGAGATCGGTCAGGCATCAAGAACAACCACTATAGATGATGGTCAAGTGCACAGAGCAGAAATACCGATTCCATCTGTGGTGAGTGAAGACATGCCAGAGGACAACTCCATGAGAGGAGAGCAAGTATTTGAGGCTTCTGCGGAACCGAGTGGCTCTGTACCTACAGTAGAACCATCTACGTCTGGAGCCATTAAAGTTTATAGAAGAACCTCTCCAACTTCTGATGCAGCTCCACCCCCAGCAACTATTGAAGAGATGTTAGTGAACATGACTATGATGATGCAGCGTCAGGAGGCCAAGATGGACAAGTTGGTGGAGTTCACAACTCTTCATTTTAACAAGTTGACTGCTCGGATTGTGAATTTTGAAACTTCAGTTTTATGTGAGTGGCGAAATTTCTTACTCACCAAGATGGTGTCTGACCAAGCAACAAGGTCAATCTTGAAACAGATATCATCCCTCCTTGACAAACTTGCCACTCTGGTACAAGAGATGCACAATCAACAAGGTTCAACCCTTTCCTCTTTTGCCAAAATTATTGATCTGTGCTATGATCTGAAGATAGGGCTAGAAACAATCAAAGGTCCTGTCAGTGCAATCCCTCCATTCCTCAAAGTTGTGCTAGAGAAGATTGACAAAGTAATAGCCAACATCCAGTCACTTGAGAACACACTCCACGATAAAGATTCTGTCACTGAAATTGGCAATGTTCACACCACTCTAAGTCTTCAGCTAAGTGAACTTTCACAAGAGATCAGAGACCTTCTAACCATGGACCATTCTACTTCAGGATAGCCATCTCGCTAGACACCTCCAGGCACTCAAGGACAATCTTCTCGTCAGCAACAACAACCATCTTCTGCCAGGCGTTACAATCGCTTCTTCCCATCTTAACCTATGTTTTCTACATGCACCCCCTTTCATGATGATGACAAAGGGGGAGAGCTTAATGAGCTGCTAAATTTTGTTAATGACTGCTGAGTTTTGTTAATGAATGATAGCATATACTTTCATTTTTGTGACTCATAATTTTTTGTTCAACTGACAAGTAACCATGCGTTTGGTTGATGCTAACCTTGTGTGATCACAGATGTCATTAAAATAGTTTGGGGGTTGTCATCATCAAAAAGGGGGAGATTGTTGTACTCCTAGTTTTGATGATGACAACAGTAAGATTTTGGATATAGACACTTAACCTCCTAATAACTGTTTAATAGTTCAAAGGGGTTGCAGGGTGCTCATTGCGTCAACGCCATCAAATGAAAGCGTCGACGCAGCAGTGCAAACTCAAGAAAGAAGCCCCTGGGTGAATTTGTGCGTCAACGCAACGTTCAAGTGGAGTGGACGCATCAGAGCATTGATAGCTTGGGCACAAAGTCTATACATCAGCTGGATCCATTTAGTCTGTACATTGGCATATCTTCTTCAAGTCTGTACATCGGGCACCTTCTTAACAAAGTCTATACATTGCTGTTTGCATTGCAAAGTCCATACACTTGAAGCTCTTCATTTGATGAGGTCTATACACTAGACTTCAATTCTCCAAGTCTATACACTAGACTCTAGTTCTCCAAGTCTATACACTAGACTCCAGTTCTCCAAGTCTATACACTAGACTTCAGTTCTCCAAAGTCTATACACTAGACTTCAATTCTCCAAGTCTATACACTAGACTTCAGTTCTCTAAGTATATACATTGTTGTTTGCATTGCAAAGTCCATACACTGGAAGCTCTTCATTTGATATCAACAAGTCTGTACACTGGATTCAACTCTCCAAGTCTGTACAGCCTGTTTGTCTTCTTGTGTGTGAAGTCTATACAACGCATGCTCACATATCTAACTCTATACACTCGATTGTTAGATCTTCAACTATATACATTGGTTAAGTCTATATACTGAGATCTCATGAAGAGTTGTAAGTCTATACACTCCCTCACTATGTACACACTTGCTATATTGATCTCTGAAGTCTATACAATGCTTCACGTTAACACTAAGTCTATACACATCTTTCTTGTTGCTGAAGGGAGCAGGGTCGACGCCTGAAGCTTAAAGCATCCACGCATCAGTAGACGAAGCTTTCACGTCATCTTCTATTGCGTCAACGCCACAAGAAAGCAGCGTTGACGCAGCAGTTAAAGTAGCAGAGACTCTTACAAGCGATGAAGCCTTCACGAAATCTTCCACTGCGTCAACGCCATCAACAAGCAGCGTCGACGCAGCGGCTTAAGAGATGCCAGTATAGAAATGCACACGTTCGTGCGTCAACGCCACCAACTGGCAGCGTCGACGCAGCAGTCCAAGAAAGGGAAGACTTGAACACTGGACTGCCGATACCGTTGCGTCAACGCAATAGGCTGATGGAGTCGACGCAGCGGTTAAAAAGTTTGAAGATTTCTGATGACTGCGTCAACTCTTTGGAGCAAGTGAGTTGACGCCATCCACCTCCAATTGCTAAGCGTACTGGTGCTGGGCACGTGATCCGAGGATAAGGAAAATGCCCAGATGAGGACACGTGTTCTGACAACCTGCTGGATGCTGCCACGTGGTCCGAATTCTTAGGGCAAGAACTGTGGAAGCCACACGCGCCCTGCTGCTGCTGCTGCTACTGGTATATAATGTATCCTTCATCTTCAGATGAAGGGTGATCGAAGCAGAAGCCAAAAGAGCAGAAAGCCCTTCGATCCAGAAGAAGAGAAAAAGAAGGAAAAGAGAGGAAGAAGAGATAGAAGAGAAAAGCCGTGAAGAGAGAGCAGTGAGTGAGAGATTAGGAGAGTAGAAGAGAAAGAAAGAGAGATAGAGAGTGAGAGATTAAGAGAGCAGAAGAGAAAGAAAGAGAGTGAGCGAGAGAGCTCATGGAGAAGAAGGAAGAAGCTGCTTGAGGATTTGTCTTCACTGGACCGTGGATCAGATCCAGGCCAGTCAGCTCCATTGAGAGCCACATTGTGCATTTCATCTTTTACAGCTTTCTGATTGCTGTGTTATTTTCCTTTATTGTTTTTCCTTTGTTTTCTGATCATCTTTGTTCTTCCGATTGCCCTGTTGGGGATCGGGTTTCTCCTGTTGGTTCAGGAGAAGGGAGATCTGATCTCCATGCTGTAAGTGACAGGTCGTCACTTGTGGGTTGCCCTCTGGTTAGAGGAAGGGAGGCTAGTCCTCCGGTTCTGGGCTTGTGGTTGCAAGTCCAGTGGTCCGTCCTGGTCTGGAGGAAGAGAGGTCTTCGACCTCTAGTTTCCAAGTGACTGGGAGTCACTTGGGTGTCCCTCCGGTTGGGAGGAAGAGGGGAGGCTGTTCCCCTGGTCAAGTTGTGTGGCAGCAACTGTTTGTAGACTGAGTCTGTTTGGTTCTAGCATTTGCTAGTGAAGCCTCACTCCGGTTGGGAGTGAGGGGTGGATGTAGGTCTGTGGACCGAACAACCTAAAATCTCTTGTACAGTGGCTTGATTGATTGATTGCTTCCGCGAGATGCTTGGATAGGCACGCCCATGAGTTTGTATTTGAGTTGAAATGAATTAGTTCTATCCTGTGTCTTTCTCTAGCATCCTAGTTTTTAATTTGGCCATATACTGTAGAAGGATACATTCACCCCCCTCTGTATCCGGGCCAAGCATTCTAACAGGTTTGTGGAAGGAGGTTTTGGTTGGGGTGTGGGGATCCTCATGGGATTTGGTGGAGAGGTGGCTGCTTGGTTTATTTGGGTCTTAACGGAGAGGAATTGGTCGCGAAGTGTAGCTATGATGGTTGAGAGGTGATTTGTTGGGAGTGGTGGGGGTGGAGACCAAAGGGCGGTCTCAAGTTGTCCGGGTGGGGATGGAGGAGTGGTAGTGCTCCTCGGGTTAGGGGTGCTTGAGTAGGAGGGGTGGGAATGTTTGGGGATGTAGATCTTTCTAAGTTATAGCTTCATCTCTTCCCATGAGTGAATAGGTTCTTGGCTTCCAACCCTCCTTAAGCCCTCTCTGTGTTCCCACTTACTCTTGGCTTGACCCCGAAGTCGTCCCTTGGCCTTTCGGACTCTCACCGGTCCATATACCCAAGTTTTGTCGAAGTACTTTTCTATGGTAGCCTCCCACCTAAGATAGTCACTAGAATGTGATCCGTCAAAGGTAATATCCCTATCTAGGATGAAGTCTATGGGTGGTGAGTAGGCTAAGTAGGTGGCCATGACGATCGGTGGGGATCAATGCAAGGGTCGGATTGATGATGACACCAATCCAAGCATGCCCTAGGACTTGACTTGATAGAGACAAGTCAATGACTTGCTCTGATACCAATTGATGTGAAACACCCTTGGACTTAAGCAAGCAAGCACATTCGCAATCTAAATGGGCCAATTTGGGCCGCCGCTCTCTCGTCGCTCACCCAAGCCCGGGGTGACTTGGCGATGCCAAGTGGAGGATGTGGGGTTAGACCCTTGCTGGTAGAGGGCCAGCAAGACCAAAGTTTGATACCTAATGGATGTGGATGCCCAATTCAATGGGGCCGACAAAGTGCCGAAGGCACCGGATGCACTCTTTTCCCACGGTGATCACTTATAGCAAAGGAGCTTAAGGATCGGGCTCTCATTCACGGCCAGCGGAGTTTATGAACTAATATTGAAGGAATAACCACAAATTAGAGCAAAGTTTGGAGCACTTACTCGACCGGTTTGAAGAAACCAGTCCTGCTCGGAGACGAGGGCGAGCGGGGAGGCGGGTGGATCCCCACACGCCGCGTCGGGGTAGCTTGACCTGCCCAAATGATTACAATACTACACCTCTCGCAGGAGGGGGACCTTGGGGTGGGGGTTAATGGATATTACAACCAAAACTACCTCCATGCAGGGAGGGGCCTTCAGCCGGCCAAGCGGGGAGGGGAATTGGAGAAAGGAACACCGAAGACGGGAGGTTGCCGATTCTGCCCGATTCTGTGGGTGCTGACAGGTGACTGAAGAGTTGACTGCTGCAGCTGCTACCGAATTTTGTTGGGGGCAAAACCACCTGGTAAATCTTCGTAGGAGGCAGGGGAAGTCGTCCAAATTTTGTTAATTTCTTCTGTTGTCGATGCCGGTCTGGGTGGCGGCCCGAACAGGGAGGCAGACTCTGAGACTGGTAGCTCCTAATTTCCAATAGTAGGTTGCATAGGTTGCCCTGACAGCTACTGAACTCAGAATAGAGCACCGTCAGAGTCGTTGGAACCGTGGATGAGTCCTCTTTGCAGCAAAACTGACGGGGAAGCCAATTGATGCCAGAGAAGACCAGGGGACTCTGAACAATGACGATAGGTCGGTGCAGACTGTGGGAAGCAGAACCGCGTGGCTGAGGGAGAAAATTGATAACTCCTGTTACAGGATGTCGAACGGAGTTTCACTTCTTGATTTTGAAAGTAGACAGAAGGAGGAAAAACTTTGCAGAAGCACTCTTGTCTTGATTCACGCTGGATTTGTCATGACAGAGCTTCCAATCACGTTCACGTGCTCTGTCAAGAGAGCTTCGCGCAGTCGAGAGAGAACGGCTCTCTCGGGCAGCACGGTGCTCGGACGATGACGAAACCACTTCCGTTGCTAAGAAGACAGGCAGACGCTTCCGACGATAGCTCTTGGACTTCCAGGGGCGTCAGGGGGAAGACGGGGTCGTTGCTGCACTCCACTGGTTCTCTACAGGCTCTCAGCCAAGGTGGAGGAAGGGTGATGGGGTGGCTGCTCTTGGTAGAGTGGAGTGGAGGGAAGGGGATGGGGGTGGCCTACTCAAGGGGGAAGGGAGTTGGGCGACTTTGGGCTATGGAGGGAAGGGGATATTCAAATTCAAATGGTCTTGGGATGTGGAGGGTTGCATGGGGGAGAGGGAAGGGTGCTTGGGAAAGGGATGAGGTGGTTGGAGGGTGGCTTAGTGATTGGGGATGCTCCCTTGGGACTAGGGGGTGGAGTAATGGGATGTGTGGGGAAGGGGAGTGACCTTTAATGGGGGTAGGTGGGAGAGTGGTGGTTGGGAAGGGAGGAGAGAGAAAATTTTCAAAATTGGCTGTGGAGGAGAGAGAAAGGGGAGTGAAAGAGAGAGATTAAGAGAGGGATGGGTGGGATTCTCTCCCTAAGGCTTCTCACCTCACTAATGGATTCACTCCACCATAAAAATAAAGATAGAACTCACAAAATGGCAATTTTTCATTGATTGATTCATTAGTTCAAATGGAGGAAATGGGGTCCTATATATAGGCAACCCACATTTCTACAAAAGACCTTGACTCTTATCACAATGACAAATAACCAAGGGAAGGGGGGGTGCCCTTGGGCCAAGCCCAATGAATTGGGCCCATAAACTAATCTATCAACATAATGACACTTAACCTAGGTAAATGACTCATTAACCTAGGTACAAGACTCAAATAAAAGGAAAATTACATAATTATGACTCAAAGAAAATATGAAAGTTACATGAATTGACTTAGAAAAATGTGACGGATGTAATGGAACCATGCTGGCGGGCAACCGGGGCTTTGAAAATATAAGGGGCGAGAGATGCCCCCATCAAGTTGAACGATTGCAAGCAATGATAGATGGGTTATATTAATATGAACAACCTGAATTGCAGCTCATGAAGCTGAAAGACTACATGTCTTGGGAGTATTTTGAGCTCCTTGAATTAAGTAGGAGGCTGAAAAAGAAATACAAGATGTAAAGGATGGCCTCTTTTGGGGGCAGATACTAATAAAGAAGGAAAAGCAAAAGAAGAAGAAGTCAGAAAATGAAAGAAGAGTCACAACTCTACGTTGCAACACATTATCAACACTCTTCAATATGACAAATTTCGACGAAGAGGAAGAAATATTCTTTGCAATGCTAGAGGCAGATCAAGCTAAAGTTTCACGTAGACTCATTCATACAAGTTCAGCGGAATCAAGAAACGCAGATGATCGATGCAGGGAAGAGAAACCATAGGGGAGGTCAACGGTACCCACGCTGCCTCGTTCGTTTCGTTGCGTGATACCTGAGTGTCATGGATGCACATTTTTTTGGTTGTTTTGGTTATTTATGACTAAAAGGACCTACATGATGCATGCTAGGTTACAAAAGAAAAAACCTATCTTATGCATAACTAGAGGATTTATTTGTCTGACTCTGGGACTGTTCGGTCAAGAGTTTGAGAAATCCATCATCCCGACCTAGGGACAAGTGTAGTCTGGAATCTTATGGAGATCCATTGTCGTACCTTTGTCACTGAGCACAGTCAAGAGTTCAGGAAGTCTGTCATCTCGATCTAGGTGACAGGCGGCCATCAAATAACTTGGAGCATAAGCTCTTCATGATTTTTATTAGAGAGGAACTCAGAGTTTATGCATTCGGAGTGATTAGCCTCCGGGGTTGTGCCTATCTAAGAATGCAATTAACATTGGTGACGACGTCGCGTGATTCTTCATTTGCTGATGTTGTCATCTGCAGCTGCATCAACACATATTAGCCAAGTTCATGCAGAAACAACAATCTAGGAAGTAGCACATTGAATGTAAACGTAAATTTGAACTTGGATTATATCAAACATGGCTCCTTAACAAATTGGGGAAGGCGACCAGGGGAACTGTCATATTCAACTTGTGGGTGGCTAGGTTAATGGCCGTCTTCCCCTGGTGGGGGGTCAGGTTAGTGGCCACCTACCCTATACCAAGGCAGCCAGATTGCCACCTACCCGTTTAGGTTCTGAAAGTGTAGGGACCTAAACAGAGTAGGACTCTTTGGGCTTATAGGGTAAGGGGTATCGGTGCCCCTTAGTAGAGAGCTATAGGTTTTTAAGGAGATGATGACCACCATCAAAGAGAGAGTTCAAGATGGCCTCCTCTTCTTCCTCTTAACCCTCGGGAAGCACTGAGCCCGGTGTGCTTTCTGACATGAGGTGACACCTTAGCCAACTTCTGAAGGATGGCTAGGTGAGTAGAAGAACACATGTGTATTGTGATATAGAGGATACAATTGGCGACTGACCTACTCTTCTTTCCTTTTCAGCCCACTTCGATTTTCTCGGGAGCCAAGCACACTCGGTGTTACGGGTGGCTACACGACCTAATGGCGGCAATCACGCCCAACATGAGAGTCTTCATGCATCAGTGGCATCTAACGTGCCTAGTCATCATGGCGAAGAGATTCGTCAGCACGTGGTGGAACTGGGAGGCGTTAGGTGCGTTGCTGGAGCTGTGGCATCCGGGGACCCACACTTTTGTGCTCCCTGAATTCGAAGCCTCAGTGTTGGTGAAGGAGATTGACTTTCTCTTCCAGTGGGGCAACTTGGACACTGGAGACCTATTGGACCTCCCTCCCTAGGAGGAAGTTTTGGCCGAGATTTTTCATGATAAGCGAGATGATCGGCAGATGATAGACCAGCGAGGGGTCTTGATCAATTGCCTTGCCAGATGGCTGCTGTGCTAGATCAAGGACAGGTCGGCTGACACGGATAGGATGATGTGGGGATTGACATTGTGTCTCGGCGGGGCGCTGCTCTTTCCAATGTCAGGGGACGTGTTGACATGAGAGAACATCAGACCGCTCCCTCTCTTGTGGGAAAGTTGCTCCTTATCCTAGGCCGTGCTTGCTCATTTGTACTATGGGTTCATGCAGATGAGCTTGGGTGGGAGTGCAATGGGGAGCCTCTACTTGCTGCAGGTGTGGATGGATGTCCACGTATGCTTTGATTTTGATGACATAGTGACGACTACCCCTCGGATCTTCGAGAAGAGCGCCCCTCTACCCTGCTAGGGTCATCTTTGGTCCTGAAGATCAAGTTATGTGCAAGGCTGTGCACTTGAAGACCAGAGACGATTGGCACGACTATCTGAACTTCCTGCTTAATGATCAGTTCTTTTTTGTACCAATGATGCACCGGCGCTTGGAGTTTCGAGTCCGCAAGTCACCAGATCGGGAGCTTTGGCTAGTCGAGGCTCGAGATTTAGTGTTGTACCAAGCCCATCGTTATCATCGCTAGGTGGGCTTGCCCAGGTGGATTCCAAGGGTCGCTTCGAGGGGAGCTTTGATCATGAGGCGCCTCTTGGGAATCGAGGATGACGATGGGCTTGCCGGTCAACCTCTCCACCATCCCATGCTGTAGAGGAATCGACAGACGGTGGCAATGGGAACTCAACTGCGAGCTCGGAGAGTAAGCGGTCTAGCCCAGAGAGGGAGGACCGTGAGGATTCTAAAGGTGAGGAGGTACCACCGATAGAGGTCGAGGAGGAGAGGAAAGATGTCCCACGCCCACAGGTGAGTTTAGTCAATTTTAAGCATTCTTATTTCCATTTTTATGGTGGGGAACAGAGCTGGAGATGAGTTGGGGGGAGAAGCCGACGGTGGCCATGGTCATGGCCATCTCCTGGGGGAAGGCGGCCAAGGACCTGGCCGCCCAGGAGAACTAGGCGGCTTGCAACCTAGCCTCCCAGGAAGCTAGATGGCCAGACAAGTGGCCTCCCAAGCTTCAGGGCTGGGATTAAAGATTAGATGGATTTGATTAATATTGTGTGGTGTTTTGGGATGTTTTGCAGGGTCGACGGAGGATTCACACCAGAGTGTCATGGGATTTAGCGTGGGAATGGTACCATTCCCTCCCTCACGAGCAGTGATGGAGGGTCGACAGGCTGGGGTTTGCCCCTTTCCTCCTCATCTCTCCTCTCCCAGTAGATGCTACCTTTTTGACGACTCTCTGAGAGTGGTGGGTGGACAGTTGCCGAGCGTTTGTGATGCCATTGGGTCACATGATCCCCACCCTTGAGGATGTGGCCTACTTGATAGGCCTGCCTATAGCTGGGGTGCCGACACTTGGTCAGGAGTTGAGAGAATACCGACAAGAGGTAGACCGGCTACTTGGTGCGAGATTGCTTCGCATGAGAGGGCCGATGACAACCATCCCACTCGGTCGGATTAGCTCGCTGGTAGGTTTAGCAGGCGTGATCCGGGGACCACTAGAGGATCTGGGAGCATACCTATAGCGAGTGGGGCAGATGATCAGGCTGAGGGAGAGGGCCGAGGACCACGAGGTCCGGCTCTTCCTCCTCTACTTCTTTGACCGACTACTATTTGCGACATCGTCAAACAACGTCAACTTGAAGTATCTCAGGGAGACCTTGAGCGGGGACCGTAGTATGTGTGGGGTAGAGTGATGCTGGCGCACCTTTTTGCTCACATGGACCCGTTTAGGCCAGGTTCGGGGAGCCTGGGTGGCTTCACCCCCTTCCTACAGGTATGGGGCTACCCTAGATACCAAATCTATTTATGTGATTTTGTATTTGATGTATTTATGACTTATTTTACTTTCATGTTGTTAGATTTTGGGGTATACCCGATTTCCCTTTGGCCAGGGTACGATTCCCTGCCAGAGAGTCCTAGCGGCCCCACTCATGGCCTGGTGGGAGGTGCTACGAGATCGGCGCTTGGTGGCAGCCTGTCTTTCCGTCCTCCGGACAGCGTTGGACAAGTTTTCACACCACCAGGTGAGTGTTCTATTTTGAATCAGCTCTCATGTTGTTATTAATTTGTTCTATGAGCTTGATTAACAGAGTTCTTTATTTGCATTTTACAGGTGGTGTGGACACAATATGCAGGTGAGGACGACACCGCCTAGGCCTAGGTAGCGAGCGGGCGAGCCTGGTTCTGTAGAGACACAATGGTCTTCTGTGTGAACTTGAGGGAGCCTCTCTACTTGAGGTTGGTCCAGTGGACTCTCGGGTGGCATTAGCCGCCCATGGGGTTCCCGGCGGGGCACTGCTCAGACCAGGGACGATGGCGGAGCTTGGCGAGTGAATAGGATTGGGCGTCACTCTACCGAGCTGAGGCGGAGGTGCTGCAGGAAGGTGCTTCCCTATAGCCAGATCCCGACCTGAGGGATAGCGAGGAGTATAGGTGCCGATATGCCGGGTGACTTCACCTCGACACACAGGCAGTGAGTCTCCTTTATCTTTTGCATTTTATTTTCATTACACATTTTTACATCTAATCTTTTGGTGGGATTTCATGTAGATGTCAGAGACTGAGGCCATTTGAATCCTGCAGAACCGGATCGAGACTCTGCATCTGGCGAACATGGATTTGAGGCACCAAATCCGTGAGCTGGTGAGTCAAAATGAATAGATGAGATAATTTGTTTTTGGTTTGACTAACCACTTGTCCCTTTTCTTGTAGCGAGGCAGGCTGGACTTTTTCCGCATGAGGCCCAGCATGGTCGCGGAGGCCGGGCCTTCGTCCTAGGATGTGGGGACAGAGGACCAAGAGGCCCGCCTTGAGGTAGCAGTTGAGAGAGCTAAGGCGAGGGAGGCAGACCTTGCAGAGACGATATGACCTATGCACCTTTATTCTTGAAACAGAAAATTCCTTATCTTCCTCTAACGTGTGTGTGTATGTCTACATCTTATCCTTGTAATGGAGGGAGTTGGAGGTTATCCTAGCTTCCTGGCGAGAGTTAGAGACACAACTGGGCGAGACCACTTCCCACATTGAGGACTTGACACGTCGCTTAGCCGAGATGGAGACCGATGTGTTGTTATGAGGTTGCCTTGCCGAGGCGAAGGAGAAGAGGCCGAGGCTCGTGCTCGGGAGATGGAGGTGGTCGTCCGAGAGCGACGAGCTCTCAAGCAGCTTGACACCTTGCGTCGGCAGGTAATGAGGAAGTACCAGGGTAGGGCCACCCAAGGCGAGGCTGCGGGAGGACGTGCTACCCCTTTAGAGTCGATGTAGACTAGAGGGTCGATTGCCTTCTCTTTGAAGGAGCTACTGGGACTCTGTCTTTCTCCTCCTGAGGCGCAACGTGTTGGGTCCTATGGAGTGCAATCAGATCTACAAGGGAGGTTGAATAGATCCTATTGATAGCTATGACCTATTTGAAACTTGAACTCTAAACACATGAATTACTCCTATAAACCAATAAAACACTTAGACACATAGCGCAACGTAATAGATAGGAATGGAGCAGGTAATAATGTTAAAGCACGATGCTCAGTTCAAACAGGTCAATACCACCAGCGGGTAGGTTGACACACCTTCTACGGATCCTGGGAATTTGAACACCACAGGTTGACACTCCTCGCTGGCAGGTCGACACACCTTCTACGGATCTGAACCAAAGAGATCTTAGATCAGAGTAGCTGAGTGTGAAATGACTTGCTTAGTGTGTGAGAACTGAGGTGATCACTAAGGTGCATGAGTGTTAAACGAGGTGAATTCCCTTGGCAAAGCTTTCACCTTGACACCTGTGTGCAATGGTGCAGCAGGCAACCCAAGGAGCTAATGCATTTAAAGACATAGGGGACAGCAGGTAGCTCACTCATCGTGATACCTTCCTCTGCTAGGGAGATGCTTCAAGTGTCTGTAAGCAAGAGTGCTGTAGACACTTGAGAAGTTGCACGTTAGCAACGATAGCAGGAGGATCAAGATGAGACTGTTGTGCAAGCAGAACGCTTGAGTGTGTAGAGAAAATAAATAGCGTAAGTAGCACACAAACCTGTGAAATGGGGATAGAAGTTATAGAAAAATATCACAATGTATACAACCCACAACACGAGGGTTTTTAGGTGGTTCGGTTGTTAGCCCACAACCTACGTCCACCCCACACCAAACTCGGTGTGGCTTTCCGACTGACACACAGCTTGATCCGCTGAGCAGCACAGCTTGCTTACACAGTTGAGGAACACAGCTTGCTTACTGCTGACTAACAGTTTGAATCACCCAGAGGATCTGATCCTCTCTTCCTCTGAAACCACAGAGGGAACCCGGTCCCTAAAATAGGGGATCGGAAAAGCTAGATGTATTGGTGATAGACGAACCGTAACAAATAGAAATTGAATACTGCAAGTGCAGTGGAGAAGGAATAGAGATTTTGTAGACACCAGCTAAGAGAATGGATCAAGACAATGGAGCTGGTGGCTGCAGCTACAAGATTGGATCCAAGGATTCTTTTCTTCAAACACCGGTAGACTGCAGGGTTTGTCTTCTCTCTCAAGGCTGCTCTCTTCTTCTTCTTCTACTACTCACAGCACTGGACTATGTCAACCAAGTGCTGGGGTTGCTCTCACGCTTTCTTAGGAATGTTTTGGAGGTTGGTCTAGAGCGTGGCACTGTGTGGACGGTAGCAGCAGCCGCTTCTTCAGTTGAGGAAGCTTGGTATAAATAGGTAAAAACTAGTTGTATAGTCAGGGAAAAATGGTGCCCATAAGTCACAGATAGACCATTGTATCAACTGTATTTTTCCCTCCATAATTTCCCTTGAGGCATGCGCCAGGGTGAAGTGAGAGCTTGGAGTCTTCCAGGCAAGTTCCATATTCGACGGCGGCAGCACCTGGAAGAAGTGACTGAGTCTTATCATTCTGATGCTTGGAGATCTTTTCATTAAATGCTCCTACAGGCCTGCTATCTTCCATTGGCTGAGCCCAACTTTTAGTACAAGGAAGGTACATTGGCAGAAAGTGGGAAGAATCAGACCAGATCTTCCTTTAGACATCATCAGATACTTACTATGACTCTCCCTCAAAAATGTAGTCTTCTTATTCTACTCAAGTGTACTCTACTACGAACTTGGCTGGTCGGACAACCCATTGGTCGACAGCGAGATAGAGGCAGACTGCGCAGTGTCCTATTCCCAGCAGTAGACAGTCTGGACAGGCAGACAGATAAGACTGACATCGTGATAGACTGAAGTGGCTCTTCCGGCTAGATTTCTGACATAACCATCTCTAAAAGGTAGATAAATGAAAGATAAGATAGTTGAACAAAAGCCAAGCCTTGGGACATGGTCCAGACCCCAAAATCCTTGATTTTGATGATTTGCTGTTCCTTTATCTCTGTATGGATGGTCCACTGATCTGACAATTTATTGGCTTGAGGATTTCTGAAAGAACAAGGGTGTGTCGACACTTACCTAGCAGTGTGTCGAGACATCCCCTTGAAGGCCTTGAGGAATCATTCTGGTTGATCGTGGATGTGTCGACACTTTCCTGTTAGCGTGTCGAGACATCCCTTTGAAAGCCTTGAAGATAGCATCTGCCGATTTCAAAACACGTTCTGGTTGAACATTGATGCATCAACATTTTACACTCAGTGTGTCGCGACATTTAGTGAGTGTCTTGAAGATCCATGGCTGATGTGTCGAGACAACACCAAAAGCTGTCGGAACATATGAGCCATGAGTAGAGTTTTCGCATGAGAGTGTCGAGACAGAAGTGCCAATGTGTAGAGATTTTCACACGAGTGTGTCGACACTTTTCACTCAGTGTGTCGACACTTTTCACTCAGTGTGTCGAGACATTAGTGAGTCCAGAGTCTTAGACAGAATAGCTTCGGCTTGATTTCATACATATTCTGGTTGAACCTAGATGTGTCGACACATTCTTGTCAATGTGTCGAGACATTCCTTTGAACGGTCTTGTGGACAGCTTCTGCTTCAACTGATTTATTCTTGAGGTGTCGAGACATTTATTAGATGTGTCGACACATGCTTTATGTGCAGAGTTGTCATCCGAAGGTGTCGAGATATTTTCTTTCTAATTCAGCCCTTCATTGGAGTATGCTTAGACCTTGATGTTTGGACCTTGAGCAACATGCATAGACTTTGTCTTGCCATAAGGTAAACCTTATATGTGTTGGCCATGGGTTGAACGAACCTTTATCTTCTTATGTGCTCAGACCTTAGCTCATTGTAAGAGAAACTTGCACCGACCTGATACTGATTAGCCTTGGATGTGCACTGATCATCCTTTGCTGCATCGCAATAAAGACATGCACGGATCGTAGTCATTTTCCTTGGCCTTCTTGCATTGACCTTGGTCCGTCTTTCTTGTGCAGCCTAATGCCTCATCTGTGTGACTTACTTGATTTCTTTCTATCTTTGTAGACACACTTTGTTGCCGGTGTGGGCTTGACCTGAAATGCATGAGTGTTTGTCTCTATCAAATACAGGTCAAACTATATTAATGAATCATAGTCAGACATCATTGAGACAAAAGAATATTATACATAAGCCCAACATACATAGTCAGCCATTATCAAAACAATGGAGTTACTCATGTTATACACTTGTCCAACATTCTCCCCCTTTTTGATGATGGCAACTATGAGCTATGAGTCATTATGATGTCCAGCTTTGAGTCATTATGAGTATATTGAAAGTCAGAGATTAAAAGAGTGTAATCGTGAATAAAAGCACAAAGACCTTCAATGATTATCTCTCCATACATTTTCCTCCCCACATAATCTTATGCAAAGTGTTCAAGACTCTCTCTCCTATGCATTCCTTAGTTAATGACACATACAATTCTCTCCCCATTTGACATCATCAAAATATCATGTTAGAGAGAATATATGGCATAATTAGGAAGGTAGGAATGAAGGAAATTGCAGCACATCAATTGTTGGAAATTATTTGCACAGGATTTACAGTGTAAAAGAGATTAGATACCTGGAGGGAGCAACTTAAAGTGCAGCAACCTGAGATACCTTTCTGAAAGTGCATGAATCTCCTCTCCTTTCGTGGGCAAATTGTGGGCAGGTATGATCACAAGCAGTGCAATCATTTTTCCAGAATTCCAGAAAATGATGTGAAAATACATGCCAATGGTTGTATATTTATTAAAGTTGACAAGATAACCATTGTGAGCAACCAAACTTGGAAAGGTAGTTTTAGGACAAACACTAAAGAGTGATATGGATTTATCGAACATGGCCAATTGTTAGAATCAATGGTATTGTCCGTTGGCTTGCCAAAGATAGTTGAAATTTGAAGGCATGGTTGCAGCAACATGATGCATTATAGCAGCCAAAGAGCACGTTTTTGATTTTCAGATTTTCAAGATTTTTAGTGGTTTTCTATTTTTCAAACCTTTTGGGTTTTCTATGCAATGCATGGGAATTTTTGGGTTTTCAATGCAGGATATGTGTGTACACAGTTGAAGAATGCAGACCACCCAATTACATGAAAAACTAAAACCAGTTGAGTTGTAACCATAATGCCAATGATGCTACGATTTATGGCAAATGCGCATGGATAATGATACCAATTGTTATGTCCAATGGATGATTGTAACGATATACACATGCAACAATGCTAGCAATGACTGATGCAAATATGTTTCATGCAAGTTAAACACCAAGGAGCATCAGGATATGATATTTCACGAAGAGATGGCAAGGATCAGGGGATATAGAAGGACAGTTTGTCTTTATAGAAGATGAAGGTTCTTTAACCTGAGACCAGGTTCATAAATCAGAGTTATGGATTTTTCAGAATTTTCAGTTATAGAACCCGAATGAACTAGCCCTTACACTTAGATTGGTTTAATGTTAATGAATTCTGGCCTACTCAGTAGAATCACATGAAAACATTTATATTCAACTTTAATAGAGATGAACCAAAAATTCATATCAATCATTAGATTAGCCTCTTCTTATCTTACTCATTCAATTCCATTGACTCCTTTGAGAGAAACTCTTGAAAAGTATTGAACTTAAACAAACATGAAGACAAAATGGAATTTTAGAATTTCGAAAGATGTGCATTTAGCTTTTGCAATCTCAACCATAATATTCAAGAGTACAAGAGAAGATTTTACGAGCAATTAAGTCTAGTGCATGCCTCATATCCGTAAGGACACACATTGTTTAGATGCAAGTATCCCTAGGTAATTGGTCAGACTGACTATCATGCTTCAAATAAAATAGAGATATCATTGTCACCTCATGACATATCGTTCCACATATTCTTGATGAAGGGACATGTTTCTCAGAAACTAGCCATTGCTCTACCTCACGATATATCTTAACACATAGTAGAGTTAACAAGGGCACTTCATGACATGCCTTATCTCAATTTATTTATGAGGAGACATATTTCTCAGTGAGCCAATGTCATTGCTCTGACTATTTTTTCAATTAGAAATTCCAGAAAAATAGATTGTTTAAAAATAATACTTGGACAGAAGTTTCTCAAACATAATTGCCTTTGTACTTAAAGTAAATTTCAAGATTTCAGAGGGCATAACTGGACAAACAACATGAGAAATTGGTTTAAGTCTATTAAGCTCGATCACAAACATTTTCAAGACAGTTAGACTTCAAGACACATGAAATCATTAATGTTAAACCAGATTCATTAATGTTCGAGGCATTCACAAATCTCTATAAAAGAAGATTCCTACAAAAGATTTGCTCTGATAAACAACCTTGATAGTAGATAGAGAATCCTTCAAGAAGTTCAAGATATTAAGAATCCAAGTTGAACCACAATCAGAGATAGGCATTATGATGCAGTGGATTGGTTCAAGAAGAGAGTGTAGCATGAATTGAAAGTCGGAATTGGTGATGAACACTCCCCCTGAGGATGATGCACTGAGCTCAGACTTGAAAGATAGTGATATGTTCAACATATGCAAGGAGGTGTCGACACTTGCATAGTAATATGTCAACACTTGAGCTCAGACAGACTTCAGTTTTCAGCTAGGCTGAACTGAGGGTTTGACCTGTCAGGTTGTAAGGTCAACCTTTCTGACAGTAGGGCAGAGTTTTAACAGATTTGTCATGAAAGACAAACTCCCCCTGAGAGTATGCAATCTATGCAAGGACATCAACAATATGTAGAATGAAGCATGCAGAATTTTGATGTTGACTCCCCCTGGTTCCATGCAAGGGTTGCAAAGTAAGGTGCAGCATATGACTTGAATGAATGCACAATGTAATAAGCATGCTACAAGATGATTATGTATTTTTGTGTTTTCTCAAACATGATATGCAATGGAGTGTTTGAGACCACAATATTACGCAATCATGGATTTTCTGAAATGCATTCTGAGTAGACATGCAAGTTGGTAAACCATGAAATGCAAGAACTCCCCCTAACTATGTGCTTTGAGTGTCTGAATTCTGAGTGCCTCACATGCAGTGGAATCAAAGTATGGAATTTGATGAGCTATTCATATGAACATCTATATTATTCTCATGATGGGTTGACCTTTGGTACCTGGCGGAGAACTGAAGTCTTAAGACCACCTCACGCATGATGTGGGTTTCCAGACAAAAGTGATCTGTCCTTCTTCCAGCTTAACATTTTATATACCAAGAGGTCATGCAGAGTTGGGTTCCTTGATCATGAAATGCATGATGTGGCATGAAATTTCAAGTAGATGCTCATGGACTACACCACACCCAGATGCAATGCATTTCTTCCCTAAGGACCAAACTCTGAAACTCCCCCTCTGTCCAGTGCTCATGCAAGTCAGGACAGATAATCAGCATCTTATTTGTCTATAAGGATGATGAGTTGGGATATGTGCATCCATGTGAGACATCATGAAAATAATGATCATTAATGCTAAGGAAGAAGCTCACATGGTTGTTAAATGGTAGACATGATTTAAACAGCAGCTCAATTATCATAACAATCTCATCAGCAAGACAAATTTTTCATGAATTACGAAACTGAACCAATTTATCTTTGACACAAGGCTGAGGTGTGGATCTGAGATCCTACTCACGCATAGTGAGAGCTCCGGGCAAGCTTGACTTGCCTTTCTGCTCTAGACCCTTTGAATTACCAAAGGTCATGCAAGGTGCAAGCAATTAATCTAATCTAGAAACTCATCTTACACCAAGAGGATACTTCAGCAGTTCTGGGAGACAGCTTCTTGCATGATTTATTGACACATAATACCCCTAATATGTAGTGACTTACAATGCAAGCCTATCATGCAGCAATATTAAACAAATGACATTCTCTACATACCTGTGCCTTGAGCCTTTATTTCCGTGAGCATCCTGTGTTTAGTCCCAAGGCACCCTACACCAGAAATTCTCATTTGAATTTTTTTGGTACCCAAGCTTGCTTGGGTCCTTGTTAGTTAGCAACAGTTCTAGCAATTGATCTTCTTTTCTTTGCTGCCTTCTGGTCACCCACTCTCGTCCAGGGATAATTAATGGATGTATGTCAATATTTACCACAATAGAAGCAATGCACAAGGTATTTATCATTTTTTGTATGCACATGTGCATTGTTCCATTGCGAGTGAGCATAGGTACTGTCATGTTGATTATGAGAGTAGCTCCTACCTCTCAATCGCCAGCAGTCATGGACTGTGTGGCCAATCTTTCCACAGTGGTAGCAACAAGGAGGGTGATTTCTGTTGAACGTCACAGGGAGTGTCGACCTGTCCGAATGGAAGTGTCGACTCTTCTGATTCCCCATGCGGTTCTGTGCAGAGTTCTACTGCATACGACCACTGCCAGGGTTGACCTATCTTTTGCCCTTGATTTCAGCAACAATTCTTGAATTCTTTCCTGCTCTTAGTTCATCATTATTCAAGGTGAGATAGTCATGTACAGTGTGACCAAACATGCCACAATGAAAGCAATAAACATTCATTTTATGAGAGGCATGGTAGTCATCATGGCTTTTCCTATTGTGCATGTCAAGACTAGCAGACTCAGGGATTTGTTGATGCATGAGAGCCTTCCCTTTCTGCTTACCAATGCGTTTTTGGTTTTTCTGATCAGCATGAGGTATTGGGAGGCGGTGAGAAGTGCTGGCTTCATTCTTACCCAAATCTCCTTTCTGATGACTTACTCTTGTTTCTAAGAGTCTGTTCAAGCTTTCCTTATCCTGCATACACTAAGATAGAGAGTCATTTATATCTTTGATTTCATTCTCTAATGAGGAGACGTGCAGCTCAGTTTCAGCGAGGTCCTCCTCACATACAGCCAGTTTGATGGGATCGTCGGTTCAAGATTCAAGATTCGTGGTTGAACCTGACGGGATCGGCAAGCGGCTTCAACAAAATTATCAAATAGGTATTTATGATAATTGGGCCACATGTATGGGCCTAATGGGTCATGTTTTATAATAATTATGCCTACAATAATTATATAAGAGTCCTTTTTATTTTTGTGTCTTTTAGTATTCCCAAGAGAGTTATGATGAGTAGGAAGTAGGTGTCAAGTGTTAATGAATTGTCTTTTGGTTTTCTTTGTAGAGTCTATAAAAAGGGTCATGTGGTCTTTCTTTAAAGGTAATGAAATGTAATGAAGTTAAATTTTTGGAAAGATGGGGAAACCCCCACTCCCTACCTCTTTTCCCCTCCTTTCACTCCTACGTCGCCACCTCTCCCTCACCCTCTTAGCCTCTCCCCAGGCGGCCCTCCCTCTCTCTAGCCTTCTCTTGTCTTCTCCCTCTACCCATCTGCTTCTCAGTCTTCCTGCTACCCACCCCCCTGGCCACCGGCCTTCTCTTCCTTTTCCCCCTCCCTTTGCTTCTCTATTTCCCATCCCACACTTCCATAGTTTGGCTACTTACCCGACCCCCTTCCTCCGACCCTCATTCCCCCTCTATCCCTGCAACTACAGTCCCTCCTCCCCTCCCTCCCCTCTCCCTCCAACTTCTTCTGAAATGGCCATTCTCCTACCCCCCTCCCTTGCTGCCACTCCCTCCTCCAACCCCTCCTGCTAACAGATCGCCCCCCCCTTCTTGGCCTCCCCCAGGCGGTGCTCCCTCCCCCCTCCTATGTCTTTCCCTCTACCTCTCCTCCCTTCACCCTCTACTTTCCTCAGCCCTCTCTCTCTTGTCTTCGCACTACCGGGAGCCTCACCTTCACCCCTCCATCTCTCTGTTCCCAACCCATCACCCCTCCCACTGCTACAGTTTCACTGCCTTCCCCTTCTACCTTCCCTGCACCATCGTGGACCCTTCCCAGCCATGCACCCCACCACTGCCATGCAAGTAGAGGTCCGTCCCCCTCCCAATCGGCGTAACTCTTCTCCGTTCCCGTTTGAGATCCCAGCCCCGTCCTTCGCCTACCCCCTTTTCTTCCTCCTTCCCATAGCCTCAACACCCATTACATGTTGCCAGAACCCCACCCGCCCCACTCTCTTACCACTGTGAGTAGCACGGCCCTTGCATGCAACACCGCGTTTGCTACCATCTCCCTCCACTGCTGCTTTCCCCCATCCCACCAACCGAACCCCCCTGCCAAGGAACACTCCTCTGCTCCACGTTTGTACCCTCCTGCTCGCCACCAAATTGTTCCAGGGTGACGACAATGCCTCAGTTCTCAAGGTTTATGAGGCGGTCGGCACTCGGTTTCTCGATCGTCTCATGATGACTGGCATGGGGAAGGGGTCTTCCCAGGCCAAGGGAAGGGAGGAGAGGGCGGCATACCTGATGCTCGCAGTTACAATAGTGGCAGCATTTTGTCGGGTTCCAGAGATTGCATCTTCTGATGACATTGTTTCGAAGGTTCCACTGGTAATCGAAATTATCTCCAAGTCATCTGACCTACCTATTACTGAAGAATGTTATGAAATTTTGTTGTTGGTTGCAACTACCTCAGAGGAAGGGTTTACCCGATTTTACGAGTCTGGAGCCATGAAAGTGCTTGCTTCTTATGTTCCTACTTTGCCTGATGGTTCTCATTCAATGGAGCTTGCATTAAAACTTCTGCAACTAATATTAACCAAGTTTCCTTCTGAATTACTAGTCAATAAACAACAATCTGAGATATCCCAGTTGGTGCCAACTTTAGCGAGACAATTTGCTGTTCTACATGATGCTCTCAAGTTTGATGCATTGCACATGCTTTCTACTATTATGTCATCAAAAGATGTTGAAATGCTGCATGGTACTTTAAGGACAGTCACAGATAAAGCTTGGGCCACTTATTTGCACGTTGGTGTTTTGGCTATCCTACAAAATTGTGTTGCTGTTGCGGAAAAGTTTCAGGCTCTTGTGTTAGCAAAGTCAACAATGTCCATTGTTGGAGAGAATTGGTTGCTTGATAACTTGCATTTACCTGATGTTCAAAATCCAGTTGACAAGTCATTGTTACTTATTCTCGAATCTACAAGGGTTGAAGTTGCAGTTCTTCTCAATGAACTTGCTTATTTGAAGTATGAGGCTTCCAAGAGTTCTTCCGCTTACACGGAATTTGATATAGTCAAGGAAATGAAGCTAGCTGTATTGTTTTCATTACTTGAAAAGATCATCAAACTAGTATCAAGTGTCTCTGGCACTCACAGTACAACAGGTGGCTCAATCAGTGAAAGCACTTCAATGAAAGTAATTGATGGCCTCAATGAAATAGTTGGTCTAGTTCTGGACTTCTTACGTGATGCAAAGGATCATGGGCAAAGAAAAGAAGATATCAGACTTGGAGGTCTGTTTCACATCACAATTGCTCATTGAGCATAGCATTAACCCCCTTGTAATTTTCAATCTTCATTTGAAGTTCATTCAATTTTTCAGAATTATCATGGGCAATACCCTTGCCCTTCTCATAAATGGACAGTGTTTGAAGCAACATGACGTTTTGTTCTTTTACCATGTTTATTTCTTCAATCAGCCTTCTATTAGGGATTTGCTTGTTCGTCATAGTTTGTTCATTAGAGATAGATTTAGGTTGGTTTTGAAGTTGTCTTATGATTCCTTCCAACATGGTGATTTCAGCTTGAAAGATTCCATTTTCATCTGTTAGGCATTTAATGGTTTGCTTACTCACATCCAAGTCAGAGGCAAGAGTGTTGTTTAGCTCTTCAAAAGCTAAACAGTTGTTACAGAAAGGACTTTCATTCTGACGGATTGGTTGGATTTTAAGTTTTCGAACAGTCTCTTCCAACCTTATGATTTCTTCTTGAAGGATTTTGATTTCATCGCTTAGACATACGATGGTTTGTTTGTTTAGATCCAAATCAAAAGTAAGAGTATTGTTAAGCTCTTCAAGGTTTGAACATTTTTCACAAGCATGACTCTTACCTTGACCACTTTTCTTCAAATCCTTTTTCAATCTTTTATTTTCAGATTTCATCCTTTTATACTACTCGATCAACTGATCATATACACCCATAAGCTCTTCAAATGTAAAGTCTTCAGAATTAGAGCTTACCTGAGATGAGGACGGATTGCTTGACTGCTCTGATCGGTCAGCCATAAGGCATTGATGCTCTTGATCTTCTTTCTCATGGATGTTCATGAACACTTCTAGAACTTGCTTAGCCGTGCTGCAGGTAGACACAAGATCAAGTAATCTGTCATCAACCGCTGCTTTGATTAAGTTGAGTGCAGTAAGGTTATTGTCATGTTTGGCCTTATGTTCAACTAACCATACATTTGAATCTGATGGCAGCTCATTTGGACCAATGTATATAAGGTTCCACAATTGTGGATCTGTGAATTTGACATAGACGTACATTTCTCTCAGCCATATTAAAAAATCTGAACCATCAAACATAGGCGGAGAAACCTTCGAAGCATCTTTAGCAGATGAAGCCATTTTCTCAAAATGCACTGGGATCTTTCCCTGCAGATCGTAGGATCTAGGAATAGCAGAGCTAGGCTCTGATACCAATTGTTGTGTCCTACGGAGTGCAATCGGATCTGGAAGGGGGGTTGAATAGATCCTATTGATAGCTATGACCTATTTAAAACTTGAACCCTAAACACATAAATTACTCCTATAAACCAATAAAACACTTAGACACATAGCGCAACAGAATAGATAGGAATGGAGCAAGTAATAATGTTAAAGCACGATGCTCAGTTCAAATAGGTCGACACCCCCAGCGGGTAGGTCGACACACCTTCTACGGATCCTGGGTATGTGAACACCACAGGTCGACACTCCCCGCGGGCAGGTCGACACACCTTCTACGGATCTGAACCACAGAGATCTTAGATCAGAGTAGCTGAGTGTGAAATGACTTGCTTAGTGTGTGAGAACTGAGGTGATCACTAAGGTGCATGAGTGTTAAATGAGGTGAGTTCCCTTGGCAAAGCTTTCACCTTGATACATGTGTGCAATGCTACAGCAGGCAACCCAAGGAGCTAATGCGTTTAAAGACATAGGGGACAGCAGGCAGCTCACTCATCGTGATACCTTCCTCTGCTAGGGAGATGCTTCAAGTGTCTGTAAGCAAGAGTGCTGCAGACACTTGAGAAGTTGCATGTTAGCAACGATAGCAGGAGGATCAAGATGAGAATGTTGTGCAAGCAGAACGCTTGAGTGTGCAGAGAAAATAAATAGCGTAAGTAGCACACGAACCTGTGAAATGGGGATAGAGGTTATAGAACAAGCTCACAATGTATACAACCCACAACATGAGGATTTTCAGGTGGTTCGGTTGTTAGCCCACAACCTACATCCACCGCACACCAAACTCGGTGTGGCTTTCTGGCTGACACACATCTTGATCCGCTGAGCAGCACATCTTGCTTACAAAGCTGAGTAACACAGCTTGCTTACACAGCTGAGGAACACAGCTTGCTTGCTGCTGACTAATAACTTGAATCACCCAGAGGATCTGATCCTCTCTTCCTCTGAAACCACAGAGGTAACCCGCTCCCTAAAATAGGGGATCGAAAAAGCTAGATGTATTGGTGATAGACGAACCGTAACAAATAGAAATTTAATACTGCAAGTGCAGTGGAGAAGGACTAGAGATTTTGTAGACACCAGCTAAGAGAATGGATAAAGACAACGGAGTTGGTGGCTGCAGCTACAAGATTGGATCCAAGGATCCTTTTCTTCAAACACCGGTAGACTGCAGGGTTTGTCTTCTCTCTCAAGGCTGCTCTCTTCTTCTTCTACTACTACTCACAGCACTTGACTATGTCAATCAAGTGCTGGGGCTGCTCTCACACTTTCTTAGGAATGTTTTTGGAGGTTGGTCTAGAGCGTGGCACTGTGTAGACAACAGCAGCAACCGCTTCTTCAGTTGAGGAAGGTTGGTATAAATAGGTAAAAAGTAGTTGTATAGTCAGGGAAAAATGGTGCCCATAAGTCACAGATGGACCATTGAATCGGCTGTATTTTTCCCTCCATAATTTCCCTTGAGGTATGCGCTAGGGTGAAGTGAGAGCTTGGAGTCTTCCAGGCAAGTTCCATGTTCGACGGCGGTAGCACCTGGAAGAAGTGACTAAGTCTTCTCATTTGGATGCTTGGAGTTCTTTTCATTTAATGCTCCTACAGGCCTACTGTCTTCCATTGGCTGAGCCCAGCTTTTAGTACAAGGAAGGTACGTTGGCAGACAGTGGGAAGAATCAGACTAGATCTCCCTTTAGACAGCATCAGATACTTACTATGACTCTCCCTCAGAAATGCAGCCTTCTTATTCTGCTCAAGTGTACTCCTCTGCGAACTTGGCTGGTCGGACAGCCCATTGATCGACAGCGAGATAGAGGCAGACTGCGGAGTGTCCTATTCCAAGTAGCAGACAGTCTGGACAGGCAGACATATAAGACTGGCATCGCGATAGACTGAAGTGGCTCTTCCAGCTAGATTTCTGACATAACCATCTCTAAAAGGTAGATAAATGAAAGATAAGATGGTTGAATAAAAGTCAAGCCTTGGGACATGGTCCAGACCCCAAAATCTTTGATTTTGATGATTTGCGGTTCCTTTTTCTCTCTCTGGATGGTCCACTGATCTGACAGTTTATTGGCTTGAGGATTTCTGAGAGAACAAGGGTGTGTCGACACTTTCCTAGCAGTGTGTCGAGACATCCCATTGAAGGCCTTGAAGAATCATTCTGGTTGATCGTGGATGTGTCGACACTTCCCTGTCAGTGTGTCGAGACATCCCTTTGAAAGCCTTGAAGATAGCATCTACCGATTTCAAAACACGTTTTGGTTGAACGTTGATGCGTCGATGTTTTACACTCAGTGTATCGAGACATTTAGTTAGTGTCTTGAAGATCCATGGCTGATGTGTCGAGACAACACCAAAAGGTGTCGGAACATGTGAGCCATGAGTAGAGTTCTCGCATGAGGGTGTCGAGACAGAAGTGCCAATGTGTAGAGATTTTCACACGAGTGTGTCGACACTTTTCACTCAGTGTGTCGAGACATTAGTGAGTCCAGAGTCTTAGACATAACAGCTTTGGCTTGATTTCATACATGTTCTGGTTGAACCTAGATGTGTCGACACATTCCTATCAATGTGTCGAGACATTCCTTTGAACGGTCTTGAGAACTGCTTCTGCTTCAGCTGATTTCTTCTTGAGGTGTCGAGACATTTATCAGATGTGTCGACACATGCTTTATGTGCAGAGTTGTCATCTGAAGATGTCGAGCAATTTTCTTTCTAATTCAGCCCTTGATTGGAGTGTGCTCAGACCTTGATGTTTGGACCTTGAGCAACATGCACAGACTTTGTCTTGCCATAAGGTAAACCTGATATGTGTTGGCCAGGGGTTGCACGGACCTTGATCTTCTTATGTGCTCAGACCTTAGCTCATTGTAACAGAAACTTGCACCGACCTGATACTAATTAGCCTTGGATGTGCACTGATCTTCCTTTGCTGTATCGCAATAAAGACATGCATGGACCTTAGTCATTTTCCGTGGCCTTCTTGCATCGACCTTGGTCCGTCTTTCTTGTGCAGCCTAATGCCTCATCTGTGTGACTTACTTGATTTTTTTCTATCATTGCAGACACACTTTGTTGCCAGTGTGGGCTTGACCTGAAATGCATGAGTGTTTGTCTCTATCAAATGCAGGTCAAACTATATTAATGAATCATAGTCAGACATCATTGAGACAAAAGAATATTATACATAAGCCCAACATACATAGTCAGCCATTATCAAAACAATGGAGTTACTCATGTTATACACTTGTCCAACACAATGGCCAGTTCAACCAGCAGCCTCGGAGGCCTTCCGGCCTCTGAGGTCAGGAGCGATACGCCACCAAGATGACGATAAGGTGAGAAGTAGGTGCAGCTGTTGATGTCTTAAAATTACTGCATGGCAAGTACGCCCTTGCAACCAAGAGCAGCAAGTCAAGGGCGGAAAGGCCGAACAAACCCCACGGCTCGTCCGATTTGGACGAAAACACACTGGGTGCTCCGCTGCCTGATAAGGAAGCCTCTCGGGTCGAATAAATATCCTCGATTCCTCGAAACAGGGTGCCGAAGGCAACATCAACGCAGAATCCGTGTGACCCAATCAAGGCACGCGGGATGTCAGGCTGGACCGTGGGAGGCCGAAGAGCTACCCAATGGGGGCGAAAATACTTCGAGGGGATGCCCACTCAATGAAGACAATATTAACAGGTATGATATGGGCTTGAGGGCACAATTCCTAGTGTCGAAAGTCGAATCAGCATAACAATAGAGTGACCCGGTCAGGGCACGCGGGATGACGAAAAAGTCCGTAGGGGACCGAAGAGCTGCCGAATGGGGGCGAAAACACTTCGAGTGGTTGCCCACTCGATGAAGATGCTATCCGCGTGTGAGAAATAGTCCTGAGGGCACGATCCACAGTGCCGAAGGCCAAATCAGGACGAAACCTGAGTGATCTGACACGGTTTCGGCTCGCATCGGAAACCACTCAGAATTACAAAAAAACGCCCGAGAGCTTCAGAATAAACACTCCGAAAATGGTGCAGTAAAACTAAGGCAGCGTCGGATGTCAAACACTCACCCGATCTAGGTCGAAGTCGATGAACACATCAAGCCGTCATCCCCCCCCTTGAAATGGCATGGTCACGCCAAAAGAGTCACTTAAACTGGCGCGGTGTTGAACCGGCGTGGCCAGGGCCTCCGTGGCCATTAAAATGGCGCGCCCTATTGTCTCTATCTCCTTGGCTCTTGAAACGGCGCGGCCATGGGCCCCTTGGGCATTAAAACGGCATGCCCACCTCTTCCTCGGTTCTTTAAGCAGCATGGTACTTCTTCAGTTAAAACAGCGCGCAAATAAGCTACATGCCCCTGAAAATGGTGCGGCTTTCGCTGGCTCTCCCTTGTCACACTTACACGGTGTGCAATCCTTCCCTTGGCCTTTAAACCGGTGCCATCCAAACCAGTGTGATAAGCTCCCTAGGCAACTGAAACGTCACCGTGGGGGACGTCCCGTCACCGCTCCGAAGCTCTATTTTGCCACAGACAAGCGGGTAATGAGGATCCTTTGCCTGAAAGGGATGAGCCTCTTGCATCAAACCGGCGGGCAACCGCCTACACGCCTCAAGCCTCCAAAAAATGGAAACTCTCGAACACCGCAGGTGGAAGCCTCCACGCCAACGGTCACCATCAACCAATCCCGTGGGGGCACCGTCCCTACCCTCAGCACCTCCTATTCGTAGGCCACTTGATGGTGTCGGGCAAGGTGAAGAGAGAGGGAGAGGTGGAGCTCCAAGCCTGCACGTCTTCACTCCTATAAATGGAGTTGAACTCCGTTGGAGAGGGGGCTCGGCAAGCAGTAAAGAAGAAGAAGTTACCTGAAGAAGGGAAGAAAAAGAACAAGAAGAAGGTGAGATCGGAGGGGAGGGGGGGGGGAGAGAAGCCCATGCTTCGTCTCCCTCCCCTAACTATATTTTCTCCTTTCCTTTTTGTTATTTCTCTTTTCTTGCTGGCTTTTACCGAAAGGCAGTCCACCTGTATTTCTGCTCCTGCAATAAAAAGGGAAAGAATGAATTTTGCTCCAGGATAAACTATGTCCTCCCCATTGCTTCTTCGTTTTCTTCTGCCCCTGTGCTTCCTTCTCTTGTAAAAAAAAAGGGAGTTGTGATCACCCCTTGTCTCCATGTTACCTACAGTGAATGAAAAGAGGCCGTCAATTTTTCTTTTTGAGCATATCCTTCTTCCTCTCTCTATCTAAGTTGCGAGCTTCCAGCGCAATTTTTTTTTTGTAGCATGCACATGCTGCTAGTAACGCTTCCCTCCTACACTTGATTTCTTAACACTCTGGGCCTCCAGCTGAAGCCTACTTCTTCATAGTGCGGCTTCCGAGGATCCCACTTAGAGTTAATAGTTATAGTCTTGCATTCGACGATATGCTAGGCCATGCCCCAAAAATCTCCCTTAAGCCACAGCCCCTGGGCCACTGGAACCCCTTGAAGGCTAGTCCTCGGGCTTCCATGTCCACCTTGGGTCATCGGGTAGCCATTCACAGCTCACCCATAATTTTGGAGGTCATATCGGAACACTCCCTAGGCGGTTCTCTATTTTACACCCCGAACGCCCCAACGCGGGGGAGGTGCTATCGGATTTTTTTTTAGGGGCTCGAATTGATTAAGAGACCAAATACACAAGTGGAGCAGAACGGAGTTACCATATCAAATGATGAAACAAAAAAAAAACAAGAACTACAAACAAAAAAAACACTTCATAATATACTCACAAAACCCAACTCACATACAACCAGCCCATGCAAATGACCAAAAAGATCTCAACCTTGAAATAAAGGAAACAGACAAATCTAAGAAATCTAGCGTAATAAAGGGATGACATAATAAAAAAAGGGGTGAAATAAAAAAAAAGAATGTAGAAGAATGATGAAAAAATATATTTCAATAACATTTCTCAAATAATAATAATAATAATAAATATATATTCACGCCCTTAAACAAGCAAAGAAGAAAACCAAATAACCCTTTTAAGAAAATATTCGATAATGACAATAACATATAATAATAATAATAATAAAGAAATATCATAAATTTACACACCCAGGTATGTGAACAAACAAACAAAAATCAAATAGCCAAACAGAAATATACATATATAATCTTGCCAACTTCGGAACCTCCGCTTCCTCAGACTCGGTGTGAAAAGAATATCAATGACGCCGCTAAGTCAGATTTGGACCTTGGGAACCATCCCAATATGGCCGTGATTTGGCATTGCCCTAGGCCGATAGTTCATCAAACTTAACCCGTTTCTATCGGGATCTAATTCCAAATTCTTATTAAACTTGCCGTATACGCAGCAGACACCTGCGCGGTTTTATCGCCGTCTTTTTATGCTACAAATGCGGGGTTTCGTCCGAACATGGAACAGTCCACGAGTGGCCGACATACTTTGAACGTTTACGCCCCAATGCGGCGTCTGTCTAAACGTAGTTCGAGATTCTATTGTCTCATTTCGTCAACACTAACTTTAGGCCATAAGCCCCCCCTTTTCCTGGCGACATTAACGCAGTTCGAGGGGATGTAATTAACGTCGTGACTTATGACGCGGTGAATTTTTGTCTCGACACGACACACACAATCGTTTGATTAGTCAGATCGAGCACACCAAGGGCTTCCTTGAAGTCCGAATAAATCATCACCTAGGTGACTGGCATGCCCCTCGCACAAATAAATTGAATAAACGAATGAACAAATGAATAAATAAATTAAATAAAAGAAGTGTTCCAAAAGTGCGTCCACAGCAGCCGACCTCGTCCCGATGAGGAGCGGGAGGGTGGAGAAGAGTGAGAAGGTTAGCCGGATGATTGGTACACTGGGGGTATGCCCCTAGATATACTTTGTAAACAATGGAATGTAACAAACATTTTTTGGAATGAGATGAATGATCTTTAGTGTACCTACTTGCTTGAGATGAAGTCATCTTGATTTCCTTTCTACCCGTTTCAACCACATTAAAAGGGAAAAGGTTAGTGTAGTTTTGATTTTAGCCCCTTGCCTGAAAGAAATTCATACCTTCCCCGATGCAAGGTTAGGGGGCCTAAATCTTATTAAAAAGATTGGGACAAAAGGTAAACGTGAATGTGAGATGCACATTCATGCAAGCACGAAACAAAACGTGATCAGGCGATGCACGAACGGATGTAATTTTTTTTCTTTTTTGTTGTTTGTTTATTTTAATGTTTTTGGGTGCTTTTTGTTTAATTTTCATTTTTTTTCATTTTTTAATTTTTTGACTTTTCAGACTTTTTTTTGTTTTGGACTCAAGACTCAAACTTTTTACTGCCAACGCCTGGTGACCATCCATATGGCACCCGACTAAAATGAGGATAGGGATCTCCTAATAACCTCCCAAGTATCCTACGCACCTATCTAGGTTGATTTGGGCCTCTAGACTCCTCGAATGATAGTCCCGCGGGTTAAGATTTAGCCTGATGCCAATACTGTCATGCCACGCTTAGGCTCCTAGTTGCTTCCGACCATTGGGATACACCCAAAAAGCATTCGTGATAATAGATTTGTCTGACCTGGGTCTATTTCCTCACAACCTCATCTGAAGAAACACCAGCCGAGGACAGGGGTAGCCTCCCTAGCCCTTCTACCAATGATCCGGCCTTGCGGATGATGTTGCAAAGATATCAACAAAAAATTGAAGCATTAAAGAAGCAATTGAGCGAGAGGGATAGTCACACCTCCACACCCAAACAAGTCGAAGTCCCACCTGGGACATTAAGAGGTAGCAGCAAGGCATTTGAAACCTCACCGCAGGCAATTGCCTCACAACCAGTGCCCAACTATGCTGGGGGCATCCCTCCCCCACAACAACAACTTACGGTGGCGCCGCTGTCACGCCATGAACCGATAGCAATGAAACGTATTGCTCGGAACGTGACAGCGATATAGTTGTGTCAATCAGAGCAATAACTTAAAGACACAAGAAGATCGTAATTGACAAAAACAAATTTTATTTGATATAAACTTGTCATTACAACTTATTGACTTAATTACAACTCATAAAAAGAAAAATGACAGACGCACTAACTGAACTTAGACATTTAAAACTAGATAAAAGACACCACACTAATCTAGACTCAAGAAAAATAAAAGACACGTGTCATCTAGTTTTCGAGGCTCTCTTGCACATTTTCCCTTCCCATTTGAGTCACGGCCTCGCTAGCCACCTGATTACCTGAAAAATATTGAAATAGGCTAGATGAGTGAAAAGTTTAGTAGGAATTTCAACTCAAGTGCTTGCTTTAAGTAAATTACATGTTTACATGAGAATGCAAACTAGGCATGCATGATCGCAAGATGAAACGGGAACATATCAATTGAATAAGATATGGAAAAATAAACTAGCAAGAAGGAATAAGCAAAGCTTCAAGGAATTATCAAGCATGTAATTATGGTATAACATCATGAGATATTGGCTTTTTAAAGTTCTAGCAAGTATCACGTAGAGTCAAGTACGTCAAGTAATATCATGTATTTTCACATCACAAGAAAGAGAAAGCGGAATGCCATAGAAAAATCTAGAAAGTCATGCACTTTGGTGCAATGCCACACCGTGATTAATATAGCTCCCATGGGCACAAGTACTTTCGGGTGCTCCTCTCAGGACCAGATCGGGCCCCATTAATGTCAGCATTGAGTCATGTAAATATTTCAACATCCACTATAGTTATAGCCAATAGAATACCAAGGAATAAGTCATTGTAGGAATATAAGGTAGGTTCACGGAATAATGAGTTCAAGGATAGAACTTTGGAAAAGTATGACATAGCGACAAGTCTCTCGTAAAACCATGACAATTCATCAAACTTGGTAATTGGCATCCACTCAGACCGCCACCAATTCCAGAATTGGCGCCCACTGGGCTGGTCACTAATTCTGGGAACAACATAGGCATAAAGAAATAGCGACCACTGAAACAGTCGCTAATTCAATTAGCATCCACTGTCTGGTCGCCAATTCCAAATAGAGACAGACTCTCACAGAACACTATAAACAATGCTCTATGATGGCTAGGGCATCATGTTTCTTCAGAGTGACATAAGAAATAGGTTTCCAAGGTTTTGAGGGTACAACCATGTCAGCTACCTTGAGGGAATCCAAGGCTAGCGTAGACTTATGGAGGTCTCAATGAAAAAAGTACCAGCCCGAAGGAAGGAACATCTCGCGGAGGGTCCAATCATCACCAGGAGTTGAGTGTAAGCGTCAAAACAAAACTAGGACCAAGTCTCGGACGTGATATAGTGGTGCCAACGAGATCCGACGGTATAGGATCGAGGAAAACACGCGATGAAAACAATCACAGAAAACTGTGTCCTAGTAGTGGCCGCTAATTATAATTATCGCCCACTGTGTGGACGTTAATTCATAAAATTTCTAGAATTTACTTTAATTTTCAGAAAATGGTGACTCTTCAGAGAGGCGCAGTATCATTAATCTGCACCCTAAAGTACGGTGCCGATTCTTTTATTTATTGTTTTTATATATATACAATCCCAGAAATAGCGCCTTCTCAGAGGTCGCTAATTCTTTTCTAAGGAAAAACACCATTCTAGAAGGGCGCAGGTTCTTTAATATGCGACACAGTCATGTTCGCCAATTCGTTCCAGTGTTACACTCTACAGCGCATCCCTTGGATACGTTCACAGAGACAAAACACTATTCATTTTTCTAAGTTTAGCATGAGTAGTAGCATGTTGATGTTTATCAGGATTTTCAGGAAACTAAAGACATGGTCATGCAGAGAAAAATATGAAGATCCAAAAAACATACTCATGTAGAATTGTCAGAGCCAGATTCCAAAATTATTAATTTTTAAACATGGTTTAATTATTAAATGCACTAAAAGAATTAGCGTCGGGATGATGGTCGCTCATTAATTGGCATCCAGAAGACTGTCGCTAATTCAAGAATTAGCGCCCGTCCTCAAGGTCATCCATTAATCTGCGACCACTGCTCTGGCCGCTATTTTCATGTGAAATAGAAAGGTATGTTTCTACGTAAAACTTCAAAAGCAAGGATCATGAATCATGATATGGAGATAGTAAACCTGGATTTTATGCATGCAAGGCTATTTACTAACGTATTGTGCTTCGATTCTTGAGATAACTTACCTTTTGGGTGTTTAGACAGAGACAATCAAGGAAGAGGGGGAAGAAGAATGGTAGCAACTGTAGTAACTGCAGCATCAACAGCAACGAAAGAAGAAGGATGAAGAGGAGGCAGCCCTCTTCTTCTCGTCCAGCAGCAGGAGAAGTAGCACGTAGGAGGAAGCAGCATGAAGAAGCTCCTCCACGAACGACGTTGACGTACTGCAGGAAGATGACCGGAACGGTAATAGTAATAATAGGCTTCTACGATCCGCAGGGGTCTTATTTATAAGGTCTTGGCTTCGACTAGTTCATAGCATCCTAATGGGATTTAAATTCCCATGTAAATAATCCTAATTGAACTTAAGTTCTCCATACAATCCTCTCCTTGCCATATCCTCAGTCACTTTCCTCTATTTGTTTAAAAACTCTAGCTCTCATGCAGGCTCCTTCGAACGTGAAAAAGCCTTTTATATATATATATATGTATTTATCCTAAAGCTAGCCCCACTCGTAAGGCCTATTAAAGCCTCTTTTGGGTAATTTGGCTTGTAGGAAGGGTTTTGGTATAAACAGAAATCCCTACATATATATATCTACATATATGCCCTTAGGCCCAAACCGTGAGGCCCATTTGGCCGTTGGTCTTTTAGTTGGGTTTATGTATTGTATGTGGTTTGGTGGGTTGGTCATAATATATACTAGAGTCTTTGAGAGTTCGATTAAGGTATAACTTTATATATGGATTTTATTTCTTATCATTTTATTTATTTATTTACCTTATTAATTTTACCGTTGTCTTGGGTATCAGAGGCAGGTTTTAATCCTGGAAAAATCTTTATTTCCATTCTAAATGGAATATTAATTGACCATATATATTTATTCTATAGACATTACACTCAAGTTTTATTAATTCAACGATTTCTTAGAGAACTACTTCGATGACATCATTTAATGTCCAATTTGTCTTTGAATCCTTTTCACATCGGTTGCTATTTATTTATGTGATGATCTTGTTTTATTATATCTCTAACAAGTGGGCTTACAATTATTCCATTTTAACCTTTACAATTTATCGGGCGTTACACCCTCCCCCACCTAAGAGAATTTGGTCCCCAAATTCACCACCTTCTACTCTAAGTTGGGGAAAAGTATAATTTACTAAGATAACTATGCATGTAAAAGTATCTAAGATGTACGGAATGGAAAAGAACTTAATTTGAGATTAAGGATGAGGGGTACCTTCTACGGTTCCTTCTTTTACAGGCTCCGCTTCCACTAAGGCTTGAGTCTCTTCTTGAAGCTTCAGATTTTGAATAGGGCATTGGGCTATCCTATGCTCAAGACTCCCACAACGGAGACATACTCCCGTCTTCCGATAACAAACCTCCGATTGATGATTTAACTTACCACAAAACTTACATCTTTCTTGAGATGGGTCATAGGAGCTACCCAACATTTCTCCTTCTTACATTTCTTACACTTTTGCGAACTACAACTCTTGTTAGGTCATTTCTTAGCTGAGTTAAACTTTTTAGAGTTAGTGGCTTACTCCTTTTCTTCAACTCTCCCTCTTTCTCTTTCTTCCGCGGCATTTTCTAGTAGTTGGACTCTCCTAACTAGGTCCGCATAGGCTTGGATATCTACGAGTGTCATCCAGGGAACAAAACCAGACCTACTCACCACCATTGATTCTAGGTTCCTGCATGAGTAATTATGAAGATTAATTATCTTATTCAAGAATTAAGAAAGTTAATGATAATGAAATTTTAATTATCTTATCCTTCTTTTACTAATTAATCCCAAGCTCTACCCATTCTCACCGAGTGATAATATGGGAAAGGACCTCATGACACATACTCATGGCAAACCTAGGTTTTAAGAAGACCTAGGCTCTGATACCACTTCTTTCACGCCCATAACCGATAGCAGCGGAATGTATTGCTCGGAATGTGATAGCGATATAGTCGTGTTAATCAGAGCAATAACTTAAAGACACAAGAAGACCATAATTGACAAAAATCAATTTTATTTGATATAAACTTGTCATTACAACTTATTGACTCAATTACAACTCATCGAAAGAAAAATGATAGACGCACGAACTGGACTTATACATTTAAAACTAGATAAAAGACACCACACTAATCTAGACTGAAGACAAATAAAAGACATGGGTCATCTAGTTTTAGGGGCTCTCTTGCACACTTTCCCTTCCCATTTGAGTCACGGCCTCGCTAGTCACCTGATTACCTAAAAAATATTGAAATAGGCTGGATGAACGAAAAGCTCAGTAGGAATTACATCTCAAGTATAAGTTTGCTTTAAGTAAATTACATGTTTACATGAGAATGCGAGACTACTAGGCATGAATGATCACAAGATGAAACGGTAACATATCAATTGAACAAGATATGGAAAAATAAACTAGCAAGAAGGAATAAGGAAAGCTTCAAGGAATTATCAAGCATGTAATTATGGTATAATGTCATGAGATATTGACTATTTAAAGTTCTAGTAAGTACCACGTCGAGTGAAGTACGTCAAGTAATATCATGTATTTTCACGTCACGAGAAAGAGAAAGTGGAATGCCATAGAAAAATCTAGAATGTCATGCACTTTGGTGCAATGCTCCCATGGGTACAAGTACTTTCGGGTGCTCCTCTCAGGACCAGATCGGGCCCCATTAACGCCAGCATTAAGTCATTTAAATATTTCAGCATCCACTATAGTTATAGCCAATAGAATTCCAAGGAATAAGTCATTGTAGGAACATAAGGTAGGTTCATGGAATAATGAGTTCAAGGACATAACTTTGGACAAGTATGACATAATGACAAGTCTCTCGTAAAACCATGACAATTTGTGAAACTAAGTAATTGGCGTCCACTCAGACCGCCACCAATTCCAGAATTGGCGCCCACTGGGCTGGCCGCTAATTCTGGGAATAGTACATGCACGAAGAAATAGCGACCACGGAAACGATCGCTAATTCAATTAGCGTCCACTATCTGGTCGCCAATTCCAGACATAGGCAGACTTTCACAAAACACTATAAATAGCGCTCTATGATGGCTAGGGCATCATGTTTCTTCAGAGTGACATGACAAATAGGGTTCCAACATTTTGAGGGTATAACCAGCTCGGCTGTCTTGAGGGAATCCAAGGCTAGCATAGACTTACGAAGGTTTCAATGAAGAAAGTACGCTTCTGAAGGAAGGAATATCCCGCGGAGGGTCCAATCATCACCAAGAGTTGAGTGTAAGCGTCAAAACAAAACAAGGAGAAAGTCTCGGACGTGAGACAGTGGTGCCGACGAGATTCGACGGTGTAGGATCGAGGAAAACACGCGATGAAAATAGTCACAGAAAATTATGTCCTAGCAGTGGCCGCTTATTATAATTAGTGCCCACTGTGTGGATGTTAATTCATAAAATTTCCAGAATTTACTTTAATTACCAGAAAATGGTGACTCTTCGGAGAGGCGCAGTATCATTAATCTGCGCCAATTCTTTTATTTGTTATTTATATATATATACAATCCTGAAAATAGCGCCTTCTGAGAGGTCGCTAATTCTTTTCTAAGGAAAAAGCACCTTTCTAGAAGGGCACAAGTTCTTTAATATGCGACACAATCATGGTCGCCAATTCTTTCCAGTGTTACACTCTGCAGCCATCCCTCGGATACGTTCACAGAGACAAAACACTATTCATTTTCCTAAGTTTAGCATGAATAGTAGCATGTTGATGTTTATCAGGATTTTCAGGAAACTAAAGACATGGTCAAGCAGAGAAAAATATGGAGATCCTAAAAACATAATCATGTAGAATTATCAGAGCTAGGTTCCATATTTATTAATTTTTAAACATGGGTTAATTATTAAATGCACTAAAAGAATTAGCGTCAGGATGATGGTTGTTCATTAATTGGCGCCCAGAAGACTGTCGCTAATTCAAGAATTAGCGCCCGTCCTCGAGGACGTCCATTAATCTGCGACCACTACTCTGGCCGCTATTTTCATGTGATGAAACAGAAAGGTATGTTTCTACGTAAAACTTCAAAAGCAAGGATCATGAATCATGATATGGAGATAGTAAATAGGGTATGCATGCAAGGCTATTTACTAACATATTGTGCTTCGATTCTTGAGATAACCTACCTTTTGGGTGTTTAGACGGAGATGATCAAGGAGGAGTGGGGAGAAGAATGGCATCAACTGCAGTAACTACAGCAGTAACAACAACGAAGGAAGAAGGATGGAGAGGAGGCAGCCCTCTTCTTCTCATCCAGCAGCAGGAGAAGTGGCACGTAGGAGGAAGCAGCAGGAAGAAGCTCCTCCACGAACGACATCAATGTACTACAGGAAGACGACCGGAACGGCTGTAGCAATAACAGGCTTCTACGATCCGCGGGGGTCCTATTTATAAGGTCTTGACTTCGACGAGTTTATAGCATCCTAATGGGATTTAAATTTCCACGTATAGAATCCTAATGGAACTTAAGTTCCCTATACAATCCTCCCCTTGCCATATCCTCAGCCGTTTTCCTCTATTTGTTTAAAAACCCTAACTCTCATGCAGGCTCCTTCAAACGTGAAAAGGCCTTATATATATATATATAGGTGTATTTATCCTAAAGCTAGCCACACTCGTAAGGCCTATTAAAGCCTCTTTTGGGTAATTTGGCTTGTAGGAAGAGTTTTGGTAAAAACAGAAATTCGTACATATATATATATATACATATATGCCCTTAGGCCCAAACTGTGAGGCCCATTTGGCTGTTGGTCTTTTAGTTGGGTTTATGTATTGTATGTGCTTTGGTGGGTTGGTCATAATATATACTAGGGTCTTTGAGAGTTTGATTAAGGTATAACTTTATATAGGGATTTTATTTCTTATAATTTTATTTATTTATTTACCTTATTAATTTTACCATTTTCCTTGGTATCAGAGGCAGGTTTCAATCTTGAAAAAATATTTATTTCCATTCTAAAGTAACTAACCATATTTATTTATTCTATAGACATTACACTCAAGTTTTATTAAATCAACGATTTCCAAGAGAAATACTTAGATGACGTCATTTAATGTCCAATTTGTCTTTGAATCCTTTTCACATCAGTTGCTATTTATTTATGTGATGATCCTATTTTATTATATCTCTAACAAGTGGGCTTACAATTATTCCATTTTAACCTTTACGATTTGTCGGGCGTTACAGCCGCAACCCTCAATCTTCCAATTTTAAGGGGCCCCTTCCATGCCTCATGCGGCCGTGTTGACAAAGCCGCACATGCAACAAGCTCACTTCTACCCAAGCCCGGTTGATCCCGCGGTGATGAACAAGCTCATGGTTGAGCAGATGATGGAAATGAAGCTTCCAGAAAGAAGCAATGGCGACTCCATCTCATTTGCTATATATAGGGTACCCTACCCATCCTACCATGCTGCCAAAAGGTTGCTCCCTGTCATTACTAAACCTCTGAAGTTCGAGAAGTCCAACGGCCAAGGGTCCCCGTGGGAGCACATTGCCTATTATACCAATGTGATGGGCGGCTTGGCGACTAACGACTCGTACATGCTGATGTTTTTCGGGTCCACACTAACGGGGCTCGCCTTTGAGTGGTACTCAAGCTTACAGCCCGGGTCTATCATTGATTGGCCTGACATGCAAAGAAAGTTCAAAGAAAGGTTCCACATCGTCCAGAGAGAGGTGATGGTGGCCAAACTATATAAAACTAGGCAAAGGAACGATGAGTCCTCCCTGGAATATATCAAAAGGTGGAGAAACCTCAGCATGAGGTGTAGGCGTCCACCGCATCAGGAGGACGCCGTTCAAATATACAAACAGAATCTGAAAAGAGAAGTGCTAGAAAGAATGATAGGCACTGAAATCAAGTCGTTTGATCGACTAAATAATGTGGTAGCGGAAGTCGAGGCTTTCCTCTCAAAATATTCGGCCACTCCTGCCACTTTAAGCTAGAAGGCCATGTCAGCTGACAAACGACCGGCATCTCAAGAAGTGCACACGGCCGACTTCAAGACCTTTGAACAATAGAAGGAAAAAGACAAAGGGGCTACTGACCCTATCCCGTCCAAGTCTGCCGATCGGAGAGAGGCCTCCTCCCTATGGCATAAAATGAAAAAGCTATACTCGTTCCCTTGAGATAAAAGAGGTCGGGCGATCTCAGAAGAAAAGACGATTCTCATTTCTGCCCGTATCATCAAATGGTCAGGCATGCTATCGAGGAATGCTATGTCTTTAAGGACACTATTGAGTCCTTGATCAAGAAAGGGGAGCTACAAATGGGGGAGCACAAAGTTGAATCCCCGCGCCCGCATGAAATGCCCACTCTGGGAGTAACAATCTCTATATCAGCAATTACCCGAAGAAGTGGCGGAGGCCTCCACTCAGCATACCTTTGAAGCCTGTATCCTAGTGCCAGCAGGAGATCAAAGAGATTGGCACACCATACCGTCAAGAGCAAGAAGAAGGGGAGCGCCTCCTTGTGGCCCGGGAATTCATATGCGAGGTGTCACACCTCAGTCGGAACCTCTGATTGTGACTCCCGTCTGGTATGAGATGGCTCCTTAGTTGGTCATCAGAAGGTTCACCAACAATAAGAAGAAGCATATCCCCATGCGGGCGCATAAGGAAGCCAGCCTAGTAGTGGAACGGCTTCAATAAATCATTGATGTGCTAGATGAATAAGAACAGCCCGAAGTCCAGCCAATCCAGCTGGACGAGTATGTCCCTTGGGAACAGTTTGAGTCCCTGGAATTAGCAGAAGAGGCTGAAGCTGAAGTTGAAGAACCAGACATATGGGATGAACTCCCAAAGGAGCAGCCGACAACTGTGAAGAAAAACAAGAAGCGGTCCAAGAATAAAAGAAATGGCCTTGACGTATCTTCCAATACCCTTGCGGCCCAATTTGACACAATATGAATTTTCGAAGGAGATGATGAAGAGATATGCCTCGCACCAGTAGAGGCGAATCAAGCTGAAGCCTCCACCTCCCAGCATGCTACTAGGTCCGGAAGAAAATGGGGGCATCTCGCTCAGGCTAACCAAAATATTATGTTACGTGGTGAGCAACCATACCAGGTCCCCCAGCCTGAAGTCAAAGGTGCAGAAATCCCTCCTCCGCTAGGGCTTTACCCGGAGCATGCGAGCAGCCAGGAGGTCCCCTCTATTGCCGAATTTCTATCCTCCCCGGAGGGTAAGCGGCCATGCTCGTAGCAACAGTGGAGGGTTAAGGGTGCTCCCACCTTACCCTCAGTAGTCTCTCTTCTAGCAAATAAAGACTGCGCAGGCATCCCAAGCTCCACCGGATTTATGTCAGGGAAGGAGCCGGTCGAACCGGCATAACAAGTTCGGGCGGCACCTAAGGAAAAGGATGAATTGTCTCTTGAACCAGCTCCTCAAGAATACCCTGAGGCTAGACATAAAAGGTCGGAAGGCCTGAGGTTGACCAATGTCAGAACCACCAGTAGAATAGTGAAGTAGCTGAAAAGAATCCCTGCAAGTTTCTCTGTCTGAGATATACTCTCCCTCGACGAAGAAACAAGACAAGCCGTTATCACGGCCCTACAAACCACGGCATACTTGGAGAGCTATTTTTCCGAGGCACAGTCAGGAGTGGCTATGACATTCACAGAGGGAGACATGCTTCTACCCTCCGTCAACCAAAATAGACTGCTCCACATGAGGGGGCAACTGAATGGCCAGCCAATAGGTAGAATTCTAATTGACCCGAGGGCGGCGGTAAACATACTCCTCTATCGGATATATCAGAAGTATTATGTTGATGTGCACCTAATTGAGGTCAGGCATATGAGAATTGCCGGTTTCAACCATAAACTTGAAATCCCCATCGGCATGGCGGAGTTTGAACTCTCACTCGGCGACTTCACTACGAAAGTGTAATTCCATGTGATAAACTCCGATATGTCATACAAGGCGCTATTGGGCCGACCGTGGCTACATCAAAATCAGGTGGTGGCCCTCTACCCTCCACCAATGCATAAAATACCCACAGAATGGGAAATAAGAGAGAGTGTCTGTCGACTTACACCCTTTCGAGGTGTTCAAATGTCACTTGTTAGATGCTTCCCTGTATCTAGAGAACCTGAAGAAGCCTACCCCTCTAGCCCAGGATAAGGGGAAGAAGAAGCTAGAATCTGGGGACTGGTTCCCTCCACTGCCGCCTGACTACGTGGCTCCCCCAGAGGTATCACTCATATCTGAGGAAGAGGGAGAGCTCAGAGCAATTCAACTCAGCATTTACCCTAGACTGGGGGCATTAAAACTCGAAGAGTTACTCAGGGATATCAAGGTCCCGTCAGGGATCATCAAGCCCGTAGCTGACGCGGATTGTCAAACGGTTGAAGTATTGAAGACCCTCGAGGTCTCTAATCCTGATGGCCAACCACCATGTTCTATGTGGCCAAGTAGCAAACTGCAAAAGGGGACGATGATTGCAGATTCCCCGAAGAGATGCACGATCCACTTGTCCCAATCATGGGGCTCCCGTACATAACCGGCCACGCAATCAAGTTGGCCAGGAAGCAGCAGATCTCCTTCTGTCAACCCTCCAGTCAAAAGAATATGTTCAAAGAACTATGGTATCCACCGAACATGGATAGAAGATTGCTACAAATTACTCAACACCAGGGACTGGGTTTCTCTATTGAAGACTATAAAGAAATCGATATGATTTCAACCTACACTGTAACGAGTGAAGACCCCCCGGGGGCAATTTATGATGAATACATAGGAGACTATGAAATAGCCGAGACATCGACTGAATTGAAAGGCTTGGGCCTGTCTCGGCCACGGACGCATAATGATCTTGGAGCTGCCACTCCATGCTGGTGCTGGGAGTCCATCTCTATGGAGGCAACTACGATTCCCAACAATGACTCACAAGAGTCAAAAGCTGAAAAAAGGCATCCCGCCCTTGAGAGCTCTCCACCCATAAGCTGGCATCGAAGCTGCACAGAACCGACACGGCCAATACAAGGGCTGCTCATCCAGCCCAATCAACAACCAAATGGCTAAGAACAGGGCAAAGCCGAAATCTCGTCGTCAGGTGACATAAGACAAGAACACACCTACGAGGCCCTCGAAGTTGAAGAAGATGATGAAGGCTTCGTAGACCTACATCCGGCTCCTTCGGGAATAGAAGTTGGCGGCCAAGCCACTATTGATGAATTGGTCGAAATAAACCTCGGCACGAAGGATGATCCTAGGCCGACCTTTCTCAGCGTCCTCTTGTCACTCGAAGAGAGGGGGCAATATATAAAGCAACTCTAGGAATTCCGAGACTACTTTGCTTGGAATTAAAAGGAAATGCCAGGCCTCAGTCCTATTGTTGCCCAGCATATCTTCTCCATTGACCCTGAAGTAGTCACCTTGGCGAATGAGGCCCGAATTAATAAGTCAGGTCTGCAAAGAAGTCGATAAGCTCGTAGATTTCGACTTCATGGCCGAGAATCAATACACTACATGGCTGGCCAACATCGTACCTGTCCAGAAGAAAAACGGCCAGATCTGGATTTATGTGGATTTCTAGGATCTAAATAAAACTTGTCCAAAGGATGATTTTTCGGTGCCAATCACCGAAGTGATGATCGATGTCACTACCGGTCATAAGGCCTTGTCATTTATAGATGGATCATCTGGCTACAATCAAATTTGGATAGCTAAACATGACCGAATCCACACAGCCTTCAGTCGCCTAAAGGGGTATTCCATTACAAACGGATCCCCTTCGGTGTCAAAACTGCTGGTGCCACCTACCAAAGGGCAATGACAAAAATATTCGACGAGTTGCTCTACGACAAAGTCGAATGCTATATCAACGACTTAGTCATCAAAACAAAGATGAGGGAGGATCACCTGGTTGACCTCAAAATTATATTTGAAAGGCTGCGGCTGCATGAACTGAAAATGAACCCGATGAAGTGCACTTTTGGCGTCTCCAACGGAAAATTCTTGGGCTTCGTCGTCAGATATAGGGGGATTAAAATAGACCTCGCAAAAATCAAAGCTATTCAGGAGCCGCCTCCTCCTAGATATCTGACGGAACTGCGGTCACTGCAAGGTCAGGTAGCCTATATCCGAAGGTTCATCTGCAACTTGTCTGGGCAGTGTCAGCCGTTCCACAAGCTAATTGGAGAGGGGGATTCCTGCAGCCCACTCAAAGAGAAGACCCAACTAGGCCCAACAAGGCCCAACGAGGCAAGCTCGTCCAAGTGACAGCCCATAGGGCCCACTTGAAAAAGCCCAATAAAACAATGCTCGAGGAAACAACTCTCCTAGGCGGCCCCAAGGCTCGGAGAGCCCGAGCCTCGGTCAGGTCACAAGAAGACCCGCGCACAAGCTATCCCTCCGCACGAAGGGGGGAAGCGCTAGCCGGTCTGTCTGACCCATCTCCTCACCGAGCTAGGCCTATCACCCGATAGGGCCGGCCCCCCTAAGCTCGGTACGACCGATAAAATGTTCATCATTGCAGCCATTAGAGTCAACAGCGGGCCGGACGCCAAGAAGTCCAGGAGCTCCGACTTCCCCGCGAGGATAAGGCCCCCACGATGAGGCCATAAAAGCCCACGACGAGGACGTAACCTCCACCGGAGACCTCTCAGCTTGCAGGACTCCAGAGGGCGGCGCACTATTTAAACCTGGGATACCCTCCGGTGAAAGGTAAGTCCAAAAGGGCATTGATCCACCCCCAATTCTTGAGCAAGGATCACTTCACCCCATTGGTGGAGAGGGATCTCGCGCCTTCACTTTTTCCTCCCTATCGCCGCTCCCACCATTGCTCTACTAACTTGAGCGCCGGAGGGTTTCACCACAGGGAATCCCCCTGGGCCCTCTGACCCGTTTCCCTGTCTTGCAATTCACAAACTTGGTGATTACCAGCCTGCTCAGGAACCAGCGTGAGATTTCGCATCTTCATCTGGCGCCGTCTGTGGGAAACGCACGAAGAGCCAACATGGTGAGAAGGAGCTCAGGGAGGAGGTCCGCCGGCGAAAAGGGTAAGGCCATGGTAGCAGCAGGGGATGGCCCTTCCAGGGCCTCACAGAACCCTCCCTCCAACACCAGCATCCCCGCCGACGGACCCCCCCCCCCCCCCCCCCCCCCGCGGCGACGGGGCTACCCCTCTATGGTGGCGCCGAAGCCTTCCAGGCCCTCAACGCCAAACTGGATGTCCTCGTGGAACTCATGAAGACCCAGGCGGCCAGGGATGCAAGGTCCCATGCCCCGTCAGGGAGCCCCCCCCGCAGGAGTACATCCCAGCACACCGCTGGGGGCCTCTTCACCCTCTGCGGCCAGCAGCTCATCCGTAACAGGGCCGGAGGACCCTCGCAAGCTCCACCTCCGGAGCAAGAGGCCTCCTCCACGCCGAGGAAAGGAAGGCGGGGGACGCAACGGCCAGATCCGGAAGCTGACATTCCCGGAGACCGCCAAGACGCTCCCCCTAGCCTCGTGGCATGACAGCAACCGGAGTTATCCCGTCGGCTGCGAGATTTTGAAAGGCGCTTTGCTGAGCAGGAGCGCGCCCTTCACGCCCTGCAGAAGGCCTCTTCCCCGGAAGATGAGGAGAAATCCCCGTTCTCCGAGTATATCTTGAAGGAAGAGGTATCTCCCAGAGCCCCCATACCAACCTTTAAGCTTTACGACGGCCAGGGTGACCCGGCCGACCATTACGATAGCTTCGACGCCCTGATGACTCTACACGGAGCGTCAGACCCCATCAAGTGTCGAGCCTTCGTGACCACTCTGGTCCAGGGCACTCAAGCGTGGTTCCGGGCTCTCGCCCCCGGATCCATCCGAGACTTCAAGCAGTTCGGACGAGTCTTCAAGGAGAGCTTCGTCGAAAGTGCCCCCCCAAGGTCGGTAGCGGGGCTCTTGGCCCTCAAACAGGCGCAAGGGGAAAGGCTCCGGGCTTACGTCCACCGATTTAAATCGGAAGCCCTCCGAATCCCCCGCCTGGACGTGGCCTCGGCCACAATCTCACTGACCGGGGGTACCCGGGACGAGAACCTCCACCGTGAACTTGTCCTCCACCCTCCCTCGACCCTTGCCGAGCTAGTGACTCTGGCTCTGCGCCACGTCGAGTGCGAAGAAGTGCTCAGCGCTTGCCGAGACGCAACCGGCTCGGGTCGGGAGGGGGACAAGAAGTGGGGCCCCGAGCCAAATCCTAGCTCGGGAAGGAAGCGAGACCGAGATGGAGAACGCAAGTGGAAGTACGAGCGGTACACCCCGTTAACCACACCGGTCTATGAAATCTATGAAGACGTCAAAGAGGTCGCAAGCGAGTTCCCTCACTCCTTCTTGGATGACACACTCAGGAAGCACGCCGAATGAAGTACCAAGCCCGGCGCTTCGTCGTCCTGGACGACACACTCTACCGAAGGTCTTTTGCCGGCCCTCTCCTGAAGTGCCTTGGCCCCGACGAAGCCAGCCGAGCCATCCAAGAGGTTCATGAAGGCCTGTGCGGAGCGCACTCAGGGGCAAGGTCACTGGCCAGGATCCTGTTACGACAGGGGTACTGGTGGCCCACCCTGCAGCGCGACTGCTCGGCCTATGCTCAACAGTGCGACCGATGCCAGCGGTTCGACCACTTGGTCCATCAGCCGGCTACAGAACTCGTCACCCTCGCTGAGCCTTAACCCTTCGCTCGGTGGGGGATCGACATTCTCGGGCCATTCCCCACGGCTCAGTCCCAGAAAAAATTCATCGTCGTCGCCATCGACTACTTCACTAAATGGATCGAGGCCGAAGCCACTGCAAGGATCACCGAGACAGTCGTCTGGAGTTTCGTCTGGAAATCGATCATTTGTCGCTTCGGCATCCCCCGAGTGATAGTGAGCGATAACGGTCGGCAATTCGATTCTCGATATTTCGAGACAGATGCGCCGACCTAAACATCCGCAACCACTTCACTTCGGTCGCCCACCCTCAGGCCAACGGGCTGGTCGAAAATGCCAATAAGACTATCTTGAAAGGCATAAAGACAAGACTCGGCAAAGCCAAGGGTAGTTGGCTCGAGGAATTGCCTAGCGTACTATGGTCGCACCGAACGACTCCCAGGACGGCAACCGGTGAAAGTCCTTTTCAGTTGGTGTACGGCACTGAGGCCGTGATTCCATTAGAGATTGCCAACCCGTCTCTCCGAGTCAACCACTACTCGCTCGAGGAAAACAACCAAAAGTTACTCGAGAACCTCGACCTAGCCGATGAACTCCGGGATATTGCCAGCATCTGAGCGACGGAATACCAGCGATGCCTCACTCGATACTACAACGCCAGAGTCCGAAGCAGACACTTCCAACCGGGAGACTTTGTCCTCAGAAAAGTCGAAGCCTCTCGACCACTAGAGGCGGCGGGCAAGTTGTCCCCTAACTGGGAAGGCCCCTACCGAGTGGTCGAGACGCTCGGGAAAGGTTCATACAGGTTAGCAACAATGGAAGGGGATCCCATTCCTCGGACATGGAATGCAGCCGCACTACGCAAATTCTATTTTTGAAATTGTACAACAAGAAGGATGAAATAAATCCCTTTTCCTTTCATTCAAAACTATTGATACATCAGAAAGGCAAAGGCCAGTACATTGCATGACAAAAAGTAAGAAAATCCGTCTAACACCGCTGCAAGAGGTCATCGCTTGGTTGACTCGATCTCGATCTCCTCGCGTCCAGCCATTGACTCTGCCTCGCGTAGAAACTGGCTCGGACAAGAGGGGGCCGATCCAGTTGGCTCAGATGACCCCCGAAAAAGGTGACATAGGGACTGCAGAGAAGGTAACCACCTTCTAAAGTTGGAGAAGGCTACCTTCCAAGTTGATGGAAGCCAAGGAGAAGGAGCGCCGTGAAGACCCCCTCTTTCCCAACCTACCAACTCCTTGGAAGGGAACAGAGAGCAAGCAGCCTCCAATGAGTGAAAGAAATGAAGAGCAGAAGAGGGAGAAAGAGGTTGCAGATGGAGGAAGGCTTCGGTGAGGAGGGAACTTGATGCGCCTCCCCCCCCCCATGCAGAGGGGGAGTGGCGACAGGCATCCCTGATACCCCCATCCGTCCTCCGCCTCGGCGCCCGCCTGGAAGCCACGCCAGAACTGAGAAAGGGCAAGAGCCGTGCCCTCACACGTCGAAGCCCTCTCCAGATCCGCGCGGTGACCGTCGGACCCGTCTCAAACCCGCGCGGCAACCGTGGGACCCGTCCAACAAGCCGGGATGACAAGAGCTCTCTGCTCCCCGTCGTCGGCGGCGTCGCCCTCCGAAGGATCCTCCATGCTCCGAATGCAACGGCACAACGCAGAGTGAAGAAGAAGGAGTGAGGGAAGACTGTCAGAGAAAATCCCAAGCAGTAAAGAGGAAAGGGCGCCTTTCGGTCCTTCTTATAGGCCAAAGGAGGCGACATGCCTTAAATGACTCCCCCCCCCTAAAACACGCCAAAGGATTTCTCCTCTGAATAGTCACCCCCAACTCCTCGTTTCCCGCCCTAGCGGGATTCACGAAGCGGCCTGGCAATCAAAGCGTGAGGGAACGGAAAGACGCCCCGTCAGAAGCCTACCGAATCAGCATGCGAAAACCACGTAGGACATATCGGCACTCTCCAACAACTTCAGATACGCCAACCAAATCACGGCAAGGATGGCGATCAAACAAGTAAGTCATTTATTATCTCATAAAAAGGAAACCCTCTAAAGGAGGAAAGAGAGACAAACAAGAGAAAGGGGCAAAATAAGGCAAAATACATCAGGCCTCGGGCCCACTTTGAAGCTCGGGAGCGACGGAAGTAGGTGCGTCACCCCCAGCACCCTCGGTGACGGCCGACCCGGGCACTGACCTCGCCTGTGCGAGAACTGTCTCGGTCGCGAGCCCTCCCGAGACGTCCGGAGTTGGTGACCCCGCCGCAGGAGACCCCTCTGGATCTTCCCCGCTCGACGCAGAGGAGCTAGAAACTGACTCATCCGAGTCATAGCTCTGGCCCAAAGGGAACTCGATCCCGGAGTCTTGATCGAAGGCGTAGTCCACCGCCCAACGATAACCCTGCTTAAACCCCTTTCGGGCGCCCCGGTGAAGCGCTACCTCGTAATATGGTAGGGCGGCTCTCTCCAGGTCGGCTAAATAGGTGTCCGAGCTCCTATACCGCTCGATCGCCTCTGCCTCGATCTGCTCCATCCTCCCAACGAGCTCTACCCAAGCCCGCTCCACCTTGGCCGCATGCTCCTCCGTCCCCGCCAGACGTTCCTCTACCTCGACCCTCCCTCGCTTGGCTTCGCTCGACTGCCTCTCGGCCCAGGCTCGGTCCGCCTCGGCCACGGAACGAAGGCACTCCGCTACCTCCTCCCGGTCCAGTAGCTCGACACGTTCGAGCTCCCAGTGACCGTCCAGCTCGAGGTGACGCAGACGCTCCTCCTCCAAGAGTCTGCCCTTCCTCTCAAGCAACTCTCGGGCCTTAGCCAACTGCTCGGTCAGCACCTCGATTTCTAGCCGGCTCGCCCGTGCCAAATCCCTGATCACGGAGAACTCCCGTCGAAGCCCCTCATGCTCCTCGCTGAGGGGGGCCAGTTTCCTCTCGCTCCCCCCGAGGGCCCAGGCGAGGTTCGACCGCTCCACCTCCATCCGAGCGTACGTCACCGCCATCAAGGCCGCCGACCGAGCCATGACTAGGCCGCCCTCCATGAGGACGTCGAGGACTCCGGAGGGGGAGTGGCGCTTGTCTCCCCCCCTCATCTTTGCGGCAACCTCTCGGCAAACCCGGTAGAGGTTGCCCGAAACACCGAGCCTTTCCAAGGCCTCCGGCATGGAGATCCGCTCCCCACCAGATGCCCCGCCAGAAGGTTCGGCTCGAGCAACGGGGCCGATCACCCCACGCGCCGCGGTCGGTTGGGGTTGCGATGCCTCCCCAGGTGAACCCCCAACCTCGACTGACGCCACGGGATCGACAACACCAGGAACTTCGAGCACTTGGGGCTGCGACGCCCTCACGGGTGAACCCCCATCCCTATCTGTCTCGGCCCGCGCCTCGCCGCCCGAGACAGCGCCGACCTCGACCGGTCTCTCGGTCTCGACGCCAGTTGCTTCAGCACCGTTCCCCTCCGTCCCCGGGGAGGGGAGAACTGACCCATCTCCGCCCTCTGAGGGGCCCCTGGTCTCCTCGCCCCCTCTCGCCCAGTAGGTGGGGGAGCTAGCCCGGAAGGGTCGGCCCCATCTTGCCCCCGAGAGGGGAGCGCCGCCGAGCCAGAGTCGCCCCCGACAGCAGTAGGAAGGCCAGCCTTCTTGGCCCGTTTCTTGGCCTTCGCAGCTTCCCGTAATTTTCCCTCCATGGGATCCTTGCGCTTCGGCCCGCTTGGCTGCGAAGACCCCACGGAGACCACCCCCTTACCCTTATCTCGGGCTTGGGAATGACTCGCGGGAACGACAGACTCATCAGCCGCCGAGTCATCCCCAAGATCGATGACCTCGGTGACCTCTTCCAAAGGTTCCCGCCGGATGTCTGCAATGAAGAGGAAGATTCGGTTAAGAAGTGAAAAGGCGACCCTCCGACCCCGCCGAATGATCCGAAGGATGATACCTGATGGCTTGAGCTGTGAAAGCAGATACTGCTCTACGTTCTCCAGCGTCACCAGCTCCTCAGTAGACAGGCGATTTGTCAACAAGCGAGCGGCGTATTCCTCCACATCGGTGGGGAACTCCTCCTATAGCGGGGGAAGATTCGGATGGAAGTTGGGCATAACCTGGCACCTCCCAGATTCATCCACTGCTTCCGCCTTCACCCAGAAAAACTACCTCTTCCACCCTTTGTGCGAAGAATCATTCGCCGCCAGCGGAATACAACTCCGATTCCTGCGCACCTGGATAAAATAGAAGCCTTTCCCCACCGACGGATGTGCCTTCAGCTCGAAGAAATAATTAAAAAGATCCAGGGACGGGAGAACCCCCTGTAGGCGGTAGAGGATCCGAAAGGCAGACAGCAGGAGATACGAGTTGGCCACCAGCTGAACAGGCGCCAACACGAAAAAATTGAGAAGCTTCAAGACGAAAGGCTCGAAGGGGAGGCAGAATCCGCTCTTCCACGCCAGGAGAAAAGTACAAATATGGCTCGTGCGGCTATCCAAGCTCGTCTCGTATGGGGCAGCGGCTACAAAGCTATATCGGAGAGGCAGGCGAAACCGATGCTCCAGTTTCTTCACATCAGCCTCCCCCAACTCGCTGCGATTGGGGACGGGCTCCCGCCTCACCTACTCGATTTTCGAGCACAGATCCGCCATCGAGCTTGAAGAAGAACCTTCACTAGAGCCCGAAGACTCCGGGGGAGAAGGAAGCTACCGGATCACCTCCGTGGTTATACGCGCCAGCTCCTCAAATGCCGCCGTAAGAGCTTGCTCCGCCGCCGTATCTTCACTGCGCATCAAGGAGCCCCAGAAGCAAAGAAATGGAGGAAAGGCCAAAAACCCTAAAAAGACTGGGAGGAACGAGAAGCGCCCTACGCCTATAAACCCTCGCGGGAGGCGGCGCGTCATTTCAACCTCAGAGAAAAAGGGGGCCCCTTCATTTGAAATCCATCAGGATCATTATTACTACAGGCCCAGGCGGCCACTACACGTGGCTTCATAACGCCAACAGGATTCCACCCACCCGAGCCACGCCGGTCCAAAGCCTCGAAAAACTACTCAACCGAGCCTCCTTGGCTCGGGAGTAGGAGGGGGATAAGTGGAGAGGGGGATTCCTGCAGCCCACTCAAAGAGCAGACCCAACTAGGCCCAACAAGGCCCAACGAGGCAAGCTCGTCCAAGTGACAGCCCATAGGGCCCACTCGGAAAAGTCCAATAAAACAATGCTCGAGGAAACAACTCTCCTAGGCGGCCCCAAGGCTCGGAGAGCCCGAGCCTCGGTCAGGTCACAGGAAGACCCGCGCACGAGCTATCCCTCCGCACGAAGGGGGGAAGCGCTAGCCGGTCTGTCCGACCCATCTCCTCACGGAGCTAGGCCTATCGCCCGATAGGGCCGGCCCCCCTAAGCTCGGTACGACCGATAAAATGTTCATCATTGCAGCCGTTAGAGTCCACAGCGGGCCGGACGCCAAGAAGTCCAGGAGCTTCGACTTCCCCGCGAGGATAACGCCCCCACGATGAGGCCATAAAAGCCCACGACGAGGACGTAACCTCCACCGGAGACCTCTCAGTTTGCAGGACTCCAGAGGGCGGCGCACTATTTAAACCTGGGATACCCTCCGGCGAAAGGTAAGTCCAAAAGGGCATTGATCCACCCCCAATTCCTGAGCAAGGATCACTTCACCCCATTGGTGGAGAGGGATCTCGCACCTTCACTTTCTCCTCCCTATCGCCGCTCCCACCATTGCTCTACTGACTTGAGCGTCGGAGGGTTTCGCCCCAGGGAATCCCCCTGGGCCATCTGACTTGTTTCCCTGTCTTGCAGTTCACAAACTTGGTGATTACCAGCCCGCTCAGGAACCAGCGTGAGATTTCGCATCTTCACTAATGATGAAGGACACCTCGTTCCATTGGAGCGAAGAATGTCAAAAAGCTTTCAATCAATTGAAAGAATACCTGAACACCCCGCCAGTCCTGGGGGCACTTGTCAAAGGGTGGCCCGTGACCCTGTACATAACGGCCACCGAATACTCTCTAGGAACAATACTGACCCAGAATAATGAAGAAGTAAAAGAGCAAGCTATCTACTACCTCAGCCGAAGACTGGTCAGGGTTGAAGCAAAATATACACCTATTGAAAAGGTCTGCCTTGCACTGGTCTTTTTAGCGAAGAAGATGAGGCATTATATGATGTCGCATGAAGTCAAGCTAATATCTAGGGCTGACCCGGTCAAATATATACTCTCCCAGCTGGTCCTGAAAGGGCAACTGGGCAAATGGTTCATCATCCTCATGGAGTTTGACATTACCTAAGTGCCACAAAAGGCCATCAAAGGCCAGGCCATTGCAGATTTCTTTGCAGCGGAAATGCCTTGTTGTTTCTCGCGTTTTATTTAAGTTGTCTCGAGCAAAATTGAATGGGGTTGCTAGGAGAGAGAAGCTCTGAGGGTGGGGGCGCGAAAGGGGGGCCTCTACATGGAGACCCCTCCAAGGAGGCCACCACAGAGTATAGAAGCGGGCCAGACGCTGCTTCCTCACAACTTGGCTCTCCCCCATCGCGTGGGGCTACATCCTCCCGGCATCCTACTCAAGCTAGACGAAGAGGAAGATCACGTTCAAGAGGTAGGCATCAAATTCCAATCTCTTCCATTCCTGTGGCTTGGAACTCCCTTTTCAAGGCCCCATCTGGGCCGCAAGAGATTGGTCTTCACTTTGTCCCTCCAGAAATGAACAATGGAATCAAAGTTGCAGTTTATGAGAAGTCTGATTCTGTGGATCTTCTAGTGACTTGGTCATTGGCATTGGTAGGGTATGTGGTAGGATTGCATTTATCTTACAGCCCTCTCCATGCATACGTCAAGTCCCGATGGTGAACAAATGCGTTTGAATTACATCTTCTACAGAATGGTTTTTTTGTTTGCAAATTTAACTCTGAAGATGATTTACGCCGGGCTCTTGAGGGGTTCTCGGCCATCAAAGGCCACCCCATGATACTTCAGAGATGGATTCCTCAACTGAGAATGGAACTAGATAGTCTCACGAGTATTCCTTTGTGGGTGGCTTTCCACGGACTTCCGCTTCACCTATGTACTCGGGATTTTATTGCAAAGATCTCTTCCATCCTGGGCGAACCTTTGTATCTCGAAAAGCAAACGGCTAAGCGCAAGAGACTGGCTTATGTGAGGGCATGGAACATGATCTCGTCGGGGGAAGAACTCCCTGATTTTGTTCATTACAAAGATCTTGATGGCAGCGTCAAGAAGATAAAAGTAACCTATCAATGACGTCCAAGATGCTGCTCGTTGTGTTACTCCTTTGGTCACGCAGAAGGTGCATGCAAACCGGTCCTCCAAAAGAAACATGAGCAAGTTCAGGTCTACAAACTCAAGGAACGTTCAAATCCCTCTTCAGCTGGCGTGCATATTCACAACTCTTTTGAGGTTCTGAACTTGGAAGATGATGGTGATCTGGAGGGACCTGGGGTCGCAGCAACTCAATTCTCTAAGCCTCTCAAAGCCTTAGCGGTTCAGAGGACTCAAAGTACTGAGTTTGTGACTCAGTACGAGCCAACCAAGTTACCAATTCCGTGTAGGGCCATGTAGAGGCAGAATCTTCTTCTTTGGGATGCCTTCACACTACTTTCCCATCTAAGGGGAAAATTATAGCAAGGGAATCACCCTCCACAAATGCCAAGGAAGAAAAGACAACGTTGATGGCTTCCACACCAACTTTAGGTGCTTACTCACCTTTCCACTTTGCGGATTTTGCGCTAGCATCTCATTCATGTAGGGAACATATGGCCCCGGAAGTCTTTAATGCTATAGCAAAAACCCATCAACCACCTTGTGGAGAGGCGGCCCCACATTTCTTTCCATCTTCTCCCAACCTCCATGATGTGCATTCTGAGGACGCACAGTCTGGCAAGCCACCACATTCTTCTCTACAGCGTCCCCCAATCAATGAAGTAAAGGCCCCACCTTCCTTTCCACTTCCACCCATCCTTCATAAGGAGCAATCATCGTGTGGAAAGGCAAAAACTCAACACCCAACATGTGGAGAGGCGGCCCCATCTTGCCTTCCACTTCCACCCAACCTTCATGTGGCGCAATCAATGGACGCTATAGCAGAAATTCAGCAACCACCATGTGGAGAGGCGGCCCCTCTTAGCTTTCCACCTTCTCCCAACCTTCATGAGGAGCATTCGTCCTCTACTAAAGCCAAGGAGACAAATATGGCTGTGATGGTGCCCGCACAGTCTAAAGGTGTTCACAAACCTCCACAAGGAGTTGGTGGAGAGGCGGCCCCACTTTCCTTTCCACACTCTCCTACCATTCATGAGTCGCATCCAAAGGAAGCAGCTATTAACAAAATACCACTAAGAGTTGGTGGAGAGGCAGACCCACTTTCCTTTCCACACTCTCCTAGCATTCATGAGGTGCCATCTAAGCTAGCTGTCAACATTATTGTGCCATCACAACCTGCTATACACCGCCCCCCTAGCAATCAAGCAAAATGTCAACATCCATACTTTAAAATTTTGCATGCTGTGGACGAGATGGACAGATTAAAACCAAGGTCGAAGCTTAAAGAAGCTGATGGGTAGCCCACAACATCCAAAGGCATCTAAGTAACGATTTTATCTTCTCTTACTTTGTTTACATGAAGATTCTAGCATGGAATGTTAGAGGCCTCAATAAGAGGGAGAAATGCAGAGTTAAATAGATTAATCCAAATTAATGCTTGCGCTTTAGTTATCTTAGTTGAAACAAAAATAAAACCTGCTCATGTTATGCTTTCTAAAAACTTAATCTGGCCAGATGCTAAAGTTATTACTAATGATCTTTTTGATAGTAAAGGCAGAGTCTGGATCCTTTGGAATCACAATCTCCTTGATGCTCACTGGGCTGCGGGTAGTAACCAATTCCTACATCTGAGATGCAAGAACAAGTTCAACCTTGAGGAATTCTTCATTACATGTGTTTATGCTTCCAAGTGTGTAAAAGAAAGGAACAATTTGTGGAAGGACATTACTTGTCTTTCCAACAATATCAGCATTCCTTGGATGGTCATTGGCGATTTCAACACAATCAGATATCCTCACGAGAAACTGGGTGGCCAAAAGGTGATTGAGTCCATGTTGGAGGACTTTAATCGGAGTATTCAACATTCGCAACTTGAGGACATTACCTGCTGTGGCAATAAATTTTCTTGGACCAATCGGGGAGAAGCTCACTGCAAAATCATGGCTAGATTAGATAGATGCCTCATTAACACACTTTGGACTGTCTCATACCCAGATAGTTGGCTTGAGTATGGACAAGAATATTTTTCAGATCATTCACTCATGCTTGTTAATACTTATAAAACTATACCCAAGGACAAGCTCCCATTCAGATTCTATAACATGTGGGTCTCCCACCCTGCATTTCTTGATGTTATTAAAGCTGCCTAGGAAAAATCGGTAGAAGGGTCTCCTCCCCATGTCCTCTGCATGAAGCTTAATGCCTGCAAGCTGGCTCTTAAGGATTGGAATAGAAACACCTTTTGGCAACACTCAGAACAAGGTGGCCAACTCAAAGAGGGACTTGCAACAAGCTCAGAATAAGCTACATGCTAATCCACTTGATGACACTCTTATTTTCCAAGAGAAAAAGGCAAGACAAGAATACTTGGATGCTTTACAGCTAGAGGAACACTTCATTAGGCAGAAATCAAGGCAGAACTGGCTGACTTTGGGTGATTCCAATACTAACTTCTTTTATGCCTCCATGGCAGCTAGAAAAATAGTTAAGCAAATCAGACACTTTAAAGATCAGAATGGCAATACTATCAATGACAGTAATCAGGTGAAGGAGCACACAATAGACTTCTACTTCCAGTTACTGAATCAATCTCATGAGCATGAACTTCATGACATCCAGCCACTCCTGCATCTATCTTAAGATGATAAGAGAATTCTAAATGCTGATTTCACTGCAGAGGAGATTAGGAAGGTTGTTTTCCAATCTCCTATAAACAAGAGTCCAGGCCCTGATGGATTTCCCGTTGAATTCTACCAATCTACCTGGCAAATAATTGGCAATGATGTTATCAAAACATGTCTTCACTTTTTTCATACGAGGCACCTGTATAAACAGTTCAATAACACTTTTATTGTGCTGATTCCAAAAGTGATGGGGGCTGATAATCTGGAGAACTATAGACCATTTTTTTTTCAATAAAATGGTAAAATCTATATAGGTATAACTGAGTGTACAATGGGTGAGCAATGTCTAGACAAGCCTAGACTAATTGTTCCTGAGAAGTCCATGACCACACAATGTGTGGACTATGGTGAGGAAAGAAACTAAAGAAAAGGCAATAGCAAGAGCTAGAGCATCGGTATCATGGAATCCCTTGACCAGACTTAAGGGAGGCTGAAGTTATAACGTTTTAAGAGCTGTCTTTCCTTGAAGGTGAGCTGATCAAACTTTAGTTTATTTTTCAAGCAGCATCTGACTTCATACAGTATTTCAATTAAAATGCTTCCATAACCTTTTTCCCTATTCTCGAAAATCCGAATGCATCTCTCCCTCCAAATCCACCAGATCATGCATCGGAGTAATAGTTTAATCAGCTTAGTGAGGGTACCTTTGATGGGGAAGTTGGCCTAAAGTGATTGAAGCTCATATAAAAGTGAGTTTCTTGGATTCCTGTGGATGTCAAATCTCTATAAAAAATCAGTCCAAATCTCTTTGGAGTAACTGCAAGCGAAGAATAGGTGGTCCACGCTCTCTTCAGCCTCATTACAAAGAACACACTTATTTGCACTATGCAACTTCATTTACAAAGTTATATCTAAGCTCATGGCTGACAGAATCCAGAAAGTGATTTACAACATCATTAGTCCTCAACAAGCTGCATTTATTAAAGATAGAAGCATTACCCACAACATCCTTCTTGCTAATGAATTGACCAAAGATCTGCATTCCAAAGACAAAGGAAAGATAGTATGCCTTAAAGCAGATTTGAGAAAGGCTTTTGACTCTGTCGATAGGCATTTCATTTACCATATGCTGAGGAGAATTGGGTTTCCTGCCAAGTGGATTCAATGGATTAGAAGCTGCATTGAAAGTAGTATGTTCTCTATCCTCTTCAATGGATCCCCTGCTGGCTACTTTAAGAGCTCTAATGGTATTAGGCAAGGAGATCCTTTGTCCCCTTACCTATTTACCATTGCTATGGAAGGTCTCACTTGCTTGTTGGAGGAAGCTGTTTGCCAAGGTCACGTCAAGGTTCCTAAGTTTTCCGAAGTCCATGTTTCTCATATTATTTTTACAGATGACTTAATTATCTTCCTTCAGAATGACATTGATTCAGTTCAATACTTGGGTAACATTCTTAAGAAATTTGGCAAATGGTTCGGGCTCAAGCTGAATCACTCTAAAAGTAAGGTCTACATTGGTGCTATGGTCCAAGACAAATCATCAATCACAAATGCTTTACGGGTGGATGAAGGTAATTTACCAGTTCCTTATTTAGGCCTGTCCCTTATCTCCACTGGTATAAAGAATATTCACTGTCAACCAATCATTGAAAAAATCAAAACCAGGATTAGCTCTTGGAGAATGAAACTTCTATCGAAGAGTGGGCAGCTGGAATTGATTAGATCTATCTTGTCCACCTATTCTATCTATTGGTCTATGACATTTCTTTTACCATCATGATTAATAGAGGATATTGAGAATTTCTTTTGGCAAGGAACCCGTGACAAAAAGACTCTTCACATGATCAAGTGGGACACTATATGCAGACCGAAAAAAAAAGGTGGATTAACCTTGAGACGAATGGGTGATTGGAATAAAGCTTCTTTGGTGAAATAATGTTGGGATATATTGCATAAGAAGGACACTTTGTGGATAAAATGGGTTCATAGTAAATACATCTCCAAATGTAACTTTTGGGACATCAAGGCTATGTCTTATCACTCTGCAGCATGGAAAGGTATTCTCCAAATGAGAACATGGCTGGTAAAACAAATTAAGTTTTATATCTCCAATGGAAGATCTATAAGCCTGTGGTATGATCCTTGGCTTAATGGAAAGAGCGTTTTACAGATGTATGGAGATCGTATCAGACAGGACCTGGGAGCTAACATTAACTTTACGGTTTCTGAGTTCATTTGTAATGGTACTTGGAATCTTCCAACTCCAACTTCACCTGACATGATTGAGCTTTGGCCAATTATTTTTGCAATTCCTATGGATAATGACACTACTGACAAATTGTTATGGATTCATGATGAAGGAAAATTTTCAAGCACTTCTGCGTGGAATCAACTATGACAAAGACATCAGGTTTGGCATTTGGAGAGTTGGGTTTGGGACAGGCCAATATGCCCTAAACATTCCTTATGTTGTTGGCAAGCACTTCACAACAAGTTGACAACTTTGGTCATAATTCAGAAAAAAGGTTATTCACTTGCAAATATGTGTGCTCTTTGTAACGGGGCTGAGGAAAGTGTTGATCACATGTTCTTCTCCTGTAGTTATTCCACAAAGCTTTGGACTGATTTTTTACAGAGATTTAAAATCCACAAGAGTCCAAAGAACTCACTTTTATGTGAACATCAATCCCTTAAGGCCGCCTTCCCCATCAGAGGACAGCTTACTAAGCTGATTAAGTTGTTACTCTGATGAACGATTTGGTGGATTTGGAGGGAGAGATGCTTTCGGATTTTTGAGAATAAGGAAAATGGATATGCAAGCCTTTTAATTGAAATTCTGTATGAGGTAAGATGCTGCTTGGAAAGTGAGCTCAAGATTGGCCAGCTCACCTTCAGGGAGAAACAAATTTTTAAACGCTATAACTTCAGCATTCTATAATTCTGGCCAATTGCTTTTTATATGCATAACATTTGCATGATTTATTTTAGTTTCACTAACATAGGTATGCAAGTACATTTTTATCTATTAACTCTCAGCACAGGATGGATGATCGTCACTGATTGATGCTTGAGTGACATGGAGGCGCGAATAATGGATGGAATGACGCTTTTATCTTTTACTTTTTATTCCCATACCATCTCTTAGACCACGGCTTGTGTGGTCATGGACTACAAATTCTCTTGAGCAATCAGTCTAGGCATGTCTACACATTGCTCCAATCTCCTAAAAACAAGAGTCCAGGCCTGGATGGATTTCCCGCTGAGTTCTACCAATTTACCTAGCAGATAACTGGCAATGATGTGATCAAAACATGTCTTCACTTTTTTCGTACGCGGCACCTTTATAAACAGTTCAATAACACTTTTATTGTGCTGATCCCAAAAGTGATGGGTGCTGATAATCTGGAGAACTTTAGGCCAATTTCATTATGCAACTTCATTTACAAAGTTATTTCTAAGCTCATGGCCGACAGAATCCAGAAAGTGATATACAAGATAATTAGTCCTCAACAGGCGGCATTTATTAAAGGTAGAAGCATTACCCACAACATCCTTCTTGCTAATGAATTGATTAAAGATCTACATTCCAAAGACAAAGGAAAGATGGTATGCCTTAAAGCAGATTTGAGAAAGGCCTTTGACTCTGTAGATATGCGTTTCATTTACCATATGCTTATGAGAATTGGGTTTCCTGCCAACTGGATTCAATGGATCAGAAGCTGCATTGAAAGTTGTATGTTCTCTATCCTCTTCAATGGATCCCCTGCTGGCTACTTTAAGAGCTCTAATGGCAATACGCAAGGAGATCCTCTGTCCCCTTACCTATTCACCATTGTAATGGAAGGTCTCACTTGCTTGTTGGAGGAAGCTATTTGCCAAGGTCATGTCAAGGTTCTTAAGTCTACTGAAGTCCATGTTTCTAATATTATTTTTGCAGATGATTTAATTATCTTTCTTCAGAATGACATTGATTCAGTTCAATACTTGGCTAACATTCTTAAAAAAATTGGCAAATGGTCTGGGCTCAAGCTGAATCACTCTAAAAGTAAGGTCTACATTGGTGCTATGATCCAAGACAAATCAACAATCGTAAATGCTTTGAGGGTGGATGAAGGTAATTTACAAGTTCCTTATTTAGGCCTGCCCCTCATCTCCACTGGTATAAAGAAGGTTCACTGTCAACCAATCATTGAAAAAATCAAAACCATGATTAGCTATTGGAGAATGAAACTTCTATCAAAGAGTGGGTGGCTGGAATTGATTAGATCTATCATTTCCACCTATTCATCTATTGGTCTACGGCATTTCTTTTACCTTCAGGATTAATACATGACATTGAGAAGATCTTGGCCAATTTCTTTTGGCAAGGAACATGTGACAAAAAAGCTCTTCACATGATCAAATGGGACACTATATGCAGACCGAAAAAGGAAGGTGGATTAAACTTGAGACGGATGGCTGATTGGAATAAAGCTTGTTTGGTGAAACAATGCTGGGATATATTGCATAAGGACACTTTGTGGATAAACTGGGTTCATAGTAAATACATCTCCAAATGTAACTTTTGGCACATCAAGGCTATGTCTTATCACTCTACAGCATGGAAAGGTATTCTCCAAATGAGAGCATGGCTGGTTAAACAAATTAAGTTTTCTATCTCCAATGGTAGATCTATAAGCATGTGGTATGATCCTTAGGTTAATGGGAAGAGCATTTTTCAGATTTATGGAGATCGTATCAGACAGATCTGGGAGCTAACATGAACTTTACTGTTTCTGAGTTCATTTGTAATTGTACTTGGAATCTACCAACCCCAACTTCACATGACATGCTTGAGCTTTGGCCAATTATTTATGTAATTCCTCTGGATAATGACATTATTGACAAATTGTTATGGATTCATGATGAAGGAAAATTTTCATGCACTTCTGCGTGGAATCAACTAAGACAAATACATCAAGTTTGGCATTGGGAGAGTTGGGTTTGGGACTGGCCTATATGCCCTAAACATACCTTATGTTGTTGGCAAGCACTTCACAGCAAGTTGCCAAGCTTGGACATAATCCAGAAAAAAGGTTATTCACTTGAAAATATGTGTGTTCTTTGTAACGGGGCTGAGGAAAGTGTTGATCACATGTTGTTCTCCTGCAATTATTCCACTAAGCTTTGGACTGATTTTTTACAGAGATTTGACATCCACAAGAGTCCAAAGAACTCACTTTTATGTGAGCTTCAATCCCTTAAGGCCGCCTTCCCAATCAAAGGACAGCTCACTAAGCTGATTAAGTTGTTATTCCGATGCACAATTTTGTGGATTTGGAGGGAGAGATGCTTTCTGATTTTTGAGAATAAGGAAAATGGATATGCAAGCCTTTTAATTGAAATTCTGTATGAGGTAAGATGCTGCTTGGAAAGTGAGCTCAAGATTGACCAACTCACCTTCAGGGAGAAACAGATTTTTAAATGCTATAACTTCAACATTCTATAATTCTGGCCTATTGGTTTTATATGCATAACATTTGCATGATTTATTTCAGTTTCATTAACATAATTATGCAAGTATATTTTTTATCTATTAACTCTCTGCACAGGATGGTTGACCGTCACTGATTGTTGCTTGAGTGACATGGAGGTGCGAACAATGGATGGACTTATGCTATTGTACTTTCCTTTTCATTTCCATTTCTATTCCATATCTTAGACCACGACTTGGGTGGTCATGGACTACAAATTCTCTTGAGCAATCAGTCTAGGCATGTCTAGGCATCCCTCACCCACTGTACTTTCTTTTATACATTTATAAAATTTACAAGTTTACCGATCAAAAAAATGTATAGACATTGCTCACCCTATGTACTCTCTTTTATACCTTTATAAAACTTACCATTTTTCTGATAAAAAAAAGATTTCTTTGTAGCGCACCCAGTGCCTAAAAATTCTCTACTGATCACAGAGATTCCTTAAGATGAAACTTTAAAAGTGGGCCAGGTCCAACAAGCCACCTGGCAGCTATACTTTGACGGTGCTTCAAGAACAAAGACATCCTCGCAAGGACAAACAAGAATAAGAGCTGGGGCAGGCGTCGTCCTCAAATCTCCCGAAGGAGAGGTGATGCACACCTCTTGCTCAATCAACAAAGCATGAACAAACAATGAAGCATAATATGAAGCTCTAATTATCGGTCTCCAAGTTGCTCTTCACATGGAGATCCGCATGCTGCAAGTTTTTGGGGATTCATTGTTAATCGTCAAACAGATTCAGGGACAGTATGAAGTCTGGAAATCTGAATTACTCCCCTACCATGCTAAGGTGAAGCAACTCATGGGGAAATTCTACTTGATTGAAATAAACCACATCGGTCGAGGTCAAAATGCACAGGCCGATGCATTAGCAATGTTAGCAAGCTCCCTGGCAATCCCGCCTGATGAATCACTCAACATATGAGTGATCAACCGACGGCAGGTCCCCAGCATTATAGAAGAAGAGCCAGGCGAAGAAGAACCTGAAATAGCCACCGCAGAAGTGGTTGGCTTGTCCGACTAGCGGGAGCCCCTTATGCAATGGTTTGAATGCCAGCAGCTGCCCAAGCAGAGAGAAGAAAAGATCAGGCTTATCCGAATCAAAGACTCCTATGAAATCAGAAATGGAATTTAATTCCGAATTGTGGCAGATGCCAAAAAGAAAATACTCTTTGGGTGCCTTTCTATAGAGGAGGCCTGGATAGTCATGAAAGAAATTCATGCTGGGTCAACTGGAGCACACCAGGCCGGGCTGGAGATGAAGATCGAAATTAAAAAGTTGGGCTACTGTTGGCCGACAATTTTCGACGACTACTGCAAGTACGCTAAGTCGTGTTAGAAGTGCCATGAGCATGCAACGGTCCCTCGGAGACCTCCAACGTAGCTACATCCCACAACACCAAGTTGGCCTTTCTCCAAATGGGGAACAGATGTCGTGGGCCCATTGCACCCATCCTCTTCAGGATGCAAATACATCCTAGCAATAACCAACTATTTCTCCTGCTGGGCGGAAGCTATAGCCCTGAGAGAAGTGACAGGAGAAATTGTGGCCCGATTTATCCTACGAAATATAATATTTCGATTCGGCATCCCCAACATGATCGTCTCAGAGAACGGAAGCCATTTATGGAATCAAAGGGTCTACAAGCTGGCCGAAAAGTACAAGATTTACTAGAGAACATCCACTCTATACAATCCGTAGGCAAACGGGTTGGCAGAAGCATTCAATAAAACCCTATGCACTGTCCTGGCGAAGACTGTCAGCTCTAGCAAAAAGGACTGGGAAGACAAGATGTACGAAGCACTGTGGGCGTACCGTACTATCTATATAACCCCAACGGGCTGTTCGCCCTTCTCTTTGGCGTATGGCTCGGAAGCAGTTGTCCCCATTGAATTGGAAGTATCCTCTCTTCGGGTCGCAATCCAACATGAATTGGTCAAAGATGATCGAACAAATGCCGAGCAAAGGCTGGAAGAGCTCTTCGACTTAGAAGGGAAGCGACTCCATGCCCAACAAAACCCTAAAGGGCGTGAATTAAAGAAAGGCAACCTCGTGATGGTCAAAAGAAGAGAGGTTATGGCTGCCAACCCTAAAGGTAAGCTGAATGAAAATTGGCTCGGGCCCTATGTGGTCCAAAAGGTCTATGAAGGAGGTGTGTATGTGGTTATCAACCATAGGGGGGAGACTCAATTCCCGCCTCTTAATGGAAAGCACTTGAAACTATATCACACATCACTTCTCCAGTTTAATGAACAATTAAACCCCGCGCCTCACGCGGAGCAAGCATGTTTCTTAGACCTCCCTTGCGACCATTCAATAGAAAGAAAGAGAAAAAAAGAACAAAAAAGAGAAAAAAAGAGAAGAAAAGAGAAGAAAAGAGAAGAAAGAATAAAGGGAAAGCTCACTGAAGTCATTGATGGGACGTCGATGCATCAAGTACCACCAACACATAAACTGCTGGCTCGGACCTTCCATGCAAGCCGGTAAACAAAGACCCTTCCTTTGACTCAGACCTTTTGTGCCGGTCAATGAATAACATTTCTCCTTCCTCCGGCCTAGAGCCTCCATCTGGAGTCGACGAACAAAAGACTCGCCTCTTGCTTTGACACTAGCCCCGTGTCAACGAATAAACCACCTCAACATTACAACCCTTTGTCCCACCAACGAATAAACATGTGGCCCGGACCTTTCGTCCGAAGCCATGAACAAAGAAACCCCTCCACTCTAGATCAGACCTTCCGTCCGGCTAGAGAACAAAAAGACCCCTTCCACTCTGGATCGGACACTTCCCCCAATTACAGAATTAAAAGTCCCATCATAAAATTGTTACCCCCCGGCGCATTAAGGAATTAAAAGACCTCTCATACAGCCGGTACCCCCGGCGCATTAAGGAATTAAAAGACCCCTCATACAGCTAGTACCCCCGGCGCATTAAAGAATCAGAAGACTTCTCATATAGCCGATATCCCCGGCGCATTAAAGAATTAAAAGATCCTGCTACCTTTGCCCAGACCCTTCGTCTGGAGTCGATGAATAAAAATACCCTCTTTGCTTGGCTCAGACCTTCCGTCCAAGTGAATGAATAAAAAGACCCCCTTGCTTGGCTCGGACCTTCCGTCCAAGTCAATGAATAAAAGATCCCTTGCTTTGGCTCGGGCCTTTCGCCCAAGTCAACGAATAAAAAGACCTCCTTCCTTTGACCCATACGTCAGCCCCGACACTTTCTCGGCACTGACGAATAAACCCCTGCCTCAAAACCTTCCACCCAAATACATCAACTAGCACACAAACTCCTCCCATTCCATCGGGCCCCTTACAAAGTCTTCGGCTTGGACCTCCCATCTTAGTCAATGAATAAAAAACTTTCGTTAACCCAGCACGAGTCACTAGTCCTCCCTTGGGATTGGCCTCACCTAGTCAGCTTAGGCTTTTCATCTAGGTCGATGCATAAAATCCTCTCTCGTTGCTTCGGCATGAACCCCATGCCGATGACTGCTCCTCTAGAGCCAAATTTCTCAGCCCGCGTGCTCTCTGCGGTGAAGCAAACTCCTCATCCCTTCGTTGAGGGGGTGAGCGCTTTCCTGTGAATTCACACCGGACCGCCTATCTATAGGCTCGGAGAATGAAATAATACGTTGAAGAACTCCACACCCGTGGGCCCCGCGCACTCATCCCTCGCTTGCGCCACATGTGGGTATGGGGCATGTGTTGATGTCCAAAAATTACTACACCACAAGTACGCCCTAGCAACCAAGAGCTGCAAGTCGAGGGCGGAAAGGCTGAACAGACACCACGGCTCGTTCGATCCGGACGAAAACACACTGGGTGCTCCGTCACTTCATAAGGAAGCCTCCCGGGTCGACGAAATATCCCTAGTACCTCGAAATAGGGTGCCGAAGGCAACATCAGTGCAAAACCTGAGTGACCCAATCAGGGCAGGCGAGATGCCGGGATGGTCCGTGGGAGGCCAAAGAGTTGCCCAATGGGGGCAAAAATGCTTTGAGGGGATGCCCACTCAATTAAGACACTATCCAAAGGCAAGAGATGGGCTTGAGGGCACAATTCACAGTGCCAAAAGTTGAATCAGTGTAAAACCCGAGTGACCCGGTCAGGGTGCGCGGGATGACGGAAAAGTCCGTAGGGGACCGAAGAGCTGCCATATGGGGGCGAAAACACTTCGAGTGGTTACCCACTCAATGAAGACGCTATCCGCGCACGGGAAACAGGCCTGAGGGCATGATCCACAATGCTAAAGGCCAAATTAGGATGAAACCCGATTGATCTGACACGAGTTCGGCACACGTCAGAAACCACTCGGAATTACGAACCGAAGCCCGTGAGCTTCAGAATAAACACTCCGAAAGTGGTGCAATAAAACTAAAGCAGTGTCGGACATCAAACACTCATCCGAGCCAGGTCAAAGTTGACGAACCCATCAAGCCGGCATCACCGCCCTTGAAACGGCATGGTCGCGCCAAAATAGTCAATTAAACCGGCGCGATGTTGAACTGGCGCGGCCAGGGCCTCCCTGGCCATTAAAATGGCGTGCACTATTGTCTCTCTCTCCTTGGATCTTGAAACGGCGCGGCCATGGGCCCCTTGGCCATTAAAATGGCACGCCCTCCTCTTCCTCGGTTCTTTAAGCAGCATGGCACTTCTTCAGTAAAAATGACTCATAAATAAGCTACATGCCTCTGAAAACGGCGCAGCCTCTACTGGCTCTCCCTTGTCACACTAAAATGATGTACAACCCTTCCCTTGGCCTTTAAATCGGCGCCATACAAACTGGCATGATAAGCTCCCCAGGCCACTGAAACGGCGCTGTGGGCGACGTCCCGTCGCCGCTCCGAAGCTCTATTTTACCGTAGACATATGGGCAATGAGGATCCTTTGCCTGAAAGGGATGAGCCTCTTCCATCAAACCGGCGGGCAATCGCCTGCACGCCTCAAGCCTCCAAAAATTGGAAATTCTTAAACACTGCGGCGGGAAGCCTCCACGCCAACGGTCGCCATCAACCAATCCCATGGGGGCACCGTCCCTACCGTCAACACCTCCTATTCGCAGGCCACTTGATGGCGTCGGGCAACGTGAAGAGAGAGGGAGAGGTGGAGCTCCAAGCCTGCGTCTTCACTCCTATAAAAGGAGTTGAACTCCGTTGGAGAGGGGGTTCGGCAAGTAGAAAAGAAGAAGAAGTTACCTGAAGAAGTAAAGAAAAGAAAGAAGAAGAAGTAGAAAAAGGTGAGATCGGAGGGGAGGGGGGGCAAGCCCATGCTTCGTCACCCTCCCCCAACCGTATTTTCTCCTTTCCTTTTTGTTCTTCCTCTTTTCTTACTGGCTTTACCGCAAGGCAGTCGACCTGTATTTCTGCTCCTCCTACAATAAAAAGGGAAAGAGTGAATTTTGCTCCAGGATAAGCTATGTCCTCCCCATTGCTTCTTTGTTTTCTTCTACCCTTGGGCTTCCTTCTCTTGTAAAAAAAAAGGGAGTTGTGATCACCCCTTGTCTCTGCGTTACCTACAGTGAATGAAAAGAGGCCGTCTGTTCTTATTTTTGAGCATATCCTTCTTCCTCTCTCTATCTAAGTTGCGGGCTTCCGACGTAGTTTTTTTTTTGTAGCATGCACATGATTCTAGTAATGCCTCCCTCCTGCACTTGATTTCTTAACACTCCGGGCCTCCAGCTGAAGCCTAGTTCTTCATAGTGCGGCTTCTGGGGATCCAACTTAGAGTGAACTGTTACAGTCTGCATTCGACAATATGCCAGGCCAGTCCCCAAAAATCTCCTTTAAGCCACAACCTGTGGGCCACTGGAACCCCTTGAAGGCTAGTCTTTGGGCTTCCATGTCCACCTTGAGTCACCGGGCAGCAGTTCGCGGCACACCCGTAATTTTGGAGGTCGTATCGGAATACTCCGTAGGCGGCTCTCTATTTTACACCCCGAACTCCCCAACGTGGGGGAGGTGCCGCTAGATTTTTTTTCAGGGGCTTGAACTGATTAAGAGACCAAATACACAAGTGGAGCAGAATGGTGTTAACATATCAAATGATGAAATAATTAAAAAAAAGAACTACAAACAAAAACAAATCAAGAATTAGTGAAGAATTAAGAACTTTGGGCTTTTGTGCCATTGTACATATTAAACCTTTGTGTGATCTACCATGGCAACAAATAATAATAATAAAAGAAAATTGAAGAGAAAGCCCACCTTAAGCGTGGGTTGGCCCTGTTCCGTGAAGTTCTCTGGTGCCGGGAATTTTGGCCGACCGACCGAAGTGGTTCGATTGACCGAACCCGGTGCGTCTAAACCGGCGCTCTCGTGGCCACCCTCCTCACGCCGTTCAGCCACCTATTCCCATGTTGTTTTACCATACGTGCCACATATTAAAAAAAAAGGAAACATGCTCGGGGGGCCGGGTGAACCGGCGCGCCCCTGATGCCTCGTGAGGTCCGTCGTTAAAACACCCGCGGCGACCAATCTTAAAATTATTTACCGAACTCGCAACAAAAATAAATAACGTAGTACTATGGCGAGTCCGTGCCGAATCCACAGAGAGGTTTTGAATTTCCGTATTGAGGATCTCGTGTTCTAGGCGGAACGCTAGTTTAGATGGTTATATGCAACTTAAAAGAAAATTACATTAAGTAAATCTATCTAATGAAATTTGGAGGGTTGTAGAGAGAAAGAAGAGAGGGAGAGGAAGAAGAAGAAAGAAGAGAGAGATCTAGAGAAATAGAAAATAAACATACAATATTTTTCATTTATTAAAAAAGATAATGTCTACGACATGAAGTGCGAGAATAAAATTACAATCTCAAATAAAAAATAAATTCTAAGTAACACCGAGGAGGACGATGGGCAAAGAGATTGGGGCCATAGTGTCAGGGTGACGTCGTCTCCTTGAGCCTTTGATTTTCACTCGTCCTAGAACCGGTGACACCCGTCTTGTGCCATCTTTCGAGAAGTTGGAAGGAGAGAAGATGGAGAGAGAAAGTAGAGAGATATAGAGAGAGAAAGTAAGAGATAGAGGGAGATAACAAAAGAAATAAGAATAAAATAAAATGGGATTGTGTGGTGTGATGAGAGTCATAGGGAGAGGATGTAGAGAACCGAGAAGGGGAGTTAGAGAGGGAAAGAGAAAGTGAGAGAAAGGGTTAAAAATATAAAAAAAATACATAAATTGAAATACTAAAATACGGTGTGTGTTGTGGGGAGATAGAGAGAAGGTGAGAGAGAGAGGGAGAGGAGACGAAGGGGTGAGAGAAAGGGAGAGAGTGAGAAGAGAGAGGCAGAAAGATAAAGAGAGAGATAGAGAGAGAGGGATCGCAAAGGAAGAGTGTGTGGCGGGGTTACGGCCAGAGAGAGAGAGAGAGCAACGGCGTGGAGGGGGTGTGATGCGGGACGACGAGAGAGACTCGATGCTAAATGGTGCGAATCTGGGACTCTAGGTGATGACGTGACCAATTGGACGACGCGACTAGCGACACGCGAACAATAGAGCTATCTCGGCTCGACACTAAGAGCTCCTACGAGGTATATGCCTTTAATAGAAAAGCAATCCCACGAGTTGTCCAAAGCGAGGGAGGATCCGCGCGGTTAAGAAATCGATAGAGTCAAGGGTGGTCAAACTCACTTCAGTGCTCGGATCGAGTCACGGGATGAGTTCGCTCTCTCTCTCACAACGGTGATTAAAATGATTTAACGAACTAGGTTAACCTATCACATGCAAGCAGTGACATATAATCGTATACTAAATAAGCAAATGCCGAGGAGGAGAGATTGGTACCTCCACGCTCCGGGCGTGGGGAAGACAACCCCGGCCAAGATCCGTACACCCGGTTAGACAATTACCAAATAAATTACAGAATTGAATTTTTATTACCCACTCCACGCAGGGAGGTAAAGGGCTACAGCAGGACCCGGGAGTAGCGCTCTTGGGTTGACGGGCAGCGTTTTGAGTCGCCCTGTTGGTGCTGGCACGCTGCTACTTGATGCTGGTCGGACTACATAGGCTGACGGTTGTGGGGACCATGTTCTGCTCGGGCAGCTGACTGGGGCGGGGTTGGTCCCGTTGCGATGGGGACTCCAGGAATGTTGCTCCCTGGGAGGCGGTTGGGCAGGAATGCCTTGTGGAAGGTGGGGCGACCTGATTTGTGAGGTGTTGTTGTTGCTATCCCGAGCCTATTATCTAGTTTCAGAATTGCGTGACCCGGCGTTAAAATTTGTTGTTATCAGCTCCGATGTTGGAATGACGTGAAACTGGCGCCGTTGCGAAGCCATTTTAGAGATCTACGAACATAGGTTGTTACATGAATTTTTAAAGCACTAGATTTTACGTGGGGTATTTATGAACAGGCTGACTCATGGGCTCAGATATGACTGGGCAGATTTAGATCTACCTGATGATGCACGTTGACTGAGGTATAAACAATGGATCTGGGATTTTATGAGAGATAGAGGGGTAAGTAAGGAACACTAGAATAAACAGGACGGGAGCTTCAAAATAAACCCTCTAAAAGCGGTGCAGTAAAACTAAAGCAGCACCGGACGTCAAACACGCATCCGAGCCAGGTCAAAGTCGACGACCCCATCAAGCCAGCATCGCCCCCCTTGAAACGGTGTGGTTACGCCAAAATAGTCACTTAAACCGGCGTGATGTTGAACTGGCGTGGCTAGGGCCTCCCTGGCCATTAAAATGGCACGCCCTATTGTCTCTCTCTCCTTGGATCTTGAAACGGCGCGGCCATGGGCCTCTTGGCCATTAAAACGGCACGCCCTCCTCTTCCTCGGTTCTTTAAGCAGCATGGCACTTCTTCAGTTAAAATGACTCACAAATAAGCTACATGCCCATGAAAATGGCGCGGCCTCCGCTGGCTCTCCCTTGTCACACTGAAATGACGTGCAACCCTTCCCTTGGCCTTTAAATCGGCGCCATCTAAACCGGCATGATAAGCTCCCCAGGCCACTAAAACGGCACCGTGGGGGACGTCCCGTCGCCGCTCTGAAGCTCTATTTTGCTGTAGACATACAGGCAATGAGAATCCTTTTCCTGAAAGGGATGAACCTCTTCCATCAAACAGGTGGGCAACCGCCTACACGGCTCAAGCTTCCAAAAAATGGAAACACTCAAACACCGCGGCGGTAAGCCTCCACACCAACGGTCGCCATCAACCAATCCCGTGGGGGCACCGTCCCTACCCTCAACACCTCCTATTCGCAGGCCACTTGATGGCATCGGGCAAGGTGAAGAGAGAAGGAGAGGTGGAGCTCCATGCCTGCACGTCTTCACTCCTATAAAGGAGTTGAACTCCGTTGGAGAGGGGGTTCGGCAAGCAGAAAAGAAGAAGAAGTTACCTGAAGAAGTAAAGAAAAAGAAGAAGAAGAAGAAGTAGAAAAAGATGAGATCGGAGGGGAGGGGGGGGAGCCCATGCTTCGTCACCCTCCCCCAACCGTATTTTCTCCTTTCCTTTTTGTTCTTTCTCTTTTCTTGCTGGCTTTTACTGCAAGGCAGTCGACCTGTATTTCTGCTCCTCCTATAATAAAAAGGGAAAGAATGAATTTTTCTCCAGGATAAGCTATGTCCTCCCCGTTGCTTCTTCATTTTCTTCTGCCCTTGTGCTTCCTTCTCTTGTAAAAAAAAAGGGTGTTGTGATCACCCCTTGTCTCTGTGTTACCTACAGTGAATGAAAAGAGGTCGTCTATTCTTCTTTTTGAGCATATCCTTCTTCCTCTCTCTATCTAAGTTGCGAGCTATTAGCACAATTTTTTTTTTGTAGCATGCACATGCTGCTAGTAGCGCTTCCCTCATGCACTTGATTTCTTAACACTCCGGGCCTCCAGCTGAAGCCTACTTCTTCATAGTGCAGCTTCCGGGGATCCCACTTAGAGTGAACTGTTACAGTCTGCATTCGACAATATGCCGGGTCAGGCCCCAGAAATCACCTTTAAGCCACGGCCTGTGGGCCACCAGAACCCCTTGAAGGCTAGTCCTTGGGCTTCCATGTCCACCTTGAGTCACCGGGCAGCCGTTCGCGGCACACCCGTAATTTTGGAGGTCGTATCGGAATACTCCGTAGGCGGCCCTCTATTTTACACCCCGAACTCCCCAACGTGGGGGAGGTGCTGCCGGATTTTTTTTCAGGGGCTCAAACTGATTAAGAGACCAAATACACAAGTGGAGCAGAATGGTGTTAACATATCAAATGATGAAATGAAAAAAACAAGAACTACAAATAAAAACAATTCAATAATTAGTGAAGAATTAAGAACTTTGGGCTTTTGTGCCGTTGTACATATTAAACCCCTCTATGATCTACCATGGCAACAAATAATAATAATAAAAGAAAATTGTAGAGAAAGCCTGCCTTAGGCGTGGGTTGGCCCTGTTCTGTGAAGTTATCTAGTGCCGGGAATTTTGGTCGACCGACCGAAGTGGTTCGATTGACCCAACCCGGTGCATCTAAACCGACTCTCTCGCGGCCACCCTCCTCACACCGTTCGGCCACCTATTCCCACGCCGTTTTACCATTCGTGCCACATTTAAAAAAAAAGGGAAACCAACTTGGGAGGTCGGGTGAACCGGCACACCCCTGATGCCTCGCGAGGTCCGTCGTTAAAACACACACGGGGACCAATCTTAAAATAATTTACCGAACTCGTAATAAAAATAAATAACATAGTACTATGGCGAGTCCGCACCGAATCCACGGAGAGGTTTTGATTTTCCAAATTGAGGATCTTGTGTTCTAGGCGGAACGCTAGTTTAGATGGTTATATCCAACTTAAAATAAAATTACATTAAGTAAATCTATGTAATGAAATATGGAGGGTTGTAGAGAGAGAAAGAAGAGAGGGAGAGGAAGAAGAAGAAAGAAGAGAGAGATCTAGAGAAAGGGAAAATAAACATACATGATTTTTTATTTATTAAAAAAGATAATGTCTATGACATGAAGTGCGAGAATAAAATTACAATCCCAAATAAAAAATAAATCCTAAGCAACACCGAGGAGGACGATGGGCAAAGAGATTGTGGCCATAGTGTCAGGGTGACGTCGTCTCCTTGAGCCTTTGATTTTCACTCATCCCAGAACCGGTGACACCCGTCTTGTGCCGTCTTTGGAGAAGTTGGAAGGAGAGACGATGGAGAGAGAAAGTAGAGAGATATAGAGAGAGAAAGTAAGAGATAGAGGGAGATAACAAAAAAAATAAGAATAAAATAAAATGGGATTGTGTGGTGTGATGAGAGTCGTAGGGAGAGGGTGTAGAGAACCGAGAAGGGGAGTTAGAGAGGGAAAGAGAAAGGGAGAGAAAGGGTTAAAAATATAAAAACAATACATAAATTGAAATACTAAAATACGGTGTGTGTTGTGGGGAGATAGAGAGAAAGTGAGAGAGAGAGAGAGAGGAGACGGAGGGGTGAGAGAAAGAGAGAGAGTGAGAAGAGGGAGACAGAGAGATAAAGAGAGAGATAGAGAGAGAGGGATCGCGAAGGTGGAGTGTGTGTGGGGGTTATGGCCAGAGAGAGAGAGAGCAACGGCATGGAGGGGGTGTCATGTGGTATGACGAGAGAGACTCGATGCTAAATGGTGCTAATCTGGGACTCTAGGTGATGACGTGACCAATTGGACGACGCGACTAGTGACACGCGAACAATAGAGCTACCTCGGCTCGACACTAAGAGCTCCTACAGGGTATATGCCTTTAACAGAAAAGCAATCCCACGTGTCGTCCCAAGCGAGGGAAACGCGGATCCGCGTGGTTAAGAAACCGACAGAGTCAAGGGTGGTCAAACTCACTTCCGTGCTTAGATCGAGTCATGGGATGGGTTCACTCTCTCTCTCTCACAACGGTGATTAAAATGATTTAATGAAGTAGGTTAACCTATCACAAGCAAGCAGCGGCATATAATCGTATACTAAATAAGCAAATGCCGAGGAGGAGAGATCGTTACCTCCACGCTCCGGGCGTGGGGAAGACAACCCCGGCCATGATCCGTACTCCCGGTTAGACAATTATCAAATAAATTACAGAATTGAATTTTTATTGCCCACTCTACGCAGGGAGGTAAAGGGCTACAGCGGGACCCGGGAGTAGTGCTCTTGGGTTGACGGGCAGCGTTTTGAGTCGCCCTGTTGGTGCTGGCACGCTGCTACTTGATGCTGGCCGGTCGACGCGTGCTAACGGTTGTGGGAACCACTTTCTGCTCGGGCGGCCGACTGGGGCGGGGTTGGTCCCATTACGAAGGGGACTCCTGGAATGTTGCACCCTGGGAGTCGGTCGGGCTGGAACGCCTTGTGGAAGGCGGGGTGACCTGATTTGTGAAGTGTTGTTGTTATTGTCCCGAGCCTGTTATGCAGTTTCAGAACTGCGCGACCCGGCGTTAAAATTTGCTATGATCAGCTCCGACGTCGGAATGACGCGAAACTGGCACTGTTGCAAAGCCCTTTCAGAGATCTATGAACATAGGTTGTTATAGGAATTTTTATAGCACTGGATTTTTCGTGGGGTATTTATGAACAAGCTAACTCATGGCCTCAGATCTGACTGGGTAGATTTAGATCTACCTGATGATGCACATTGATCGAGGTATAAAAAATGGATCTGGGATCTAAGATTTTTATGAGAGATAGAGGGGGAAGTAAGGAACACTAGAATAATTTTTGTGTATTTTTCTGAGGTGGTTTGACAGGGGAAATGGATTTTATGGCTGGTGGTGCTTGGATCTAGACTGTAGGTGACAGAACAGATTTTGACTTTTGCAGTGGATTTTTGGATAGGTAAAAAAACTCATAAAATCATAAAACAAATTGTGGAAAAAGGTTTTGCTAGACAGAAATCCCAGTCCAAATTTCAACTCGATCTAAAATTGGAAAGGGGATCAAATTGGTGAAGAGTTGGGCTATTGGAACATAGGTCTACACATGGGCAGATTGTGTAGGCAGTGGGATTTTAAAGGGAAAGGGGTGCAAATGAAGGTGGAATAACTCGAAATTTTTTGTGGGATGTGGGAACAATAAGGGGAACTCACCCTAAAAATTTTAGATCCACCAGATCTATGGGTTGAGAGCTAAAATTTGGCCCTCAGCTTGCTGGATGGAGGAAGATAGAATTCTGGCGATGTGGCGGTGGCGGTGCAACGGTAGCTCTATGGCGGCGGTGGTGCTGAGCTTCAAACTCCGAAAGGACCTGGTATGGAGGCTTCTCACCACAGAAAGACAGCCTTCCCAGCTGCAAAGGGGAGGGGCAAGAGAGAGAAGGGGTGCGCCTCTTGGCTTCTCCAAGAAAAAACTGATTTTTCATTCATTAATTCTAGTGAAAATAAGAAATACAACCCTTTTATATGAAATGGAAACCCTAGAAAAATGACCACGACTACCCTTAGATCTAGGGTTAGGGAGGGCAATTAGAAGAAGCCAAATTCTATTTTTCTCCCATGTGGTCAAAGCATATAAAAAAGATACATATGAAGACAAAAGAGGGGGCGCCCCCTTTAAAGTGGAGAATTTCAAATTTTCTTCTCTTTGTCCAATGGTCCAAGTCCAAGGTGGACCATGGGCCAGCCCCTATGGGTCCCTAAAAGTTAGGTGGCCCAATGGGGAAGAAGGTGGGGGGCCCGCTGGGCCTAGGTGGCTCTTTTACAAAGAAATCCATTTCTTTATCCTAATTACAGTCTATTAACCCCAAATAAAATCACGTAAGCACACATTAGACACCAAATAAAACCGAATAAATACTAAAAATACTAGGATGCAAGATGGAGACTCCAGACTATCTCCAAGCCACAGGGATGCCTGTGCAGCTCAAGTGGTGTTGCACGTTCGGTACCGACGGCTCGCTGACTCATGCTTCTTGCTCGCTCTGGTGTCCGCACCAATTATCCCCGGGTGGGAGAAACTCGATCCTGTCGAGTAAGGGTCTGGATCGCTCTGGAAGTGCTCCAATAGGTCCGGATCTATCCTCTGCAACTCTGCCCGGGTGATCCAAGTATCATCGGTGGTGGGTCGCCCTCTCCATCGCACTAGGTAGCGCGGGTAGGAGGCACTCCTGGTAATAGTCACCTACTCATCCAGTATATGGTCTATATGCTCATGCTGCTGTAGAAATGAGGCTGGTGGTGGACACTCGGTGTGGGGTCACTCTCAATGGGAGGAGATGGCTCAAAAGGCTCACTAGGGATCACCACTGGGTCCCTATAAGTAACTAGATCCGACACATTGAAAGTAGAGCTTATCCCATATTCCTCGGGCAAGTCCACAACATACGCATTAGATCCGATGCATTTCAACACTCGAAATGGACCGGCTCCGGGAGCTTGCAATTTCTTTACGGTTCCATAGGGAAACCGTTCAGGTCTAACTTTGATCATGACATAATCACCCTCTTGGAACTCACGGTGGTGTCTGTGGGCATCGGCTAACTCTTTGTACCATGCATTGCTGGCCTCAATGTGACGACGGATGTCGTCATGCAGACTCCTAACATGCGTAGCAAATGACTCAACAGACTCCGACACTCGTGCATGAATGCGCATGGGAACAAGATCCACTTGTTTCCCAGGCCTACGACCCGTGACAATCTCAAAAGGACTCATACCTGTAGACCTATTGACTGAATCACTATATGCAAACTCAGCTAGTGATAACATGAGATCCCAATCCTCGACACGGTCCCTAACAAGACACCTGAAAAGGTCACCCAGACTCCTATTGACCACCTCGGTCTGACCATCTATCTGGGGATGATATGCAGTGGAGAACTTGAGGTGAGTACCTAACATATACCATAGTGTCTTCCAAAAATAACTGGTGAACCTAACATCACGGTCAGACACTATGGTACGAGGCAACCCAAACTTACACAACACATGAGAAAGGAACGGGCGGGCTACCCTCGAAGCATCCGAAGTCTTAGAGTAGGGAATGAAAAGGGCCATCTTCGAGAACCGATCTAAAACCACATAGACCGAATCATGCTTCCAAAAGGTTCGTGGTAATACCAAAATAAAATCCATGCTAACATCATGCCACGGGGCATCAGGTACGGGGAGAGGTGTGTAGAGGCCTGAGCTTTGCTTCTTCATTTTCACCGTAACACATGTACGGCACTAGGACACAACGTGAGCAACATCTCTTTTTAAGCTCGGCCAATAGAACATGTGTTCGACAGCCTCGATAGTCTTGTTCCGACCGAAGTAGCCAGTTAGACCTCCTGCATGAAGTTCCCAGACTAAGAAGTCGCGAATCAAAGTTCGGGGAACACAAAGCCTGCCTCCTCAAAAGAGGTAACCCTCTTGAAGCACATAATCACTATGATCTCTCGAGGGTCCATCCTGGAGAGCAGAAAATATCTGACCAAAGTCAGGACAATCAACATAAGCCTCTCTCATCTTCTATAGCCCTATAACCTCGGCACTCATGGTATTCAGCAGACATGCACGCTGACTCAAGGCATCAGCCACCTTATTCTCCACTCCAGCCTTGTGCTTGAGCACAAATGTGAACTGCTGGAGATACTCAACCCATTTGTTGTGACGCGCATTGAGCTTCTTTTGGGCATGAAGGAACTTCAAGGCCTCATGGTTGGAGTACAAGACAAACTTATGATGTAATAAGTAGTGCCTCCAATGCCTAAGAGCCTGAACAACTGTATAGAATTCCTTATCATAGGTAGAGTATCGTAGTTTCGCGTCATTCAGCTTCTCACTGAAATATGCAATCGGGTGGGTCTCCTGACTCAACACTCCTCTAATTCTTACACCGTACACATCACATGAGACCTCAAACACCTTCAAGAAATCTGGTAATCGAAGGACCGGTGTCTGGGTCATGCGCTCCTTGATGTCCTTGAATGCAGCAGCAGCAGCCTTCGTTCATACAAATGTGCCCTTCCTGATACTGTCCGTGATCGGGGCAGTGACGAAACTAAATCCGTGGATGAAACGATGATAGAACGTCGCGAGGCCATGGAAGCCGCGGACATCATGGATCATGTGCAGTTTCGGCCACTCAACAATGGCTCGAACCTTCTCCGGATCAGCGGAGACCCCAGTACTAGACATAATGAAACCCAAGAAGGTAATCTGAGGAGTCATAAAAGCAGACTTCTATGGGTTTGCAAACAATTGCTCTCACCTCAAGAGGCGACAAACCTACTGTAGGTGGTCTAAGTGGTCCCCCGTAGTGTGACTATGGATGAGAATATCATCAAAATACACTACAACAAAGACTCCAATGAAAGGTCGAAGGACCTGAGTCATGAGTCGCATGAAGGTGCTGAGGGCATTGGTCAACCCAAAGGGCATAACCAACCACTCATATAGACCATCCTTGGTCTTAAATGTAGTCTTCCACTCATCACCTGGCCTAACCCTTACCTGGTGATAGCCACTCTTAAGATCAATCTTCGAAAAGATAGTGGCGCCTGCCATCATGTCAAGCATATCATCCAGGCGGGGAATAGGGAACATGTACTTTACAATGATTTTGTTGATGGCACGACTATCAATACACATCCTCCAAGTGCCATCCTTCTTTGGGGCGAGTAACGCGGGTACACCACACGGACTCATGCTGTCCCGAATAGATCCTCTCTGCATAAGCTCATCGACCTGTCGCTTTAGCTCAGCGTGCTCAGTGGGACTCATGCAGTAGTGGGGAAGATTGGGCAATAAGGATCCTAGAATCAGGTCGATAGCATGCTGAATATCCCGCATAGGTGGGAGTCCCTCGAGAAGCTCTTTGGGGAATATATCAGCAAACTCCTGCTGAATGGGAACAACATCGGGTAAGAGTTCATCCTCGGACTCTTGCTCCACCTCATGGATCATGATAGCAAACACAAGACTACCCTTACTAGCCTCCCGCTCCATCTCTCGGGAGCTAATCAACATCAACCTCCTAGACGGGGGCTCGCTTGTGCCAGATGTAACGGTCATGGCCCGAGCTGGGGATGGGGTATTGGGTCCAAGGACGGAAGGCTCCAGAGTACTAGGACCAGTATGACCTCTAACTGAAGGACTCTTGGGCTGAGAGGGGTGGAGGGTAATCCGCTGGCCACCATGGTCAAAGGTACAGGTGTTCGACCGGCTATGGAGCGTGGCATCCCGATCAAACAACCACAGCCTACCAAGAATAATATTACCCACCTCCATAGGGAGGATATCACACCAGATCTCGTCACGGTAGGCATGGAACTGCAGTGGGACTAGACACCATAGCCTGATCGGAATGGAGGTGGAATCCACCCATGATACTTGATAGGGGCATGGGTGGACCACGGGGGTAAGTCCATAATGAGAAACAGTGCCCATGGAGATTGCATTGATACAACTCCCACTATCGATAATCACCTCACAAACTTTCCCTCCCGGCCTATAGTATGTATGAAAGATGGTGGTCTGACACCAATCATCACTGGCCTGTGGCTGGGTGAGAATACACACCTGACGACCCCTAACTGGGCATCGTCTGGATGCTGAGCATCATGGCCGTCATCTTCAGTCTCAAAGAACTCGTCAGCAAGTTCCTGTTCTGTGTCATAGCTGACTGACACAAGCTATGAAGATGAGGCATCCCCAACCTGTGTGTCCCCAATGACTAGAGATTGATGAGTGGGACACTGGTTTGCAATGTGGCCAAACCCATTGCAGCGATAACACTGCTGTAGTGATCTACTAGGCTCTCCGATCGAAGGTCCCTTACCCTTATCCTCCCGACGGACAGGAGGTGTAGGCAACATGGGATGAGCAAGGGGTGCGGGTGCCGGTGGACGGGCAATGGGTGCAGTAGGTTGGGGTCGAGGAGGGAGATCCCTTGGAGGTGGAGGGCGAGGCCTAAGAGCGAATAGCTCCTGACGGGCGGGTTCCTAAGGTCGAGCCATGGGGGACCTCCGATATGTGCCAGAAGAGCTACGTGGCTCGACACTACAATAGGGGAAGGAGCCCAACTGTTGGGTAGACTCGAACTCTGCCTCGAACTACTCCAACTCGAGAGCAACCTGATACGCCTGTTCCAAAGTGGTCACATTGCGGTGAAAAAGTTCATATTGATTGTGTGGCCGCAGACCTCTTCAAAAGCGTGAGATGGTCATGGTGCTCTCTTCCATAACTCCACACCGCAAATAGTACTCATCAAACTCGGTGGTGTACTCAGTCACGGATCGGTTCCCTTGGGTGAGACTCTGCCATTTGTCTATGAGACGCTGGCGGTATGTGGAAGGAAGGTACTTCTGCCTCAATTTGGTTTTCATGTCATCCCAAGTACTGATCTGGGGTTGATGTCGCTGCATTAACAAGCTCTCCACATTAGTCCAATAGGTCTGCGCCTGCCCTTGCAACTTTATCTTTGCATAGCGAACTCTTCGGTGGTCCGTCATCTCAAACCACTTGAAGTACCGATCCATGCCAACCTCCCAATCTAAATAGACCTTTGGCTCCAAGGACCCATCAAAAAGGGGAGGGTCCGCACGCACGTTCCTAAGAACGCGGTCGTCGTCATCGTAATCACGATTCCGTCGTTGGGCTCGATGGTCACGACTATAACCCCCATGTTCATTATCAGATGAATAGTCATCCACCTCGGGCACTTGCTGCCTCCTATCATCTACCCCTTGAGCCCTTGGAGCAGCAGGTTGCTGAACTGGCTCTTGTTGGCCATTTGTCGTCACGGGTTGCGCCTCAACCGGGGACCTCTCTAGGACATCAATTCTCCCCACTAGACCCTGGATAGACAAGTCCGATGCTTCGGCCCGATCCTCTAAGGCTTTCATCCTCCCTTCCAGACGTGTACCTACGCCATCTACACGCGTACTAAGCCCATCCATACGCGTATCGAATCGATCCATAACAGATCAGAACATCTCAGCCATCGAAGGCTCATTGGAACTACGGACTCAGGGATCCGCCATAGGTGGTGGTGGTGAGTATTGGGTACCTCTATGGGTGGGCATGCAAATGACACAGTGACTGGGATACATGGACTAAAGCAAAGATGATGAACCTGGACTTAACCAATATCCGGTATATGGCGGAGGTTTGATATGAAGATCGCACTCACGCAAGTGTGCTACCTTCCTAATAGGCGTAACCTATCGTTCTGGAACACCATCTGATATACCGAACAGAGGAATGACTTGCAATGCACAAGACTACCCTTGACTCGACTTGCTCCGATACCAAACTGATGCGGGACGACGAGAGAGACTCGATGCTAAATGGTGCGAATCTGGGACTCTAGGTGATGACGTGACCAATTGGATGACGCGACCAGCGACACGCGAACAATAGAGCTACCTCGGCTCGACACTAAGAGCTCCTACGGGGTATATGCCTTTAACAGAAAAGCAATCCCATGAGTCATCCCAAGCGAGGGAAACGCGGATCCGCGCGGTTGAGAAACCGGCAGAGTCAAGGGTGGTCAAACTCACTTCCGTGCTCGGATCAAGTCACGGGACGGGTTCGCTCTCTCTCTCACAGCGGTGATTAAAATGATTTAATGACCTATGTTAACCTATCACATGCAAGCAGCGGCATATAATCATATACTAAATAAGCAAATGTCGAGGAGGAGAGATCGTTACCTCCATGCTCCGTGCGTGGGGAAAACAACCCCGGGAAAGATCCGTACTCCCCGTTAGACAATTACCAAATAAATTACATAATTGAATTTTTATTACCCACTCCATACAGGGAGGTAAAGGGCTACAACAGGACCCAGGAGTAGCGCTCTTGGGTTGACGGGCACCGTTTTGAGTCGCCATGTTGGTGCTGGCACGCTACTACTTGATGCTAGCACGACGACGTGGGCTGACGGTTATGGGGACCACTTTCTGCTCGGGCAGCCGACTGGGGCGGGGTTGGTCCTGTTGCGAAGGGGACTCCTGGAAGGTTGCTCCCTGGGAGGCGGTTGGGTTGGAATGCCTTATGGAAGGCGGGGCGACCTGATTTGTGAAGCGTTGTTTTTATTGTCCCGAGCCTGTTATGCAGTTTCAGAATTATGCGACCTGGCGATAAAATTTGCAGTGATCAGCTCTGATGTCGGAATGACGCGAAACTGGCGCTGTTGCGAAGCCCTTTCAGAGATCTAGGAACATAAGCTGTTACAGGAATTTTTATAGTGCTGGATTTTTCATGTGGTATTTATGAACAGGTTGACTCCTGGGCTCAGATTTGACTGGGCAGATTCAGATCTATCTGATGATGCACGTTGACCGAGGTATAAACAATGGATCTGGAATCTGTGATTTTTATGGGAGATAGAGGGGGAAGTAAGGAACACTAGAATAATTTTTGTGTATTTTTCTAAGGTGGTTTGACAAGGGAAATAGATTTTATGGCCGGTGGTGGTCAGATCTGGACTACAGGTGACAGAACAGATTTCAGCTTTTGCAGTGGATTTTTGGATAGGCAAACAAACTCATAAAATCATAAAACAAATTGTGGAAGAAGGCTTTGGTGGACAGAAATCCCAGTCCAAATTTCAACTTGATCTAAAGTTGAAAAGGGGATCAAATTGGTGAAGAGTTGGGCTGCTGGAACACAGGTCTGCACAGGGGCAGATTGTGTAGGCAGTGGGATTTTAAAGGAAAAGGGGGGCAAACGAAGGTGGAATAACTTGAAATTTTTTGTGGGACGTGAGAACAATAAGGGAAACTCACCCTAAAAATTTTAGATCCACCAGATCTATGGGTTGAGATCTAAAATTTGGCCCTCAGCTTGCTGGATGGAGGAAGATAGAATTCCGGCGATGTGGCGGTGGCGGTGCAACGGCGGCTTGATGGCGGCGGCGGCGACGGTGCTGAGCTTCCCACTCAGAAAGGACCTGGTACGGAGGCTTCTCACCTCAGAAAGGCAGCCTTCCCAGCTGCAAAGGGGAGGGGGAAGAGAGAGAAGGGGTGCGCCCCTTGGCCTCTCCAAGAAAAAATTGATTTTTCATTCATTAATTCTAGTGAAAATAAGAAATACAACCCTTTTATATGAAATGGAAACCCTTGAAAAATGGCCATGACTACCCTTAGATCTTGGGTTAGGGAGGGCAATTGGGGGAAGCCAAATTCTATTTTTCTCCCATGTGGTCAAAGCATATAAAAAAGATACATATGAAGACAAAAGAGGGGGCGCCCCCTTTAAAAAGGAGAAATTCAAATTTTCTTCTCTTGGTCCAATGGTCCAAGTCCAAGGTGGACCATGGGCCAGCCCCTATGGGTCCCTAAAAGTTAGGTGGCCCAATGGGGAAGAGGGTGGGGGGCCCACTGGGCCTAGGTGGCTCTTTTACAAAGAAACCCATTTATTTAACCTAATTACACTCTATTAACCCCAAATAAAATCACATAAGCACACATTACACACCAAATAAAATCCAATAAATACTAAAAATACTAGGACTCAAGACGGAGACTCCAGACTATCTCCAAGCCATAGGGATGCCTGTGCAGCTCGAGTGGTGCTGCGCGTTCGGTACCGACGGCTCGCTGACTCATGCTTCTTGCTCGCTCTGGTGTCCGCACTAGAGTGAAGGCTTACGTGCATGGGAGACGCCGGTGGAGGAGTTAACGAGTGTGCGTGAGAGTGTGTGGGTGAGAGATGGGAGCACGACGAGGCAAGGGCGCTTCCGGAGAAGGGACGTGCATGCATGTGCATGAGGGCGAGCAGACGTGAGATGTAGGAGGAGAGGGGGAAAGCCGACGGCGGGGGATGCTAAGAGAGAGAGCGACATCAGCTAGGGGGTTACCGGACGGTGGGAAGGGAACGGGAGAGGGGGCGAAGGGCATGAGTGTGTCTAGAGGAGAGGGGGCGAAGGGCATGAGTATGTATAGAAATATATGGGTGATGGGCCACCCGTTTGGGATTGGAAGGATGATGAGAAGGAGATGCACCCTCAACAACGGCCTTAAGGGTCTGGATTTGTCTAAGGGTGAGATGATCTAATGTATGCAAAACTTGGGAGACCTTCTCATCATATGGAGGAGAGAGACCCTGGGAAATAGTGGCTTGCTATTGATGTAAGGGACCATGGGATTGGATATTGCCCATGGGTTGGGCAACACCATAAGAGAGAGGACATGGTCCGTTAGAAAATTTTTAGTGAGTATTATAATGAACATGTTGAAATTGAGGATCATAAGATGTAGTAGTTGTGCATCCTCATGATTGTAATTAAGATTAAACATGTTAGTTTGATTATCAAAGCGAAACATTATGCAAATAACCAATATTCAACCAAAATGATTTGCAAGAATAGCAAACAAGTTAGAATGTTATGCTTGATTTTTTAAGTTTAAACCTTGATGAATTAGATGGTTTTGACAAAATTTGATATGATTCACACAAGGTAAGAACCTAGTTTCAATATGGTTTTTTCTCGATGTCAACTAGGTACACTCTCTCACCATGCATAGGCCAACTAAACCCGGGGTACTTCAAGGGTACAACATGCCCGAGCTTCCGTGAGGGAATCCACGGGTGCAGGGACTTATGGAGGCTTGGTTTAAGAATTTTCGGTCCAAAGAGACGGAATGCTTAATAGAGGGTCCTTCCTTAACCAAGAGGGGGTATGGCATCCTAGAAGTGTGAGGAGAGGAGGTCTCCCAAGCCAAATGCAATATGAATGCATAACTAATGTAAAATAATGAATGAACAATATATATATGAACAATATGCAAGAAGTATGCATAATACATAAGAAAAGAGTGTGAATCTGTGAAAACACAGGAAAATGGCACCCTGACAGGTGCCACTAATTCTAGAATGGGCGCCCCCCTGAGTGGGCACCAATTACAAGTTTTTTTATAGGAATAAGGAATTGGCACCCCCCCTCAATGCCATTATTTCTACAATGGGTGCCCAACTGATGGGCGCCAATTCTAATTTTCTCTCTCTTTTTTTTGAAATGGGGCAGGGAATTGGCACCCTGCACCCTGCCACTAATTCTTAAAAGGGCGCCCACTGTATGGGCTTTAATTACCCTTTTCCCAGAGAACTACAACAGCGGCCAGAAAGCTTAAACAGTGAAGAAAAAAAACCAATAAAATTGAAGAACACACTCACAAACTCAGAGTATGGATCATGGCAACCAAGAATTATGAAAATAAACATGACATGCTCATTTTTTTTGAATAGATAGATAAATGGAATTTCTAAAAATCTATCAAACTAACAATCACTTAGGGAGGGTGCTACATGGAGCACAAAAAGGGGGTGCACCGTGGGTGCAAAAGGGAGATGGCACACATGGGTGCCCAAGGGGAAGGGTAATCAAAAGAAAAATAAGAGGTGGTCCTACCATGGTCACCAATTTGTAGATCTTAAGAAATCCACTTAAGAAAAATAAAAGAAAAGTATGGGAAAGGGATAGAAAAGAGGATCAAAAAGAGCATGCGCAAGATGCTATGTGGAGGGTGATCGCTAGAGACGTGAGGGCCTCAAAGATATAATAATAAAGAATATGGACGGATCGCGAATAAATACCTTTAATGTGACACCCCATGATCTGATCCCCAAATTTTTTGGGATATTTTATTATTTTTTCTTTTTATCGGACCCGAAGCATTCACTTCGTACGTATCACAGAAGCACAATATGTATGTAGCATACATACATTCGCATGAGAGAGAAACCACAGGTTACAAGAAATGTAGATAAGCATCTCAACCATTCATAATCTCCAAAAGAGTACAGGTTCATGTTCCAGATTACACAAGGCCCACATGGGCTTTTTACCTTACACCCTACATATAGCAAAATATTTGACCGCAACATACCCAGACAGATGGTGCTAACTCTATTCTTCTACTGCTGCCTCCACCTCAACCTCCTGCTCTATATTTCTGAAAAATGTGTCACATGGGTGAGTGTGACGCTCAATAGGCATCCTAAACAAACTGGGATCAACTTTGCATCTATATAATCATTTATATGCATTTTCCTGATGTTAACAGTAGCATAGTTTATTTTATATCATCTACTTAAAATAACTCAACAAGGAAAGTACATATTCTTTAACTAGTATAAACACCCATTCATGCAGCAAGACCTAAGTACAAGAACAATTACCTATTATCACATTTTATGAGAGTTCATATTATTTCCATTCACGGAACCGGACAGCTGCTGCAAACACAGGAGGCCCATACACACAACGAATGAAAGAGTATTGCGCAGACCCGAGAGCGAACTCCCACCTAGATCTTTGTGGCCTAGTGGCGTTACGTATCGCCGTCCCACAAAGGCCACCCCACAATGGGACCGAAGACTGAATCAATAGGATTTTAAACCAGTGCGTTACGCATCACCGTCCCCTAGAATCTTTTACTTCTGCGACATTACGTAATGCCGTCCCACAGAAGGGACCGAAGTCCAACCTCACAGAATGCTGCTGTTTTCCCTTCATGGTATATGTATTCTTTCTTAATATTAATAGCATGATGCTTATCGTACATATTTTCATAATTTTAAGGGGGCTAAACATACTCATAGTCTTGCTTCTAATGAGTTACTCATGCTCATAAATATGATGCTAACACTTTAAGATGGCTAAACACACCCGTAGTCATGTTCAGGTTACTATATGAAAGTACAGGTTCATCCTTCTAGGCTACACATGCATAGAAAATGACTTATATCCGAAAGTACAGAATTTTTTGGTACATGAAACTTTTATAGTGGGTTACTAACTTATCCTCCAATCATTTTTTTTAATTTCTCAGATTTTTACGAAATAAAATGCCCTTTTAAAACTGTCATTTTCTGTGTTTCTGGACATCTGGACAGACCCACAGGTGCACCGACCTTACATGGACCTGCTCAGACCTGCCTCACATGTGCACTAACCTTACCTACATGTGCACCGACCTACATGTTCACCGACCTTGCTCATAGCCAGGGCCAACCTGCACTGACCTCACTTTGGACTTGAACTAAACATGCACCGACCTCACTGGAACATGCATCAACCTTGCCTGTGGCCAGGGCCAGACATGCACTGACCTCACTGGAACATGCACCGACCCTGCTTGTGGCCACGACCTAACATGCACCGACCTCACTAGCACATGCACCGACCTTGCCTGTGGCCAGGGCCAACATGCACCGACCTTACTTAGGATTTGAACTAAATATGCACCGACCTTGCCCGTGGCCAGGGCCAACATGCACCGACCGTACTTAGGATTTGAACTAAACATGCACCAACCTTGCTCTTAGCCAGGGCCAGCATGCACCGACCTTGCTTATGGCTTGAACTGAACATGCACTGACCTCTCTTTTGGCATGAACTAAACATGCACCGACCTTGTTTATGGCTTGAATTGGACATGCACCAACCTCTCTTTTGTCTTGAACTAAACATGCACCGACCTTGTTTATGGTTTGAACTGAACATGCACTGACCTCTCTTTTGGCCTGAACTAAACATGCACCGACCATGTTTATGGCTTGAACTGAACATGCACCGACCTCTCCTTTGGCTTGAACTAAACATGCACTGACCTTGCTATGGATATTAGGAACCATGCACAGACCTTGTCATGAAACATATGAAATGTACACAGACCTTGCAAGGAACATATGAAATGTACACAGACCTTGCCTCATAGACTGACCTTCCCAGGGGCTGTGCAATTCCTTAGAGACACAGAGGTAACACGTGGAAGCCCTAAACTTGATGAAATCAAAAATCAAAATGAACATGGTGGTGGTCCCCACGTGCCCTTAATCCCCTTTTTAAGTGTATAAAATCTATTTAAAACCATTCTAATGCAGTATTGACCTCCTAAAGTTTGAGGTTAGGTGCCTACCTTTGAGATGTCAACCGACGATCCGGGATAATATCCACACCCCAGATCCTCCTCAGCTTTTACCCCTTTTGATCCGGGGATCCCAGATCCTCCCAAGACTTCGCTACAGGTTCACCCTTCTACGAAGTGCCCAGGTCCCTCACCTCTCTTCCTTACCCAAGGGAAAACATATGTGGCAGAAAATGGAAGAGTAGTGTTGCTCAAAGGCTGACCACCCATGAGACCCCCCTCTTTTTATAGTTTCTTTCAAGTCTTCCAAGGTTCTCCTACGACCCAGAAGGCTCCCACCCGCTTCCAAAGGTCGATGGTTTAAGGAAGGTTAATGCTAAGCATCCTTTCGGTTTGAACAGAGATGACCCTTCGTCTACCCGGTCAAAGATGTGAATCGGCGTGTTTATTTGTTAGGATTTAGGTTCGGATGTCTTCATATGAAATGAAGAGAACTTCTAGATCAAACTTTCAGTCTTGGTTCCCGAGTTATGATTTTTGTAAGTTTATCATTTATTCACCCTTATTCAAATTGTGACCTTTCGGTAGCCTGAGGTAACACGGGCACAACTCTATTATCCAGTCCCTATTGGGCCTCGACTCCATCATAGAAGTTGTGGCTAACATCCTACTAAAAATTTTGGCCTTGGTTTCAAGTCATTCCATTAACCACAGGTGAAGTTATGAATTTCCTATTAATTACCTTTGAATTTCCCCAACAGTCACACCCCTTCGTGATAGCTGTCAGCCAAAGAGTTCTGGGCCCAAGTTCTGGTGCGAGTTGGGCTTCCTCCCCAACAAAAGCATTTGGGCTAAGGGCCCAAGCTTTCTAACGAGCCTAGTTTCATCCTTTTCTGATCTTCCTATGTTAAGTTACAGGTTTTCTAAGGATTCTTAATTAATCAGTCCAGATTCTCGACCCGTTGAGTCTTGCGGGTCTGAATTATACCCGATTGGCTAGTGCTCATTTAGCCGTCATAACATCCTCTCTCCCTTAAAATAATTTCATCCTCGAAATTGAATTGAAATAAAAAAGAAAAACTTCTCTTTAAGGAAAAATTGCTCACCGAATAGTTGGGGGTATTCCTGGTGCATCTTGTCCTCTGGCTCCCAAGTTGCTTCCTCGAATTGAGAATTCCTCCATAAGACTTTCACCAGCTGGATAGTTTTATTCCTCAATACGTATTCGTTCTGGTCGATGATCTCGATGGGCTGCTCTACATAAGATAGATCTACTCGAACTTCTAGGGGCTCGTATTCTATCATATGCGAGGCATCTCGGACATATCCTTTGAGCATAGAGACGTGGAAGGCCGGATGCACATGTGCCAGAGCGGGCAGGAGTTCAAGTCGATAGGCCACCTCACCGACCCTTTGCAGAATCTCAAAAGGTCAGATATACTTGGGACTGAGCTTGCCCTTCTTCCCAAATCACATGCCTCCCTTGGTATGAGACACCTTTAGGAATACATGGTCTCCTTCTGTAAATGTCAACTCTCTCTGCTGCTGGTCTGCATAACTTTTCTGTTGGCTCTGGGCTGTGAGGAGTCATTGTCGGATCATGGATATCTTCTCTGAGAAGTCTTGCACCAATTGTGGCCCGAATATCTGCTTCTCGCCAGCTTCATACCAGCATACCGGTGACCTACATGGCCGCCCATAGAGTGCCTCATACGGTGCCATCCCGATGGCGGAGTGGTAACTATTGCTGTATGTAAACTCTATCAAGGGTAAGTGATCATCCTTATTTCCTCTCTATTCAATACTGCATGCCCTCAGCATATCTTCTAGAGTTTGGATGGTACGCTCGGATTGCCCATCGGTGTGGGGGTGAAATGCTGAGCTAAGTCACAACTCTGTCCCCATAGCATGCTGCAAACACTTCCAGAACCTCGCAGTGAATCGAGGGTCCCGATCAGAAATGATGGACAAAGCTGCACCATGCAACCGAATAATCTCAGTGATGAATAATGTCGCCAAGGATTCGATTGGAGTTTGCTTGTTGACGGGCAAGAAGTGTGCGGTTTTTGTGAACCTATCCACAATTACCCAGATCGTGTCATACCTTCTTCTGGTCATGGGCAATCCAGACACAAAGTCCATGGTGATTTGTTTCCATTTCCATTGGGCTACTTCAATGGTTTGGAGAGGACTGGCAGGTCTTTGGTGCTCAATTTTTACCCGTTGACAAGTGAGGCATTTCGATACGAACTCCGCAATGTCTCACTTCATTCCCGGCCACCAATACATCCTTTTCATATCTTGGAACATTTTGGTGCTCCTAGGATGGATGGAAATTTTGACCCATGAGCCTCTCGCATCAAGTCCTTCTTCATCTCCACATCGTCCGATACACAAATCCTTCCTCGGAATGCAATCAATCCATCAATTCCCATTTGAAAGTCCTCATTATTCAGTTGTCTCTGCAATGCCATGTCCTGCCTTTATGCCTCAGTAATTCTATCTAAGTATGCAAGTCTTGCCGATAACCCAGCTAGGAGACCGAACTGCTTCCCTTTCTCGGGTCGTGATTTGATCACTCCCTCCATCATATCCCACTCTCGATGCAAACTCAGCGCCATCAACTTTCGACTGAGAGCATCCGCCACCAAATTCGCCTTGCCCGGATGGTATTGCAAGGTGAAGTCATAGTCCTTTAATACCTCAACCCATCTCCTTTGCCTCAAATTGAGTTCCTTCTAGGTGAATATGTACTTGAGACTCTGATGGTCGGTGAAGACCTCAAATCGAACCCCATATAAATAGTGCCTCCAGATACGCAAGGCGTGGACCACTGCTGCCATTTTCAGGTCATGAGTGGAGTAGTTCCTTTCATGGTCCTTCAACTGTCTTGAGGCATAGGCGTTCACCCGGCCATTTTGCATCAGTACGCAACCGAGGCCGATTCTAGAGGCATCTGTGTAAATAGTGAAGCCGTCGCCCCCCCCTCCCCGAGGGAGTGCCAACACCGGGGCCGTAGACAATTTTTCTTTGAGCATCTGAAAGCTATCTTCACACTCCCTTGACCAGATAAACTTTGCTACTTTCTTGGTCAGCTTAGTCATTGGGGCTGAAATGGTGGAGAAACCTTCGATGATCTGGCGATAATACCCAGCCAGTCTAAGGAAGCTCCTAATCTCCATGACTCTCTTCGGTGCTTCCCATTTTGTCACTGCTTCTACCTTGTTAGGGTCCACCGATATGCCATTCCCAGATATAACATGCCTGAGAAACATGACCCGATCTAGCCAGAATTCACATTTGCTGAACTTGGCGAAGAATTTGTTCTCCCTGAGGGTCTGCACTACCACTCTCAAGTGCTGCCGATGCTCCTCTTGACTGGCAGAATATATCAGGATGTCATCTATAAAGACCACGACAAACTGATCTAGATAGGGGTGGAAAATCTGATTCATATGTTCCATGAATATAGCCGGTGCATTAGTCAACCCAAATGGTAATACTAAGAACTCGTAGTGACCATACCGAGTCCTAAAGGCTGACTTCGGCACATCCTCGGGCTTGATTCAGATTTGGTGATAACATGTCCTCAGATCAATCTTGGAGAAGACTTTAGCAGATGATAATTGGTCAAACAACTCCTCAATCCTCGACAGAGGGTACTTGTTCTTTATGGTGACCTGGTTGAGCTTGCGGTAATCAATGCACAGTCGCATGGTCCCATCCTTCTTCCGCACGAACAAGACTGGTGCTCCCCACGGGGACACGCTGGGTCGGATGAAGCCTTTGTCTAGAAACTATTGCAATTGCTTCCTGAGTTCAGCAAGTTCTGCCGGAGCCATTCGGTATGGTGGAACAGAGATGGGTGCGGTGCCTGGTACTTGCTCAATAGAGAACTCTGTCTCTCGAGTTGGCAGCAGTCCCGATAGATCCTCGAGAAACACATCAGGAAATTCTCGGACTATGTCCAAGTCTTCCAAAATCTTGACAGAGCCTTCTTCAAGCACCACACTGGCTAAGAAATAGTCGCATCCTCTACTGATCAGCTTGGAGGCCCGGATGGCCGCTACCATCATTCTTCCTGACTTGTCTTTAGGGCATTGAAAGATGAATGTCTCCTTCACTGGTTTCTGAAAAAACACTCTCTTCCGATGGCAGTCCAAGAGAGCACAGTGTTTGTCTAACCAGTCCATCCCCAGAATGAGGTCAAAGTCATTCATATCTACGATGTGTGCTTCCCCCAGCAATATCCTCCCATTGATGTTGACTTCTATAGTAGGGATCACGAGCTTGGTGTGGACTTGTTTCCCAGTTGGTGTGCTAACTATCATTTCACCGAAGAATGTGACTTGGGGTCGGTTCTTTAGTTGGTTGGCAAAACTAGTGGATATGAATGTGTGTGTAGCACTCGGGTCAAACAAGACCTTTGCATAAACATTATATACAAGGAGCGTACCTTCAGCCACGGCCGGGGTATTATCTGCTTCTTCTTGTATTAGCGTATAGACTCACCCCTTGTATTGAATCTTCTCTTGTGGAGGAAATGGCTTTTCCTTGGCCTTCTTGGGGCAGTTCTTTGCAAAGTGTCCACCCTCACCGCATTCAAAGCACTTGCCTTCAGTCCTCCAGCATTCCTGTTCTCCAATGGTTGCGCTCACACTGGGTACAAAATGGAATCCCCGGCCCGCCCTTCGGAACCGGTCCCTGGCACGCCACCTTTTCCTTGTCTCGCCTCCCTCCGGCCTGCATAGGCCTTTTGGCCAATGACTTCTGCTCCTCGGTAAACCTATAGTGGACATTTGTTAGAATTTAACCTTAAATGTCTCCTAGATTTTCATGGCTTCAGCCATTACCTTTGTATTTTCTTGCTCGGCTAGATGAGCAAGCCTCAACACCGTAGGGTAGGAGCCCAGGTCTTGGGTTGTGACATAGCGTCGGACATTGCTACGCAGTCCATTGACAAATTTCTTCACCTTCCGACGCGCGTCATCGAATATGTATGGAGCATATTGGCCTAGAGCTGAAAAGTTGGCCTCATAGTCGGCCACCGACATGCTCCCTTGCTCGAGGCTTAGAAATTCTTGCTCCTTCGCATCTCGCACGTGCTCGGGAAAATACTTCTCTCTGAAGACAACCAACAAATCCTCTCATAGTATGTCACCATCGTGGTAGTCCGCGAAGGTGGTCCGCATCTTTGCCTTCAACCACAAGTCAGCCTGGTCTTGCAGAACATAAGCCGCCAGGTTCACCTTCTCCTCTTCGGGACATCGCATTGTGCGGAACTTCTTTTCCATTTCGCTGAGCCACGACTCAGCCACCTTTGGATGGCTCTCCCCCTTAAAGATAGGAGGCGCCAGCCTTAGGAACCGATCAAGTGTCGGCAAGTCGTGACGTGGTGCGGCTGCAGGCTGCTGCAGCATTTGTTGCTGCATGGCCGGCATCAACCCTTGGAAGCTCTGCATGAACCGTTCCAGGTTGACTCCTGCATTGGGCACCTTCCCACCGCCAACTGTAGGGGCATGGACAGCCCCATCATGTGCCCTATGTGGGTCATCTACTCCTGATCCCCTCTCATCTGCCTGGGGAAGATCTCTTTGCCTTCTTGGTGGCATGGTTCTGAAAAAAAAACATACAATAGTTTGGGGGAGAGGGTTTAAATGGTTCCAGACATACTCTACCCTTTCCCCACTCTAACCTATCACTTCCTTCACTATGAAGCATCCGAAATGGTTGTAACCATGGTTTGTCTCTCGTGCTCTCATACCACGTTGTGACACCCCGGGATCCGATCCCCAAATTTTTGGGGATATTTTATTTTTTTTCTTTTTATCGGAACTGAATCATTTACTTCGTACGTATCGTGGAAGCATAATATGTATAGCATACATACATTCACATGAGACAGAAACCACAGGTTACAAGAAATGTAGATAAGCATCTCAACCATTCATAATCTCCAAAAGAGTATAGGTTCATGTTCTAGATTACACAAGAGCCCACATGGGCTTTTCACCCCACACCCTACATATAGCAAAACATTTGACCGCAGCATACCAAGACAGATGGTGCTAACTCTATTCCTCTGCTGCTGCCTCCACCTCAACCTCCTCCTCTATATTTCCTGAAAAATATGTCACATGGGTGAGTGTGACGCTCAGTAGGAATCCTAAACAAACTGGGATCAACTTTGCATCTATATAATTATTTATATGCATTTTCCTGATGTTAACAGTAGCATAGTTCATTTTATATCATCTACTTAAAATAACTCAACAAGGAAAGTATAGATTCTTTAACTAGTATAAACACCCATTAATGCAGCGAGACCTTAGTACAAGAACAATTGCATATTATCACATTTTATGAGAGTTCATATTATTGCCTTTCACGAAACCGGACAGCTGTCGCAAACACAGGAGGCCCACACACACAACGAACGAAAGAGTACTGCGCAGACCCGAGAGCGAACTCCCACCTAGATTCATGTGGCCCAGTGGCGTTACGCATCGCCGTCCCACAAAGGTCGTCCCACAATGGGACCGAAGACTGAATCCATAGGATTTTAAACCAGGGTGTTACGCATTGTCATCCCCTAGGATCTTTTACTTCCGCGACGTTACGTATCACCATCCCGCAGAAGGGACCAAAGTCCAACCTCACAGAATGCTGCTGTTTTCCCTTCATGGCAAACATATTCTTTCTTAATATTACTAGCATGATGCTTATCGTACATATTTTTATAATTTTAAGGGGGCTAAACATAGTCATAGTCATGCTTCTAATGAGTTACTCATGCTCATAAATATGCTGCTAACAGTTTAAGATGGCTAAACACGCCCGTAGTCATGTTCATGTTACTATATGAAAGTACAGGTTCATCCTTCTAGGCTACACATGCATAGAAAATGACTTATATCTGAAAGTATAGAATGTCTGGGTACATGAAACTTTTACAGTGGGTTACTAACTTATCCTCTAATCATTTTTTTTAATTTCTCAGATTTTTATGAAATAAAATGCCTTTTTAAAACTCTCCTTTTCTGTGTTTCTGGAAATCTGGATAGACCCACAGGTGCACCGACCTTACATGGACCTGCTAAGACCTGCCTCACATGTGCACTGACCTTACCTACATGTGCACCCACCTACATGTGCACTGACCTTGCTCATAGCCAGGGCCAACCTGCACCGACCTCACTGGAACATGCACTGACCCGGCCTGTGGCCAAGGCCAGACATGCACCGACCTCACTAGAACATCCACCGACCCTGCTTGTGGCCAGGGCCAAACATGCACCGACCTCACTAGCACATGCACCGACCTTGCCTATGGCCAGGGCCAACATGCACCGACCTTACTTAGGATTTGAAATAAACATGCACCGACCTTGCTCTTGACCAGGGCCAACATGCACCGACCATACTTAGGATTTGAACAAAACATGCACCGACCTTGGTCATGGCCAGGGCCAGCATGCACCGACCTTGCTCATGGCTGTTGACACCCGTTTTATGACCAATAAGTTGGGTCATCTCCTTGCTCATCTTTATGATGCTCCAAGTTGTTCACCCTTACTGAGCCTTCTTGATAAGTTTTGAGGTTTATTTCTTGGGACACCTCTCCTTGGTTGGGTCTCGCTCCTCATTCTTTGTCCGCTAGATGAAGCTTAGCAAGCTTTCATGTTATTTACCACCCCATTGTCTCTGGCGGCCTATCCCCGGTGCGTTTGCTGACGTGTAATGCACCTATCTTCGACCGCTTGATGACGCCAGAGTCCAAAATCCAACAGCCTTTCCCAAGCTTTATCTTATCTTATCTGTTGTGCTTTAGCGGTCTATCATGGGACCGTCATATGCTTCTGGCGTGTGTGCTTTCGACCGCACCCTTCTTGCAGAGTCCTTATTACGAAAACTTCACCCATTAAGCCTTATCTATTGTTGGATAATGCAGGCTGGCGGTCTATTCTTGGGACGTCACATGGCTCTGGCGGTTTATCGTAAGGCCGTCAATTCAGGCAGAGAGTTCTAGCAGGATTGCTCTTTCTCTGCTACGCCGTGGCCGAATTAAGAGTTTGATCTGATGATTTCTCCCTCGATACTCATCCTTAGAAGCTCCCATTTGTTTCTGTGGACTCTTGGGAGTATTATCTTCAAGGATTATCTGGTTTTGGCCTAATTTCGAGTCATTATCCCTCCAACTCGAGCCTGAACTTTGAGGGTCTATAAATAGAACCCTTGACTTCATGGGTTGAGGAGGAGAGATCTGGAGTTCGCGTCGAAGTGATGCCGCATCCTGGAGCTAGAACCAATCAAGGATAGCTGCTTCCCACGTCCATCTACCTCCTAAGTCCAGAAAGTATCAAGTTCTAAAGAACTTAGTGTTCTCTTGTGTTTTTAGTTCTTCTTTCCCCCTCATAAGCATCTAAAGCATTTTCCTCCTCTTCTCTCACGTTTTTCATCTTCTGCATCATTTTAAAAGCTCCTCCCATCTTTTTAAAATGCCCCACAGGGGTTAAAAAATAACCTCCCCGGTATTCCTTTCTCCTTTTGTATGTTTTCAAGTTTTCTTCCATTATAGTTATTACACTCTTCAAAGGGCTAATCTGGGTTGTTTCTCTATGTCTCTACACGTTTTTGTAGGTTTTACAGGTCCATAGCATGAGGCCCAAGTCTTCTGGCTGGCTGGAAGAAGTGGAGATCCAAGTCCCAAAGTCCCTCTTCTGCGGTTCTCTGGCGGTTGCATATTGGAGCGCTAAAGTCCTCTAGCGGTTTATCGTAAGACCGCTAATTCATCTGACGCGCCTGTCTTTGACCGTCATTATTAGCAGAAGTGTAGTTTTCTCTCTCCCGTGGGCGGGTGTTGCATCCACCTATTTCCAAGGTATTTAGCCTCACTTTGTCTGGTTAAATACTTTGGTGGCGATCACATCTTTCTAGTATGAGCAGTAGTTCTCTCTCTTTCCTCATATCTCTTCTCTACTTGCTTTTTCTTGCTTGCTCCACACCCATGGTGTGTGCTTTCTTTTATTCCTTTCGCTCCATGCTCCGGCGCGTGTTTTTTCTTTTCCCTTGCTTAGTTCTGATAAAGATGGCATGCCCATGCTTAGATTCCATGATGATTGCTTAGGTTCATGCTGCACATGTTCATAGGTTGATTGATTGCATATTACCTTGTTCATATCTTTATTGTTGACATCATATTCATTTGCAAAGGAACCAATTAAAACCAATAGAATTTTTTTGGCGATCACAGTGGGACATCTAGTGACAATCGTGCTTTGAATCTCTGTTAAACCTGCTATTCCTCTTTTACTACAGTTGCCCGTGTTTTCCCCAGATTTTCCCTTTATTTCCTACTGTTTCTGGTTCTCTGGGTATTCTGGCGGTCGGCCCTTCGGCCGTTACGAGCTTAATGTTGCATCCCTACGATTTTGATGATGTCTTACACTATAAATCAATTTATTTTATCGCATTCTTACTATAAAGGTCTGTGCATTTACCTATTCATATGCATTCAATAGATCAGTGCATGCATTGTCTCATTAATAAAGTGCTTGCCTCGGTGCAAGTCCTTGTTCATGCACAGGTTCTGTCGTTCATTTCTTTATCTAAGTGCAAATTCAACTCCGTGCAAGCCTTGTCTTGCTTATCCCTTTGTTATGCTCATTTCTCTCTGCCATCTCGGTGCAGCTCCTGCTTTGACTGGATATCCCGACTCAGTGCATTCTTTCTCCGTCTGAATAACATGAAGTCGGTGCAACCCTTATTGCATTAACTTACTCGGGGCAAGGTTTGATCTGCACCTAGTAGGTGCAACTTTTGGTTAGACGTAGGTATAGGAACACAGCTAGGTGCAAACTCTCCATTATGGCAAAATTAAAGTCAGTGTATCTTTGGGTTCTGAGGTTTCTTGTCGGTGCACATCTGTTGCACGTTTGAACTCTATGGTCCGTGCTTATGTTGTCGTGAGCTTTTTCAAGTCAGTGCATCTCTTGCTTTTGCTCACTTCGTGCAACTTCTTGTTCACCTGTAGTAAGTCAGTGCAATGGTTCACTTGGAAACTCCTACTCAGTGTAGTTTATGCTTATTTACTCGCTTCATCCGTAAGACTTGTGCTAAGTATGTGACAAAGTGTTTATCCCTTTCTGACAGTTTGTATGTGCACTCACCAGGTAAATGGCATGTGATCCGAGGATGATAGAGGCCGAGAATATTCCTACACGTGCCCCAACCTTTCAGGCGGGAAATGTGGTATCCACACGCCTAAGTTTCTAGAGCAGACATATATATATATGCTAAGTAAAAGGGTTCGATAGTGTGGATGGAACAGTGGAAAAAGAAGAGAAGTGTGGGAGCAGTGCTGTGGATCAATAGAGAAAACCAGAGACAACCCACTCCATCCAGAGCTGAGAGAAAATTCTGAGAGAGAGAGTTGATTGTGAATCTGAAGATCTGCTTCTATGGAAGCTACATTGTTTTGGTTTAGAGAAAATTGTCTTTCATCGGTCCTTTTTCGTTTTCAAGTTTTCTTTCATTTTCATTCCATTCTGTTACCCTCCAACCTTGCTCGGAGGAAGGGAGAAGTTCTCCGGTTTCCCTCCATTATTTTTGGAGGAAGAGAGGTTTGATCCTCTAGTTGTGTGAGTTGCTTGGGAGCAATTTCACAGGGTTCCCCTTTGCTGCGTGCAAAGGAAGGGAGATCTATTCTCCAGTGCTTCTTCTGTTTGATCAGAAGGCTGACGAGGGTGTTCCTCAGGGCAAGCTGTTTGGCAGCGATTGTCGCAGACTGAGTCTGTAATGTGCGATTGATCAATTGCAAGGAAACTTTACTCTTCTGAGTGAGTGGTGGACGTAGATTGCGGGTAGCAATCGAACCACCTAAAAACTCTCTGTCTCTCTTGTGGTTTATTCTATCTTCTTTGTGCTTGCTCTCCATCTACTTGATATTTTGCTCCATCGTGTATTTCTTTCTAGATCTCTATCCATTGTCCAGATATTTCTATTACCATTCTTCGAAGTTTTTATCACTGTTGTTTGAGGGGTTGAGTAATTGTTACTGAGCTTATCGAATTTGTGAGTGATCTATTCATCCCCCCCCTTTTATCTCACTTTCCACTGGGCGTATCAATTGGTATCAGAGCAGGTTTTCACTATGTGGTCCAATGGCCAAGGTAACCCCGGATTTAATGCTCCTCCGAGCTTCATGGCTGAGGGACAATCTATCAGCCGCCCTCCGTTCTTCGATGGTAACAATTACCTTTTCTAGAAAAATAGGATGGAGGTTTTCATTAGAGCGCAGAGCCATAAACTTTGGAGGGTGATCACCACTGGGCCATATGATCTGCCACCGAACGAAGATGTGCCGATAGATGATCAAGTCAAGCTTTCGTCACTCAACTGGACGGCCTTGAACATCATCCAATGTGCAGTTCATCCAGGCAAATACGCCTGCATCTCAGCATGCAAAACGGCCAAGAAAATGTGGGATGAGTTGGAGTTAATCTACGAAAGTACATCCGAAGTAAAAGCGACAAAGGTAAATCTCCTCACCTCTGAATATGAGCTGTTTAAGATGAAATCAAAGGAGACCATAACTGAGATGTATGCCAGACTGTTATTGATTACGAACAGTCTTAGGGGGTTTGGGAAAGAGATATCTAAGGGAGATATAGTCAGGAAAATACTTAGATCTCTAACCCCTACATGGCACACTAAGGCCACTGTGATAGAGGAGTCTAGGGATCTATCAAAAATGACAGTCACCGAACTAATAAGATCCCTAATGACGTATGGGATGAATTTCAAGAGGAATGGTGAAGGAAACGACAAGAAGGGCAAGAATATTGCCCTCAAGGTGTCCCACAGCAAAGGCAGTAGCAGCAGCGGGAGTAGTAGTTATGAGTCTGACGGGATGTCAGACCTCGACCAAGATGAGCAAGCAATACGCACTCGTCAATTCAGGAAATTCTTGAGGACTAAGGGAAAGGCCTTCAGAAGGAAGATGTCATATCCCTCTTGTAAGAACTTTGATTCCAGCAATGATAAGAATAGGAATGCCAAGAAAATTACATGTTTTCATTGCAGGAAACCTGGACACATGAAAGGGGACTGTCCTGAACTTCAGAAGAAGGGTCCCGACTTTCAAAAGAAGAGCTCGAAGGAGCAGAAGAAGAAACCACAAGCAATGGTCTACACGTGGAGCGATGAGGAAGAAGATCCTGAAGTCAACTTCTCAGAGGAGGATGAAGAAGGATTTTGCCTGATGGCAAATAGTGATGAGGAGGTAACAAACATATTCGAGAACTTTTCTATTGATGATTGGGAAGATGCCTATGCTGAACTGTTAGATAAGTTCAATTCACTGAGTAAAGAGCATAGGGTTCTGAAAAAAAATTCAATGCTAATATTAAAGAACAAACTCAAATCAGTGAGGAAAATCAGAAATTAAAGGAACAATTAGAAGAAATGACTTCTCTGAAGAAGGAAAATGAAAAGCACAAATTAGAGAACCAGGAAGTTCACACACAGCTCAACGAACTCAAGATAAAACTTGAAGAAAGTCTGAATGGAAATAGCGTGATCACTGAGAAATATGAAGCTATTAAGAAAGTGAACACTGAACTTCAAAAAAATTGTGAGTCTGTGCAAAGAGAGCTGGAAGACAAACAAAAAGTCTTAGAAAAATTTGTTCTAAGGGAAAACAAATCTGGACTCTATACTAGGAACAAGGGTAAATTTCAACAAAGAGGGTTTAGGCTATGACCCGACAAATAAGAGACCCTTTCAGTTCAAGACCACTACCTTCTTCTCAGAGAAGGGAAAAGAAAAGCTGGACACACCATCCAGCTCAAACAGTAATCAACACATTCAGTATCCAAAGGAGAAAGCAACAAACCATGCTGAACTACATCTTAAAAAGAAGAAGAACCTCGCTAAGCCCATTCACCAGAACAGAAGTGGTAGCTAGACCAGGCAAATGTATCAGAATAAAAGCTAGAACTACTATAAAAGAATGGGTCCGAACAGAAGCTACTGGGGAAACAACATACACCCTGAAAAATTTGTTAATCAACATGCATACAGAAGATACAGTAAGGATGAAAGGTTTACTAACTAGAATAGATTCCATTTTTCTAGGCCAGCTGGACATAATTCTGGTCGTAATTTCTATAGACCTGAAAATAAGATGCAAGAGAAAAATAAGCTGAAACAATTTTGGATTCCCAAACACTTGCTTAAAAATTTAAATGATGTATTTGGACCCAACTTATCTTGGGGTCCAAACCACCTTGCTTGACTTCTTTTGTGTAGGTTTACCTGGCAGCTGAAAACAACAAATGGTACCTTGACAGTGGCTGCTCCAGGCACATGACAGGAGACCAATCCAAGTTCAGCAAGCTAGAAATGAAGGTAGGGGGATTGGTCAAATTCGGTGGAAAGAACATAGGTAAGATCATTGGGGTTGGCACAGTTGGTAAGTCCTCCACTAACTCAATTGAGAAAGTTTTACTTGTGGAAGGTCTTCAACACAATCTGATTAGCATCAGTCAATTATGTGACAAGGGTCACAAGGTTATGTTTGATAATAACTCATGCAAAATATTTGAAATAAATTCTGATCTTGTTAAATTTGTAGCCAACAGAACCAATAATGTCTACATGGTAGACTTAGATGTTGAGTCTGAATCAAATCTCTACTTGTCTGCTAATTTTGAAAATAATGTGTTTGATTGGCATAGACGTTTAGGCCACGCTAGTTTTTCCACTTTGAATAAATTGATCAAGCATGATTTAGTTAGAGGCATGCCTAAGATCAAGTTTAATTCAATCTCAAAAATATGTGATGCTTGTGCTCTAGGTAAACAAACTCGCAAGTCATTTAAGCTCAGATCTGAGCCTTTATCAACCAAACCAATGGAACTCTTGCATATGGACCTTTTTGGTCCAACCAGAACTCTGAGCTTGAATAGGAAAAGGCTTGGGTTCGTCATTGTAGATGACTTCTCTAGGTTTTCATGGCTATTTTTCTTAGCAAATAAAAATGATGCATTTTAGAAGTTTGCACATTTCTTCAATAAAATCAAACAAGGAGGTTCTCACTATATTTCAATAATTCAAACTGACCATGGAGGTGAGTTTGAAAATTCTTTATTTTCTGACTTCTGCAACAAAGAAGGACATACTCACAAGTTTTCTTCTCCCAGGACTCCACAGTAGAACGGAATTGTTGAGAGAAGAAATCGGACAATCATCGAAATGGCCAGAACTATGCTAGTCGAAAGTCAGCTTCCTAGGAGATTTTGGGCAGAGGCAGCTAACACAGCCTGCTACACAATTAACCGAGCAATGGTAAGACCTGTCCATAAGAAAACTCCCTATGAACTCCTTAAAGGTAAAAAGCTGAATGTCTCATATTTCAAAATTTTTGGGTCAAAATGCTTCATCCACAACAACAATAAAAGGGACCTAGATAAATTTGATGCTTGAAGTACTCCAGGAATCTATCTGGGATACTCTGAAACAACTAGGGCTTATAGGGTTTTCAATGTAACAGACCAAACTGTAGAGGAAACTCCTCATGTGATCATTGGGGAATCAACAGATGCTAACAACCTCGATGATGCTGACAGGTCTTCAAAGCATGATGGAGAATTTCTTGAGGAGAAATTGAAGGATGAAAATGAGCAACCCAAAGGATAAAGTGATCAGAATCAAGTAAGCTCAACGGAACCAGGTGAGCCCTCAACCAATGTTAAATTCTTGAAAGACCACCCTGAGAATAATATCATAGGAAATTTAAAGGATCCTCCTAGGACCAGGTCTCATTTCAAAAATGTTCAAAATCAAGATCTAATTGCTTTAGTCTCTCAAATTGAACCAAAATCAATAGAGGAAGCCTTAAACGATGCATCTTGGGTGAATGCCATGTCTGAAGAGTTAGGTCCATTTGATAGAAACAATGTCTGGGAACTTGTTCCAAGACCTGAGAACATTAATGTGATAGGAACCAAATGGGTGTTCAAGAATAAATTGAATGAAGATGGAATTATTTCTAGAAATAAAGCCAGTCTAGTAGCCAAGGGCTACTGTCAGGAGTTTGGTGTTGACTTCGATGAGTCCTACGCACATGTTGCTAGGATGGAAGCTATAAGAATATTGTTAGCATTTGCATGCTCCAAAAATACAAAACTCCAACAAATGGATGTGAAGAGTGCGTTCTTAAATGGTGTTATCAAGGAAGAAGTTTTTGTTGAACAACCCCCCGATTTTCAATTCTCCACTAAACCTGAGCAAGTTTTCAGATTGAATAAAGCGCTGTATGGTTTAAAGAAGGCCCCTCGAGCATGGTATGAGAGATTAACGGAATTTTTGATCAGCAAGGGCTACCAAAGAGGTAAGGTAGATCAAACTCTTTTTACAAAAGGCTTTAATGAAGATCTCATAATAGTCCAGGTATACGTAGATGACATTGTCTTCGGCTCAACAAGCATTGATCTATGTGTTGAATTTTCAAAATTGATGTCAGCAGAATTTGAAATGAGTTTGGTAGGCAAACTGAAGTACTTTCTTGGCTTGCAGATACAACAGTTGGAGTAAGGATGCTTCATCAACCAGACCAAGTATACATTGGACATTCTCAATAGGTTTGGCATGACCAACTTGAAGCACATTACAACACTAATGGGTACAAATACCTCATTTGATGCAGATGAGACAGGTAAAGAAGTAGATGCCAAGCTCTAACGAGGTATGATTTGATCTCTACTCTATTTGACAACTTCAAGATCTGATATACAGTTCAGTGTAGGAATGTGTGCAAGGTATCAATCGCGACCCACTGAAATGCATCTAGCTATAGTAAAAAGAATTTTCAGATATATGTCTGCTACACACACCATTGGTTTATAGTTTCCTGCATTACACACACTAGATTTAATTGCATACACAGATGCAGATTATGCCGGGTGTAAACTAGATAGAAAAAGCACTAGTGGTCATTGTGAATTTATAGGTGGGTGTTTAGTATCTTGGGGTTCCAAGAAACAACATTATGTGGCTCTCTCCACTGTAGAGGCTGAGTACGTGGCTGCAGGGTGTTGTGGTACACAAGTCATTTGGATAAAACACCAGCTTCAGGACTATCAAGTAGACCTGGGGTGCACACCCATTTACTATGATAATACCAGTGCCATCAATCTAGCCAAGAATCATGTCTTGCATTCCCACACCAAACACATAGAAATAAGGCATCATTTCATAAGAGATGAAGTTTCTAATAACACCTTTGAGCTGATTCATGTAGGCACTACTAATCAAATTGCTGATATCTTCACCAAGCCTCTAGACAATGACAAATTCACCACATTAAGGAGAGAATTAGGGTTATTTAAGTTATCTTAATTTCTAATCTTCTGGTGTTGAAATTTCTATTTCTTTTTCTTGGCAAAAGTTTGTGCGAGAAGCCTGTCCTAACAATGAGGGGGAGTTCTAATTGTCTGCTGATTAGTTTCCTACTGTGCATCGTTTGAGGGGGAGCTGGGCTGCTAGTGAAGTTTGACTAATTCAAAAGTTTAACCAGATGTGTGTCATTGCTAGTTCTCATGATTGAATGAGTGTGGTTCTCACTCAATCTGTAGAATCTCATTCATCTCTTAAGTCTATAATTTTGTGTAACTAAAGTCCAGCTAGAATCTTTTCTCTAGTAGACTATCAGAGACTTCGATTGAGTGTTCGAAGTATATCTTCCTACATTGTCACTGATTCTGGTCCAGGATAAAACTTGTATGTCTTGATATTTGTCCAGAACAACTTGAAATATAGACTTCAAGATTCATTTCAAAGAAACAGTTCCTCTGGTATTGTCTTCAAACATTTCATCTCCACAATAAAAGGGATCAACTAAGTGAACAAAGGTATATAATTTGATCAGTGAGAAACTGGGAACTTCATCAATGAAATGAAGTCTTTCCCACCTCATGAGGTGTCAAATTCAAAAAAAAAAAATCTTCTGCAAAATAACCTTAATGTTTCTGACCATCGCAGAGCAATGGTGACAAGGTGGTGAGTAACTGGGGACTCTGGCCTCTGATCAAGGTGTTTCCTCACGTAAAAAGCTATAGTTACTACCTCTGTTCTCTAAAAAGGAGAGGTAATGAGGTTCTCACATTGAGTAACTGGGGATTCCGACCTCTGATCAAGGTGTCTCCCTAATGTCAAATATGTGATTTACAAACTTACTTATTGGTCTTCTTGAAAATCTCTATAATATCCTTTATATTTGTGCAAATTATTGGAATGCTTGTCTTCAATACCTTGAGCACACTTTCTCTGCTTGTATTTCTTGTCGTCTACTTAGTATAGTTGTTTAAACAGCTATGTCTTGTCATACTTGTTCATCCCTGCTCTACATCATATACCCTATATGTGGATAAACTTCCCTCTCATTCTAATTCTCTGTTGATTACCAGAGTTAAAGACTCTTCTCTTGAGTTTAGCACCTCACTTATTCTCTTAAGATATGCTCTTGAGTCTTTCTACACTACGAAATAACTATACTTCTTCCTCATGTCTCCATCAACTGCATATATCTTTCATTTTCTTTTGATGATGTAAAAGGGGGAGAGGTCATCTGAGAGGATCAGGGCATCTGAGGAAGAGGTGGTATAAGAGAGAGAGAGAGGTTATCTTGGTGGTTCAGGGTATCTGAGGCTTTTGAGAGCGAGTTGTAGGGGAGCGGATTTGGAGTGAAGGGGTGCAGAAGATGGTGTTTCTGGGAGAGGCCTTCTGGTTTGTCAGTATGCTCTGTTTGGTTTGCTCTTAATTGTTTTTGATATCCTTTAATACCCTGACATTGCTTGATTCATAGTGTTGCCATCATCAAAAGGGGGGAGATTGTTGCATCCCAACGGCTTTGATGATGTCTCACACTATAAATCAATATGTTTTATCACATTCTTGCTATAAAGGTCCGTGCATTTACCTGTTCATATGCATTCAATAGATCAGTACATGCATTGTCTCATTAATAAAGTGCTCAGTGCAAGTCCTTGTTCATGCACAGGTTCTGTTGTTCATTTCTTTATCTAAGTGCAAATTCAACTCCATGCAAGCTTTGTCTTGCTTATCCCTTTGTTATGCTCATTTATCTCTACCATCTCGGTGCAGCTCCTGCTTTGACTGGATATCCTGACTCAGTACATTCTTTCTCCGTCTGAATAACATGAAGTCGGTGCAACCCTTATTGCATTAACTTACTCGGGGCAAGGTTTGATCTGCACCTAGCAGGTGCAACTTTTGGTTAGACGTAGGTATAGGAATACAACTCAATGCAAACTCTCCATTCTGGCAAAATTAAAGTAAGTGTATCTTTGGGTTCTGAGGTTTCTTGTCGGTGCACATCTGTTGCATGTTTGAACTCTATGGTCCGTGCTTATGTAGTCGTGAGATTTTTCAAGTCAGTGCATCTCTCGCTTTTGCTCACTTCAACTCGGTGCAACTTCTTGTTCACCTGTAGTAAGTTAGTGCAATGGCTTACTTGGAAACTCCTACTCAGTGTAGTTTATGCTTATTTACTCGCTTCATCCGTAAGACTTGTGCTAAGTATGTGACAAAGTGTTTATCCCTTTCTGACAGTTTGTCTGTGCACTCACCAGGTAAATGGCACGTGATCCGAGGATGATAGAGGCTGAGAATATTCCTACACGTGCCCCAACCTTTCAGGCGGGAAACGTGGTATCCACACGCCTAAGTTTCTGGAGCAGACATATATATATATATGCTAAGGAAAAGGGTTCGATAGTGTGGATGGAACAGTGTAAAAAGAAGAGAAGCATGAGAGTAGTGTTGTGGATCAAGAGAGAAAACCAGAGACAACCCACTCCATCCAGAGCTTAGAGAAAATTCTGAGAGAGAGAGTTGATTGTAAATCTGAAGATCTGCTTCTACAGAAGCTACATTGTTTTGGTTTAGAGAAAATTGTCTTTCATCAATCCTTTTTCATTTTCAAGTTTTCTTTCATTTTCATTCCATTCTGTTACCCTCCAAGCTTGCTCGGAGGAAGGGAGAAGTTCTCTGGTTTCCCTCCATTGTTTTTGGAGGAAGAGAGGTTTGATCCTCTAGTTGTGTGAGTTGCTTGGGAGCAAATTTCACAGGGTTCCCCTTTGCTGCATGCAAAGGAAGGGAGATCTGTTCTCCAGTGCTTCTTTTGGTTGATCAGAAGGCTGAGGAGGGTGTTCCTCAGGGAAAGCTGTTTGGCAGCGGTTGTCGCAGACTGAGTCTGCTGTGTGCGATTGATCAATTGCAAGGAAACCTTACTCTTCTGAGTGAGGGGTGGACGTAGATTGCGGGTAGCAATCAAACCACCTAAAAAGTCTCTGTCTCTCTTGTGGTTTTGCCTGTCTTCTTTGTGCATGCTCTCCATCTACTTTGATATTTTGCTCCATCATGTATTTCTTTCTAGATCTCTATCCACGTCCAAATATGTCTATTACCTTTCTTCGAAGTTTTTATCACTATTGTTTGAGGGGTTGAGTAATTGTTACTGAGCTTATCGAATTTGGGAGTGATCTATTCATCCCCCCCCCTTCGATCTTACTTTCCGCTTTACGTATCACTTAAGAGCAGTCTATTATTAGACCGTCTCATCTTTCTGGCGCTCTCATATCAGACAACCACTCCAGTATCAGGTACTCATCCCGAGGTGTAATTTATTTTCACAATTTCTGTTGTGATTTTTATATTTGGGTGCTATCTGGTCTACTCCTTAGTTGTTTGGCATATTCATATCATTGTGTGCATATTGGATTGCTAGATTTTAGGCTAGAATTTGCATGCACTCCGGTGCACATAGGCTCATTCACCATTCAACTTTAGATTGCATTCTCCTACCTTGGTGTGTGAACCTCTCGTCTCCATATTCCTTGGGGCTACTAGGAGATCATATTAGGGACCTCCATAAGTCCCCGCGAGCCGTGGATTCCCACATGGACGCCGGGCCGGTTGTATCTTTCCCACACCGTGTCTAGGATTGCATAAGTGAAGGAGTGGTTACATTTAGAGTTAACCAAGCCATATACCTCTTCCATATTAAGAGCCTACTGTGGAGAGCACATGTTAATCAAGCTACTAAGGAACTAAAGAGGAAAACAATTAAAAACTTTGAGCATCATCTAAACAACTTGGTTGACTTTGATTATTTTTATCTTCTTCTCACTTACATCTTTGTTAAAACCATCTAGTTTAAGTCACTCATTGTGTGTTTGTTTTGTGTTGTTTGCATTATTTCCAAGGTGTTGAATTTGCATGTGGAGTTGCTTTCGTTAACTAGAGTCATCTCCTAAGGGCAATTCCTTTTCCAAGTTCTACTCCAATCCTCTCTTCGAGTCGCTATGTCTTCCTTTGATCTCCCTCGCTCCCAAGAGGAGCCTCTTCCTCAAGGGCTTCTAGAGGATTCTTCTAGGGTTATCTCCTTCCATTTTGGAAAGGGGTCCAACCCTCCTCCGTCCTCCATCCCTATGAGGGGCGCCCAATCCACTCAATCCCTTCCTCCTCCTTCTGCCAATTCTATTCTTCAAATGATGGCCCAGTTGGATCCGGCCCAACTTCAGGCTGTTTATCAGGCCATCCAGGCGCCTAACACCCCACCTCCCATGATTATGCAAGGCCTGTCTAATACTTCCATTGTTCAGCCTAGGGTTGATGGGTCCGTCATCCAGCCCAGCCCAATTGACCTTACTCCGGTCCAGCCCAAGACCATCAGATTTTCCACTTTGGAAGCGGGCCAATCTTCTGGGTCGACCCATCAATCTGTCGACAAGGGAAAGACCATTCTCCCTTCTTCAATCCAAGCGGATTCTTATCAGGCTATTCCATCAGTGCCGCAAGGTCTGGTCGGCCCATCTGATTTCATGTGCCTTCAGCAAGGGGCGGCCCAAGTCCATGCCAATATGGGTCTCTCTTCGGCCCAATATCCTTCTTATGGGCCTCCTCCTCCTCTTCCTTATGTTTATCCTTTTGCTCCTCAGATTCAACTTCATTCCTTCACTATCCCTACTCCATCTAGGGAGCAGGACTTGTTAGATAAGTGGGCCGCCATGCAACCACAACTTGACTTCCTCTAGAAGTGGGTTGGCCCATAATCCTTGGCAGACATTCCGGTTCCAAGCTTTCAAAATATTCGATTCCCCCCGCAATCCGAGCTCTCCAATTATCGCAAGTATGACGGGAACGGCAATCCCTTCATCCATGTGAGGGACTTTTTATATGAATCGGCCCAATTCCAGTATGATGATCGCCTTATGGCGTACTTATTCCGCCGATCATTAGATGGGATTGCAGTTGAATGGTTCTACTCTCTACCACTGGAAGATGCCGAGAGTTTCAAAATAGTGAAGGACAAGTTCATTCAGAGGTTTCAAGATAGGGTCGGCCTGGAATACTCTTACACAGATTTGGTGGCCGAGAAAATGAAACCATACGAGGAGTTCGCTACTTATGTCGATAGATGGAGGTAGATGGTTGCCAGGGTGCCAGGCCATATTCCGAAAGAAGAGAAGGTCAAACTGTTGATTTCCAATGCTACTTCGACCTTCCGCAACATTCTGGCAATGAATGACATAGCAAATATGCACCAACTGTATAGCCGGGCACGGTTCATTCAGACACAATTCAAGGATTCCCCCATACACTCACTCTTTGAGGCCCAAAAGCCCAAATACCATAAGAAACCTCAAGGGCCTATCACCGAGGGGGTCCAAACAAATGAATAGGTGCAAGCCGTCACCTTCCCCTTCCAATCCGCACCATTCCGCTTTCCACAAAACCCCCGCACTCCCCAATTCTCCACCCCACAAAATACCCAACCTGCTTTCTCCACTCCACCAAACCCTACCTTCGCCGCTCCACAAAATGCCTTCCCCGCTCCGCAACAACCTCCACAACCTTCGCAATACCACAATGTTCCTCCACCCAACGGCTACACCAACAACAACAATAAGCGCCCGGGTCTGAAGAGAGCCCAGTACCCTCCTTTGCCAAAAACCCTCACGGACATATTCTCAGCTCTCATGTCAGTTAGTGCCATTCAACTTCCTCCGGAACGGCCCATCTGCAACCCGGCCGTTTATCAAACTAAGTATTGTATGTTCCATAGGCAGCCGGGGCATACCATTGAAGGATGTTTTTAGTTTAGAGATTTGGTCTATGACCTGCATGAAGGACACATGATTGATTGGGCCGAGATGCACAAGGCCATTGTAGAAATTAAGGAGAAGAGAAGGCAGCCACAGAGGCAGCAAGTGCAGCAACAATAAGCACCGCCGCCATAGCAGCAGCCACTATAGCAACAACCGCAGCCAGTTCAAGACTTGGGGATCCATCAGAACCCCATGCCGAATCATCCTCCCGCTTTGTAGCCTCAGCCGCCGGCACCGGCTCAGGTTAACCTTGTTCAACCCCCGGCTCCCAATGCCAGGTGGTCTTATGATGACGACGGTTCAGTACAACAAGTCTCGGCCCTCCACCACAGCTACCGCGCCTCTTCCACTCCCACCGTCCTTACGCCCACATATCAAAACTACCTCCACCTGCTAGATCACTCGTCCTTCCATCCACTACCCCTTCACCGACCTCTCACCCATTTACCATCACTACGACTAGCCCTTTGCCCACACCTCTGCTTACCTTTACACCTCCACCTCCGCCTGTGCCCATCATCACCGCGCCCACAATTAACCCTTCGCCTATTATCCTCTCACCACAACCCGTTATCTCCACTCCCATTCCCATTATTTCCACCGCACTCTCTTCCACGCCACTCATCCATCCCATCGGGCCCATTATATCATCATCAGATGACGTGCCGACACGAAATTTCACCCTGCGGAGCGGGCTTTTGTTTCATCACAATTATGCTTCCACTTCCAACCCCCAGTCCTTGCAACCGACTACCGATCAAGAAGAGACTGAGCCACTACCGGGTACCCAATATGATATGTTACATCACTTGGACCGGGTGCCCGCCAAAATATATGTGTTGAAGCTTATAAAAAGATCTACACTTCACCAAGATGCATTGAGGAATTTTCTTCAGAAGGTGATGGTTAGTGAAGATGTGGCAGCTAACAGTTTACCTACAGCATTGGCTACTATTTCCAAGGGACCAGCAATCACATTCTCCGAGAACGAGCTAGCACCTCTGGAAGCACGGTAGATGCCACTTTGCATTACTATTATTTTGAACAAAGTCAGCATTGATGTGGTATTAGTAGACACAGGGGCATCTATCAATGTTTGCCCGCTCGGCACTCTCAGGGCCTGCAATTTATCGGAAGAGCTTCTACGGCCTACCCCGACTACCATAGCAGCTTATGACAACTCACGGAGAGCGTGTCACGGGGTTGTCACCATTCAAGTCGAGCTTGGGCCTTTTACTATGCCCATTGAATTTTATGTGCTGGACATCGACCCTATATTCAAGGCTATCATGGGTCATCCGTGGATTGATACTCTTAGCGCCATGCCATCCACTGCCCATCAGTGTCTCAAATTCTCCTTTCAAGGGAGGGTGGTTAAGGTGAAAAGCTTGTCCACGGTCCAGTCAGTAAAGGCCATATCCGAGAAGATTTTGCCAACTCTGTGGCCCAGCACTCGGCCAGTTATTTCTATGTTGGATCTGGACATTCCATGGGCTTATGCACCGCGCAAGCCCGCCACTACACCTGTCAACATTAAAGTGAAGCCCCAAATCTGAGATTCCAAGGGCTGGGATATTATATTGAAATTAGGCTATCAACGGGGGAGAGGCCTCGGTGCACAATTACAAGGGCGGGCCAAACCGGTCCTGAAAGGAAGAAAAATGAGCCGAAGGGTTCTCGGTTACCGAGAGTCCGCATTATTGATTTTGGTGACTCAGGGCCACTTACCTGGGATTACTGCCAACATTTCATAAGAAGGCCTCTCTAGCCAGGTACGTTGAATCCATAGTCAGCACAGTCCGAAAAGAAAACCACAACTTACACAATTGCTAGTCCGCCTCTACTGCCGAAGGGGCCAGTTGATGATATGATTGAGTACAGCCAAGCCTTTGAAAGGCTATTTTTTGAAGATGAAAGCTGCCAGAAGAATCAGGAAGTATGGCTAGTGCAGTGGAAGTCGAAGAAGCCAGCTGACCGTCTACGGGAGAAGGGGAGCTCACCCACTATCTTTACTATGTCTCCATCCCGTCTTATGTCTCTCTTCTAGCAGCTAGAATCCATACCTCGTTCACCTCCGATCATGATTGATCCATATTTCATGGACCTGCCAACCGAGGTGTTGATTATACCTTGTGCATGTGGGCAATGCCCACCCATTGATCTCTCCACTATGTGGACCCCCTCCTCTAATCTCTCAGAAATGTGGTTCTCCTCATCCGATCCTTTTTTCGATGTCTTATTCCCATCTCTTTTCTCTCTCCAACTTCCTCCTCCACCATGCTCTTCATCTTGCTGCATGATCTCCACTGATCTCAAAAAAAAACGTCAAATTTGAAACGGAGATTTCGGTGGAAGATTACGCTATCTTGTCTCCATCCTCCTCCCAGGGCACGAGTCCACTGCTCCTTACTTCCCACTAGATTTCCTTTCTCCTAGGTTAGACGTAGGATCCGTCGAGTCTAAGAAAGTAGAGTCTAATAGGTCTAGAGAAGTAGGGTCTTGTTCTAGGTCGTCTAACCCTTTTGAGCCTGAGCCTGAGCCGCGCCCGCTTGCGCGTCATTCCAAATCCATTTCTGATAAGTTCTTGAAGGATCTTGCTTAGCGATGTCACGCTCTTTTGAAGTGTCTGGAGTTCATGGCTATGGCGATTGTGATAGAAGATGATAAGGAATCTGGTGCGGACACCAGGGCGATCACGTGACACGTCGGCGAACCGACGGTGCCATACGCGGAGCACCAAGTTGACTACATCGACTTCCCTTCAAATTGGGGACACTTTGGCTTCAAATTGGACCTTTTTTAGCATTAAATTGGGCTTGTAATGTCACATTATATGTGGATTTTCATATTGGGTTGGTTGTAAGGCTCTAAATGGGCCAACTGGTTAAGGCCCTTAAGACTTCATTAAGAAAGGGAGAGGCCTTGGTCCATTTGGATGGATCCATAGGCCATATATGGGCTCTTCATACATGGGCCAACTAGAGGAGAATGGCCTTAAGCCATATTGGATTCCTAGAAGGATGAGTGGGCTTAGCCATGACCACAATGGCCCATTCAAGGCCCAAAATGGGGGGCGCCCCCTTTCTTGTCCTATTAGGCTAGAGAAAATTGATTTTTCTTATTTCTTCTCTCCATTTACCACATGGGAGGCTAAAAAGGCTGCTGGTCATATTCAAATGGCTGCCACCTCCCTCTTTTTTACAAGAAATTCAAAGTTTGGTGAACAACCATGTCCCCTTGACCCCCCCCCCCTTTCACTTTCACCACTTGGCAAGTTGTAATGGGCTCCCTCCCCTCCCCCCTTATGGTATCCCACGCATCCCCCCAGCCCTATATAGCTCTTGTAATGCCTATTTAAAGGCTTGTACGTTGTATATGTAAAGGCTAATGATATTTTGTTGAAAGAAAATTGTTAAGAGAGTGATTCTCCCTCTTTCTCTTGCCCTTTCCCTTGGTGTGAATTTCCCAGAAATCTGGTCATGGACTCGACCTTCTCTTCCCATCCCGCTCTTATCATCTTGTTCCCTACGATTTATCCTTGATACTAATACAAGATTGCAAGAATTCAGCGCTGGTTTGATGCCGTTTGGAGTTCGGGAGCACCGGCGGTGATTTTTCTCGTGACGGCGCGCAGATCTGTCCCAGAGTGCAGTCCAGATCTGAGGGTGACTGTGTTTCGGTTTATGCAGCCCAACCACGACATGATCAGGAGCTGGTGTCTGAAGATCAATTAAAGTATTGCAAGTCATCTTCACGTTGCCTCTGGTTTCGTTGCATTTCAAGGTCTGTGCTGTCCGTGGCGTCAATTCTCGTGAGGTCGCGCAAGAAGATCTGAACAGACTCAGTCCAAATCCAGAGGTGACTTCCCACATCTGTCCCGCCTCATCCAGCCAATATCTGAGAAAGAGCTCTTCAGAGGATTTGTTCCTATGGACGTCACCAACAACCTCCCATAGACGGAATTCCATTTCGACATCGGAAACCCTTTTTCCACCATTTATTTGTCTATCTGTGCAGTTCTATGAACACCAAATCAGATGCTAAAAGAAATCATTGCTGCACCCAGATCTGAAAGGATCTGAATGCGCCCTCTGGAGTGAAGAAACTACGTCCAGTCACCGTCATTCTCCAACAAACGGCACCCCAATCAGACGTCGTGGCTAGGAGTTACAGTCATCGGAAGATCGCTGCGCAGGGTGCCTGGTGTGGACAGAACCAAGTCGACTCGCCCTCGGCGCGCTCGTTCGGCTCCAGCTCGCCTTCCTCGGCTCCGTTGCTTGCTGCCCATCAACCCGGCACCCAGCAACCCCCAAACATCATTTTGTAACCCTTTACCTCCCTGTGTGGAGTGGGTTTCCAGATCTGAAATTGTAAACTTAAATCTTTGTATATCGGGGTTGTTCGGAAAACGGCCGGGAATTCTTCCCCACGCCTAGACGTGGAGGTACGCGCTCATTCCATTCTCACATTGCTAATTTAGTATACATTCTATATTGCTGCGTTTGTGAGATTAGGGCTGTTAGCTTGTATCTAAATCACCGTGCTAGTGAGTTGAGAGTGCCCATTCCGTAGCTCTGATCGAGCACCGAATGCGAATCCGTACCCTAGGCGACGGTGGTTTCTTAATCGCCGCGATCCCCACATTTCCCTCGCAAGGGACGATCACTGGGCTAAAGAGAGAGCGCTGTTGAGAGGTGTCTCCACCCAGAGAATACCACAATTAGCCGCCTGGCTTGCCTTAACGTGCTAGTGCTGGCCGCACTTGTGTCCGTCGTACGTCCTAGCCCCGTCGAGTCATCCGTCCCGCATCAATTTGGTATCACAGCGTCGTTCTATGTCTAGGGTGTCCAAAATCAAAAACAAAAGTGTCATTTAAGTCTAGGATCATCATATTTCTAAAAAAAAAAGTGTTTTAAAATTGCATCCCAATAAACGGTATATCAAATGGTGTGACACGAACATTAGGCTATGCCTACCGGGAAGGCCGCACACTTGCGCGAGTGACCTTCGGGTCGATTAACTCCGCCTCGTACCAGAAATTGGTTAGGTCTAAGTGCATCATTGTTGCATTAGTATGTGTTTGCATTAGTCGGTGTTAGCATCCGTTTGTGTCTCATGTTCAAATGGCCTTGCATATCCATTCCTAGGGATCTGTTCCCATATTTTGACAACTATGGCCAACCCATGTCGACCCGTCCAAGGTGATAGGTCCGTGTCCGAGTACATTCGGGCATATCATAAGTATTGGTTGGAACATGGCTTGGGAGAGGAGAGCAACACGGCTGCATTTCAGTTTCGGAGAGGTTTGCGCCTTCACTTCCAGTTGGAATGTCTTATCCGCAACGCATTCTCTCTAGCAGACTCCTATACGGTCGCTCTAGTGGTCGAACCATTTGAGTCTCACTTTTCTCGGTATAGTGGCTTTCGACAAGCATCCACCTCCCAGCCGCCTACACCATGGCCTTCCCCACCTCAATCGGAGAACCCCTTCCCTAGAGCTCCATTATCATCTACTTCCGATCTTCATTTGGAACCTTCTTCTTTGGAGCTACCAAAGCTCGAGCCACCCGTGTTTCTTACGGGAACGCTATACATAGTCGAGCCGCTTCTTCGTTGGCTCAAGGATGGCTTGGTCCCACCTCCCTTCCCATTTATGGATCCTACCCTACCTTTGGTGTCCGTCAACTCCTCCCACACAACTTTTCGGTCTAGTCACCATGTCGATACTTTGGATGACCTTATTATGGGATTAGATTCACAATGGAAGTTGACGCACCTTTTGGCCCAAGGCTTTGACCAACCCGCTAGTCTTAGCTTCACCCATCCGGCCTTAGGATCCATTACCTCCGTGTACACCGTGGGTCAAGTCACCACGGAGGTCCTTCTATTCCTCCCTATGCCGGCCGAGCCCGATTTCATTTCTTTTATCCCGAGGGAGGAACCGTACCTTCTCTATGAGATCACCATCCCAGTTACCATAACGGATGAAGGTGACTACCTACACCCTCAAGAATTTCACAATTGGGACCGAGTCATGGTGGAACCCACTTCATGGGGTCATAAATTCTTTGACCTTTTTGATCCCTTCACTAGTGAACCTCCCGAGATATCATATTCACTCCACTTCTTCCAAGGAGTTCACCATCCCGTCCCTACCCCTCGGTCTAGTTGGCAAGCCGTACCTATGTCTAGGGGTAATGACGAGGGTAGTTTTGGATATCATAGTCCTTCCCCACCCAAATCCCATAGGTCGCCAATGCATGATTGGTACATCTTAGGGTGTCTAGGAATCGTCCATTCCGTCAAGCATCGAGTACATCTAGTATATGCATGGCACATATTCGGGTGCCCTGGTCCACCATTGCATAGGCATGGTCTACATCACCATAGGTTTGTCTAAGTTCAAGTGTGTGTGTTTGTTTCTATGGTTTGTTTTCTTTCATATGGTTTGCATTAAGTCGTGTCAATAAAAGGCCAGTCAAGCACATATAAGGAGGTAGCCGATGCATGCTACATATTCGTGGATTCAAAGGGAGAGTACGTCTAGGTCAGGGTCATACCTGATTGGTTTCCTCCCGGAGACCGAAAGCCACTCTAAGTCCACGATCCCCACCCTTTCCGGGTCAAGAAACAAGTGGGTCCGAATGCGTACGATATTGAACTACCGGGTGACTATGGTGACAGTTTGACGTTCCATGTTTCAGATCTGGTAGCATATTGGAACCCGCGGTGATCCCTAGTGAGCTTTGGGCTTTCTCCTTCTATTGTGAGTGATACACCACCCGAGAGTCCACCTCTTCCAGCCTCAACGCATGCGTATAGATTGTATACTGGATGAGCAGGTGATCACCACAAGGAATGGCGCATATCCACACGTCCTAGTGCGTTGGCGAGGATGCCCCACGATGACCAACACCTTGATCACATGCGGAGAATGCAAGCTTCGGGACCCTTACTCGACGGGGTCGAGTTCCTCCCACCCGGGGAGAATTGATGCGGACACCAGGGCGATCACGTGACACGTCGGCGAACCGACGGTGCCATACGCGGAGCACCAAGTTGACTACATCGACTTCCCTTCATATTGGGGACACTTTGGCTTCAAATTGGACCTTTTTTAGCATTAAATTGGGCTTGTAATGTCACATTATATGTGGGTTTTCATATTGGGTTGGTTGTAAGGCTCTAAATGGGCCAACTGGTTAAGGCCCTTAAGACTTCATTAAGAAAGGGAGAGGGCTTGGTCCATTTGGATGGATCCATAGGCCATATATGGGCTCTTCATACATGGGCCAACTAGAGGAGAATGGCCTTAAGCCATATTGGATTCCTATAAGGATGAGTGGGCTTAGCCATGACCACAATGGCCCATTCAAGGCCCAAAATGGGGGGCGCCCCCTTTCTTGTCCTATTAGGCTAGAGAAAATTGATTTTTCTTCTTTCTTCTCTCCATTTACCACATGGGAGGCTAGAAAGGCTGCTGGTCATATTCAAATGGCTGCCACCTCCCTCTTTTTTACAAGAAATTCAAAGTTTGGTGAACAACCATGTCCCCTTGACCCCCCCTTTCACTTTCACCACTTGGCAAGTTGTAATGGGCTCCCTCCCCTCCCCCCTTATGGTATCCCACGCATCCCCCCAGCCCTCTATAGCTCTTGTAATGCCTATTTAAAGGCTTGTACGTTGTATATGTAAAGGCTAATGATATTTTGTTGAAAGAAAATTGTTAAGAGAGTGATTCTCCCTCTTTCTCTTGCCCTTTCCCTTGGTGTGAATTTCTCAGAAATCTGGTCGTGGACTCGACCTTCTCTTCCCATCCCCCTCTTATCATCTTGTTCCCTCCGATTTATCCTTGATACTACTACAAGCTTTCAAGAATTCAGCGCTGGTTTGATGCCGTTTGGAGTTCGGGAGCACCGGCGGTGATTTTTCTCGTGGCGGCGCGCAGATCTGTCCCAGAGTGCAGTCCAGATCTGAGGGTGACTGTGTTTCGATTTATTAAGCCCAACCACGACATGCTCAGGAGCTGGTGTCTGAAGATCAATTAAAGTATTGCAAGTCGTCTTCACGTTGCCTCTGGTTTCGTTGCATTTCAAGGTCTGTGCTGTCCGTGGTGTCAATTCTCGTGAGGTCGCGCAAGAAGATTTGAACAGACTCACTCCAGATCCAGAGGCGACTTCCCACATCTGTCCCGCCTCATCCAGCCAATATCTGAGAGAGAGGTCTTCAAAGGATTTGTTCCTATGGATGTCACCAACAACCTCCCACAGACGGAATTCCATTTCGACATCGGCAACCCTTTTTCCACCATTTATTTGTCTGTCTGTGCAGTTCTGTGAACACCAAATCAGACGCTGAAAGAAATCATTGCTGCACCCAGATCTGAAAGGATCTGAATGCGCCCTCTGGAGTGAAGAAACTACGTCCAGTCACCGTCATTCTCCAACAAACGGCACCCCAATCAGACGTCGTGGCTAGGAGTTACAGTCATCGGAAGATCGCTGCGCAGGGTGCCTGGTGTGGACAGAACCAAGTCGACTCACCCTCGGCGTGCTCGTTCGGCTCCAGCTCGCCTTCCTCGGCTCCGTTGATTGCTGCCCGTCAACCCGGGACCCAGCAACCCCCAAACATCATTTTGTAACCCTTTACCTCCCTGTGTGGAGTGGGTTTCCAGATCTGAAATTGTAAACTTAAATCTTTGTATATCGGGGTTGTTCAGGAAAACGGCCGGGAATTCTTCCCCACGCCTAGACGTGGAGGTACGCGCTCATTCCATTCTCACGTTGCTAATTTAGTATACATTTTATATTGCTACGTTTGTGAGATTAGGGCCATTAGCTTGTATCTAAATCACCGTGTTAGTGAGTTGAGAGTGCCCGTTCCGTAGCTCTGATCGAGCACCGAACGTGAATCGGTACCCTAGGCGACGGTGGTTTCTTAATCGCCGCGATCCCCACGTTTCCCTCGCAAGGGACGATCGCTGGGCTAAAGAGAGAGCGCTGTTAAGAGGCATCTCCACCCGGAGAATACCACAGTGGTTAGCCGCCTGGCTTGCCTTAACGTGCTAGTGCTTGCCGCACTTGTGTCCGTCGTACGTCCTAGCCCAGTCGAGTCATCCGTCCCGCATCAGAATCAGAAGGGGTGTGGAGCGATGACGGACTAGGTGTATATGAAGTCCTCGATGAAAAAGACCCGGTTGATGATGAGGACAGCAACGTAGATGACACCGCCGATCTGTATGCGCGCTTAAAGAGATTCGACGGGCCATCGGTGGCGGTGGATGAACCTACATAGGAAATAAATCTTGGAACCAAAGAAGACCCCAGGCCCATCATTATTACCGCTAATCTCCCTTCACAGGTAGAAGAAGATTTAATCAAGGTTCTATGGGAGTACAGCGATTCTTTTTCCTGGTCTTATGAGGACATGCCGGGTCTTGACCCCTCTTTAGTGGAACATCGACTCGTACTTAAACCAGGGGCAACACCCGTAAAACAAAGGTCAAGAAGATTTCACCCTCACATGGCCTTAAGGATTAAGGAAGAGGTCGACAAGTTGTATAAGGCCAAGTTTATTAGAGTCATCTTATATCCCCAGTGGGTGGTAAACATTGTCCCTGTCATCAAGAAAGATGGAAAGGTGTGCATTTGCATCGATTTCAGGGATTTTAATAAAGCATGTCCCAAAGATGATTTCTCGCTGCCTCACATAGATGTCTTGGTGGACAACACTGCCAGGTATGAAGCTTTATCATTCATGGATGGTTATTCAGGATATAACCAGATTCGTCTCGCTCCTGAGGATCAAGAGAAAACCTCCTTCACCACGCCCTGGGGCACGTATTGCTATGTGGTCATGCCGTTTGGTCTGAAGAATGCAGGTGCCACTTATCAAAGGGTGATGATGGCTATATTCCACGATATGATGCACATCTATATGGAAGCTTACGTGGATGACATCTTGGTGAAGTCGAGGACCAAGGAAGAACACCCCTCTATTTTGGCTAAGGTACTCCAGAGAGCTACGGAGTATAAGTTAAAAATGAATCCTAAGAAGTGTGTTTTCGGAGTCTCTTTAGGGAAGTTGTTAGGCTTCATAGTTAGCAAATGGGGGATCTAGATTGATCCTAATAAAGCAAAGGCCGTCATGGACGTGTCTCCGCCTAAGAATATCATGGAACTCCGAGGATTAATTGGTAGATTGTAATTCATCAGAAGATTCATATCCCAACATTCTCAGATGTGCCGCCCATTTTATGAATTGCTAAAGGCAGGGGTCAAATTTGAATGGAATCAAGATTGTCAAAAGGCCTATCAGGACTTAAAGGAATATTTGGCCAATCTCCCGATTCTATAACCTCCTGTCCCTGAGAAACCCCTGATCCTATACATCTCGGTCATCGAGGACTCCCTAGGGGCGATCTTAGCACAAGTAGATAATGAAGGTAAAGAGCGGGTAGCTTATTACCTATCCAGGTTGTTTAACCCGGCCGAGGCCAAATACACTGCTATGGAGAAGACTTGTGCCGCCTTAGTGTGGGTAGCTCAGAAACTCAAACACTATTTTCTAGCCCACCCGGTTAGGTTGATCTCTAGAATGGACCCGATTCGCTATCTCTTAGAAAAGTCCGTCCTTTCTAGTAGGTTAGCTCGCTGGTAGATCTTTCTCTCTCAGTTTGATATCACATTCGTCGTTCAGAAGGCTATCAAAGGATATGCTATCGCTGAGCATCTTGCCCATCTTCCTATCCCCTGCACCGACTCTATTCAAGATGATTTCCTTGATGAGCATCTCTCCGTCCTTACTCATCATCCCTTCTGGTCTCTGCACTTTGATGGTGCGCTCAATTCTCAAGGCCGAGGGATAGGTGCCGTTCTGCTCACTTCAGAAGGAGTGACGATTCCCTTTGCTTATCAGCTCCGATTTTCTGCTACCAACAACATCACCGAGTATGAGGCTCTCCTAGCCGGATTGAAGCATGCCTACCTCCTAGGCGCGCGCTACTTAAACATCATAGGAGCTTTCAGCTCATTCTGCAACAGGTTTTGTCCACTTAACGCACTCGTGACCCGAAGCTCAAGCCATATCAAGATTTGGTCACGCTCTTAGCTCGGCAATTCCACAAGTTGATCTACATCCATACTCCTCGATCTCAGAACATTCTTGCTGATGCGCTGGCATCACTTGCCTCCTCTTTATCTTTCCCTCTCAGTCGGAGTACTGAGACTATCGTCATTCAGAGATTGGACGCACCCTCTCTTCAGGATCCTTGGTATCACAACCTTAGGAAGACTATAGAGGCTAGGGTTGAGAAAGAAGATTTAAAGGAAGTGTCTTTGACGGAATTTGAAGAGATCCTAGAATAAGAAGAATTGTCGTGGTATCAAGAAATCGAACGGTATTGCAAAGACGGATCGTTCCCTGAAGGGGCAAACGCCGAACAGTGTAAGGCTATTAGAAGAGCCGCCTCAAGGTACACTATCGTTGCTGGAGAATTATACAGGCGCGCTCTCAATGGAATGCTCATGAGATGTTTAGATGATGATGAAGCTTGGAAGGTGGCTGAGGCAGCCCATTCTAGTGAGTGTGGAAGTCATGTTAATGGCTAGGCTCTAGCTAAGAAAATCCTTAGGCAGGGTTATTATTGACCCACTCTAGAGGAAGATTGCTCCCTCTATGTCCGGAGGTGTCTCAAATGCCAACTCCATGCTGACAAAATCCATGCTCTAGCTTCATCATTACATCCTCTCTCTGCTCCTTGGCCATTCTCCATGTGGGCTTTCGACGTTGTCGGCCCGCTCGGTGATCCTAACTCTGAAACTAAGCAAAACTCCTTCATCCTTACTGCCACAGAGTACTTCACTAAGTGCGCCGAAGTGGAAGCATACGCGAAAATCAAAGCAACAACGGTGTGCCGCTTTATCATGAAGAATATCATCTCGCGGTTTGGAGTGCCAAGTTGTATTGTCACCGACAATGGACCCCAGTTCATCTCTTAAGAGCTCAAGGACCTTTGTAAGAAGTTTAATATTGCATTACATCATTCATCTCCATATTATCCTCAAGGGAACGGCCAAGCCGAAGCCACTAATAAAACCCTTCTGAAAATTATTAAGAAAACATGCAAATCTCACAAATTTTCTGACTGGTCTAAAAGATTAGTGGAAGTTCTATGGGCTTACCGCACCTCCGTCCGTACTCCCACGGGGCAAACCCCTTATGCTCTTACCTACGGGATGGAGGAGGTGCTCCCATATGAGATCTTAGTCCCTTCCCTAAGGGTGCAGCTCGATCAGGAACTTAATCTTGATGAACGTCGAGAGGCGTTGCTCGTTCAGCTGAAACTCTTAGATGAGAAGAGGATGAATGCGGCCGATCATGTGTCTGTTTATTAAAAGAGAGTTTCGTGTTATTTTCAAAAGAAGGTAATCGAACGTAAATTTCAAGAAGGAGATATGGTTTTGAAACGCAAATTCATCAGGTCTGGAGGTCCTAGGTCCAAATTACAACCAAACTAGGAAGGTCCGTTCGTCGTTAGAGACGCTTATCCAGGGAACACATATTGCTTAGTCAACGTAGAAGGTGAGGAGCTCGCTCACGCTTGGAATGGGTTGTATCTTAAGCATTTTTTTCCCTAGAGTCAGGCTAATGAAACTCGATAGCAAGGAGTCCCTTCCTCGATCACGAAGGAGGACCCTGAGGTCAACAAATCACACACTTCACGACATCCCTGGTCGGGTTCCCCAGTTATGTAAACACCGTTTTCTCCTTGGCCATGCCCAAGGGAAGTCAAGGTCACTGTCCGTTTCTCTCCTCGACTGAATCTAGGGGCAAGAGGTAAATAAGGGGGCGATGACTAATCTAGACACCCTGATGAGAGGAGATCTTAAAAAGGGGAAGTCCGTTATGACCTAATTCCAAACAAAAGAGTATTTTGAAAAAGAAAAAGGAGCAACAATCGTAAAAGAAAACAAGATTTACCTCACAAAAGTCCATATCTCAAAGACCATAAGCTCCACGAAAAGTAAAGGACTAGGGATGGCAAGAGTGGCAGTATAGTTTCCCCGCGGGATGTTATGAGCCCGGTCGTATGCGTGTCTAGGGTGGATGAAGGTTCGATGACGAACACAAAGCCCCGACTCAACAGACCAAGTCTCTGAAAGGGTCATCATGAGATGGACTCAAGCTCTAAAACCTCTATACCTGGTTTAAGCTTACCCCTTGTTTCTATTTTATTTTTAGGACTAGACAGTACCCTGGGTATGGCATTGGTAGAATCACGGTTATGCAAATTGGCCCCGGTCAGCGACTATCATCTCATAAGCACGCCAACCTCAGGAGATTCCGAGTGGGACACGTAGGGCCCTTGTTGCCAGGACGAAATTAGCTTTCAAAAAAAATAATATATTTTAAAATAAAAAAAATCATATATTTCAAAATCCAAAAACAATCATATATTTCAAAAAAAGAAAAATTATATACTTTAAAATAAAAAAATCATATATTTCAAAAAAATCATATATTTCAAAATCTAAAAAAATCATATATTTCAAAACCCACAAAGAATCATATATTTCAGAATCTCACAAAAATTCAAATATCTTCAAAAATCCAAAATACAATCATCTTGCATTGCATGCATTGCACTTTTTCTCATTTCCGCTAATTTAATAAGGCTCCATCCCTTGACCAAATATCAAGAACTGGTCACTCTCTAACTTGCTCCAGGGAAGGGGTTGAGTCTAAGAACAGATCTAACTGGTTTTTATCTAAGTGTGTGCAAAACGCAGGTTCAAGTGCTCAGGATTCAAAGCTCACAATTTTGCAGTTTATGGTTCTCTAGCGGTCTAACATTAGACCACCAAATCCATCTGGCGGCCCATGGTTTGACCGCCAATCTCTCCCGAAGGCCTAAAAACCCCAACTCTCAGTAAACTATCTCTAGCGTTCTTATCATGGACTGCTAAAAGGCTCTACCGGCCCTTGGTTCGACTGCTAATCTCTCTCGAAGAACAGTGAACTCTCAGTTTTCCCTGAGTCCCTTCTTCTGGCGACTTATCGTTGAACTGCTAGATTGTTCTAGTGGCCCTATAATAGACCGCCATGTCAGTTAGAAAACCCTATTTTTAGGATATTTAAGCCCAATCAAGCAATCAATTCCACATCCACTCAGAATCAAAGCTTTTATTTCATTCAACTAAGCTTAATGAACATTCTTGGGTTAATAATTTTTAATACATAAAAAAGAAGGCTCAAATTACACTCAATTTCTCATTCGCGCGAGGTCGGATCTTGCGTAATTCTTTCACATAAGCGCGGCGTTCCTCTTCACTTTCCTCTACTTCTGCTTGCCAAGCGCGCACCTGGCTGATTCCCCACATGGTCAGAGCATTTCGGACTACTCGCTCGTCCTCCTCGATCCCTATCTTCCTAGCTTGAAGGGGAGGGAGATATGATAGTGCATGAACCATGGTTCGAGGTAGCCCAACCTGAAGATAGCACCGGTGCGGATTTTAGATCGCCATGGTAGTGTTCCCCACTAGCTGCAAGTCTAGGCCTGGTCGCCGAAGAACTCTAAGGATGGTGCTTCGAAGAACTCTTGGCCGCATCACGAACTTGTCAATTGGCAATGTGTTGAGGAAGAGGTGTCAATCATCTCTTGTTTTCTTATCCGCAACCCGGCACTCAACCTGTGAAGAGAATCCAAAAGTGCCTCCTATATAGAAGAGTGGGTGGCTCCCGAATATCCGGCTAGCTGAAGGCAAATCTTCCTTGGGTAAGAACTTAATCCTCACTCCCATCCAACATTCAAAGACGATCATGGAACCGAAGAGAGGTCCTCCTAGGCAAGCTGAGCTAAGCCCTTCATAGAGGTATGAATGGACCGCTTGGGAAATAGATAAACCCCGCCATAACCCACTAATGATACTGAGGTTTTGGATATCTAGAAGATGGTCAATGGTGGTGAAAAGGAAGACCCCACACAAGCAAACCGATGTCGCTTTGGCTATGGCTTCGAATCTTTCGCTCTTATTTTTACAATAGGCGGTCATCCATTGAGCCATGGGTATCAAATGAATGTGGCGTGGGCTGATCATTGTCCTAACATCCTTTGGGTTGTGTATGAAATCCCCTAGAATGAGAGAAGGGTCTATAGGCTCAACCGTGTGACACACTAAATCCTCATCCCCCACCTTAGTCTTAGGGAGGGCTAGGAAGATTTCTACCTCTTCTAATAGGACAGTTGCTTCAAAAGATGGGAAGAGGAATGTGTGTGTTTGAGGATGCCACAATTCCACAAGGGCTAAAATACTAGGCCAATCATATGAGAGTTTTTGGAATTTTTTTGGCCAAGACTAGCAAAGGTTGAAGGTGCCATGCCCTAAGGATTGAGAGGACTCCTAAAGGAAGCTCTTTTATCATGGGAGCCACCCACTTCAAGTTGGAGTAACACCTCGGGCCAGGAAGAAGCTGGAGAAAAAGGAAAGAGAAGAGGAAGAAGAGAGGAAGATCATAAGAAGAATGAAAAGTGCAGAAATTAATGAATCTTTGGATCAATTGTCACTTACCTCTCTTGAAGAACTTGAGCTTAGATGCTTGGGGATGGAGCTTAGCCTCTGCAGCTCCCCATGTTCTTTTCTAGCTGCTCTAGGTCCGGTGTAGACTCTCTCCCCCATGGCACTAGCTTCAAAACTCCTTTTCATGGTGTTTTTTGAGTGTTTTGATGAAATTTCTGAACTTGTAGCAGAGAATTGGCGAGAGCTCCGAATTTGGAGCTTGTTCCTATTTATAGGGGCTTGATTTTAGTGTTGGAGTGTTAGGATTTGGGTTGGGTAGCCTTATCCTAAGTTTAGGAGAGTTCTAGTGCAGATAAAGGCTCATTTTCCCCGAGTTCGGACTCTCACGGGAGAGTCCTTCTTGGATTGTCTCAGTTTCTTCACTAGCGGTCTATCGTAAGACTGCCAGAGCCTTCTGGCGCCCTAATGTTGGACCGTCACTTCCCTTCATTCACCGCCTTCTCTCTAACATTCTAGCGGCTGAAGGTACAACCGCTAAATCACCTTGGCGCTTCTAACTTAGACCGTTTCATGGTTTTCTGCAGGTTTTAGGTAACTCTTTCTGCTCTCCTTTTGTTAAAACCTGTCACGCTCTCTCTCTCCATCTCTCACTCTATCCTCCTGTCTGCATGCCACATACATTCAAGCATTCACATTTTCACAAACAAAATAAAAACAACAAAAATATTTTCATTCCATTATCAAAAGTCATGTACAAGTGTGTGTCATAAGAAAAGAAGAGCAAGAAAAAGTCACTCGGCCGGTCTGTCTCCCGGGCCGTCACTGTCACCGGTTCCCTCGTGCTGCTTCGCTGGGGGCTCCATAACGCTGCTCTCCTCCTCACGTCCTCGCCTCTGGTCTACCTCCTCATTCCTCTAGCGTCCGGAGGAGCTGGTAAAGTAGCCTCGAACTCCACTGCTCGGTGCGACACTCTGGCTCCTACTACTAGTCCTCGACTTCTTCCCCAGAAGTTGAAGGGCCTCCTTCATGCCCGAGATCACGCCCTTCATCTCAATGGTCTGCACTCGGAACTGATCTCGCTCGCCCCTCAGTCGCGTGACATCAGCTCTAAGTTGCTCCATCTTCGCCTCATCTGCTCGATGGCTCTCTCTCTCTACCCGGACTCGCTCGATCTCGACCCGAGCACGCTCAGCCTCGGCCACCGCTGCAGTCAGCTCTCTCACCTGCATGCGCATTCATCATAGTCGATCAAAGTATTTGCATAATCATAAGCATTTAAGTCTAAGGGAACTTGGTTTGTTTTGCTTACCCTCTCCGCAAGAGTGGCCTCCGCCTCCTTAGCCCGGGTGACTGCCTGAGCAAAATCAGCATCCCGCTCAGCCCTGCCTCTCATAGGCTATGACGAAGAAGATGGAGCGTCCGGTCCCGCCCTCTGTGCTCCCTCAGCTCTCTGCATTTAGAGGTCAAGGTCAATCAAGTTGCATAAGCATAAGCATTGGCATTAAAGTCCAAAGTTTAGGAAGCTTACCAGGAGCTCCAACACTGCCTTGTACTCATCTTGCTGCTGGATCGTCGCATGTAAGAGCCCCTGGAGCTCCGCAATGTGTCCCTGCGGGTCTAGCTGCATATAGCAAGTCTATGTCAGAACATATAGGAATAATTTAATAGATAAAATTTGAGTTTAGAAATCATACCGATCGTCAAACGCCGCGGAAGACCTGGTCTCTGATCTGTATCTATGGGCATAGGCCTTCAGGTAGGCCTCATCGCTGTCAGCACGGGTCCGCACCACCCAGCCCCTCTGAGTCTAGTCTCTAACCTGCTCGACCACTCAAGCACTCCAATCGATGTCGCCACTGAGACGCTTTGAAGATCTCCCGGGGCACTCATCGTCTCGTTTGGGGAACTCCACCTCGGGCTGGTGTAGTCCCCTCGTCCTCAAGATGAGTCGGTAGTGCAGGGGCTCGACGATGTGGATGAAGTGCAACCAGATGTCCCATCCTCTGAACGCTAGGGAAGCCTCCACCCACGGCTGTCCCTCGTGGCCCTCGTCCCTGTATGGTGTCCAGCGCACCTAAAAAGATGATCGAGTTTGAGTCAGCATGTAGAAGCATTTAAAGCATTTAAGAGTTCAGGATTTAGAATTTACCGACGCATAGGGTAACGAGTCAATGTCGTCCTAGATAGCCCGGGTCAACTGCTTGATCGACCCCATGTCCCTGGCAACGACCCACCGTCTCGCGATGGGGATCCACTCCGGGTGTAGCTCTGTGCCTCTCCCCAGGCCGGGGAGGTATAGGAAGCTCCAGATCTGCATAAGCCATGTCATTTGTCAGCATTTTAGTAAGTAGCAATCATGATCATAAGCATAATTAAAAGCATTTAGCATTTAGAAGTATTTACCTATAATAAAGGTGAGAAGCCGCCCAACATCATCTGCCGGTCAGTCGTGCTGAGTAACTTGAACAGGAAGGCTAGCACAGCTGCTCCCCAAGCATATCTCCCAACCTTGTCCAGATCTCTCAATAGCGGGAAGAGTATGACGCTCACTCCATCGGCTCTGGTGGCGAATAGCAACTTCCCGAACAGAACGATCAGGAAGCGCCTCAGAATCCTATCTCTCTCTGGTCCTGCCATGGCTGCCACTCTAGGGCGAATATGCTCTATCACTATGTCAATATGCTTCTCGGGTAACTCTCCCACTGAAAAGGCTGCTCCTCTCAACCCCAGACTCTCCTGGAGTATCCCTCGTCCTAGCTGGGACGAGTGGTGCCCCGACCTCATCAAGTCCAGCCCAAGCAACTCCTCTGCCATCGGTCGGTAATCGGTGTATGTGTAGCCTGTCACTGCTGCCCCGTGCACCCGCAACCCCGTAATCCTCGCCACATCTTCTAATGTCGTGATCATGTGACCCCATGGGAAGATGAACGCTCGACTGATCGGGTCCCATCTCTCATGCAGTGCATACACCGGGGCTGTGTCGACTCGGGTGACCTCAATGCTCAACACCACTCTGAATCCCATGGAAGCTAGCCGGTCCCTCTGGTAATCGGGCAATGCCTGGTACACCGCCCGAACTTGCAGCCATGAGATCCTCGTCCGTCTTTTCCCTTACACAGGTAGAACATAGGTTAGTCGTTGCATTTTTTTAATTTCATTACATTCAATAAGAATAAAACACAAAAAAAATTGAATAAACAAAATACAAAAATATATACATTCTATCTCTGGTTCCACTGGCGGCCCAAGGCTGGACCGTTAGAGTCCTCTGGCAGACTAAGGGTGGAGCGCCACATTCTGTAGTGGTCACTGGAACGACCGCTACGCTCCTCACGATTAGGCATTTTTCACTTCATTTCCCCAAGTGCTGGAAATGGCCCCAAGGGCCTACAATCGTCTCTAATGAGTCCCCAGACTCATTTTTACCCCATCCCACACACATGCAACCATTAAAAATCATAAAAAATGGGTTTTTGAGGCGGTGGCCTACCTCGGACGACCGGCCGCCCTTCTTCTTCTCCGACGTCTCCTCCGCTACCGTGGCTTCCTCCTCGCCTCTAGCAGCCTCTTCTGCCTCCTCTGGAGCTTCTACGGTCGTAGGGGAATCTCCTTCATTGGTTTGGGCCGCCGCCGACCGTTCTTCCTCCGATGGGTTCACCACTGGAGGTGTGTCCTCCTCCCGATCGATGCGGCGGCGAAAGCGTTTAATGGCCTTCCTCTTCGTTTATTCGTTCGGCGGTAGCCGCGGTGGTCACTGGTGGACTTCGCCGGAGTGGAATGGGGTTGCTCGGTTTGGGGCGTTTGGGTGTTTGGTTCGAATGAGTGTTGAATGGGGAGGAACCGAACGATCGGTTTGTTTTTTTGAACGCCCAGGAAAATTGGCTGTCTATCGTAAGACCATTACATATTGATGGCGCACCTCCCTTTGACCGTTTCTTATCTGAGCTACCCTTCTTGGGGTATGTGAACCGACGTTCTCTGGCGGTCCAAGATTTGACCATCAATTCCTTCTGGCGCTCCTCTATAAGACCGTTTCTATCTTGAACTTGATTGATGATTATTTTGCTTTGTCCGTTAAACTTTCATGTTATATTTATTATATCTCATGTTGTTGTTTCATGCCTATTCTTATGATCATGATTGATTGTTATTGATGGCTAACCCTTTTTTTGAGAAAAAAATCATGAACGCCATCACATCATGTCACAGCTCATCGGACAGGTAAGTCAAGTAAATATTTCAATCCCTGGTCCCTTAATGCATTACTATATGTTACCTTATGATATATCACCTCGAGAACTGGCTGGTCATTCATGTGTTCCAGGATCTAATGTTCCCCTTTAACAAAAATGATGATGATATAAGTTCACATGTTTAATCGTTGGATAGGCCGTTAGGTTGGCCGAGTTGGGAGACGATGGTTCTATCTTGCATGCTGTGGTTGCAGATAGTTTATTGACCCTGATTTGTCTGGTCTAGCAATACTATTCTCGAGTATTTTCCTATTTCGTTCTTTCTTTGCATTTATTTTGATGATTTCTTTATTTTAGCCCAGCATGCATCATACGCATCTTTGAGCATTCACGGGCCCTCATCTGTCTAGAACATCTTCGTAATGGTGGATAATTATGTATCCATGATCTTGAGTAAGGATAATTATTCCACTTTGAGTTGGAAGGTTTCCTTCGGTCTGTTTGCTTGGTCTGGTTAGCTGAGGATTCCTGTCTGGAGTTTAGTTAATCATCTCTTTACTTTTTCGTTGCTCCGGCCACTGGTCATGTTTTCCTTTCCTTAGTTGTTAGTTCCTCCAGGCATGTGTCTTTCGGTTTGCCGTTCCTTGTGATTAGTTCGAAGTTTTCTGAAAAAAATTTATCGCTCGTTGGTTAAGAACGGGTGTCGTTTACCTTAACGCCCGCTTTTCAGTCCACTCCGCTTCATTTCTGTTTCATCTCCATGTTCCATGTCATTTTTACTTCACCTCCGCTCGTTCCCATGCAAAGAGGACGTTAAGGAGGGGCATCTGTTGACACCCGTTTTATGACAAATAAGTTGGGTCATCTCCTTGCTCATCTTTATGATGCTCTGAGTTGTTCACCCTTACTGGGCCTTCTTGATCAATTTTGAGGTCTATTTCTTGGGTCACCTCTCCTTGGTTGGTCTGGTTAGCTGAGGATTCCTATCTGGAGTTTAGTTAATCATCTCTTTACTTTTCCGTTGCTCCGGCCACTGGTCGTGTTTTCCTTTCCTTAGTTGTTAGTTCCTCCTGGCATGTGTCTTTCGGTTTGCCGTTCCTTGTGATTAGTTCGAAGTTTTCTAAAAAAATTTTATCGCTCGTTGGTTAAGAATGGGTGTCGTTTACCTTAACGCCCACTTTTCAGTCCACTCCGCTTCATTTCTATTTCATCTCCATGTTCCATGTCATTTTTACTTCACCTCCGCTCGTTCCCCTGCAAAGAGGACGTTAAGGAGGGGCATCTGTTGACACCCGTTTTATGACCAATAAGTTGGGTCATCTCCTTGCTCATCTTTATGATGCTCCGAGTTGTTCACCCTTACTGGGGCTTCTTGATCAGTTTTGAGGTCTATTTCTTGGGTCACCTCGCCTTGGTTGGGTCTCGCTCCTCATTCTTTGTCCACTGGATGAAGCTTAGCAAGCTTTCATGTTATTTACCATCCCATTGTTTCTGGCGGCGTATCCCTGGTGCGTTTGCTGACGTGTAGCACTCCTGTTGGTGCGGACACCCGAGCTATTGAGAAGCACGATACGCCGAGCCACCGGTACCGTACGCGGAGCACCACCCAAGCTACTTCGGTGTCCATCTGGCTCGGAGACAGCCTGGAGACTCCCCCTTGAGTCTTGACATTTATCATATTTATTTGGACTTTATTTGTGTGTCATGTGTGTTTATGTAATTTTATTCGGTTTGTAATTTGGTTTGTAAGCGGGGTTTATGTGTAATATGGACCACCTGGCTCCCGCGGGCCCCCCAGCCCTCCTCCCATTGATCCACCTCACCCCTAGGGCCCGTGTGGGGTCAGTCAACATGTCAATTGTGGGCTTCTAGAAGGGTGGGCCAAGTAGGGGACAAAGGACTTAAAAAGTCCAACATGGATGCCATATGGTCCAAGGGGCACCCCCCCTTTTGGAATAAAATAGATAAATGTTGTAATTTCTTTAATTTGGTCCAACACATATGGGGAATTAAAAATGTGAACTTCCCTTTGTACCCCCCAAACCCTAGATCTAGGGTTAATTTGAGTCTTTTGGCATTTCATATAAATCCCTTCTATTTTCCATTTTTGAGGAATTAATGCATTCAATTGGAAGAAATTCTTGGAGCAAGGCTGGTGCGCCCCCCTCTCTCTCTCTTCTCTCTTCTTCTTGTAGCTGGGAAGGTTGCCTTCTGAGGTGGGAAGCCTCACATATCAGTTCCGGTGATCGCCGCCGCCGCCATCGCACCGCCACGGTTGCCGTCGGAGTTCTGTCTACTCAAGATAGCCAGCTCTTCCTCGAATTTTGGCTCCCAATTTCGTGATCTTCTTGAGCTGAACTTTTCAGAGGGTGTTCCATAGGTTCACTCCATGTTCCACAAAAATTGGTTTGGCCTCTAGTTCCCGATTTCCATTTTTACATTTTCGTCCACATTTCCCTTCTAGTTCTACCAGGTTTTTGTCTATAGTGACAGCAACCCTGAGTTTCCAATCTTCGGACCTCTTTTTGATTTTTCATGGAGCTCCCAAATTTACAGGAAGCTCTATCCACCAACCCCTCCATCCAAGAATTTTCTTGGAAGTTTTAAAGGTCATCTCATATTTTCTAAAAATCACCTTCAGATCCATCTACAGTTCTGTCTACCTCAGTCCAGATCCGACCACCCTCCAGTCTAAAATACCTTTCCCCATCCAAAGCTCAACAAAACCCTTCACAAAAAATATTTCCGTTTTCCTCTCTCTCCCCTTTATAAAGTTGATGAAGAGCTCAAAGTCTGAATCAGTGGTCTACCCCGCAGTCAAAGGCAGTTCTCAGGAAACTTCCCTGCTGTTCTGAGATTTCAGGTACTGTCCAACAGAAACTTCAAAAATAGTTTAAGGCCTGATCCGTGTAGAGCCAGTTCATCTCTTTAGCCCTATATTAAATTACTTCGAAAGATCGTTCCAATGGTACCACCTGAGCTTCGACCCGACGTCAGGATTGATCACAGTGGCCGATCTCGCCGGATCGCGCGCTGAAAAACAGAAGCACAAGTCCGTGGGCAGCAACTCCAACGCTTGGAGATCGGAGCCGATCGGTCACCGACCGGTGTTTTCGGCCGTCCGCCGTTCAGGGAGGCGCGCCACCAGGGGTCCCCATCACAGCAGGATCCACCCCACCAGAGGCGAAGGTTGGAGCGGTCCGTGGGCCCCACAGACCCGTAGATCGCGCCATCCGGACAGCACCAAAACACGGGTTCGGCACCGCCGAGACGACATCAAAATGCTGCCCGTCAACCCGATTGTCGCGACTCCCGGACCCCACATGTGACCTGTTACCTCCCTACGTGGAGTGGGTCAAAATTATTGTACTGCAGTAAAAGTGTTTAATCGGGAGTCCGTGATTGGCCGGGGTTGTCTTCCCCACGCCGGGTACGTGGAGGTACGATCGTAACTTCTTGGCATTACTTTGCTTAGCTAGTATATGGTCATATGCCGCTGCCGAGAGTGATAGGAACTAGCCCGTGAGTCCATGTCGCCACTGTGAGTGTGAGAGTGACCCGTCCCGTGGCTCAATCCGAGTCCGGAAGTGAGTCGACTACCCTTGAACTCTGCCGATTCCTCAACCGTGCACGATCCGCGTTTCCCTCGCTTGGGATGACGAGTGAGCTTGCGTTTCTGTTAACGACATATAGCCCATAGGAACTCATAGTGTCGGGCCGAAATCTCTCCAATTTGTGTGTTGCTGGTCGCATCTCCATCTAGAGTTTGAGGTCTGCATCATATAGAGTCGGTCTCCCGTGTCCGTCCCACATTAGTTTGGTATCAGAGCGAGTCGAGTCTAGGGTAGTCATTGCATAAGTCTCGCATGCATCATGGTCTAAGTCGAGTCTAGGATCATCATTATTTTCAAAACAAAAAAAAGTGTTTTAAAATTGCATTTCATTCCGATAATCTGGTATCTTAAACGTTGTTGTCCGAACGTTAGGCTATGCCTATCGGGAAGGCCGCACACTTGCGGGAGTGATCTTCGGATCGATTAACTCCGCCACGTATCGGATATTAGTTTAGGTCTAGGTGCATTAGTCGGTGTTTGCATCAGTTTATGTCTCCTAGTTCGTGTGTCTTTGCATGCCCACCCGTCGAGGTACCCAATACTCGCCACCACCACCTATGGCGGATTCCAGGGCCCGTAGCTCCGATGAGTCCTCGACGGCTGAGATGTTCCGAGCCATTATGGAACGTCTTGACACGCGTATGGATGGCCTTAGTATGCATCTAGATGGCGTAGGAATGCGTCTAGAAGGGAGAATGAAAGCCCTCGAGGATCGGGCCGAATCTTCGGACCAGTCCATCCAGGGTCTTGTAGGGAGGATTGCTGTCCTCGAGAGGGCCCCAGCGGCGGCGCAACCCGCGCCGACCAATGGTCAACAAGAGCCGGCTCAGCAACCTGCTGTACCAAGGGCTCAGGCAGTGGATGTTGGGAGGCAACATGTGCATATGGTGGATGACTATGCATCTGACAATGAGCAAGGTGGAAATGGTTGTCGTAATCAAGGACGGAACCATGATGATGATGATGACGACCGCATTCTTAGGGGCGTGCGTGCGGACCCTCCCACTTTTAGCGGGTCCTTGGACCCTAGGGTGTATTTGGATTGAGAGGCCGGCATGGACCGGTACTTCAAGTGGTTTGAGATGACGGACCACCAAAGAGTCTGATACGCGAAGATGAAGCTGCAAGGGTAGGCCCAAACTTATTGGACCAATATGGAGAGCCTGCTCAATCAGCGACGTCAACCCCAGATTGGTACTTGGGATGACATGAAAACCAAGCTGAGGGAGAAATACCTTCCTGCCTCATATCGCCAACGTCTCCTAGACAAATGGCAAAGCATCTCCTAAGGGAACCGATCCGTGACTGAGTACACCGCTGAGTTTGACGAGTATTACTTACGGTGTGGAGTTACGGAGGAGAGCACCATCACCATATCATGCTTTCGAAGAGGTCTACGGCCCAACTATCAATATGAACTCTTTCGCCGCAACGCGACCACTTTGGAGCAGGCGTATCAGGTTGCTCTCGAATTGGAACAATTCGAGGCCGAGTTCGAGTCTCCCCATCTGTTGGGCTCCTTCCCACTTTGTAGTGTCGAGCCCCGTGGCTCATCTGGCACGTATCCGAGGGCCCCCATGACTCGACCTCAAGAGCCCGCTCGCCCCGAGCCCTTTGCTCCTAGGCCTCGCCCTCCACCCTCGAGGGACTTTCCTCGTCCCCGGCATCTTATGAGACCCACAGCCCGTCCACCGGCACCCGCACCTCCTGCACGTCCTTTGCTACCTACACCTCCTATCCATCGGGAGGATAAGGGGAAAGGACCCATGATTGGGGAGCCCAGTGGATCACGGCAACAGTGTTATCGCTGCAATGGGTTTGGCCATTTCACCAACCAGTGTCCCACCCGCCCATCTCTTATCATTGGGGACACACAGGCCGAGGATACCACCCCTGCGGGCCTCGAGTTAGTCACCTATGAAGCAGATCAGGAGCTAGTTGACGAATACTATGAGATTGAAGGTGACGGCCAGGATGCCCCACATCCCGATGATGCCCACGTTGGGGTCATCAGGTGTATTCTCACCCAGCCGCAGGCCAGTGATGACTGGGATCGGACCACTATTTTTCATACCTTCTGTAGGTTGGGCAAGCATGTGTGTAAAGTGATCATCGATAGCGGGAGTTGCATCAATGCAATCTCCACGGGTGCTTTCTCCCGTCTTGGTCTTACACCCGTGGATCACCCTAGCCCCTATCGTGTATCATGGGTGGATTTCACTTCCATCCCGATCAGGCTGCGGTGCTTGGTCCCACTACAGTTCTATGCCTACCGTGATGAGGTATGGTGTGATGTCCTACCCATGGAGGTGGGCAATATTATTTTGGTAGGCCGTGGTTATTCGATCGGGATGCCACACTCCATGGCCGGTCGAACACCTATACCTTCGACCATGATGGCCAACGGATTACTCTCCAACCTCATCAGCCCAAGAGCCCATCAGTTAGGGGTCCTACTAGCCCTAGTGCTCCGGAGCCTTCCATTCCCGGGCCCGGTACCCCGTCCCCAGCTCGGGCTATGACCGTTACCTCTGACCCAGGTGAGCCCTCGACTAGGAGATTGATGTTGATTAGCTCTCAGGAAATAGAGCGGGAGGCTAGTTGGGGCTGCCCCGTGTTTGCCATTGCGGTCCGAGAGGTAGAGAGAGACTCCGAGGGTGAACTCCCACCCGATGTCATTCCTATTCTGTAGGAGTTTGCTGATATTTTTCTCGAGGAGCTTCCCGAGGGACTCCCACCTATGCGGGATATTCAGCATGCCATCGACCTTATTCCTGGCTCTTCATTTCCCAACCTTCCTCATTATCGCATGAGTCCCACGGAACATGCCGAGCTAAAACGACAGGTCGATGTGTTGATGCAGAGGGGATCTGTTCGGGATAGCATGAGTCCATGTGCTATACCCGCTTTACTCGCCCCGAAGAAGGATGGCACGTAGAGAATGTGCATTGATAGCCGTGCCATCAACAAAATCACCGTGAAGTACAGGTTCCCTATTCCCAGCCTGGATGACATGCTAGACATGATGGCTGGTGCCACCATCTTCTCAAAGATTGATCTTAAGAGTGGCTACCATCAGGTGAGGATTAGGCCAGGTGATGAGTGGAAGACTGCATTCAAGACCAAGGATGGTCTATATGAGTGGTTGGTCATGCCTTTTGGGTTGACCAATGCCCCTAGCACATTCATGCGACTCATGACACAGGTCCTTCGACCTTTCATTGGAGTCTTTTTGGTGGTGTACTTCGATGATATCCTTATCTATAGTCGCACCACGGGAGACCACTTAGACCACCTTAGGCAGGTCTGTCTTCTTCTTAGGCGAGAACAGTTGTATGCAAACCCACAGAAGTGTGCCTTCATGACACCTCAGCTTACCTTCTTGGGTTTTATTGTGTCTAGTACTGGGGTCTCCGCCGATCCGGAGAAAGTCCGGGCCATTGTTGAGTGGCCGGAACCCCGTACGGTCCATGATGTCCGTAGCTTCCATGGCCTTGCGATGTTCTATCGTCGTTTCATCCACGGATTTAGCTCCGTCACTGCCCCGATCACGGATTGTATCAGGAAGGGCACATTTGTTTGGACGAAGGCCGCAGCTGCCGCCTTCAAGGACATCAAGGAGCGCATGACCCAGACACCTATCATTCGATTGCCTGATTTCTCGAAGGTGTTTGAGGTCTCTTGTGATGCGTCGGGTGTTGGGATAGGAGGAGTGTTGAGTCAGGAGTCCCACCCTGGTCGCATATTTCAGCGAGAAGCTGAATGACGCGAAGCTGCGATACTCCACTTATGATAAGGAATTCTACGCAGTTGTTCAGGCTCTTAGGCATTGGAGGCACTATCTTTTACATCAGGAGTTTGTCTTATACTCCGATCATAAGGCTTTGAGGTACCTCCATTCCAAAAAGAAGCTTAATTCGCGTCACAGTCGTTGGGTTGAGTATCTCCAACAGTTCACCTTTGTGCTTAAACATAAGGCTGGAGTGGAGTACAAGGTAGCTGATGCCTTGAGTCGGCGACCATGTTTGCTGACCACCATGAGTGCCGAGGTTATAGGGCTAGAAAAGATGAGAGAGGCCTATTTCGACTGTCCTGACTTTGGTCAGATTTATGCCACTCTCCAGGCCGGACCCTCGAGAGACTATGATGACTATGTGCTTCAGGAGGGATACCTCTTTCGAGGAGGTAGGCTTTGTGTTCCCCGAACTTCGGTTCGAGACTTCTTAGTCTAGGAGCTACATGCGGGAGGTCTAGCCGGCCACTTTGGTCGGAACAAGACTATTAAGGCAGTTGAGCATAGATTTTATTGGCCGAGCTTGAATCGTGATGTTGCTCACATTGTGGCTCAGTGCCGTACATGTGCTACGGCCAAGATGAAGAAGTAAGCTCGGGCCTCTATACGCCTCTTCCCGTGCCTGATGCACCGTGGCAGGATGTTAGCATGGATTTTATCTTGGGATTGTCAGGTACCTCTAGGAAGCATGATTCGGTCTATGTGGTTATTGACCGATTCTCGAAGATGGCCCTTTTCATTCCTTGCTCCAAGACTTCGGATGCTTCGAGGGTGGCCCGCATTTTTCTTACTCATGTGGTGTGCAAGTTTGGGTTGCCTCGTACCATAGTGTCTGACCGTGATGTTAGATTCACTAGTTATTTTTGGAAGACACTATGGCATATGTTGGGTACTCACCTCAAGTTTTCCACTGCATATCATCCCCAGACAGATGGTCAGACCGAGGTGGTCAATAGGAGTCTGGGAGACCTTTTGAGGTGTCTTGTCAGGGACCGCATAAGGGACTGGGATCTCATATTACCATTGGCAGAATTTGCATATAATGATTCAGTTAATAGGTCTACCGGCATGAGTCCATTCGAGATTGTCACAGGTCGTAGGCCTAGGAAGCCAGTGGATCTTGTCCCCATGCCCGTCCATGCACGAGTGTCGGAGTCTGCCGAGTCATTTGCTAGGCATGTTAGGAGTCTGCATGATGACATCGTCGTCACATTGAGGCCAGCAATGCACGGTATAAGGAGCTAGCCGATGCCCACCGACACCACCGAGAGTTCCAAGAGGGTGAATATGTCATGATCAGGGTAAGACCTGAACGGTTTCCCTCTGGAACCATTAAGAAATTGCAAGCTCGCGGAGCCGGTCCATTTAGAGTGTTGAACGCGTTGGATCTAATGCGTATGTTGTGGACATGCCCGAGGAATATGGTATAAGCTCTACTTTCAATGTATCGGATCTAGTTACATATAGGGACCCAGCGGTGATCCCTAGTGAGCCTTTCGAGCCATCCCCTCCCATTGAGAGTGATCCCACACCTGAGTGTCCACCTCCCGCCCCTTTTCCATGGACGCGAGAGCATATAGATCATATACTGGATGAGCAGGTGACAGTTACCAGGAGTGGATCCTACCCGCGCTACCTAGTGCGATGGAGAGGACGGCTCGCCACCGAGGATACATGGATCACCCATGGAGAGTTGCAGCGAATTGATCTGGACCTACTGGAGCGGTACCACAGTGATGCAGACCCTTACTCGACAGGGTCGAGTTTCTCCCACCCGGGGATAATTGGTACGGACACCCAAGCGATTGAGAAGCACGATACGCCGAGCCACCGGTACCGTATGCGGAGCACCACCCGAGCTACTTCGGCGTCCATCTAGCTCAGAGATAGCCTGGAGACTCCCCCTTGAGTCTTGACATTTATCATATTTATTTGGACTTTATTTGTGTGTCATGTGTGTTTATGTAATTTTATTCGGTTGGTAATTTGGTTTGTAAGAGGGGTTTATGTGTAATATGGACCACCTGGCTCCCGCGGGCCCCCCAGCCCTCCTCCCATTGATCCACCTCACCCCTAGGGCCCATGTGGGGTCAGTCAACATGTCGATTGTGGGCTTCTAGAAGGGTGGGCCAAGTAGGGGACAAAGGACTTAAAAATTCCAACATGGATGCCATATGGTCCAAGGGGCGCCCACCCCCCTTTTGGAATAAAGTAGATAAATGTTGTAATTTCTTTAATTTGGTCCAACACACATGGGGAATTAAAAATGTGAACTTCCCTTTGTACCTTCCCAAACCCCATATCTAGGGTTAATTTGAGTCTTTTGGCATTTCATATAAATGCCTTGTATTTTCCATTTTTGAGGAATTAATGCATTCAATTGGAAGAAATTCTTGGAGCAAGGCTGGTGCGCCCCCCCCTCTCTCTCTTCTCTCTTCTTATTGCAGCTGGGAAGGTTGCCTTCTGAGGTGGGAAGCCTCACATATCAGTTCCGGTGATCGCCGCCACCGCCATCGTGCCGCCATCGCACCGCCACGGTTGCCGTCAGAGTTCTGTCTACTCAAGACAGCCAACTCTTCCACGCATTTTGGCTCTCAACCACGTGATCTTCTTGAGCTGAAATTTTTAGACGGTGTTCTAGAGGTTCCCTCCATATTCTAAAAAAATTGGTTTGGCCTCTAGTTCCCGATTTCCATTTTTACATTTTCGTCCATCTTTCCCTTCCAGTTCTGCCATATTTCTGTCTACAGTGACAGCAACCCTGAGTTTCCAATCTTCGGACCTCTTTTTGATTTTTCATGGAGCTCCCAAATTTACAGGAAGTTCTATCCACCAACCCCTCCATCCAAGAATTTTCTTGGAAGTTTTAAAGGTCATATCATATTTTCTAAAAATCACCTTCAGATCCATCTACAGTTCTGTCTACCTCAGTTCAGATCCGACCACCCTCCAGTCTAAAATACCTTTCCCCATCCAAAGCTCAACAAAACCCTTCACAAAAAATATTTCCGTTTTCCTCTCTCTCCCCTTTATAAAGTTGATGAAGAGCTCGAAGTCTGAATCAGTGGTCTACCCCGCGGCCAAAGGCAGTTCTCAGGAAACTTCCCTGCTTTTCTGAGATTTCGGGTACTGTCCAATAGAAACTTCAAAAATAGTTTAAGGCCATATCCGTGTAGATTCAGTTCATCTCTCTGGCCCTATATTGAATTACTTCGAAAGAGATTTCCAACAGTACCTCCTGAGCTTCGATCCGACATTAGGATTGATCACAACGGCCGATCTCGCCGGATCGTGCGCTGAAAAATAGAAGCATACGTCCGTGGGCAGCAACTCCAACGCTTGGAGATCGGAGCCGATCGGTCACCCACCGGTGTTTCCGGCCGACCGCCGTCCAGGGAGACGCGCCAGCAGGGGTCTCCATCACAGCGGGACCCACCCCACAAGAGTCGGAGGTTGGAGCGGTCCGTGGGCCCCACGGACCCGTAGATCGCGCCGTCTGGACAGCACCAAAACGGGGGTTCGGCACTGCCGGGACGACATCAAAATGCTGCCTGTCAACCCGATTGTCGCGACTCCCGGACCTCACATGTGACCTGTTATCTCCCTGCGTGGAGTGGGTCAAAATTATTGTACTACTATAAAAGTGTTTAACCGGGAGTCCGTGATTGGCCGGGGTTGTCTTCCCCACGCCGGGTGCATGGAGGTACGATCGTAACTTCTTGGCATTACTTTGCTTAGCTAGTATATGGTCATATGCCGCTGCCAAGAGTGATAGGAACTAGCCCGTGAGTCCATGTTACCGCTGTGAGTGTGAGAGTGCCCCGTCTCGTGCCTCCATCCAAGTCCGGAAGTGAGTCTACTACCCTTGAACTCTACCGGTTCCTCAACCGTGCACGATCCGCATTTCCCTCGCTTGGGACAACGAGTGAGCTTGCGTTTCTGTTAGCGACGTATAGCCCATAAGAACTCATAGTGTCGTGTCGAAATCTCTCCAATTTGTGTGTTGCTGGTCGCATCTCCATCTAGAGCTCGAGGTCCGCATCATATAGAGTCGGTATCCCGTGTCCGTCCCGCATCACCTGTCTTCGACCGCTTGATGACGCCATAGTCCAAAAGCCAACATCCTTTGTCAAGCTTTATCTTATCTTATCCGTTGTGCTTTAGCGGTCTATCGTGGGATGGTCATATGCTTCTGGCGCATGAGCTTTCGACCGCCACCTTCTTGCAGAGTCCTTATTATGAAAACTTTGCCCGTTAAGCGTTATCTATTGTTGGATAACGCAGGGTGGCAGTCTATTCTTGGGCCGTCAAATGGCTCTGGCGGTTTATCGTAAGGCCGTCAAGTCAGGCAGAGAGTTCTAGCAGGACTGCTCTTTCTCTGCTACGCCGTGGCTGAATTAAGAGTTTGATTTGATGATTTCTCCCTCGATATTCATCCTTATAAACCTTCGTTTGTTTCTGTGGTCTCTTGGGAGTATTATCTTCAAGGATTATCTGATTTTGGCCTAATTTCGAGTCATTATCTCTCCAACTCGAGCCTGGACTTTGAGGGTCTATAAATAGAACCCTTGACTTCATGGGTTGAGGAGGAGATTTTTGGAGTTCACGTCGAAGTGTTGCTGCATCCTGGAGCTAGAACCAATCAAGGATAGCTACTTCCCACGTCCATCTGCCTCCTAAGTCCAGGGAGTATCAAGTTCCAAAGATCTTAGTGTTCTCTTGTGTTTTTAGTTCGTCTTTCCCCCTCATAAGCATCGAAAGCATTTTCCTCCTCTTCTCTCACGTTCTTCATCTTCTGCATCATTTTAAAACCTCCTCCCATCTTTTTAAAACGCCCCACAGGGGTTAAAAAACAACCTCTCTGGTATTCCCCTCTCCTTTTGTATATTTTCAAGTTTTCTTCCATTATAGTTATTACACTCTTCAAAGGGCTAATCTGGGTTATTTCTCTGTGTCTCTACACATTTTTGCAGGTTTTACAGGTCCATAGCACGAGGCCCAAGTCTTCTGGCCTGCTGGAAGAAGTGGAGATCAAAGTCCCAAAGTCCCTCTTCTGCGGTTCTCTAGCAGTTGCATATTGGATCGCTAAAGTCATCTAGCGGTTTATCGTAAGACCGCTAATTCATCTGGCGCGCCTATCTTCGATCGTCATTATTAGCAGAAGTGTAGTTTTCTCCCTCCCGTGGGCGGGTGTTGCATCCACCTATTTCCAAGGTCTTTAGCCTGACTTTGGCTGGTTAAGTACTTTGGTGGCGATCACATTTTTCTAGTTTGGGCAGTAGTTCTCTCTCTTTCCTCATATATCTTCTCTACTTGCTTGCTCTACACCCACGGTGTGTGCTTTCTTTTATTCCCTTTGCTCCAAGCTCCGGCATGTGTTTTTTTCTTTTTCCTTGCTTAGTTCTGATAAAGATGGCATGCCCATGCTTAGATTCCATGATGATTGCCTAGGTTCATGCTGCACATGTTCATAGGTTGATTGATTGCATATTACCTTGTTGATATCTTTATTGTTGACATCATATTCATTTGCAAAGGAACCAATTAAAACCAACAATGGCCAGGGCCAACATGCACCGACCTTGCTTATGGCTTGAACTTAACATGCACTGACCTCTCTTTTGGCCTGAACTAAACATGCACCGACCTTGTTTATGGCTTGAACTGGACATGCACCGACCTCTCTTTTGGCCTGAACTAAACATGCACCGACCTTGTTTATGGTTTGAACTGAACATGCACCGACCTCTCTTTTGGCCTGAACAAAACATGCACCGACCTTACTTATGGCTTGAACTGAACATGCACCGACCACTCCTTTGGCCTGAACTAAACATGCACCGACCTTATTTATGGCTTGAACTGAACATGCACCAATCTCTCCTTTGGCCTGAACTAAACATGCACTGACCTTACTATGGATATTAGGAACCATGCACAGACCTTGCCATGAAACATATGAAATGTACAGAGACCTTGCAAGGAACATATGAAATGTACACAGACCTTGGCTCACAGACTGACCTTCCTAGGGGCTGTGCAATTCCTTAGAGACACAGAGGTAACACGTGGAAGCCCAAAACTTGATGAAACCGAAAATCAAAATGAACATGGTGGTGGTCCCCACGTGCCCTTAATCCCCTTTTTAAGTGTATAAAATATATTTAAAACCGTTCTGACGTAGTATTGACCCCCTAAAGTTTAAGGTTAGCTGCCTACCTTTGAGATGTCAACCGACGATCCGGGGATAATATCCACACCCCAGATCCTCCTCAACTTTTACCCCTTTCGATCCGGGGATGAGATCCACACCCCAGATCCTCCCAAGACATCGCTGCAGGTTCACCCTTCTACGAAGTGCCCAGGTCCCTCACCTCTCTTCCCTACCCAAGGGAAAACGTAGGTGGCAGAAAATGGAAGAGTAGTGTTGCTAAAAGGCTGACCACCCATGACACCCCCCTCTTTTTATAGTTTCTTTCAAGTCTTCCAAGGTTCTCCTACGACCCAGAAGGCTCGCACTTGCTTCCCAAGGTCGATGGTTTAAGGAAGGTTAATGCTAAGCATCCTTTCGGTTTGAACAGAGGTGACCCTTCATCTACCCGGTCAAAGATGCGAATCGGCGCGTTTATTTGTTAGGATGTAGGTTGGGATGTCTTCATATGAAATGAAGAGGACTTCCAGATCTAACTTTTAGTCTAAGCTTCATTGAAATTCAGTATCCCTATCCGAAGTTATGATTTTTGCAAATTTATCATATATTCACCCTTATTCAAATTGTGACCTTTCAGTACTCCGAGGAAACCCAGGCACAACTCTATTATCCAGTCCCTATTGGGCCCCGACCCTATCATAGAAGTTGTGGCTAACATCCTACTCAAAATTTTGGCCTTGGTTTCAGGTCATATCATTAACCACAGGCGAAGTTATGAATTTCCCATTAATTACCTTTGAATTTTCCCAACATTCACACCCCTTCGTGATAGCTGTCAGCCAAAAGGTTCTGGGCCAATGTTCTGGTGCGAATTGAGCTTTTTCTCTAACAAAGGAGTTTGGGCTAAGGGCCCAAGCTTTCTAACGAGCCTAGTTTCATCCTTTTCTGATCTTCCTACGTTAAGTTACGGGTTTTCTAAGGATTCTTAATTAATCAGTCCAGATTCTCGGCTCATTGAGTCTTGCGGGTCTAAATTATACCCGATTGGCTAGTGCTCATTTAGCGGTCATAACATTTAAAGTGCAGGGAGATTGTGAGAGTCACCTTCTCTTTCTATCGGCCGGTCGATGAAGAGAGTTTCTCTTTGTTGATTACCCTTGCAAAATAAATAAAACACCAACAAAAGATATTGATTAGAAATCAAAGATATGTAGCATCAAAATACAAAGCTAAATGTGAACATGGAAAGCATGGATATGAACATATCTTATTGGTGTTTAGCCTTTAAACCCCTATGCAAGGGGTTGATAAAAGATGATGTATGATAATAAGTGTGTGCAAGTGTTGCACTAAAGGAGGTGTGCTAGAGTGCACAAGTGGGAAATCTCACTATTGAGACGATAAGATAAAAGAAAGAGGTAGAAGCGTGATACATAAGCTAAATGTAATGCATGAAAGAAATAAAAGAAAGATGAAGGAGAGGGAAGGCTTATGGCTTTTCTCCAACTGGCTTCAAGGGATGAAGATCTTCAATGTGCTCCAAGGGAAGAAGGGGCTCCAAAGGATGAAAAGGCTCCAAATTTTTAAGGGAGGAAGAAGAACTGCATGGATGAAGCTTTAAGGTACATGGGAGTCTCCTCCATGAGCCTCCAATCCAGCAGCACCTCCCCTTGAATTATTGTTGATGTCTTCAACACAAGGGAGAGAGGGGTCCTATTTATAGGGTTGAAATTCAGAGTTTAATCCTATAGAAATTAGGAAATCATGTTTTAGTTGGATTTGGCAAGAGATAAACTTTATCCAAGTGTCCCTTCAACCTTGGAAAGTCTTAGGACTCCTTTCCCAAGTGAAAATGGGCTCAAAAGAGAGAAATAAGGAGGTTCTGCCAGAGTTTGAATCTCTAAAAGAATTGGCGACCACACAGTCGGTCGCTATTTAAAAGGGTGCCCACGTGAAGCATCGCTAATTCCAAAGTGTTTCGAGACCGATTCGGACTTTCCAAAATTTGAAAAGAATTGGCAACCATGAGGTGGTCGGTAATTAGAAATTACTACGAGTTTCAGACAGAGATAAAAGCTCAAAATATAGCAAGGGAATTGGCGACTTTCCACACGAGCCCCCATTCATGAAATAACGACCTTCTGGGAAGTCGTGGAATAAAAAATAATCCAAATTTGGCTCATAATGTGAAGAAAAGAATTGGTGACCTTCCGCACGGTCGCTATTTAAAGAATTGGCGACCTTCCAGAGTGTCATTAATTCTTAGATTTTGAAAATGGTCAAATGGGAATCCTGCAGGGAATTGGCACCCTCTGGGCTGCCATGTCTCAGGGAATTGGCGCCCCTGGGTCTGCCATCTTTTAGAACAGGCAAGAGACGCACAGGGAATGGGTGCCCCTAGCCTGGGCGCCAATTTCACTGGGCACCCAGGTCATGGGCTCCATTCACAAGAATGGGCACCCACTGCTTGGGCGCCCATTAAATAGTGCCCGGGTCCCCGCCACAAATTGGTTCAGCCATTAAGCTCATCTCAAATTCCTCTTGCATAATTTCTATAAATTCATCGCATAAGGTATTGTTAGTAGCTCCAAAAATAATGTCATCAACATACACTTGAACTACTAATATGTCTTTACTTGATTTTCTCGTGTAGAGTGTTTGGTCAACCTTACCTCTTTTGAAACCATTTTCAGTCAGGAATGAGGTGAGCCTTTCATACCATACCCTCGGTGCTTGCTTTAACCCGTACAAGACCTTCTGCAACTTGTACACATGCTTTGGATGCTTTGAATCTTCAAAACCTGGAGGTTGCTCCCATCTTGAGGATTACCGATTATGTTTTCAGCTGGATGATCCTTCAAGAATGTAGAAGAATTGGGCAAGTCGGGATGCTGCACTTGTTGCTCTTGAAATGTTTCAATTGAAGGATCTTCATCCTTTTCACTTTTGTTGAAGATCCCTTCAGTTGGTTCGTCCTTGGCCTTAGCATTATTTGGACGTTTGGAATTTTTATCTGCATCCACAATTAGAACAAGTTGACTTGTCAATTTTAATTCAGATTCATCAAAGATCACATGAGGACTTTGTTCAACAACCAAAGTCCTCTTATTAAACAATCTGTAAGCTCTAGAATTCAGTGCATAACCTAGAAAAATTCCTTTATCACTTTTCTCATCAAACTTACCTCGGTTCGACTTACCATTGTTCAGGATGAAGCATGGGCATCCAAATGGTTTAATATGGGAAATGTTTGGTTTCTTACCCTTGTAAAGCTCATACGAGGTTTTCTTTAAAATGGGCCTTACCATTGCCCTGTTGATGATATAACACGTTGTACTTATCGCCTCAGCGTAAAAATATTTTGGTAGAGAATTTTCACTTAACATGGTCCGTGCCATGTCTATCAGGGTTCTGTTTTTCCTCTCCACCACTCCATTTTGTTGAGGCGTCCTTGGTGATGAGAAGTTGTGCGTGTATCCCTGCTCCTCACAGAAACTGCTGAATTCATGATTCTCAAACTCACCACCGTGATCACTTTAGATGGTGGTGATAAGGTACCCTCTATCATTTTGGATTTTCCTGCAAAACACTTGAAATTCCGTCAAGGCATCACTTTTATTAGCTAAACATAACACCCATGTAAATCTGGAGTAATCATCAACTATAATAAATCCAAAAGATTTAACTCCTAGGCTAGATGTCATAGTAGGGTGAAAGAGCTCAAGATGCAACAATTCTAGAGGCCGGGAGGTAGAAACAATATTCTTATTTTTGAAAGATATGTGTGTTTGCTTGCCTTTTGTGCAAACCTCACCGATTTGATCACTTTCAAATTTTAATTTAGGCAATCCGTTCACCAAGTGATGTCTAGACAATTTGGAGAGTACTCCAAAACTAGAATGGCCTAATCTTCGGTGCCATAGCCATGCATTCTCATGATTACTTGCAATCAAGCACATGTCATCACATGAGACATCATCAATATCAACAGTATAGACATTGTTATTTCTTTTTCCAATGAATTTGATCTCATTTGTGTTCTTATTCATGACAATGCAATGTATTTCATCAAAAACAATCTTGAATCCTTTGTCGCATAACTGGCTTATGCTCGAAAGATTGTGATTTAAGCCCTTTACCAAAAGCACATTCTCGATAAGAGTTTCAGAATTCTTACCAATATTGCCGATTCCAATGATTTTACCTTTGTCCTTGCCACCAAAGGCAACTGAACCTCCATCCTTGTATTGTAGTGTTGAGAACACCTTCTTGTCCCTTGTCATATGCCGTGAACATCCGCTTTCCAGGTGCCATTTGCTCCCCCTGGCTTCAAGACATATCTGCAAGAAGCAACATTCTCATCCAATTATTTTTGGTATCCAAACCAATTTAGGTCCGTAGGAGTTAGTCCAGTTCTATGCATATCTTTTTCTGGTCCAAATGGCATGATTTCTTTGATTGTTTTATTTGAACTAATAATTAGCAATAACATATCCAAATCTACCATAATGAAAGCAATTGACATTTGAAAATCTTCTTTGGAATTGACGTGGTTTAGGTTGAACATGTTTTGGCTTGGAGTGAGAACATGAAGCATAGTTATTATCTTTTTCATGAACATAGGATGTAGTGATCTTATCCTCAAAGGATTTTTTGTTTTGGGGAATGTATCATAATCCTTCCTTTTGGAAGTTAATCTTGACTCCCAACAAATTGTCTAAGTTTTGTTTGCCTTTAACAAACCTAGACAGAGTGGACTGAAGTTCAGCCACTTCTCCAACCAAACTCACGTTTTTCTTTTCAAGTTCTGAATTTGTGAATTTCAGAACTTCTTCTTCACTTTTCAATTTTTCAAAACCTTTTTCAATTTCAGATAATTTGCACATCAATTCTTCTTGATTTTTCTCACTGGCTAAGATTGTTTGTAACAAACTTTCTTTTTCTTCAGTTAATTCGAACCACTCCTCTTCTAGTTTCTCAAACTTCACATAAATATCCTCATGAGTTAAATCATCAATCTTCTTTTTGAGAGTTTTATTTTCAGATCTGATTTTTTTATATTTGGTATACATTTTTTATATTCTGACTCCCATTGTTTATTTGAAATAAAATTAGGGTCAGAATTTACCTCAGTTGAATCATCTTCATATGCCATGAGACACAAGCTCTCCACTAGCTCTTGGATCTCCTCGTCGGACGGTTCGTCCTCTTCGTCGCTCCATGTGGCGACCATTGCTTGGGGTTTCTTGAGCTTGTCCTTCTTGAATTTCCTCTTTAGATCTGGACACTCTCCTCTCATGTGCCTGAGCTTCTTGCATTCATAATAAATGACATTATTGGGCTTGCTCGACTCGCCCTTGGTTTGAACGGGCTTCCTTTGCCCCTTTCTGAAATTGCTTTGGAAGTTTCTCTTCTTTCTAAAAAATCTCTTTACTTGGCGAGTTATCATGGCCAACTCTTCTTCTTCATTGCTTCCCTCGCTGGATTCTTCTTCTTGGAAGTCATCATCAGATTGGTGAGCTTTCAATCCCACCACTTTCTTCTTCTTAGTTTCTTCCTCGGTTGTTCTCCTCATGTTTATCTCATAGGTCATAAGTGACCCTATGAGCTCATCCAGAGGGTGTGTGGATAAATTTTTTGAGTCTTCAATAATAGTGGCCTTAGTATGCCATGCTGGTGTAAGTGATCTCAAAACCTTCCTCACAAGATCAGAGTTTGTGTACTCCTTTCTAAGGCTTTTGAGACCATTTGTGATCTCAGTTAGTCTCGCGAACATCTATGAGATGGTTTCTTCAGATTTCATTTTGAATAGCTTATAGTCTCTAACAAGTAGATTGCCCTTGGTCTCCTTGACCTCTGAGGTTCCCTCATATATGAGCCACAAACTTGTCCCACATCTCCTTCGCTGAACTGCACATGGATACACGAGAAAACTCATTAGGATGTATGGCACATTGCATAATTTTCATAGCATTAAAATTTACAGTGCATTTATTAATTTCCTCGGGTGTCCATTTTTCTTCATCATCTGAGAGTTTATACGGACCCTTGTCCACAACCCTCCAGACTTCGTACACCTGAGACCTTAGGAAAACATGCATTCTATTTTTCCAGCAGGAGTAATTTGAACCGTCAAAGAAGGGAGGACGATTAATGGAGTGGCCCTCAGGCATCAAACCTTTGTTTGCCATTGATCTAGATCTAACTCTATATCGGTAGATCTGAAGGAAATAGAGCCTTGGCTCCGATACCAATTGAAGTCCCACGATCAATGACACATAAGAGGGGGGTGAATTGGGTGATAACAAATTTCAAGAAAACTTTAACTGATTTGAAGTTTGTATGAAGAAATAACAATCAACAAATTAGATCTGATGCAGACCAAAATAGATCTTATCAAAATCACCACTACAATAGCTCTTTGGTACTAGGCGGAGTTTGCGAATCCGAAGATTCTCTCACGCAAGGTGTTATCTTCCCGACATTACTAACCTTGTCAGTTCAAACCCGGATTTTGATATACCAGAGATTTATTAGAGAGTGATCGATTAAACTAGATCTAAACGAAGAAATCAGCTGATGCAATATATGAACATCCTAGAACATAATTGGAGGTAGAAGATAAGGAACAAACCACACAAGAGACAGCGATTTTGAGGTGGTTCAGATGCAGCAACGGTAACCTACGTCCACCCCTCACAAACTGTGAGGATTCACACACTATCTTATAAAGGATTACAAGATCAAACCACACACACAAACTCGTGAGGAGTTCGGAACTCCCACGAAGGTGCACAAGCACCGAATCACACAGAAATGTGAAGAAGAAGAACCACACACACACACAGATCTGCATAGATCCACACACACAAATGTTTAGATATTATAAGGACACACACTTGAAGCTCAATTTGAAATGGAAGGAGAAACACAAAATGAGAACTTCAGATTTAGGCTCCCCCTTGGTGGATGAAGAGGATGTTGGATGAAGCTTGCTCCTTAGCTTGATCTTCACTTGAATGGCTTGCAGATGATCTTGAGAACCTTGCTCTTGGATTAAGAACACTTGGATGTAGCACTATTCACGGAGCTACAGTAGCAGCACTCTTTCTCCCTTGGTAGCCCCCTTTGATCTCCTTCGAGTGATTAGGGTTTTTGACCCCAAAGTGATGTTTTTATAGATCTTAGATGGTCAAGAGACAAGCCAGGAACCAGATCCACAAATCATGGCATGTCTGGTGGCTTTGGGATTAAACAAACCAAGGGAAAGAGGATTCCCATGTTGAAGAACACAAAGTCAACAATTACTGCCTCGAAGCTGGCGGTCGACCGGACGACATGGGGCGGTCGACCGAAATTTTATAGAAATGAGGCTTTCAACGCTGGGAAAACTGGTCGACCGGCCCCTGACCGGCGATCGACCACAAGCTGGAAAATCTGCATTTTTAAGAGAGTTAGCCAATAAATCATAATCTGTGAATGAATCATTTTATGACCATATCTTATTCCAATCAAAATGAGTTGGTTGAGCTTATCCTGGACATTTCTTGAACCAAGGTGGATTTAGGTATTTGCTTGCATAAGGATGGCTTTGAGAGTGGTTTAAGCTAGTTATAACTTAGGTTGTATTACAGGGGTTTTGTTATCATCAAAATCATCTGGAGACACTCAACAGAAAGGTCCAGGTTAACGGTATATCATCGATCTCGATGATGATGACGCGGATCATCGTTGGTTTGTTCATCTGCATTGGTTAAATGCCGAAGCAAAGATAAGTTTATTCATTAACGAGGATGAAAGGTCAGGGTTAATGGTATGTTCACCGATCTTGACAATGATGATGAGGATCAACGTTGGTTTGTTCATCGACATTGGCTAAAAAAGCAAAGATAGGTTTAATCATCAACGAGGACGAAAGGTCCGGGTTAACGGTATATTCAACGATCTTGATGATGATGACGAGGATCAGCGTTGGTTTGTTCATCGGCATTGGTTAAATGTCCATGCAAAGATAGGTTTAATCATTAACGAGGATGAAAGGTTTGGGTTAACGGTATATTTAAGCAGATTTCCAGTGGGACTTGTGATGAGCGTCCTATTTAGAATTTTCATATGAGTAAATATAGAAGGGAACTCTTGGTTACCACATTACTGACCCAAGCGCCCTTTCGGGTTTTCGCCAAAGCCAGCCCCCTCTTACTTTTGCTCACGCGCCCTTCTAGGTTTTCACGTGACGGGGTACCCGATTTTATCTGCAGCGCCCTTTCGGGTTTTCGCAACAGCCGAGTTATAGCCATTTTTGCCCCTGCCGAGAATATTCTGGCAAGTCTGGCGGGGTACCTCTATTTTAAGCCCCCCCCATTTTTTTTGAATAAAAATCAAGGGATGAGGATGTAATAACGGGTTGACATCTGATGCTCGCTCTTGATAGTAGCGTGTGGATATTTTCTAGGGCACAAAGCCTTGCGCCAGACAAGGTTTACTCATTGGCAAGAAGACCATGCCAACACAAAAGAAAGAGTTTATGCGCCGATTCGGACGTAAGGTCCGCAATGACGGTAATGCGTGGATGTCGGCTAGGGCATGAAGCCTTGCACTGGACAAGGTTTAATCGTTGGCAAGAAGATAATGCCATCGCGAAGGAAATGGTCTATGCACCAATGTGGACGTAAGGTCCGCGTTGGCGATAATGGATGTGGTGGCAGCCCAACGGGACTATGTGGGGTCCTTAGAACCCTTAGGGTTTGTGTCTATTGGTGGGGGCATTTGCAATGCGGGCCACAGCCCTGGGTTGATTTGAGAGGAATGTGTATTTTGGAGAGCTCAGTCAGGGCAGAGTGTCACTAGACCAAGTTACATTTTGGTCATTCTTCGAACGACGGTAAGGCTACATGCTACAGCTTCAAGTGTTTCCCATTGAGAGGGGAGAACTGAACTGCTCCCTTGTGGTCTACGAGAACGTAGGCACCACCTTCATAGACTCGGCGGACAACGTAGGGTCCTACCCAATTTTCAACCAACTTCCCTTTGGGGTTGGAGGCCATCACTTCTCTTCTTTTAACCATGACCAGGTCACCCAACTTGAATTCTCGCTCCTTGACCAACTTATCAAAAGCACGGGCCGTGCGAGCTTGATATAGTTGGATATTTTATTCTGCCCGGAGGCGTCTTCCTTCGAGCTCTGCGAGCTCTTCCAGTCTTCTTTCTATGTTTGTATGTTCACCTTTGACAAGGCCCTGTTGGATGGCGACCCGGAGGGATGGGACTTCTAATTCGATTGGTACTACTGCTTCTGACCCATACACCAGGGAGAACGGCAAGAAGCCAGTCGGGGTCTTGTAGATTGTACAATATGCCCACAGCGCCTCGTACATTCTCTCCTCTCAGTCCTTCTTGTTAAAATTAACCGTTTTTGCTAGCAAGGTGTAGAGGGTTTTATTGAATGCTTCAGTAAGCCCATTTGCTTGAGGATTGTAGGGGGATGATGTCCTCCAATCAATTTTGTAATTGTCGGCTAGCATGTACACCTTTTGGTTTCTGAAATGGCTACTGTTGTCGGAGATGATTCGGTTTGGGACCCCGAACCGGAATTTTATATTCTGACGGAAGAATCTAGCGACCGGCTCCCCCGTCACTTCTCTTAGTGCCATGGCTTCCGCCCATTTGGAGAAATAGTCTATGGCTGCCAAAATATATTTGCATCCCGATGATGATGTAGGCAAAGGCCCCACCACATCCGTACCCCATTGGGCGAATGGCCAACTAGGGATGGTGGGATGTAATGGCGCCAGTGGCCTTCTAGGCACGGTGGCATGTTCTTGACATTTCTGGCATGACTTGGCATACTTTCCACAGTCATCAAATATGGTGGGCCAATAGTAACTCAATTTCTTTACTTCAATCTTCATCTTTGGACCCACCTGGTGTGCCCTGGCTGACCTTGCAAACACTTCCTTCATTACCCGCCATGCTTCTTTTATCGATAGGAAACAATGCAGAATCTTTTTCTGGGCATCTGCCATTATTCGAAACTGGGTTCTGTTCCTCATTTCATAAAAGTCTTTGATACTGAGCAATTTCATTCTTTGGTCTTTTTCCGTCAGTAGCTATTGGTGCTGGAACCAACTCAGGATGTTCTCTCGCCAATCAGGTTGTTGCATTTCTTCTACAGTCATTACCTCGTTTTCTTCTTTATCGGCTAGCACCTCTATCATGCTGGGGACTTGGCGTCTGTTAATGACGGTTATATTCAGGCTTGCGTCCGGCGGGATAGCTAGGGAACTAGCAAGCTTTGCGAGGGCATCCGCCTGAGTGTTTTGTCCTTGACTGATGTGTTTGACTTCAATGAAGTAGAATTTCGCCATCAGGTGCGGCACCAACTAGTAGTAAGGAAGGAGCTCCGGCTTCCGCACATCAAATTGTCCTTCCACCTGTTTTACGATCAGCGGGGAGTCTCCGAACGCCTCGAGCATTTGGATCTCCATGGATAGAGCAATTTGAAAACCGATAATCAAGGCTTCATATTCTGCCTCATTGTTTATGCAGGGCTTGTTTATCGAACAGAAAGTATATACAACCTCTACCTCGAGAAACTTCAGGACTATGCATGTGCCAGCTCTGACTCTAATAGGACCAGTTACTGGAGTATCAATTCAGGATGCACCATCAAAGTACAACTGCCATAAAGTATGTTGCACCTAGTCTGCCTCCAGAGTCTCATCTTTAGGAAGTTCTGTTGCTAGTAGATAGTCTTCAGGCACCGGGTGTGCTGCAAAGAAATATGTGATAGCCTGGCCTTTGACAGCCTTCTACAGCACAAAAGAGATGTCGAACTCCATGAGAATCACTGCCCATTTACCTAAGCGACCTCTGAGTGCCGGTTGGGATAGAATATACCTCAGCGGATCTGCTTTGGATATCAGCTTTTTTTCATGTGACAGCATGTAGTGTCGGGGTTTCTTGACTGCGAAGACCAGTGCCAAGCAGACCTTCTCAATGAAGGCGTACTTCTCCTCAGTTCTGACCAGCCTTCGAGTGAGATAATAGAGTGCCTGCCCTTTAACTTCTTCATTAGTTTGGGCTAACATTGTGTAGCACCCTGAAAATTTTGATATATAATAAATAATAATGACTATATAATATTAGTCATATGACCATTATGGAAAATAAAAATCTTGATAAAAGTAAATAAGAATAGTCAAATTCAGAAAATGTATATTAATAGTAAGTAATGGGCTTTAAAACCCACGACAAGTAAATCCAAAAGATAAAAGCCAATTCATAAAAACCATAAAAAAGGCCTTAGAAATCTAAAAAGGGCTTGAAGCTTTTGGGCCTTAAGAGGGTAACGTTCATCACAGGGTTATATACATACATATATATATATATATGTTTCCCTTTTTCCTCTCACACATATACATATGCCAGAGGGCCTAAGGTTTCCTAAGCAATAGGGAGGCCCGAACCCATTAGATTGTTCGAACGTAGGAGCTTGGCCATGCATGGAGATTAGAATGGCTGTGATTATGGTAGGGATTGGATTAACCTGGGAAACTTTAGACCCAGTAGGATTATTAGATGGGAAACTTAAATCCCATTAGGATTCTGCCCACGAATTAGGTCTCTCTCCCTATAAATACAAGACCCCACAGTGATGGCAGAGCCATCGTCTTCTTGGTGTTGCTGCTGGGCTTGCTAGGTCAACGTGATCGAAGAGAAGACAATACCTTCTCTTTCCCTATTGATCGAACGTGGGCGGTAGTGGTGCATCTTCCTCTTCTTCCTTCTTCATCCTGTACAAGGGCGTGATGCTGCTGTTGTTGCTGCGGCATTGGTGGCAGAGAACCTGTGAAGAGCGTGGGCTTCCTCCTCCTGCTGTGCCGTCTGTCGTCTTCCTCTACTACTACTACTTCTTCTTCTTCTTCTTTCATCCATTAAAGCACGTAAAGGTAGGCAATCTCCCAAGTAAAATACTAGATAAATATCATGCTAGATTAAATAGAGCATGTAGTTTTCCCCATGAATCTCCTGCTACGTGATTCTTTCGTTTATAGCGTGAGTTTTTACGTTTCTGCATGAAAGGGAAATAGCGACCATATCCTGGCCATTATTTAAAGAATAAACACCCATGTGAACGGGCGCTAATTAATCAGCAATAGTATGACTGCCGATAATTCTTTTTACATAAATAATAATTATAGCATGTTAGAAATTAAATATCTATGTATCCTGACAATAAAATTAATGCATGAACATGTTCCTAGATTCCTGATATTTTTCTCTACCTATTCATGCCTTCACTTTCCTATTTTGATAAACTGGAAATACCATGTATCTGTGATTGTACCTGTTTGAGGCGTAGCATCAGACAAAGATTGAGCGACAGTCCCATAGTCGCTATTTAGATAATTAACGCCCCATTGCAGTGGTGATATATTGTAGAAAAATCTGGTAAAAGAATTTATGTGGAAAATCATGAACATGCGACCTAGATAATGTCACTATTTAGATAATGAATGCCCTCGCACAAGGGCGCTAATTTATAAATAAATAGTAAATGGAGAATATATTGGAAAATTATGAATGCACGACCGAGGTCAGGGTGTCATTTAAAGAATGAACGCCACTGTCCAAAGTCGCTATTTGAAATCATAAATATTAATTTCTGGAAAAATCCTAGAATTAACGCCCTTATACAGTGTCGTTAATGTCTATTATATTCATAAAAATTCTGATATAAAGTGTGATTGAACGACCTTTCAGAAGGTCACTATTTCATTAAATAGCGACTTCTGTACAGGCATAGATTTCTTGTCTCACAGTTTTATCACGTTTCTTAACCCATGTCGCGGGTTACTTGGCACTCTCATCTCACATCCGTAGATGGAGTCCCTATTTTCATTTCTATCGATTACACACTAATTCTCAATGATGTTTGAACCCTCCGTAGGATATTCCTTCCTTCGGACCGGTGATTTCATCATGGAGACCTTCAGAAGTCTATGCTAGCCTTGGATTCTCTCAAGGCAGCCGAGTTGGTTGTACCATTAAAACCCTGAAACCCTGTAAGTCATGTCACTATGAAGAAACATGACACCTGGCCCTCATAGAACGTTGTTCTGGCAATTCTATTAGGATCTGTCTCTGTCGGAATGGGCGACTAGTCAGTGGCCGCTAATTTAATTAGCGACAGTTCCAGTTGTCATTCTTTTCAAAAGATTAGTGAGCACGTAAGTGGGCGCTTACTGAATGAGCGATCGTGTGCATAGGCGCTATCTCTTCAAGCTTGTACCGTTCACAGATTAGGCAACCACGATAGTGGGTGTAAATTTTGTAAATTGCGGCCGCCTGAGTGGGCGCCATTCATCCCAATTTTCGCAATTGTCATTGTTTTCATGGAGATTATCACCAAGTCATTTTGTCTATAGTTCTGTCCTTGAACTCCGTGAATCTACCCTATTGTTCTTACATGCTTGATCCTTGGAACTCTTGGCCATTACCTTTAAGTGGAATTGGCCTAGATACAGAAGGGGCTATGGGTCCCGACATATTGACATTTCAATGCTAATGTATAAAATTCGGGGTTCTGATTTGATCCCATGGGCGAGGCAAAGTCCAAACATGTACCAGAATCATGAATGATCGGGTGTTGGCATTGCACCAAAGATAGCAAAATTGGTCTACGACATTTCCATAGTGTTTGACATAACCAAGTGCTTGAACTCCTTTATACAATGGCCAATCTTATAAAGTGATAGTTACAAAAGCTCTAGTGAAAGTGGATGCTATAGTGGCGTGATTGTTATTGTCTTCCATGATCATTCTTAGAAATTTCTTTGAAAGTACTTATTGTCTTGTCATGAATGTTCTTGCTATATTCTCCTGTCTATCTATATATCTTCACATCTCTTGAAAGTATCTACTCTCTTTATAGTTCTTGAAATTTATCTCACACCATTATAGTTCTCGATTATGATACCTTGCATGACCTGCAAAAGCATGTTAAATTGTAATTACTTAAAGCTAGCTTGGAGCTTGAGATATTAAGTCCTACTGAGCGTTCGCTTACCCAGTGTTTTGCAATATTTTTTCAAGTAACGACCTTAGTGATGACGAGACCGGACATGATGGGCAAGGGCAAGAGTGAAGAGTACTCCGACATCTAGATGAACCGTCTAGTCTTGTTATCTTGTGTCCATGTCAAGATTAGTCTAGCCATGAGTCTTTTGTAATTTTTCCTTTATTAAGTTCTTCTTTTTATTGGGTCCAAAGTTGTAATAAAGTTATACTTGAAATGAAAATTTTACTTTGTCCAATATTACATCTTGTCTTATGGCTATGTTCTGATTGACAAGACTGTTTAATTGTCACGTGCCGAGCAAACAACATGTTCGGCTGCTATCGGTTCGGGGTGTGACACATTGCCCCCAGAGAGTAATATGAGACAGCTATGTACAAAATCAACGGCTGTCCCTTCACCGGTGCACCAAGCACAGGAGGAGTCTTCAGATAATCTTTTAATTTATCAAAAGCTGTCTCGCAGTCTTCATCCCAATAAAAGAGAACATTATTCATCATTAATTTGTGAAAGGGGTGCCACCGACCCGACAAATTGGATATGAACCGCCGGATATAAGCCAATCGGCCTTGCTGAGATCTCAGCTCAGAGAGGTTCCTTGGTGGAGGTAACTCCTGAATTGCTTTTATTTTTACGGGGTCTATTTCAACACCCCGATACCTGACAATGAAACCCAAGAATTTTCCATTAGATACTCTGAAGGTGCACTTCATGGGGTTCATCTTTAACTCATATTGCCTGAGCCTCTAAAATATGACTCGGAGGTCCTGCAGGTTGTCTTCCTTCCTTCTGGTTTTGATTACCATATCATCTATGTAGCACTCGACTTTGTGGTAGAGCAGCTCATCAAAGATTCTGGTCATTACTCGCTGGTAAGTTGCGCCATCATTCTTCCATCCTAACTGCATCCTCTTATAGTTGTAGATGCCTTCGGGGGTTCGGAAGGCAATGTGGACCCGATCATACTCCGTGATCCATATTTGGTTGTAACCGGACAATCCATCCATGAATGTCAGAGCCTCATGACCGGTAATAGCATCTATCATGACTTCCGTTATTGGCACCAGAAAGTCATCTTTTGGACACGCCTTATTCAAATCTTAGAAGTCCACGCATATCCGGATCTGCCCATTTTTCTTCTTTACGAGCACAATGTTGGCCAGCCAAGTAGTATATTGGTTCTCTTCGACAAAACCCACATCAATGAGTTTGTCCACTTCTTTGCATATTTGGGTGATAAGCTCCAGCCTCATGCGTCGTGGTGACTACTTCACCGACTCCACTTCAGGGTTTATAGCCAGCTCATGTTGCAAAACTACAGGGTTGAGCCCTGGCATCTCCTTATAGCTCCAGGCAAAGCAGTCTCAGAATTCTTGTAGCAGCTGGATGTACAACTTCTATTCTTCCGAGGAGAGTTGGGCACTGAGGAAGGTCGGCCTAGGATCATCCTCACTCCCCAGGTTAACTTCTATTAGCTCATCGACTATGGCCTGGCCTCCGTCTTCAATTTTAAGGGGCGTCGGCTGAAGGTCAACGAAGTCTGGGATATCATCTTTGAGTTTGAGCACCTCGACCTTTTCATTCTGTTGCCCCCAGACCTTATCGGGAGCTTCAAATTCAGCCAGTGACAATAGTGCGAGCTATTTTATCAGAGTGCCCTCTGCGGCTTTGACTTCAATTGATGTGATAGTAGCTTGGAGTGACTGGCCTTTGATTGCTATTGTCTATGAGGAATAGTGTTCTAACGCTGCAATGCATAGGGGTGATTCTGCTTTCATGTTGCCTTGAATCGCCATGTCTTCAGTGGAGGTGGCTTGTTCTTTCTTGGTTATAGCTTTAGCAACGGATATTTCCTGATCAGTTTCAATAGAAACTTCTTTGATCGATCTGAGGGGCGCAGATATCACTACCAAGGGAGGGCTGCAGGAGGGGGAAGCCCCTCCTTCCTCAGTGTCTTCGGCCTCGTTGTTGCTTGCCGTATCAAACTTGGCTTGTAAAGCCATTTCTTCACAGTAAACTTGCTCCAAGCATCTTCAGGAAGTCATAGCTTCTGGTTCTGCCCCCCCCCCCCCCCGGTCGAGGTGACTGAGCATGTTCAGCTTCTGCTAGGTATTCATCATACATTGCCCCCTGTGGACTATCTTCGGCTGAAAATAAAGTGGAGATGGTGTCCACTTCATAGCACCCACTGTAATAGTATTCTTCAAAGGTAAAACCCAATCCCAGATGTTAGGAAGCATGCCTTAGCTCCTTGTCCAGGTTGGCGGGTATCAAAGCTATATGATCCCCTCTCTTGGTTTCCTAGCCGGGGGGGGAGTTGAGTGCAATCCCCAATCATTTCCGTTGCTCCCGCTAATTAATTTCTCCTTTCGAGCTGATAGATTGCCCTTCCAACGTGTCTAACTTATGGCCATCCCGTGAAAGAGTAATGAAAATGGTGATAATTGCATTTATAATTCTTTCTTGGGTTTGTTGTCTCCATACTTTCTCATGCATCTATACTTATATACATGTACATGGATATATGTGTTTATCATCTTTGGTGTGCCCATCATTGTTTCGGCCTCTCGGTATATCAAATGGTGATTTGTGGAAAATCAGATTAGGTCTAATTGAAAGCTCTTACTACGCGTGATGGTGGTCTTCGGACCTATGTTCTCCGCCGTGTACCAGGGGTCGAGTTAATAAATACGATTGCATTACATGCTCTAATGTGTTTGTAGATCTTATCATTTAATTTGCTTATGTTTCCGTATCTGTTTCAGCCCCTGTGATTCTTTACCTTGGCAATTAATAAAGAGCCCTCCTTCCCGGAGGATGTAACTAACGTCATAGCCTTTATGGTATGACGGACTTCCGGTCCCGACACGAACTTTACATTCGTCTGACTAAGTCAGATCGAGCGCACAATAATTTTGTCACACATGTGACTGGCACACCCTACTCTAAAAAAGTAATAATAATAAAACCCCTAATAAATATACTAAAACAAGATCCTATCCCCATAAAATTTTAGTAGCAATGTCACTCGCTGCGTCCACTCCTCCAAAGGGCATTCGAAGTCCTGAAGCACCAAAGAAATGGAGTCTGCCATGGCCCGCAATTGTAAATAAGTAAGATCTCTGCGGGTCGACACCGTCTGTCACAGCGCATCGAGATTCCGCCATACCATTTCGTCTAAAAAGGACAGGCCAAGGGGCACTACTTCAGGAAGATGAAATTCCACCCTATTGTCGAATTCTGCCCAGATGTCATCAGATGGTCCCGAGGAGGATGACGGTAGTGTCAGTGCTAGACATGAAGCTCTAAACATCCCCCCTCCAGCCTCTTCAGCAGGCATGGGTGAAGTGGGTGTAATAGCTGCGGATTCATCTCCAACTTCAGGTGCAGAGCTGGGAATTTTAGGTGCAGGGCTCAGAACTCTTTCCATGCCGGCAAGAGAAGGCTCTTCATGTTCTTTAGCAGGGGCTACCTCATCAAGCTCTGCTCCGATAGTGATTGTTAAAATAGCTATTTCATCAGCTACTTCCTCCTGAAGTTCTGCTTGTTCAGCCCCGGCGCCAGTTGCGTCATCGGCCTATCCCTGCTCGATACTCAAAGGTTGAGGCTGTAACTGCTCTATTAGTTGATCAAGGCCCGATGTCCCCACAGGCTCATCGAGACTCGACAATCGGGTATAACCACTTGAGAACCTTAGTGCGATTGGTCTCAGCACTGCCGCCACACCCCCAATAGATGTGAAGACCACGGATTCCATCTGGAGAGGAGGAAGCAATGTCGCCACACTTACGGTCGACAGGGCTAGCTCCATGGAGATGGCGGGATCCTTCAAAAGAAAAAAAGGAAGAAAGGAAGAGTATATTAAAAGCCTACACCGAAAGATGCAGCCAAGAACAAAGAAGCTGAATGAAATAGAAGGCCTACCTCAACTGGCACAAGGCACAATTCAGTTACTCTGGGAGTCTCCGTCAACGGGTGTGTTAAGCCCAAGGTAACCTCCCCCTCCTCCAAAAGAGGATTCTGCACACTAAGAGCCACGGTGGACTGAACGTCGGGAGATCGCTCTCGTAAGAAAATGAAGGGGTGCTTTCTCCTGACCCCATCCCAGGGAGCTCTTCGTCACTGGAAGGCTCATAGTCCACTTGCTCCTCAGAGGATGAACCTTCTGATGAATCTGTGGCCGCTATGCCAGGCTCTTGCAGGCGCGTCAAGCTAGCTTGTGCCGCCTCTGAGGAGCTTCTTTTTGCCGCAAGTGTGGCCAATCATTCTGAGGAACGTCGGGTAGTCAACGCACTCTGAACAAGAGATATAGAAGGTGGCGCTTCAGTGGCAATCACGGGAGCGGCCCCTGCACAATGATACAATTCAATAAAAATAAGCAGTCCCCGTAGAATTTTAAGAATAATCATGATTTACCTTTACCCTCGTGGCTTGGAGTAGGCGAAGGCAAGTTCCCCTCAGCTGGAATAGCAGCTGCCGAGCCACCTTCTCCTTATTCAACACCACCAATAGCGATGGTCTCCTCTATAGCTGGGATAGATGGAGTCGCAGAGGCTAAACAGAAGGGAAGGTCATAAGATAAAGGGGTGTAGCTCACAAGGTAATACGAGATGGTAAGGCAAAGGTTTTTACCTGTAGCCGGAAGCTCTCGCATTCGAGAGTTCTCAAACTCATCAAATGATAGTATGACTGACAGCGGCACTGTGGACTCTACCACCGTGGTCTTCTTTTTCTCGGAAGCCTCTGTACGAGCCCTTTTGGCCCGGGAAATGACTTCCTTGACCCAGGACCTCTCTCGCTTCTGTGAACCATCGACGGGCTAGGGTGTAGTCGTTGGGGCAGTAGCCGGGGCTTCAAAGTAACTCGGCTTTTGAGCCTTTCAAATTAACTTACTATACTCTCCGATCCCCTTTGAATCAGGGTGATCTGCATGGATCTCATCCACAGGATGACTACATAAATGGAAGATGATGTATGCCGAAAGAAGAACAAGACATGCATGACTGTACAAGCCAAAATATATATATATACCTACTGGTCCGGAATACAGAGGGGAAAGGGGCCAATAGAAGAGTGGAGGTCTCTTGTCTCTAGAGTGCCAGGTCTTCATGACCCCGGGTCAGAAGACAGTGATATAAGCCAAGATGGTCTATGCCTCATCCATCGGCATATTTAAAGGTGACAAATAATGGTTGGCTCAATATTGCCTCACCTCCGTCGCTTATTGAGAGGCCATGAAGGCGCAACAATACAAATAGCCAAGAAGTTTGGTTATACAAGGTGGGCCGCCAGTCTTCTTTCTTGGTGAAAGTCCAGTAAGGACAATGTCGGTCGACCTCTGGACGCCAGGGAGTAAGAGATGCAAGGGGCTCCTCCACTGGCAAAGGAAATTATTGGAGCACCTCTCACTCCCTATACAGCACAGGCCTTTAAAGGTTTTCAAGAAATCATCTTTGTTAATTGAGGGGAGCTCAGGCTATGGCCTTGGGGTTCCACGCTTTGTGGCTTTCCATGCGGCCAGATATGCTTGCACCTCGGCATCCTTCTGGCACTTCAGCCTTCTTAAGTGGGCCGGATCAATGTCAAATACCTGAAACGGCTGGGCATTCAGGAATTTGCACTCCTCCGTGTCCCAACAATCATTTCTGGAGGTCCGGAAGAAGCCTATCCGGGAGTTCCACCTCTTGATATATTCTGGCGTCACTCAAGGAAAACGCTCGGGGGTGGGTACTCTAAAAGAGACGGCCTCGTGACAATGAAAATAGTCCCACCAAGTGCGAGCCTCCTCCACTGCTGCTGACCCCGGCCGTACTCAGATCTCCAATGGGAATTCTCTCGAGGATAGAGGGATGTGTTGGTCATAGCCAAAATTCCTGCCGAAACGAAAGGGATAATAGGGCTCCAAATAAGTAGTCCCTTCTTTTCGGAAGACCATAATGCTAGGCCTAATCGATAAAACCCAATCTACCAATTCCGGCTCCAGGGAAGGCCTTGTGCAAACCGCGTCGGTGATTGGGTGGACATAATCTTCAACTGCTCCAAATGTAATTTTAGCAACCGGTTCACCAGTGGGCTGGAATGTGCAGCCAAGCTCCAGAAATGTAAAGCCCCTGCGAATTCATCGGGACTTTTGTCAATTTTTTCCTAATAGAAAAGATTTGATCGGTCAATTGGTTCGGCTCGACACTAGCAAACTCTAGCATCCTTGAAAGTAAAGTTCATGACTACAGCCTCCGAGCAGCAAACTCGGGGAATAGTGTGCACACCCAGGCATTGAAAAAGTGCAGAGGACCCACGGTCCATAAATTCCTGGGGAGACGAGAATGATGAAGCTCCCCCAACATTTTATAAATCAAACATAAGGCAGTCGGGCAAAGAGATAGCTTCTTTCCCCACGCCATAAGACACACCGGGTATATGGCTTCTGCATGAATCACGCTCTCATCACCTTGGGGGAGAGCGAATTCACACAACCAATATGTTAAATACGCCACACAATGTGTGATGGTATCCACTCCGGCAGGGTTCGGGCCACCCTGCTGCCCCTTTTGTAAGGATGATGAAAGATGAGCCTGTCGCTGGGCCCATTTCTTCAATTTGCTTGGGGTCGCATGACAGAAGGGAAGTCCTTGTATTGCTGCTCACCCCCAAAGAAGTATTGAATCCAAACCCCTATCCTCACCCTTTTCCTCTCCCTGCGAGGGTGGGTACGAGAAGAGGAGGCTTCAGCAGTGTCACGATGCGACAAACACAAAGTCCGGTACACTTTTATTAGGTATCGGTAAGCAAATCCAGTTAAATAACGTCTTTCTCCATTGGTCTGGTCCTTCAACCGATCAGGCCAGCAAACTTCTTCATAGGGCTCTCCATCAATTGGAAGACCACTCAGCTGAGATAAGCTCCAGAGGTCTAATGAAGTTTCTCCCTCTGCCGTATAAAAGGTGTTGTACCCCAGGCGGAAGACCTCAATCATCCCGCAGCAAAGGCCATTGGTAATAGGATAGTGGAAGCAGGAAGCATACACGCTGTGGTGTACCCCAGTGGTCATCAGAATGGGGCCATAATGTTGGAGCACGTAATCAGTGAACTCAACTGCTCCAACCCAGAAACCATGAGAATCAGTGGCTTTCAAATCTGCAAACCACCCCACGGCGATCTGGTGCTTGAAACGTATTGCCAGAAAATCCAACAAAAATGATTCTTCCCAGAACCCCATTTCAACGGGGCCAAAAATAGGCCAAAGATTGGCTTCTCCTTATGAACATGACTAGCTGAAGATCCCACCTTGCGGGGGTAAACTCTGGAGCTCTTGTCACCACGCCTTCAGCTAGATTCAACTCTGATACTCTGGTGACAACATCCCACTTTCGGGGCTCTCCGGAGAAATATATGGGCTCGTCCTTCACCACCAAATCTACCAAGTTGTCTCAACCCCAAGAGGATACTTTGCTCGGCTACTCGAACCAGATGGATGTCCCTCTTGCCAAAGAGATTGAAGGCATGAAGAAAAGCAAGTAAGTGCTTGTCTTTTGGAAAGTCTACCATGTAGCCCCGACTGCTATTGTAATAAAAGCGGTTGTTGTCCGAGAGCATCAGCCACCCTACGTCCACGGTGTCCATCTCTGAATCTGAAGATTCGGCCACTATAGCAAGACGCTCCATCCCTCTATCGAGCTCATCGATATTTCCCCATGTCACAGTCGGCCTTATTGGCCCCTCAGATGGACCATTCCCCTTCTGTACCGTAGAAGAAGACGGTGCTGAAGCCATTCTCCCTGCCATATAGAATCAATAAAATACAGTCAAAAGGCATTACTATGAACAATAATTCAGGAAAAATTTCGGCAAAGTCTCCCCTTAATCGAGAGAGTGTGCCAAATGAAAAATAGGAACACGTCCACATACAAGGGTGAGACGGTCCCTAAAATAGGGCCATAGGTAGTACACCTAGGCCAAATAGACACTCGGGGTTTTAGTTCCGAGGACTAGCCTACTAGAAACCTCCCAGGGCTTGGAAGGAAGGGGTTGAACCACGTGAAGTAGTCTAGATAGGGCTTTGCCCTCACTGTCCTGCTACCACGCCACCACCGTCGACGGGAAAGATGAGGCAAGTTCTCAGCCCCGCCCTAGCCGCACCCGCGGAGAAGGAAAGAAGCAGCTGGCCTCGACCACTCCCACCGTGCTCAAGGAATAAAAGGAAGACAAGGAGAGAGAGCCCGCCATCACTGGTCACCGTGCCTGGTTAGAAGGAAAAAGAGTGATGAGGGCATCACCCATGATTCCCTCTGGCTCGGGACCTCCCTTCCTTTCGATGTGGGCCAGACTTGAGCTCCATGTCATCCAGGCCTCCACAGCACTTTGATGGATCACTTTGGTGTACTTCTTGTCTTTATTTTGAGTCATCTTGATGTAATTTATCTTTTAATTGAGTCCAGTACCTATGTTATGTGGTTGTGATCCTAAGTCTAGTAGTCATCATGTGGGTGATGGGCCCAATCACTTGGGCTTGGCCCACTTGCACCCCCTTCCCCCTAGAAATGTGTCATTAGTCTTTTTAGCATGGACTTTTTGTAAATTTGGAGTTCCCTATAAATAGGACTCCAAACCCTCCATTTGGAACGAATGAAAAAATTTGAGTTGAATATTGAAACCCTTGTGCTCTCTCTCTCTCTCTCTCACTCTACCTCTCTAGCTCTCTCTCTATTTCTCTTTCTCTCTCTCTAAAGGGGGCGAACCCCATTCTCTCTCCTCCCCACCCCAAATTTCAAAATTCACTCTCTCTCCTCCCTATTCACCTCTAATTAAGACCCCTCCCCCTTCCCCATACCTCCCATTTAATCCCCCTCCAACCCCTAGGTGGAATCCCCTTCTCCTAGGCACCTCTCCCCCTTCCCAAGCAACCTTTCCCCTTCTCCATACAACCTTTCACCTTCCCAAGGGGGAATCCCTTCCCCCAAGCACCCCTTCCCCTCCCCAAGGCAACCCTTCCCATTCCCTAGGCCACCATTAACCCCTCCATTAACCCATCTCCCCATTCCCCTAAGCCCATGTGCGCCCCCCCTCTCTCTCTCACCTTCCACCCTTGGCCGCACCTCTCTCCCCCTCCACCTGCTAGATGTGACCCAGCCCTCTTCTCCAGCCTCTCCACCATCTCTACTCACCCCCATCCAAGCCCCACAGCCATTAGCCCTCTCCCCATTGCAGTCCCTTCACCCCTCCCCACCATTACCTACATCATTCACCTTCCTGCTCTATCCAGTTCGCAGGGAGCAGCAGGAGCCCAACTTGCAGAACCTGCCCCAAAATCATTCGGCGTCGTCTGTAGGCGTACCATACATTTACGGAAAGTTCGTCAAGATAGCTTCACAGCTGTGGTGGTCTCGCCGGCATCCGACATCCCTACTGTCCGGAGGGTTCGTTCTCGTCCGACTACACAATTGGGACCTGAAACTAGACCAGAGCTGCAGTGCAGAAGCTCCCACGGCCACACCCCATCACTTATGAAGACATCATCCAGACGGGGTCTTCTACATCCAATGTACTTCCATCAGCAGAAGACGGCATCCCGTTTGGCATCCGGAGGAACGTTTTCCAATTTTTCTCCCCTGGGTGCGCAGATCAGGCCACTCAAGACCTGACCAGACACCTCCCCACTAAACGGGCTCTTCCTCTCTGCCCCGACATCGTATTGTGCCCTCCCTGGTGTCCATTCGAAGAGGACGCGTCTGCGGTCGTTCTCGTTTTGGTCTCACCTCATTCGGGCTTCGGGAGCGGTCGTGGCACCCGGATCTTTCTGCTACTGCATCCTGGAACCAGAACAAGTCAGAGCGCAGGGCACCTGTTCCAGGGTCCACTCCGACCGGTGGTGATGAAGGAGCCATCCACCAAAATTCACCAGCGTACCAGGGTCAGTTAGCAACAATTCGGCACTAGTTTCGGGACTTCTGAGCTCGGGGGAGTGCACAGCGGTGACTACACCGACTCCCTATCCTGTTGTTCCAGACCTGGGCAGATTCGGCAGGGTGCTCCATCGGCGCAATTCAAGCAAATCTCCCCACCCCGCCTGGCCGGCTTAGCGCCCCTCCCTGCGTGGAGGTAGTGTTTGAATGTAACCTCTATTTTCCCCACCCCAGGATCACCCTCCTGTGCGAGGAGTAGTTTTGTACTAGCAGGTCTTCGGCCGAAGCTTCATCGGCGCAGTGTGCGGGGAACCCACACTTCCCCGCTCGCCCATCGTCTCCGAACGGGGTTGGTTTCTTCAAACCAACCAGGGTGAGCTTCTGCCCTTGCTCTCCTCTGTATTTGTTCACTTAATATCTATGAAACTAGTCCGCTGGTCGGTGAGAGAGCGCTCGTTCCCGGAGCTTCCAGTTTATGTGCGGTCACCGTGGGCTAAAGTGAGAGAGTGACCCAATGCCCTCAAGGCACCTGGTCCGCCCTTGATTTTGGGCACTGTACCCTCAGGAGGGAAAACCATAGCCTTGCTGGCCCTCTACCGGCAAGGGTCTTGTTCCACCACCTCGACTCGGCATCACCGAGTCACCACGGGTAACGGGTGTGCACAGTGGGTCGGCGATTTCCAATCAACCTCGAGTCTTACGATTGTGTTTGCGAATAAGGTCCAAGGGCCCACATTCACCTACTGCATTCTTCATCATTTGCCTTACTGTGTCACATCAAATGGTATCAGAGCAAGTTCTAGACTTGTCTCTACCGAGTCTAGTCCTAGGGCATTGACATTTGAGTCTCCCTTGCATCATGTTTTCCATCACTCCATTGCATGACCACCCTAGGGAGATGCCTCAAGTACCCATGGACCAATTTGACACTGTCATCAACAACACTCATAACTATATAGATACCCTCGCCACCCGGCTTGACCGGTTCAAAGCAAAAAGGAACCACGACCCTAGAGCTTGGTCACCACGGGATGAATTTGGATGGGAAGCCAAAGGACCCATAGACTCATGGGAAGATATAAAGATTGAGGTTAGGAAGATCTTCACTCCACGACCTTCCCACTCCTACCTTGAGAACCATAACCCGAGGAGCACTCCCACTCCCCCTTTCCCTCCCAGTCAACCCAAGACCTCCCTTAGGGCCCAAACTCCACCACCTCAAATGATTCCAATCCCGATTACCACCACCATTAAAACCAAATTGGCCACCACCCAACCCAAAATCCTCCATCAAACTCACACCCTACAAGCTTCCACGGTCCCCACCACCACCCCTCCATCTTCCCCTAAGAGAGACACACCCCCCAAAACCAATCAACCCAATCCTCCTCAACCCACCCATCTTCCACTACCAACTCCAATCCTACCCCAACTTAGGTCTCCACTTCTTCCACTCCCAAACACAACCCAAGTTCGAACACCCTCACCACCCCGGGTGCACCCCACACCAGCTATCATCACCCCATCCCCAAAAGACCTTCCATTTCCCTTGGAGAGTAAAACCTCTACACCCCAAAGGGATGAGAATGAGATTGAGGTACATGAGGCCTCCCCCGATTGGGAAGAAGAATACGAGTCACAATATCAGGAGTTAGGCCGGGAAGTTCCCATCCCATGTGTAAGAAGCACACTGGCTCACACACCCGACCACCTAGAGGAGGAGAACACCATGGTCACCATCCGAACTGTGGGGGAAACACATGTCCAAGTTGAAGAAGAAACCTCGCACAGTGGTCTTCACCCTACACCACCCTCCCTAGTTGGGGCCGAGCTCATCTTAGGAGAACCCCTTTTATGTTGGCTGAAGGAGAACCCAATTAGAGATATCATGGCCCATGTTTATCCTCCGATGGAATAAAACCTTCCTATAGTACCCTTATCCACCTATCACACCACAATCCAATCATCCTATCAAGTGGAAATATTAGGGGATCTTCTTAAGGGTCTATCTTGGCAAATGGAGTTAACTGGCATGTTGACCACTGTAGCCAACCGACCTAGGAGCCTTGACCTCCTACACCTATGTGTCGGGTCCATCTCCTCGATTTACACTGTGGGTTGCTACACTAGCGACCTTCTTCTATTCCTCCCTACACCCGATGAGCCCGATGCTATCCGCAAACTAGAGTTGCTTATCTCGGGTAGAACATCAAGCCCTCTATTCATGAACTTTGACCCAATTGTTCGATTAGAGGAGGATGACTCACCACTATGTGAGGACCATGAGGACCTAGAGTTCCTCTCCCTAGGTGACTCTTACCATGACCCCTTCGATCCCTTCCTATACCCACGCACCTTACTCACCACCAACCTTTTCATACCCCAACCCACCAGGATAGACCAAGCCCACCTCTCTCTAGACCCGGCCCACACCAAGGGTATCATGACCATGGGAGAAATACACCTAGGAAACAAGAAAGTGCCCCACTCCATGACACATACCTTCTTTGACCCCTATGACCCTTTTGAGTGGAAGCTCGAAGGCCACCCCACCACCCCACACAAGGAAGTCACCTATGGGAAAGGAATTCCTATGTCTTGGCACATCACACCTCTTGGCATGAATAGAAAGTCGGGTCCTTTCATACATGACACCCACATGTCAAGTCTGATGCATGATTGGTCCAAAGGTCCTCCCACATTCATCATTGGCCTTAAGCATGTTACGAACCTTCATGGATGTCCGGGACCCCCGGCATTTGCTATACCCATGCGCAATAGATTCCCCTATGGATGCCCCGGCCCTCCAACCATTGTTATAAAGTCCATGCATGATAGAGCCATTTATGGATGCCCCGGTCCCCCTAAGTCCGTCAAAACCAATGTAGCACTTGATAGGACTGAATTTGGTTGTCCAGGCCCTCCCTTCATCTTTAGAGGATCATCATTCATGACACTGCATGTCACTATTCACAAACAAATCAACAATAGCAATGAGGTTTATAAGAAGTCAGCCGATTCCCACCGCAGCCACCAAGAATTCCAAGTTGGTGATTTTGTGATGGTGAGAACTGAGAGATTATTTCCTGGAAATATCTCAAAGTTGAGGTCTCGTGGAGCAGGCCCCTTTCAGGTGTTGAGACGCCTTGGCACTGATGCTTATGTGTTGGACCTCCTCGAGAAATACGGAGTAAGTCCCACTTTCAATGTAGCTGACCTGGTGCCCTACAAGGGTCCCACGGTGACACCCAGTGAGGAGATCCAGCCTATCCCACCCCTTGAGAGAGTCCCTACACAAACGAGAGCTCCATCCGGCCCGAGAAACCAGCGTGATCAAGTAGAGCGGATATTAGGTGAACAGATCACCACCACACGGAGCAAGGCGTATGAGCGATATCTGGTTAGGTGGAAAGGACGGCCATCGTCGGATGACGCCTAGGTGAGTCGAGAGGATCTCCAGCAGCTGGACCCCGACCTATTAGAGCAGTATCGCAGCAGGGAGGGGCCCCTACTCGACAAAGTCGTGCTCTTCGCGGCCCCGGGGAATTGATGAGGGCATCACCCATGATTCCCTCTGGCTCGGGACCTCCCTTCCTTTCGATGTGGGCCAGACTTGAGCTTCATGTCATCCAAGCCTCCACAGCACTTTGATGGATCACTTTGGTGTACTTCTTGTGGTGCGGACACCCGAGCAGTTGAGCGGCGCGACACGCCGAGCCACCGGTACCGCACACGGAGCACGACTCGAGCCACCTCAGCGTCCATCTGGCTTGGAGACAGCCTGGAGACTCCGCCTTGAGCCTCCCCACTTATCATATTTAGTTAGCATTTATGTGTGTGTAATTTGTGTTTATTTCGTTATATTCGGTTTGCCATTTTGATTGTAATAGGGGCTTATGTGCAATTCGGACCCCGTGGGCCCCACGGGCCCCCCAGGCCCCATCCCATTGGGCCACCTCAGCCTAGGGTCCCATGTGGGGTTAGTCAACATGCCAAATGGAGTCTTCTAGAAAGGTGGGCCAAGAGGGGGACAAGTGGCTTGGAAAGTCCACATTTTGGCCACCCACCCCACCTACCAATTCAACCTTGCCATTCTAGTCCAAGGGCCGCCCCCCTCCTTGTAGTTTTTTATTTATTTTTTCTGTGTGTGTCACACTCCATCCCAACCCTCCATTCCCATCCCCTAGATCCAATAGTTGTGGATGGATGTGAGATGTAACCTATTTAAGCTTGTATTTCCCATTTTAGTAGAATTAATGCCATTTGAATTGAAAAAAAAGCTTGAAGCTCCAGCCTTGGTGCGCCCCCTTCTCCTCTCCCTCTCCCCCTTGAAGCTGTGAAGGCTTCCTTCTGGTGGTGAGACTCCACACTATCAGTTCCGGTCGCCGCCGCCGCAGCCACGAGTCGCCACTGCACCGCCTTCGCCATCAACGGAGTTCTGCCCGTGCAGTACCACAGAGGCTTCCACGAATTTTTTGTCTCAGCCACGAGCTCCGATATATCTGAAATTTTAGTGGATGTTCCAGAGGTGTCAAGGACATCCCATAAATTTTTTTTTGCCATTCATATCTCGTGTCATATTTTTTTATTTTCGTCCACTCTTCCATTTTGGTTCTGCCAGAGTTTTGTCCAGATTCATCCCCGCCCTGAGTTTTATGTCTTATGTCCACTTTCTGATTTCTTCTAGTTCACCCAATTTTACTGGAGGTTCCACCCATCTACCCCTTCATCCACAATTTTTCTCAATTTTTGGTTCGTTCATTTCATATTTTCTAAAAATCGTCCTCAGTCTAAGCTACAGTTCTGTCCCCCTGTTCCCACATCCGACCACCAGTCCCCCAAAAATCATAGTAAATCACCACCACCTCCAAATCAAATTCCAAAAATAGTCTAAGTTCCGAGGTTTGATCTCCTACAACTTTGAAGATGAGCTCAAGAGCTGAATCGGAGGTTTACTAGGCGGTCAACGGTGGTTCTCAGACAAGTACCCTGCAAATCTGAGGTTTCGGTTACTGTACAACAGGGGCTTGTAAATTCATTAAAGTTCTGATCCGACCAGATCCAGCAGATCTCTCTGGAGCGAGATTGAAGCATTTGAAGAGAGCTTTCCAACGATAGCTCATGCATCCCGATCCGACGTCGGGATTGATCGCAGCGGCCATTTTCGCCGGAGCGCGCGCCTGAAAACAGCAACTAAAAATCTGTGGGCAGCAACTTCAAAGCTTGGGAATCGGGACCGATCGACCCCCGATCGGTGTTCCCGGCCGACCGCCGTCCGTGGAGGCGCGCCACCAGGGGTCCCTATCATAGTGGGTCCCACCCCCGCAGATCCGGAGGACAGCGCCATCTGTGGGCCCCGCGGGCCCGTAGAAGCCGCCGTTCGGAAAGCACGAAAACGAGGAGTTCGGCACCGCCGGGTGACATCAGGATGCTGCCCGTCAACCCGAGTTGCGTGATTCCCGGACCCCACATGTGACCTTTTACCTCCCTGCGTGGAGTGGGTCGACTTAGTGTACTGCTGTAATCATTGTTAACCGGGAGTCCGTGATTCGGCCCGGGTTGTCTTCGCCACGCCGGGTGCGTGGAGGTAATGGTCCGAACCTCTTGGCGTTCATTTGCTTAGCTAGTATACGGTCTTTTGCCGCTGCCGAGAGTGTAGGTACTAGCCCGTGTGTCCATGTCACCGCTGTGAGAGTGAGAGTGACCCGTCCCGCGACTCGATCCGAGTCCGGAAGTTGAGTCGGACTACCCTTGACCTCCGCCGGTTCCTTAACCGCGCACGGTCCGCGCTTTCCCTTGCTTGGGACGACGAGTGAGCTTCCACTTCTGTTAGCGACGTTTTGCCACTCGGAGCTCGTAGTGTCGGGCTTAGTGTCTCCCTGGTGTGTGCTGCTGGTCGCGTCTTCATCTAGAGTCCGAGGGTGGCACCTAATAGTATCGTCTCCCGTGTCCATCCCGCATCAGTTTGGTATCAGAGCAGGTCGAGTCTAGGGTAGTCTTTGCATATGTCTTGCATGCATCATGGTCTAAGTCGAGTCTAGAACCATCATTATTTTCAAAAAAAAAAAAGAGTGTGTTTTAAATTACATTTGCACCCTTTTTTCGGTATCTTAAAAGGTGTTGTCCGAACGTTAGGCTACGCCTACCGGGAGGTCGCACACTTGCGGGAGTGATCTTCGGATCGATTAACTCCGCCCCGTACCAGATATTGGTTTAGGTCTAAGTGCATCATTTAGTGTGTGTTTGCATTAGTCGATGTCTTCTAGGTCGTGTGTCTTTGCATGCCCACCCGTCGAGGCACCCAGTACTCGCCACCACCACCTATGGCGGAGTCCCGAGCCCGTAGTTCCGATGAGTCTTCCACGGCCGAGATGTTCCAGGCCATCATGGATCGTTTAGATACGCGTATGGATGGCATAGGAATGCGTCTAGAAGGGTGGATGAAAGCCCTCGAGGATCGGGCCGAGTCTTCGGATCAGTCCATCCAGGGCTTAGTTGGGAGGATTGCCATCCTCGAGAGGGGCCCTGTAGCGGCGCAACCCGCGCCGACGAACGGCCAATAGGAGCCGGTTCAGCAGCCTACTGTGCCAAGGGCTCAGGCGGAGAATGTTGGGGTTCAACAGGTGCATGTGGTGGATGATTATGCATCTGATAATGATCATGGGGGTAACGGTCGTTGTCATCAACGATGGAATCGTGATGACGAGGATGACGACCGCATTCTTAGGGGTGTGCGTGCGGACCCTCCCACTTTTAGCGGGTCCTTGGACCCTAGGGTGTATTTAGATTGGGAGGTCGGGATGGACCGGTACTTCGAGTGGTTTGAGATGACGGACCACCGAAGAGTCCGATACGCAAAGATGAAGTTGCAAGGGCAGGCCCAAACTTATTGGATCAATGTGGAGAGCCTGCTCAACCAGCGACGTCAACCCCAGATCGGTACTTGGGATGATATGAAAACCAAGTTGAGGGAGAAGTACCTTCCCGCCTCATATCGCCAACGTCTCATAGACAAGTGGCAAAGCATCTCCCAAGGGAACCGATCCGTGACCGAGTACACCGCCGAGTTCGATGAGTATTATTTGCGGTGCGGGGTCACGGAAGAGAGCACCATGACGATATCCCGCTTTCGGAGAGGTCTGCGGCCCAATTATCAATATGAACTCTTTCGCCGCAACGCGACCACTTTGGAGCAGACGTATCAGATTGCTCTCGAATTGGAGCAGTTCGAGGCCGAGTTTGAGTCACCCCACCGGTTGGGCTCTTTTCCCCTTCGTAGTGTCGAGCCCCGTGGCTCTTCTGGCACGTATCCGAGGGCCCCCATGGCTCGACCTCAGGAGCCCGCTCGTCCCGAGCCGTTTGCTCCTAGGCCTCGTCCTCCACCCCCGAGGGACCTTCCTCGTCCCCAGCATCTGACAGCCCCACCCATAGCCCGTCCACCGGCACCCGCACCTCCTGCACGTCCTTTGTTGCCTGCGCCTCCTATCCGTCGGGAGGATAAAGGTAAAGGACCTATGATTGGGGAGCCTAGTGGATCACGGCAGCAGTGTTATCGCTGCAATGGGTTTGGCCATTTCGCCAACCAGTGTCCCACCCGCCCATCTCTTCACATTGGGGACACACAGGCCGAGGATACCACCCCTACGGGCCTCGAGTTAGTAAGCTATGAGGCAGATGAAGAGTTAGCTGACGAGTACTATGAGATGGGAGGTGAGGCCCAGGATGTCCAGCAGTCGGACGATACCCACGTGGGGGTCATCAGATGTATCCTCACCCAGCCACAGGCCAGTGATGACTGGCGTCGGACCACTATCCTTCAGGTATTCTGTAGGCTGGGAAAGCAAATTTGTAAGGTGGTCATCGATAGCAGGAGTTGTATCAATGCAATCTCCACAAACGCTGTGGCTCGTCTTGGTCTCACACCCGTAGACCATCCTTGTCCCTATCAGGTATCATGGGTGGATACCACTTCCATTTCGGTCAGGCTGCGGTGCTTGGTCCCGCTGCAGCTCCACTCCTATCGTGACGAGATCTGGTGTGATGTTCTCCCCATGGAAGTGGGAAGTATCATTCTTGGTAGGCCGTGGTTATTCGACCGAGATGCCACACTCCATGGTCGGTCGAACACCTGTACCTTCGACCACGATGGCCAGCGGGTCACCCTCCACCCCGTTCGGCCCAGGAGCCCATCAGTCAGGGGTCCTACTGGCCCTAGTACTCCAAAGCCTTCCTCACCCGGCCCAGTACCCCATCCCCAGCTCGGACTATGACCATTACCTCTGGCCTAGGAGAGCCCTCGATGAGGAGATTGATGATGATTAGCTCCCGGGAAATGGAGCAGGAGCTTAGTCAGGGCTGTCCGGTGTTTGCCATTACGGTCCGAGAGGTGGAGCGGGACTCCGAGGGTGAGCTCCCACCCGAGGTTGTTCCTATTCTGCAGGAGTTTACTGATATTTTTCCCGATGAGCTTCCCGAGGGACTCCCACCCATGCGGGATATTTAGCATGCCATCGACCTTGTTCCGGGCTCTTCTTTGCCCAACCTTCCTCATTATCGCATGAGTCCCACGGAGCATACCAAGCTTAAACGGCAGGTCGATGAGTTAGTGCAGAGGGGGTCTGTTCGGGACAGCATGAGTCCATATGCTGTGCCCGCATTACTCGCCCTGAAGAAGGATGGCACGTGGAGAATGTGCATTGATAGTCGTGCCATCAACAAAATCACCGTGAAGTACAGGTTCCCTATTCCCCGCCTTGATGACATGCTGGACATGATGGCAGGTGCCACTATCTTTTCGAAGATCGATCTTAAGAGTGGCTACCATCAAATGAGAATTAGGCCAGGTGATGAGTGGAAGACCGCATTTAAGACCAAGGACGGTCTATATGAGTGGTTGGTCATGCCTTTTGGGTTGACCAATGCCCCTAGCACTTTCATGCGGCTCATGACTCAGGTCCTTCGACCTTTCATTGGAGTCTTTGTAGTGGTGTATTTTGATGATATCCTTATCTATAGCCGCACCACGGGGGACCACTTAGACCACCTTCGGCAGGTCTGTCTACTTCTTCGGCGAGAGCAGCTGTTTGCGAACCCACAGAAGTGTGCCTTCATGACACCTCAGCTTACCTTCTTGGGTTTCATTGTGTCTAGTACGGGGGTCTCCGCCGATCCGGAGAAGGTCCGGGCCATTATTGAGTGGCCGGAACCCCGTACCATTCATGATGTCTGCAGCTTTCATGGCCTTGCGACGTTCTACCGTCGCTTCATCCGCGGATTTAGCTCCGTCACCGCCCCGATCACGGATTGCATCCGTAAGGGCACATTTGTATGGACAAACGCCGCATCTGCCGCCTTCAAGGACATCAAGGAGCGCATGACCCAGATACCTATCCTTCGACTGTCTGATTTCTCGAAGGTGTTTGAGGTCTCTTGTGATGCGTCGGGCTTGGGAATTGGAGGAGTTTTGAGTCAGGAGTCCCACCCGATCGCATATTCCAGCGAGAAGCTGAATGACGCGAAGCTGCGATATTCCACATGTGATAAAGAATTCTACGCAGTTGTTCAGGCTCTTAGGCATTGGAGGCACTATCTTTTACATCAGGAGTTTGTCCTATACTCCGACCACGAAGCATTGAGGTACCTCCATTCCCAAAAGAAGCTTAACTCGCGTCACAGTCGTTGGGTCGAGTATCTCCAGCAGTTCACCTTTGTGCTTAAACATAAGGCTGGAGTGGAGAACAAGGTAGCTGATGCCTTGAGTCGGTGAGCATGTTTGCTTACCACCATGAGTGCCGAGGTCATAGGGTTAGAGAAGATGAAGGAGGCCTATGTTGATTGCCCTGACTTCGGTCAGATTTTTACCACTCTCCAGGCCGGACCCTCGAGAGACCTTGATGAGTACGTGCTTCAGGAGGGTTACCTCTTTCGAGGTAGCAGGCTATGTGTTCCCCGAACTTCGGTTCGAGATTTCTTAGGGTGGGAACTACATGCGGGAGGTCTAGCCGGCCACTTTGGTCGGAACAAGACTATTGAGGCAGTGGAGAATCGATTTTATTAGCCGAGCTTGAAGCGCAATGTCGCTAACATCGTGGCTCAGTGCCGTACATGTGCTACGGCCAAGATGAAGAAGCAAAGCTCGGGCCTTTATACGCCTCTACCCGTGCCTGATGCCCCGTGGCAGGATGTTAGTATGGACTTTGTTTTGAGATTGCCATGTACCTCCAGGAAGCATGATTTGGTCTATGTAGTGGTTGACCGTTTCTCGAAGATGGCCCTCCTTATCCCTTGCTCGAAGCCTTCGGATGCTTCTAGGGTAGCCCGCCTATTCCTTACTCATGTGGTGTGCAAGTTTGGGTGGCCTCGCACTATAGTGTCTGACCGTGATGTAAGATTCACTACCTACTTTTGGAAGACACTATGGCATATGATGGGTACTCACCTCAGGTTTTCCACTGCATATCATCCCCAGACAGACGGTCAGACCGAGGTGGTCAATAGGAGTCTGGGAGATCTTTTGAGGTGTCTAGTTAAGGACCGCATTGGGGATTGGGATCTCATTTTACCTATGGCTGAGTTTGCATACAATGATTCGGTGAATAGGTCTACCGGCATGAGTCCATTTGAGATTGTCACAGGTCGTAGGCCTAGGAAACCCGTTGACCTTGTCCCCATGCCTATCCATGCTAGAGTGTCGGAGTCGGTCGAGTCGTTTGCTAGGCACGTTAGGTGATGGGGACATCACCTCCCATTGCATCCGGCATGGTCTAGTCATTTAATTTTGAGTCCAATGTAATTTTTATTTGAGTCATTTGATGTATTTTCCCTTTTATTTGAGTCATGTTCCTAGGTATTGTGTTCATTTCTCTAAGTTTGAGTGTCATTAGATTGTCTAGTTAGCTATTGGGCCCAATTCATTGGACTTGGCCCAAGGGCTCTCCCCTACCCCCTCAGTTATTTGTTATTGAGTCAATTGTCAGGGACTTTTGTAGAAATGTGAGTTTCTATATATAGGACCCCATTCCCCCCATTTCAACTTAATGAATCAATCAATGAAAAACTTGCCATTTTGAGAGTTCAAACCTCTTATCTAGTGGAGATGAGAAACCCTAGGGGAGAGATTCCCCACCCATTCCTCTCTTAATCTCTATCTTTCACCCCTCTTTCTCTCTCCTCTACACCCAAATCCAAAAATTTTCTCTCTCCTCCCTTCCCAACCACCACTCTCCCACCTACCCCCATTAAAGACCACTCCCCTTCCCCACACATCCTATTACTCCACCCCCTAGTCCCAAGAGAGCTTCCACCAATCCTAGCTCCACCTCCCAACCCCCAACTACCCCACCCACTTCCCCAAGCACCCTTCACACAACCCCAAGCACCCCTATTATGTTCCCCACACACCTCTTCCCATCCCCCAAGACCAAATTTAATCCTACCCTTAAACCCATTTTCAAAGACCCTTTCCCTCTCACCCACCTTCCCAAATTCGTAGCTCCTCCTCCCACCACCTGTTAGACCGCCTTCCAAACCCCATTCTTCCCTTCCCCCACCTTAGAACACCCCCTCCTAGACCCCCTCACAGCCCGGGCTTCCCCCACACTCATCCACCCCCATTTCCCCTCCCATATACCCCATTCCCCCCCATCATCTTCAACCTACAGCTCTCAATCAAAGATCTATAGAAGAGCAGCAGATTGCAGCGGCCACCACGACCACATACCTGGGAGTTTGAAGGTCCAAGAGGCATCCAAAGAAGCGTCTACCGGTCTTCTTCGCAACGGCGGTGGCCTCGTCTTCATCCGAGCTGTGTGTCGCCCAGGAGCTCCGTTCTCCCACAACTGCGCATAGCTGTCCCTGCTGAGTACCAGAACCGAATTAGAAGCTCTGCCACGACAAACCTCGGAGGAATCAGCCCACAAACTCTTCTACAAAGTTCATCTTCTTCCTGTCTACTTTCAGAATCAAGAAGCGTAATTCCGTTCGGCATCCTGTGGCAGGAGTTATTATTTTTCTCCCTCAGCTACGCGGCCCTGCTGCCCACAGTCTGCTTCGACCAGTCGCCATTGTTCTGCATCCCTTGCTCTTCTCCGACATCGGTTGGCTTCCCCGTTAGTTTTTCTGCGAAGAGGACTCGTCCACGATTCCAACGACTTAAACGGTGCTCGATTCCAAGTCCGGGAACTATCGGGGCACCCTCTGCAACCTACTGCTAAAAATCAGAAGCTGCCAGTCTGCGGGTCTGCCTCCCCGTTCGGGCCTCCATCCTGATCAGCATCGACACCAGAAGAATTCAGAAAAAATTGGACGACTTCTCTGGCCTCCTACGAAGCTTTTCCAGGTGGTTTCGTCCCCAACAAAAATCGGTAGCAGTCGCAGCAGTTGGTTCTTCACGCGGCTGTCAGCACCCACAGAACGCAGGCAGAATCAGCAATCTCCCTCTTCGGTGTTCCTTTCTCATTTTCCCCTCCCCGCTTGGCCAGCTGAAGGCCCCTCCCTGTGTGGAGGTAGTATTAATTGTAATATCATTAACCCCCACCCCAAGATCCCCCTCTTGTGAGAGGTGTAGTTTGTAATCTTTTGGGCAGGTCAAGCTACCCCGGCGCGGCGTGTGGAGATCCACCCGCCTCCTCGCTCGCCCTCGTCTTCGAACGGGACCGGTTTGTTCAAACCGGTCGAGTAAGCGCTCTAAAACCCTACTCATTGTGCTTGTCTTTCAATATTAGTTCTTAGTTCCGCTGGCCGTGTGAATGAGAGCTCGATCCTCAAGCCCCATAAACTTGAGTGATCACCGTGGGAAGAGAGAAACCGGAGACTTTGGCACTTGGTCGGCCCCATTGTTTTGGCCTTCCACATTCATTTGGAATCAAGCCTTGGCCTTGCTGGCCCTCTACCAGCAAGGGTCCAACCCCTCAACCTCACCTTGGCATTGCCAAGTTACCTCGGGCTTGGGTGAGCGGCGGCCCAAATTGGCCCATTTAGATTGCGAATGTGCTTGCTTGCCTAGGTCTTAGGTTGTGTCACATCATTAGGAGTTTGCATGATGACATCCGTCGTCACATTGAGGTCAGCAATGCACGGTACAAGGAGTTAGCCGATGCCCACCGACACCACCGAGAGTTCCACGAGGGCGAATACGTCATGATCAGGGTAAGACCTGAACGGTTTCCCTCTAGAACCGTTAAGAAGTTGCAAGCTCGCGGAGCCGGTCCATTCAGAGTGTTGAAACGCGTTGGATCCAATGCGTACGTTGTGGACTTGCTCGAGGAATATGGTATAAGCTCTACCTTCAATGTATCGGATCTTGTTGCATATAGGGACCCAGCGGTGATCCCTAGTGAGCCTTTTGAGCCATCTCCTCCCCTTGAGAGTGATCCCACACCTGAGTGTCAACTTCCACCTCCAGCCCCTTTTTCACGGCAGCGTGAGCATATAGATCGTATACTGGACGAGCAAGTGACAGTTACCAGGAGTGGATCTTACTCGCGCTACCTAGTGCGATGGAGAGGACGGCCCGCTACTGAGGACACATGGATCACACATGGCGAGTTGCAGCAGATCGATCCGGACCTTCTGGAGCGATATAAGAGCGATGCCGACCCTTACTCGACAGGGTCGAGTTTCTCCCACCCGGGGAGAATTGGTGCAGACACCCGAGCAGTTGAGCGGCGCGACACGCCGAGCCACCGGTACCGCACACGGAGCACGACTCGAGCCACCTCAGCATCCATCTGGCTCGGAGACAGCCTGGAGACTCCGCCTTGAGCCTCCCCATTTATCATATTTAGTTAGCCTTTATGTGTGTGTAATTTGTGTTTATTTCGTTATATTCGGTTTGCCATTTTGATTGTAATAGGGGCTTATGTGTAATTCGGACCCCGTGGGCCCCACGGGCCCCCCAGGCCCCATCCCATTGGGCCACCTCAGCCTAGGGTCCCATGTGGGGTCAGTCAACATGCCAAATGGAGTATTCTAGAAAGGTGGGCCAAGTGGGGGACAAGTGGCTTGGAAAGTCCACATTTTGGCCACCCACCCCACCTACCAATTCAACCTTGCCATTCTAGTCCAAGGGCCGCCCCCCTCCTTGTAGTTTTTTATTTATTTTTTGTGTGTGTGTCACACTCCATCCCAACCCTCCATTCTCATCCCCTAGATCCAATGGTTGTGGATGGATGTGAGATGTAACCTATTTAAGCTTGTATTTTCCATTTTAGTAGAATTAATGCCATTTGAATTGAAAAAAAAAGCTTGAAGCTCCAGCCTTGGTGCGCCCCCTTCTCCTCTCCCTCCCCCCCTTGAAGCTGTGAAGGCTTCCTTCTGGTGGTGAGACTCCACCCTATCAGTTCCGGTCGCCGCCGCCGCCGCCACGAGCCGCCGCCGCACCGCCTTCGCCATCAACGGAGTTCTGCCCGCGCAGTACCACAGAGGCTTCCACGAATTTCTTGTCTCATCCACGAGCTCAGATAGATCTGTAAATTTTAGTGGATGTTCCAGAGGTGTCAAGGACATCCCATAAATTTTGGTTTGCCATTCAGATCTCGTTTCATATTTTTTTATTTTCGTCCACTCTTCCATTTTGGTTCTGCCAGAGTTCTGTCCAGATTCATCCCCGCCCTGAGTTTTTTGTCTTAGGTCCACTTTTTGATTTCTTCTAGTTCGCCCAATTTTACTGGAGGTTCCACCCATCCACCCCTTCATCCACAATTTTTCTCAATGTTTGGTTCGTCCATTTCATATTTTCTAAAAATCATTCTCAGTCCCAGCTACAGTTCTGTCCCCCTGTTCCCAGATCCGACCACCAGTCCCCCAAAAATCATAGTAACTCACCACCACCTCCAAATAAAATTCCAAAAATAGTCCCAGTTCCGTGGTTTGATCCCCTACAACTTTGAAGAAGAGCTCAAGAGCTGAATCGGAGGTTTACTAGGCGGTCAACGGTGGTTCTCAGACAAGTACCCTGCAAATCTGAGGTTTTGGTTACTATACAACAGGGGCTTGTAAATTCATTAAAGTTATGATCCGACCAGATCCAGCAGATCTCTCTGGGTCTAGATTGAATCATTTGAAGAGAGCTTTCCAACGATAGCTCATGCGTCCCGATCCGACGTCGGGATTGATCGCAGCGGCCGTTTTCGCCGGAGCGCGCGCCTGAAAACAGCAACTAATAATCCGTGGTCAGCAACTTCAAAGCTTGGGAATCGGGACCGATCAACCCCCGATCGGTGTTCCCAGCCGACCGCCGTCCGTGGAGGCACGCCACCAGGGGTCCCCATCATAGTGCGTCCCACCCCCGCAGATCCGGAGGACAGCGCCGTCCGTGGGCCCCGCGGACCTGTAGAAGCTGCCGTTCGAAAAGCACGAAAACGAGGAGTTCGGCACCGCCGGGCGACATCAGGATGCTGCCCGTCAACCCGAGTTGCGTTATTCCCGGACCCCACATGTGACCTTTTACCTCCCTGCGTGGAGTGGGTCGACTTAGTGTACTGCTGTAATCATTGTTAACCGAGAGTCCGTGATTCGGCCGGGGTTGTCTTCGCCACGCCGGGTGCGTGGAGGTAATGGTCCGAACCTCTTGGCGTTAATTTGCTTAGCTAGTATACGGTCTTTTGCCGCTGCCGAGAGTGTAGGTACTAGCCCGTGTGTCCATGTCACCGTTGTGAGAGTGAGAGTGACCCTCCCGCGACTCGATCCGAGTCCGGAAGTTGAGTCGGACTACCCTTGACCTCCGCCGGTTCCTTAACCGCGCACGGTCCGCGCTTTCCCTCGCTTGGGACGACGAGTGAGCTTCCACTTCTGTTAGCGACGTTTTGCCACTCGGAGCTCGTAGTGTCGGGCTTAGTGTCTCCCTAGTGTGTGCTGCTGGTCGCGTCTTCATCTAGAGTCCGAGGGTGGCACCTAATAGTGTCGTCTCACGTGTCCGTCCCGCATCATCTTGTCTTTATTTTGAGTCATCTTGATATAATTTGTCTTTTAATTGAGTCCAATACCTATGTTATGTGGTTATGTTCCTAAGTCTAGTAGTCATCATGTGGGTGATGGGCCCAATCACTTGGGCTTGGGCCACTTGCGCCCCCTTCCCCCTAGAAATATGTCATTAGTCTTTTTAGCATGGACTTTTTTGTAAATTTGGAGTTCCCTATAAATAGGACTCCAAACCCTCCATTTGGAACGAATGAAAAAATTTGAGTTGAATATTGAAACCCTTGTGCTCTCTCTCTCTCTCACTCTACCTCTCTAGCTCTCTCTCTATTTCTCTCTCTCTAAAGGGGGCGAACCCCATTCTCTCTCCTCCCCACCCCCAATTTTGAAATTCACTCTCTCTCCTCCCTATTCACCTCTAATTAAGACCCCTCCCCCTTCCCCATACCTCCCATTTAATCCCCCTCCAACCCCTAGGTGGAATCCCCTTCTCCTAGGCACCTCTCCCCATTCCCAAGCAACCTTTCCCCTTCCCCATACAACCTTTCACCTTCCCAAGGGGGAATCCCTTCCCCCAAGCACCCCTTCCCCTCCCCAAGGCAACCCTTCCCATTTTCTAGGCCACCATTAACCCATCTCCCCATTCCCCTAAGCCCATTTACGCCCCCCGTCTCTCTCTCAACTTCCACCCTTGTCCGCACCTCCCTCCCCCTCCACCAGCTAGATGCGACCCAGCCCTCTTCTCCAGCCTCTCCACCATCTCTACTCACCCCCATCCAAGCCCCACAGCCATTAGCCCTCTCCCCATTGCAGTCCCTTCACCCCTCCCCACCATTACCAACATCATTCACCTTCCTGCTCTATCCAGTTCGCATACAGCAGCAGGAGCCCGACTTGCAGAACCTGCCCCGAAGTCATTCGGCGTCGTCTGTAGGCGTACCATACATTTACGGAAAGGTCGTCAAGATAGCTTCACAGCTGTGGTGGTCTCGCCGGCATCCGACATCCCTACTGTCTGGAGGGTTCGTTCTCGTCCGACTACGCAACTGGGACCTGAAACTGGACCAGAGCTGCAGTGCAGAAGCTCCCACGGCCACACCCCATCACTTATGAAGACATCGTCCAGACGGAGTCTTCTACATCCAATGTACTTCCATCAGCAGAAGACGGCATCCCGTTTGGCATCCGGAGGAACGTTTTCCAATTTTTCTCCCCTGGGTGCGCAGATCAGGCCACTCAAGACCTGACCAGACACCTCCCCACTCAACGGGCTCTCCCTCTCTACCCCGAAATCGTATGGTGCCTGATTTGGTGGCCATTCGAAGAGGACTCGTCTACAGTCGTTCTCGTTTTGGTCTCGCCTCGTTCGGGCTTCGGGAGCGGTCGTGGCACCCGGATCTTTCTGCTACTGCATCCTGGAACCAGAACAAGTCAGAGCACAGGGCACCTGTTCCAGGGTCCACTCCGACCGGTGGTGACGAAGGAGCCGTCCACCAAAATTCACCAGCGTACCAGGGTCAGTTAGCAACAATTCGGCACTGGTTTCGGCGACTTCTGAGCTCGGGGGAGTGCACAGCGGCGACTACACCGACTCCCTATCCTGATGTTCCAGACCTGGGCAGATTCGGCAGGGTGCTCCATCGGCGCAATTCAAGCAAATCTCCCCACCCCGCCTGGCCGGCTTAGCACCCCTCCCTGCGTGGAGGTAGTCTTTGAATGTAACCTCTATTTTCCCCACCCCACGATCACCCTCCTGTGCGAGGAGTAGTTTTGTACTAGCAGGTCTTCGGCCGAAGCTTCATCGGCGCAGTGTGCGGGGAACCCACACTTCCCCGCTCGCCCATCGTCTCCGAACGGGGTTGGTTTCTTCAAACCAACCAGGTGAGCTTCTGCCCTTGCTCTCCTCTGTATTTGTTCACTTAATTTCTGTGAAACTAGTCCGCTGGTCGGTGAGAGAGCGCTCGTTCCCGGAGCTTCCAGTTTATGTGCGGTCACCGTGGGCTAAAGTGAGAGAGTGACCCAATGCCCTCAAGGCACCTGGTCCGCCCTTGATTTTGGGCACTGTACCCTCAGGAGGGAAAACCATAGCCTTGCTGGCCCTCTACCGGCAAGGGTCTTGTTCCACCACCCCGACTCGGCATCACCGAGTCACCACGGGTAACGGGTGTGCACGGTGGGTCGACGATTTCCAATCAACCTCGAGTCTTACGATTGTGTTTGCGAATAAGGTCCAAGGGCCCACATTCACCTACTGCATTCTTCATCATTTGCCTTAGTGTGTCACATCAAAGAGGCTCATCACGGTCACCGCCTTCACCGTTCTGGGAAGAGAAGAAACAAAACCCGCCGCCCTCACCCACGCTCTCACGATGCTTAGAGAGGAGAAGGAAGGGGGGAAGCTCGCCGCCGTTGCTGCCTAAGCATGCTTGGAGAATAAGCTGATGTTCGCCCTCACGCTCACCGCGCTCGGAGGAGAAGGGTGGAGAGTTTGTAGTGGCCGTTGAAGGGGAAAAAGTAGGAAATGAAAATAGGGTTTTCAAAACCCTTCGAAGAGGCTTAAAAGAAAAAGGAAGAGGGTGAACCGGTGCATCACCGCGCCGATTCACCAGCCCATTGAAAATGGGGAAGGACCTGCGCCGATTCACTGGCCCGCTCCTTTGAATGGCCTATGTGCCGATTCACCGTCCCGCAGCCCTTACACCGATTCACCGCATCGCCTAAGCCTTGCGGCCTGCGCCGATTCGCCAAGGGAAGCACATGTTGATTCATTGCCCGCAAGGTCGTGTGCCGATTCACGGGGTCAAACCTCCGCGCCGATTCATTCCGGTCAAAGCTCCGCGCCGATTCAGGAAGGATCCTACGCCGATTCATGTGGCAAAGTTGGCCTTCGCCGATTCAACCCTTTGCGAGCAAAGTGGGCCCCACTTCAAGGTGTCCATGGCCTAAATATACAATAGATGAAAATAGCAATTACAAAGTAGATACATCCACAGGCCCCGCGCCGTTCGTCAATCACTTGCGGCACCCACGGCTAGGGGGCATTTGTTGGCATCTAAAATGTTGCTATATGACAAGCACGCCTTAAAGCTGTTGGCTAAGCGTGAAGAAAGTCAAAGCAAGCTTGAAGAGAGGTCCTCTCAGATTGATGAAGCTCCAGGTCACCTGATGAAGCATCGGGACTCCACAATTTCTCGTCTCGGGACGTCTAAAGAAATCTACAACAACTCGGAAATGCTATACGGCAAGTCGAGATCAACAAACTTAACAAACCGGCATCGACTCGGTCGCGCCGAACGAACCTCATATCTCATCCGATCAGGGTGAAAATACACCTGGTGGTCCACCACCTAATAAAGAAGCCTCTCGAGGTGAAGAAACATCCTTGGTCCCTTAAAACGGGGTGCCGAAGGATATATCAGCAGAAAACCCGAGTGACCCGATTCGGGTACACATCATGTTGGAAAGGTCCGTAAGTGACCGAAAAGCTGCCTAGTCAGGGTAAAAATACTTTTAGTGATAGTCCACTCGATCAAGATGTCCCACGTATCCATGAAATAGGTCTGGTAGCATAAATCACAGTGCCGAGGTCCGAATCAGGATAAAACCCGAGTGATCTGACATGGGTTCATCACGTGTTGGAAGCCACTCGGAACTATAAGCCAGGGTTCTAGAGGCTTCGAAATCTACATTCCATAGACACCGCATTAAACCCAAAGCTGCACCGGATGTCGAGCTTTCGTCTGGGTCAGATCCGAGATTACAAGGTAAAATTATGAAAATGTCCCCATGGCCAGCTGAACCGACGCGGCCATGGCCAAGATGAATCGGCGTGACCCTCTTTTCGGTTAGTGGACCGGAGCACTCCCCATGTCGCCATTGAATCGGTGCGAGCGGCCATGCCTCTTTACTTTGCCAATGAACCGGCGCCCCGTCTTGCCGCAAGTGAACCGGCGCGACAAAGCAAACCGGCACATGCCCTTTAGTCGCTTTGAATCGGCGCGATGAATAGGAAGCGGGCCGGTGAGTCGGTGCTGCATCACGTGTCCCATCCGGTCTCCGACACCCTGTTTTTCCCTATAAGAAGCGCAGTTCGTCTGCCGCAAGAAAGGGGAGAGGAATCATACTGAGAAGGAACAAAAGAGAGGATAAGAAAATGAAAGAGAAGAAAGGGAAGGGCATTCGATCAGGGAGAGGAGAGCTTGTCTGAAGGGTTGAAAGGGAGAGTCAACCCCGTCTGTGCGTAGCCCGCCGACTCTATTGTCGTAGTGCTAGCACGAGAGCCACCTTCGGTCCCTTGACTCTTCTATACGTGGGTTTCCACAGTAATAAAGCCTCGAAGGGGGGCTACTAGCTTTATTTTCTTGCTTGTTTGACCCCTTTTCCCTCTGCTTGCAACTGGGTCTTGCTTCTATTCTATTCTTCTTTTCGTTGCGTTCTATAGCTGAGGAGCACCCATTGTATTTTCGCTTTAGAGCTAATAAAGATCTGTTGAGTTTTTTTTTGGGCGATATGTTTTCTTCCCCATTCCCTATCCACAGTCACGAATGGATCTGTGTGATACTTAGATATCGTTTATAGCTGTATTCGTTTCTTTGTATCTTCCTTTACATGTTCTACGCGGTTGTGTTCGACCACACGAGGTGCATACATCCTGATTGTGAGGAGGCCTCTTAAGGCCATATGATTGTTCTCCACTGATCATTATGGAGCACCACAGGCTGGATTCCATTGTGAGATGGCCAGTGGCCACGCCCTGTGGGAGACAGTAAATTCACCCCCTCCCCAGGGCTAAGTATGGGTTTGACCGTTTAACTCCGCTCACACGTATGGTGTTCACGGATATTACTAGATAATTAGTATATATACATGTATGTAATACGTTGATATTTGATTGACGAATATGCTATTTTTCTACCCATAGAGGAGTTGGTCAGGTCCCCTTTCACCTGCATCCTTAGGTTGTAGGGGCAATTGCACATTCCCAAATCTCAACTGGGTTCCTGTTTTGCATATATCGTTGTTCATTCAGCCCCCTATCTGGCCTTAACAACTCTTCTGCATACTTTGCCCTGGTGTTCGGCAGATTGCTTGGGAGGGCATTGGAGATCCTCACCCTTGCTCACTCGAGCTCCTCCACGTGGGGCCAATAACCCACTCTGGGCAGCCATATGCATATCACCCCTTGTTATGTTTTCCCGTTCTCAACTCTCCCCTGTCCGAGCAAAGCCTTTCAAACTTGGCCAACATCCTACGAACACTAGTCCATGGCAGGGGTATAGATGTGCTGTCTTTAATAGCATGACTTGTACCTCCCCCTATTTAGGACAAGATTATGACTCCTCCGTTGTTTTAGTTGCTTTCATATACGCGTGTGAACCTGTCACTGGGGAGGGGGTACACCCCCGTTCAATGTTCCTTTGTTAGAGTTTCCAAATCACCTTGGGTCTCTAGGGACCTACCCCTCCGTGGTATGGTCCCCTGGGAACCCCTTTTCTAGGGTGAATAGCAACAGCCATCTAGTTGGCGACACATGGAATTCGTGTTTTGAAGCTCGGGATATCATTGACCTTGGATTCTCGATGCTCCTAGTAGGTTAGTCCTTGGAGCTTTCACATCCAATTTGGGTCGCGAGACCGCCGTTTTCGGCTTCTCGACAATTATGAATTCACTCCGGAACGTTCCGTGTGTGGATCTCAATTTCTCCCCCCTGCAATTCTTGGGATAAGGGGAGATGCAGCCAAAATTTTCTCAAGATTCTCCTTGACGTCTCCCTTGTTTAATTCGAATGCTTTACTTCAATCGGAGCTAAAACTGATAATAGATTGGGTTGACATCGCACGAATGGTGTAGGTAAATTACTTTCAAAATGCATGTTGTGGCGTGGTGCATAAGCCTACCCCAGATATCATGGAGCTTGTGTTTGAGTACGAACCTCGCACAAGGGCTGAGCAATTGAGCTTGTGTCACGTGAATACAAGTGTGTGATGAACAAGATTGATAATGCTTGATGAACATATGCCCTACGGGCCCATTCTCGGTCCCTACCTGAGCAAACAGAACAATGATGAACACGGAGTTAACAGAGTGCATGGTGAACTCAATTTTAAAACCCCATGATGGGGACATCACATGCTACTCTTTATTTTTTTTAAGTCATATTTTTTATTTTTCACTTTATTTGAGCCTTGTCTATGTAATTTTTCTTTAATTGAGTCAATTGAATAGGTTAATGGGTCAATAGGATAGCTTAATTAGTCTGGGCCCAATTAAGTTGGCTGGCCTAGGGGCGCCCCCTCCTTAGACCTGCTTGGACATAAGTGGAATTGTCAGAGGTAGTATGGTCTTGTGAAAAGTTGGATGCCTATAAATAGGACCCAACTCCTCCATTGTAAAAAAAAACTTTGATGCTATTGAATAGAAAATTTCCCTTTGAGAAAATTATCTCCCCCCCTTAGTGGAGTGTGACTCTCCAATCCCCCCCTCTCTCTCTCTCTTCCCCTCTCTCTCCCTCTAAGGGGCACACCCCTTCTCTCTCTAGGTGGCCCCTGCCACCTCACCTCTCCACCTCATCTCCACATCCACCTCATCCCCTTACCCTTCTTGCCACATCACCCATCCTTTGCCACATCATCCACCACCTCATCGTGTCTTCTCAAGGTCCCCACCCCACCATCAATCCTCCATTAATTCTCCCACAGCCCCTAAGAGTCTTCCCCCTCTCCCAAGGGAGAATCCCACTCCCAACACACCCCTTCACCATCCAAGACACCCTTTCACATCTCCAAGGCCCCTCCATTGAATGCCCATTATTGAGAATTCAAAATAGAGAAACTCCCTCATTCCCCTTGGCAACTTGCGCACCTCCCCTCTCTCCCACCCTCTTCCCTGCATCTCCAGCCCCCATTCTCCCCCTCTCCCACCTTGGTTCGCAGCCTCCCACTTTCCCTCCCATTCAGGGAGCACCCCAGGCCCAGTGCCCCTCCTCCTACCACTCATCTTCCCCCATTCCCATCCCTATCTCCACTGCCACCCAGAGACAGCAGCAGTAGGTTCGTCCATCGGATCCCAGCGTCACCCTCGGCTGCTCCGCGAGGTTCATGGTGACCAATCCTACACCAGAAGCTTCATCTCCGAGTCTGCTTCGCACCGAGTGCTCACCCACCCTCATACGACCTCGGAGTTGCTCGGAGGAGCGATTCCGGGCGACCTGCGCAATCCGTCCCTGGCAAACGGCCAGAGCCAAGTTGCAGAAGCCCCCGCGACCCCATCTCCAAGCTTCTGGTCGCACCCTTCTGCCCAAGTGACCTCCTACAAGCCATCTTCCAGTACCAGGAAGGAGGGATGCGTTTGACCACCGGAGCACCCTGTTCCATCCGTTGCCCCTGAAGCGCGCAATATGTTCGCCCTATCCCCAGGTTGGACCCCTCTCCACTCTTCTAAAGATTCTTGTCACCTCCAACCTTGACTGGGATCCCCGCCACCAACCACGCGAAGCCGATTCAAAGATAGTTGTTTCTACACAGACCCCGCCTCTTACTATGTCTGGAGAAGCCCGTCGCAGCCCCATCTTCGGCCTACTACCAGTCAGTGTTGGACTGGACAAAGACAGATCAGTCTATGTATTCGGATCGCCTGCAATCCAGGTCATCTATGGACATCCCGCGACTCCCACAGCGAGCTCCCACATCCACCCTAGTTGGTTCAGCACCAACCTCACGACCGGCAGCGCTCGAAGCAGTTCGTGGCGTCCCCAACAATAGGTCTCTATCTTGCATGCCTAGTCAGGACAGGGCCGGACCAGATTGTGGTTGCGAACCTGCAGCGGCCCCGATCGGACTCCGGATGACTGACAACTCCTATAGAGAACTCCTACCTCTCCCCCAGATGCCTCGGCACAAGTCCCGCCTCCTTCAGAGCTCTATGGCGTCTGCGGCGCCCTCGACATCGGCTTGTTATCCTGCGAGTCCAGTCTAGACAAAACCGGCTTCCAACACATTTCCCCACCCTGTGCCTAGCCAGCTGAAAGCCCCTCCCTACGTGGAGGTATATTTTGGTTGTAATTAAGCTCATCCCCACCCCATGATCAACCCTCCTACGTGAGGTGTAGTTGTGTATTGTGTTTATCGTAGGTCAAGCTTCCCCGACGCAGCGTGCTAGTTGTGTTCCCCCGCTCCCCCGCTCGCCATCGTCTCCGACTGGAATTGATTTCTTCAAACTGATTGGGTAAGTGCTCGGTTCCCTTCTCTTGGTCATTTCCTTTGCTAATTTAGTATCATATTTCTCTTCCCGTCGGTTAGTGAGTGAGCGCCCGACCCCATTTACATGTTTGTGATTCCCCACTGCGGCGAGAGTTGAGTGAACCCCCACATAACCCACACCCTTGGCGTGTTGGCCGCCCACGAATCGTGGGAATCCCAGCCCTTCTGGGGGTCAGTCTGAGCCATTGCCAACCCTTAGATCAGTGAGGTCCAGCCCCGGACCCCCCCCCCCCCCCGATCATCCCGGAATTGCCTTCAGGAAAGAGTGTGCACCGTGTGAGGGCCTCCGCCAATATCGAGTATGTTGCTAATTTATGTGCCTACGAGTCTAGGTCCAAGGTGCATTCGATCATTCCCCTTAGATTCCTAGGTCATCTCACATCAGGTGGTATCAGAGCAAGTTCTAGACTTGTTGTCACAAGTCTAGTCCTAGGGCACCCTTGCACTAGCGTCATCCCGTGCATCATCACTTCCCCATTTGTATGGCTACCTCATACTGATCATATCCGTCATCCTCGGCCCTCTCCATGGATCCCAATCCCCAAGGAAATCACGCTGCCAAGGAGGACGGCCACCAAGGCCACATTGACGTCCATAGAGAGGACTTCACCACCGTCATAGGGCGACTTGATGCCCAACTCGACCGACTTAGAGGAAATGGGCCCACACCAATGGCGAATGATAGGTACCCCCGGGACAATCTGGATGACCACCTCTTAAAGCTCGTGAAAGTCGATGCCCCCACCTTTGATGGGTCCTACAACCCTAGTGTCTATCTAGATTGGGAGGCCTCAATAGACCAATATTTTGATTGGTATCCCCTATCTGAAGAGAGGAAAGTGAGGCGAACCAAAATGCAACTCACCAAGTAGGCCAAAGCTTATTGGCTAATTGTCGAGGGTTTAAGGAGGATGAAACAGCAAGACCCGGTTGACACTTGGGAGAATATGAAGACCGAGCTTAGGAAGGTCTTCGCTCCCTAACACTCCCCCTCCTACTCGGACAGCCATAACTCGAGGAGCACAACAACTCCTACTTCCCCACCAAGCCAGCCTAAGACCACTCTAATAGCTCCATCACCACTACCCCCTACCTATCCTACCCCGACCACCACCTCTACCCCCTGCCACCTATCCATTACCACAACCAAGTCATCACAAACCCAATCGGTCTCCACTTCGGCCCCTCCACCTTCCCCCATGAAGAACACACCCCCCAACACCAACCAACCCAAGCTCCCTCACCCATCCCACCTCCCACTCCCTACCCCAACCCGGCCCTATCATAGACCCCCGCTACTTCCACTCCCTACCCCAACCAAATCCCACCCTAGCCTACCACCCCGGGTGCAACATTTGTCAGCTACCACCACCCCACCCACCAAAGACCTTCCCATCCCCTTGTAGAAAAAGTCGTGGCCCATACACCCGACCATCTGGAGATAGAGAACATCACAAATCCTCTCTCCACCCTTGGGGAAACCCAAGCCCAAGCCGAGGAGGAAGCCCTACATTTTCCCCTACAACTTGAACTCCACTCTACACTGTCCCCTTTAGTCGGGACCGAACTCATCTTAAGTGGGCCCCTTGTTAGTTGGCTAAAGGAGAGTCAGATCCATGATATTACGGCCCATATCCGCGCTTCCATAGAGCAAAATCTCTTGATGGTGCCCCTCATTTCCCATCGCACCACCATCCAATCCTACTACAATGTAGAGACTTTGGATGATCTTATCAAGGGTCTAGAATGGCAACTTGACCTGACCAGCATGTTGACCCTAGGGACCGACTGATTGACCTAAAAGCCTTGGTTTCGTTCACATAAGTGTCGGGTCCATTACCTCAGTTTGTACGATGGGTTGCTACACTAGTGACCTCCTTTTATTCCTCCCTACACCCCGAGGAGCCCGACCTTATCCACAATCTGGAGATCTTGTTGTCTCAGGTAGGAAGTTAAGCCATCCCATCGAAGCCAATATCCCACCTCCCTTTACAATTAGGGATGACCCCTCATACATTGAGGAACCTGTAATGAGGGAGCATATAGGGGAAGACCTTACTATCCCAAACCACACTTTCTTTGATCACTTTGATCCCACCGATTGGGAACCCTTGCACCAACCTACCTCTTTCCCCCCTACTCTATTGTTGACCATCCATCACCTCCCGCACCCACCCCTACAAGTTCATTAGGCCCAACACCCACCTTTGGGGATGAACCATATGCCTCTCTCTGTCAACCCTAATCATGAAACTCACCACGTCATTGGTTCTGCCAATTGGCAAGGACCCAACCTACTTGGGAGAGCTTCTAGACTGGGTACTTACATGTCATGTGTTTGAAGGGACACACTTCCCCAAAAGCCCATCCCTGCTTGATCCTTTTGATCGCTTCTTTTAGGGACCTCTCAACCCACAAACCCCACCCCCAGCCATTCCCAGAAATCCACCTCTTTACCCATTCCCTAGTTGGTTACAAAAGGGCCGAACACATTCTAACTTTGCTTGCACCCATATAAAGGTTTGATTAGAATAAATTCTAACATTTGGATAGGGTTACATGGAAGGTCCACATTTGGGTGTTCAGGCCCACCTATGGCAATTGATAGGAAGCCCATACCTGCTAGAGCCAAATTTGGGTGCCCAGGTCCTCCCATACCAATCAAGTCTATGCAGGTACACACATGGGTGTCCTGGTCCCCCGACATTTGTCAAACTCTTGCATGATTGGCTCACATTTGGATGCCCCAGTCCTCCAACCTACAGTAGGAAACCTAGGCATGATAGGGACACATTTGGATGCCTAGGTCCTCCCATACCCATCAAGTCTTGCCACGATAGGTCCACTTTTGGGTGTTCGGGACCCCCGATATCCACTAGAAAGTCTGCATTCACAAAGCCCATGGCACAACACCTCCCAGACTTGCATGATGACATTTGCAAGCACATAGGGAAGAACAACCAGGCTTAACAAAGGCAGGCTGATGTTCACAGGCGCCACTTGGAATTCCAAGTAGGCAATTCCGTGATGGTGAGAACGGAACGGCTCCTCCCCAGGGCTGCTTCCAAGTTGGGGGTGTTACATCCCTATGGTTTTGATGATGTCTCACACTATAAATCAATCGGTTTCTATCACTAGATTGATTCATGCTTCATGTAGGACAGTGCAGTTCATGTGGTTGTCATAAAGACTTGCATTACTTGTTCAAGTCCATACTCTGTCAGCATAGTCTGGACAGTAGTGGGTCGTGTAGTGGGTCGACCCCCCTTCTAGTTGGGTCGACCCCCCAGTTCGTAAGTCTGTACATCGCATTTGTCGAAGGCATTGGTAGTCTATACATTGACTTACTGTTCATGCATCCATCGAACAAGTCTATACACTCATGGCATATGTGTAACGTTTGTTCTTCAAAGTCTGTACATTGGCCTTCACTTGAAGTATATTCATTGGTCTTCATTTCAAAGTCTGCACTTTGGTAAAGTCTATACATCATTCACATTGCTTCAAGTCTATACAGCCTTAGCGAAAGCTCAGCAAGTCTATACAGCCATTTCCAAGTCTGTACATTGGATAACCTTCCAAGTCTATGATAGGTCCAGAGGGGGGTGAATGGACCTTTACCAATAGAACATTGAGGATTAAAAAATAAGTACTCAATTAGGAGTTTTCGAAAAAGATCTTAACGGTCAAACACTAACCGCGCAGAACGATCAGCTAGGAAGATAGAGATGGATCGGCCTAGACAAGCATCTACCGAATAGATCTAAAGCAAGAAAAGAAACCAAACACACTGCGCTAGGGATTTTTAAGGCGGTTCGGTCAGACCTCCAGTCTGCCTACATCCACCCCTCACTTCAAACCGAAGTGAGGCTTCCACTAGCACCTGCTAGCCAAGCAGACTCAGTCTGCGACAACGGCTGATTCAAAGCTTCACCAGGGGAACACCCTCCCCTCTTCCTCCACACCCGGAGGGAACCCTAAGGACGCCAAGTCCCTAGAAACTAGGAAACAAGTTCCTCTTCCTCCAACCAGAGGGAACACTAGTGATCTGCAGTCACTAGAACAGAAGACCAAGGTCTCTCTTCCTCTGAAGCCCAGAGGGAACCCACAAGCAGCACACGGCCACTTGCAACTGGAGACAGCGTCTCCCTTCTCCTGAACCAACAGAACAGGAGGACCACCGATCTCAACCTGAGAATCGGAGACAAAACTAGAACAGTAAAGAAAGATCAAAAATAAGAAACTAAAAGATACAGCAGACTGAATGTTGGAACGATATAACACGGAATATAGCTCACAATAGAGCAAACTGGTTCGGATTTGATCCTGAAACCAGAATCCTTCTTCTTCTTCTTCTTCTTTCTGACTCTCTGCTTCGATCTCTCTCTCTCTCACTCTCTCTGCTATTATCTCTTCTTCCTCTTCTTCAGTTTCTGCCCTCTATTTTCTTCTCTTCTTTGGCTGGATCGAACTCTCTGCACTTATGCTTTTTCTCTTTTTTTTTCTTTCGATCAACCTTCATATGTGGACGAAGGCTTCAATATATAGCAGCAGTAGGTGGATAAGGTGCAGAATGTGTGTGCCTCCCAAACTTGATCTAGAACCTTCTTGCCACGTGCCTTTATAGCATTGGTTCCTTTAGAATTGGATCACGTGTAGCCCAGTCACTGGGGAATATTCTTCCTCGGACCACCTTCTTCTTTTGGTTTTTCTTTTTCTCCTGTAAAGAAATTAAAATGATTAAAACTCAGGGCACAAAAACTAAAACTGCATGAGGTTTGTGGTAGCAATACGAGATGCACTATTCTGAGAACGACACGAGATACACAAGATTACTACAGTACGAAATAAAGAGAGAATGACACGAGGTCAGATGAAAATAGCACAAGGTAAAAAGAGAACGACACGAGATACACAATGATAAAGCTAACACTACAAAGAGAACGACACGAAGTCAGATGAGAACAGCACTAGGTGAGAAGGAAATAACACGGAGTAAAACGGTAGTAAAACACGCGATCAGAGGAAACCTGGACGAAGATAGAAAGAAGCAACATGAATACATAAAAACAACACTAAGACACGAACACAGAAATAATATGAAGACTCAAACACAAAACTAACACGAAGACACAAGCACAAAAGATAACACGAAGACACAAGCACAAAAGATAACACGAAGACACAAGCACAGAAACAACACGAAGACATAAAAACGACTCGAATACAAGATTGCTCGAACTTACGAACGACTCGAAGACGAGGACGACACGAAACGACATGGACTGAAACCAACTCGAAGACGAAAACAGAAACCGACACGAAGTGTGGTCACAAAGCAAGAAAGACACTTGCAACGTACAGCCTTCATATGATGTGAGGCGATGTGTAGACTTTGCGTTCAACTGGATGTATAGACTTGGAACGGCTTCAAGGCAACAATGTACAGACTTTGAAATAAAGAGTGTATAGACTGAGAGTTCAAGGCCATGATGTATAGACTTTGCCCAAAGAAACGAATGTGTAGACTTTGGCTTGGAACGAAGGTAAAAGATGAGACTGCATAGACTTGGCCAGAACATAAGACTCGAAGACATGGGGGTGACACAGATGGAGCGACACGAGGTGGCACAGAAAGCAGCACGAGGTGCTGCAGTGTTCAGCACGCGATGGAACAAATAACGACACGAAGACAACCCCTAAACATAACTGAAGTGACTCGAAAGTTTATTTTCCACAGAGAAATATTTTTTGTTCTCCACTAAGGCTCATAGTGTTGTCATCCTCAAAACATGTAAAGACTCAACAATCTCCCCCTTTTTGATGGAAGGCAACACTATGAGTCTTGAGTCTTTGCAGGAATAATTTTCAACCGGTTCAAAGCTAAAGATCATCAACACCATCATTAATCTCATTAATCATCATTAAAGAATATTAAAGAATCATTAACAACAAAAAATCATTCATTCTCAATCGTAGTAGTAGCAAAGACTTGAGTTCTCCCCCTTTGTCAACATCAAAAAGAAAGAAACAAAAGGAGACAGAAATGCAAATGATATGAAGTGTAATTAACAAGTCCAAGAGTGTGAGAGAGCCCCAAAATGGACAAAAAAATACAGAACACTATTTTTTTTTTAAGGAGAAAAGAATCTGGCATGTCTGCTGGAAGGGCCACGCTGCCTGTCTTGTGGTGGTCTACCCCTAGGAGCAACAGAGGAGAATTCTTGAGTTGGACCTCTGCTGGAGGATGCCTGACCAGGGGCTGATCCCAAGGTAGAGTGAAGATCCTTCAAGTCATTGGACAATTCAGCTAGCCAATACACAACGGAGCTTCTGACATGTGCCACTTCTGAAATGATGTCTTCTTGGCGAATATTAGCAGATTCATATCTGTCAGTCAGAGTTCTCACTTCTGCTAAGAAAGCGATCAATTTGTCATAGATCTTCTGGACATCTGGACCTAGGGCACTAAATGACCCCTTCAAAACTTCTAAGGATGTCCTGATCTCAAAACAATGATCTATAATGCTGGCAGATGACTTAAAAGAAGAAATATGAGCATCTTGTAATTCACGAAGTGCTGTTGCTATCTTTGAACATACCACCTGCAAGCTTTCCATCGAGGACCTGGTGGCATCATCTGAAGCTTTCTTGTTTAGCAGGAACTTTTTCCATTCAATCAGGAGAGAAATTTCAAGCTTCAGTAGCCTGGAATGAACTTGATTAATATTTAGAGTGACATACTTGAGCAGATCATCCATTTTCTTATCCTGTCTCTGCATCTGCTGAGTCAAATTTATAAGGAGTTCTTCAATGTTGGGCGCCCGAGCAGATAGAAGTCGAGGTTGACCTAGGGGTGTACCATAAGATTCACAGCCAGGTGCTGTTCTCTCATCTGCTTCTTCTTGTACTGCCATTTGGCTGTCTCCTGCTGGAACCCTATCTTCATCTTCAGCTTGGATTTCTTTTTCAGGAGATACATTTTCAGGTGCTTCTTCTTCACTTGATGATTCTGCTTCTTGTTCTATGTCAGTAACTTTCTCCTTACACTCATCCACTCTTTCTTCCATGAGATCATCATCTGCAGAGTTTTCAACAGGTGCCTGTTCTATAATTTCAGCTGTAACCACGTTGTCAGCCTCTTCCAAGCTTTTCTCCACAGTCTCTCTAAGAATGAAATTAACAAACTCAACAAGGTCTTGCTCATTACTTTCTTGCTCTTGGGCAGGCTGTTCCACGGGCAGCCTCACTTCGTCTGATGTCTTCTCAAAGGAATCAAACAAACCACTAATATTTGTATCTAGTTCAGTTTGAATGCTGTCTTCAGACATCCTAACTTCTTCAGATACAATCTCAACAAGCCTCTGAAAAGATATAGATGCTTCAGTAGGTGCAGCAGAAGTAGCAGACAGTGGTTGTTCAGATGGTGTCTCCTGTAAAGCAACCTCAGAAGCTAATTCTAAAATTGCTTGGGCAGATTCTTGAGGGTGTTCCAGACGCTCTCTCTGAGCTTGTGATTCTTTGACTTTCTGGGCCTTAACTTGCCCCATGAGAGAAGAACCCTCCAAGCCCAAAAATACTGAAACAAAATTCATGTTAAATATGTTTCGACCCCTAACTTCAGACATGGCCTCTCCATCCAAGGATATCTTTGAATACTTTAAGATGTCTGTCAGATGGGCGGCGTAGGGCAGGTGTCTTTTGGACCCAATACACCCCTTCATGACAGAAAAAATAATTTCAGGCAGACAGATCTTTACATGCTGAATCAGTCAGAACAAAAGAAATCTCTGAGTGTCTGTGATTCTTCCTCTAGCTCCAGTCTGTGGGGTGACTATAGAGGCAATGATGTTCTGAAGAAGCTTGTGCAGTGGGGGAAATGATATGGTTTGGTAAGCTTTCAGCTTCAATTGCCCTTTGTCATGAATGTTACTGGGTTTACCAGTAATGACCGAAAAGGCTTCATGCAAACTATATCTAAACCCTCTCTCCACCTCCCCTTTTTCTGGAATACTGAGAGCTTTGTGGAGAGAGTCACACGTTACTGCTATCTCAATCCCCTTAACAGACGAGATCAGAGCAGACCTATCTCGGCTCAAAGACAAATTATTATAAAATTCCATTACCAAGCTAGGGTAGTAGATACGGTGATTTTCTAGGAATTTCCTCCAATCCTGAAACTCAAAAATCTCCAAAAGTTCTGGAAACTTCAAAACCATGGATTCATCACCGAAATCTATTATCCTTGGAGGAATAATTTTCTTACTCTCTAAAAACACGATAGACTGAGAAGGCCTGGTACCTTGTGCAGAAGAAATATCCACCGCTATTTCTGGTTCTACACATCTTTGCTGCTTGGACGAAGGCTCCTCAACTGTTTCTTTTCCCTTCCTCTTCCTTTCAACAGGAGCGACGGATTCTAGCTGATCCATTTGCCGTAACTCCCAAAGTATCAACTCTTTCTTGCTGGTTGCTGCTGGAGATGAAGCTAGGACCAAGAACGGAAGAGAACTCTGTGGGGGAGATGAGATTTTCGTGAAGAAAGAATGAGCGGGAGAGAAGGGTTTGAAGGAGCATACGAGACGTATGGGCACGAGGAGGAACAGGAAGCGGCAAGGGCACACGAGGGTTTTTGGATGAAACCTTGAGGAGCAAGAAGGGTTTTTGGGGGTCACTTTTCACTCTTATCAAACTTTTCAGGAAATACCCAAACTACCCTCATTCAATATGTAACACAGCCATTGCCCGTTAAAGTTCGCTCTTCAATATATGGATTTATTATATTCTTCCGAATACCTTGGTCAGTTACCTCAAGACATTAAATCAACAAGATCACAAAACTAGCTGTTAAAGGTACTTAGCCTACAGAAGGTCACGATTAAAATACTCCTTATGTTTGTCAGGCAAAGAAATAACAAATAGATAGTCAAGCAGGGTTCATTACTTCATTTAAAGGACAAGAGAGGGCATACAGAGTCAACCAATTTGTTGAGCACTTAGGTAGAATTGTCCCTTTTTACACAAGGAGACATGTTTATAAGACACCATAATCCATGGTTACTCAGGACAGGCTACCTTTATGCCAATGTAAACTAATGAATTTTTGTTGACTTTTCTTTCCTCCTTTTTTTTATTTTAACTTTTCTATAAGAAACAAAGATAGATAATTGTATCATGACAGAAACTCTAGACTTCTTTGATCTAGAATATCTATTTCTCCACAATTGCCATTGCTCTGCCACAAAGTATGGCGTATTCCCTGGTAGCACCTCTCATGATCTTGGACAAAAGACAGAGCCCTTACTTAACACAATTTTTTTTCATAGCCCTCTTCACATAAGTTTCAGTTAAAACGAAATCCTCCGCAAGGTTTTTCCATTTAACAGAAAGTTTTACAATATGTTGACCAACAATAGAGAGGATAACTTAGAAGGATTAAAGGACAAGATATAACCCCCATACATTAAAGTTCTTTATTAACAGGTGTAACTTGTTACAATAGATTTTGGGTGGTTTAAGGTATTCTGATCAGATCTGATAAGAGTGACAAAGCTATATGAAGGAATTTTTCTTCAAGAATACTCCTGAACCAAAGGGGATAAGAAAAGGATAAGAAGGTGACAAACAGAATGGAGAGAGATGAGATGAGAAGCACTCCTAACAGCAAAGCAGCAAGTGAGAGATTACTCTAGAAAGTAAAGACCAAGGAGCTCACAAATGAAATCTTCCCGAGGAAATTCAATCTCATAACCAGAGAATGCTCTTGGGCAATAAGCTGCAACCTCATGAGATGTCTGAACTCAACACTAGCTAACCACATCGGCAGACAAAGGTTCTTCAGATACTAGATGACCTGACAAGCTCCTTTTCAGCCCACGCTAAGACATCTTACACACAACTCTTGGAAGTATTAATTATTTATTGAATAACATACATGCTATCAGCTGAAATGCACTACGTTGAAGCAAACTTATGGTTTTTCAAATAAATGGAATGTGATGCAATGAGCACGAATCAGAAGTTGACACAATAATTGTATGCCTCCCCCTGACTATGAGCATGAATTACAGCGTGATACCAAGTATGCATCCAAGAGAGATTTTAGCAAAGCAGTCAGAGGAGGACACTCGTGATCATGGAATACTTAGTTGCACACAGACTACATCTCAGAACCAAATTTAAATCACAATAAAACAGAATTAAAGCAGGTATTGGGAATTGACCTGAATATTAAGATCCTAGGGTTTTTTCTTTTCGAGTGCCTTGACTTATTACTCCTCTTTATTCTTCAGCTTCCAAGGCACACCTGCAGGTTAGCAAACTATTTTGCACGAATAGACACCCAAGAAGTCTTGGGTCCTGAGTTAGCAATGACATTCCTAGCAGGTTTTCTAACCAATCTCCTAGCAGTATGGTCATCAGATTTCATCAGATAGCAGTTATTCATTGAATGACCAAATGTACCACAATAATAGCAAGATGCAGTAGGTTTCAGATTGGTTTTATGCACATTCTTATTAACATGATTTTTATGCACATATGTATGAAAATTTTTGTTAACAGAATTGAAATTTTGTTTACCAAAACAGCATTGCTTTGGTATCCTGCCAGCCAACAGGTTGCAGCCCTGTGACCTGGCTTTCCACAGTTAAAACAATGAGAAGAGTTCATTCTCTTAAAATTCTCTTTTCTACCCTGACCATGCCAGCATTCAATGGCCCTGTGGCCTGTCTTTCCACAGTTGACACATGCAGAGTATTTTCTATTTTCAGCAACTTTATTCCTCTCAACATCATTATGGTTTGCAGGAAATTTAGCATGATGTGAAGAATATATTTTCTTACCATTTGCAAACCAGCATTATGTGATGCTGTGTCCTAGTTTGCCACAGTGCAGACATTCAATTTTCTTTTTCTGGAATGAAGAATTTTTATCATGAGGTTTCTTAGCATTCATTATCTCGGCCCTCATATCATCTTTCTCCATCAATTTACACTCATGCATTAAATGTCCAAGTCTATGACAGTAGTGGCATGACATTTTCCTTTTAGATGAGTGTGTGTGCGGACTGTGATCAACATGCACAGATGAGCCCTTTTTATTCATTTTCTATTTTTTATCCTGTTCTTGTGTTTTCTTAGCCTTATAGTGAGGTGGAGAAGAAGTAGAAGGTTATTCTTGTTCAGATGATTTAACAAAAATAGTTTCCAAATTCGATACATAGACCTTACTCATGACTGGAGTGTAGCCCAGCCCCTTTTTCTCAAAAGTAGAGCTAGAAACAGAATATGTCTGAATTTTATTTTCAAAGATCTTTTTATTTACAGGGTTATAACCTAACCCCTCCTTCTGAAAATTGACTTTTACTCCCAGCAGTTTGTTCAGATTTTCTTGCCCATCAACAAATTTAGACAAGGATTTCCTTAAGTCTTGGATTTCTTCTTCTAAAGAGGCAATGTGTAGCTCATAACTTGCAGTCTCTTGTTCACTGCAATTGACAGCCTCATTCAAGACTTGGTTGGCAATTATGTATTTCTCAACTTACTTTCTCAACTCATCAATTTATTCTGAATTATTGGACACCACATGTTTACCCTTTTCAAATGTCAGCAATCTCTCTGACAAGATGGTGTTCAACTGTTTTAGTTTCTCAATTTCTTCCTTTAGTCTGTCATTCTGAATTAATTCGTTTATCAAAATCTGATCATCAGAGTCAGTTTCAGATTTTCTTCCATCCTTAAAACTTTTCAAGTCTTTTTGCAGTTTCTCAATATTTTTCTGTAATTCAAAGTTGACAGACTTAATGGCTTCAGATTTTTCAGCAAGTACTTTGTTTTCAATCCTGAGCTTCTCTAAACTTTCCTTGCTTTCAGCTGAGGATTTTCTCAGGGAATCAATCTCACTCACATGATTCTTATTTCCATTGATTAGCACATCATTTTGTTTTTTCAACATTTGCAGATTAGACACACAGGCATCATGAGAACTCTTCAATTCAGCACATTTCTTATAGTCAGACCTTGAGTTATCTAATCCCTTATTCCTTTTCAATTTTTTATATCATTTTTGCAATTTTTTATATGACTCAGATAAATCGCTGTAAGCATTTTCCCAATCTTCTATAGAAAAGTTCTCGAAGAGGTTTACCTCTTCTTCATTCTCCTACACCTCTTGGCTGGTACTGTGGTCACTTCTGCTAACCATCATGCATGGGCTTTCATTTCTCCTGTGGGCTAGCTTCAGCTGGTCCATAATATCCTTGGCGGATCTGCAATCATGGAAGCAAGAATGCAAGGCTTTATCAGTCGCTGTTAACATTACGTTTAAGGCCTTTTCATTATCTTGGAACATCTAATTCTCACTGTCCGTCCACTTGGACCTTTTCTTGGGCAGTTCATACGGACCTTGTGAAATCAACTTCCACAAGTCCTTATCAGCTTGTTTAACAAACATGCGAAAAACACTGAACCATATGTCAAAATCAGGTCCCATAAAAATCAGTGGATTAGCCATTGCCATCAGTTCAAACGAACAGATATCAAACACTAACTCACAAGCAAAACAATGCACACAGAAAACACGTAGAGGATCCTCTGAGAATCGTTGAATTCTGAACCAGAGATCGCTCTGATACCAATTGATAGGTCCAGAGGGGGGTGAATGGACCTTTACCAGTAGAACATTAAGGATTAAAAAATAAGTACTCAATTAGGAGTTTCCGAAAAAGATCTTAACGGTCAAACACTAACCGCGCAGAACGATCAGCTAGGAAGATAGAGATGGATCGGCCTAGACAAGCATCTACCGAATAGATCCAAAGCTTGAAAAGAAACCAAACACACTGTGCCAGGGATTTTTAAGGTGGTTCGGTCAGACCTCCAGTCTGCCTACGTCCACCCCTCACTTCAAACCGAAGTGAGGCTTCCACTAGCACCCGCTATCCAAGCAGACTCAGTCTGCGACAACGGCTGATTCACAGCTTCACTAGGGGAACACCCTCCCCTCTTCCTCCACACCCAGAGGGAACCCTAAGGACGCCAAGTCCCTAGAAACTAGGAAACAAGTTCCTCTTCCTCCAACCGGAGGGAACACTAGTGATCTGCAGTCACTAGAACCAGAGACCAAGGTCTCTCTTCCTCTGAAGCCCAGAGGAAACCCACAAGCAGCACACGGCCACTTGCAACTGGAGACAGCGTCTCCCTTCTCCTGAACCAACAGAACAGGAGGACCACCGATCTCAACCTGAGAATCGGAGACAAAACTAGAACAGTAAAGAAAGATCAAAAACAAGAAACTAAAAGATACAGCAGACTGAATGCTGGAACGATATAACACGGAATATAGCTCACAATAGAGCAAACTGGTTCGGATTTGATCCTGAAACCAGAATCCTTCTTCTTCTTCTTCTTTCTGACTCTCTACTTCGAGCTCTCTCTCTCTCACTCTCTCTGCTATTCTCTCTTCTTCCTCTTCTTCAGTTTCTGCCCTCTATTTTCTTCTCTTCTTTGGCTGGATCGAACTCTCTGCACTTACACTTTTTCCCTTTTTTTTTCTTTCGATCAACCTTCATTTGTGGACGAAGGCTTCAATATATAGCAGCAGTAGGTGGATAAGGTGCAGAATGCGTGTGCCTCCCACACTTGATCCAGAACCTTCTTGCCACGTGCCTTTATAGCATTGGTTCCTTTAGCATTGGATCACGTGCAGCCCAGTCACTGGGGAATATTCTTCCTCGGACCACCTTCTTCTTTTGGTTTTTCTTCTTCTCCTGCAAAGAAATTAAAACGATTAAAACTCAGGGCCACAAAAACTAAAACTGCATGAGGTACGTGGTAGCAATACGAGATGCACTATTCTGAGAACGACACGAGATACACAAGATTACTACAGTACGAAATAAAGAGTGAATGACACGAGGTCAGATGAAAACAGCACGAGGTAAAAAGAGAACGACACGAGATACACAATGATAAAGCTAACACTACAAAGAGAACGACATGAAGTCAGATGAGAACAGCACTAGGTGAGAAGGAAATAACACGGAGTAAAACGGTAGTAAAACACGCGATCAGAGGAAACCTGGACGAAGATAGAAAGAAGCAACACGAAGACATAAAAATAACACTAAGACACGAACACAGAAATAGCATGAAGACTCAAACACAAAACTAACACGAAGACACAAGTACAAAAGATAACACGAAGACACAAGCACAAAAGATAACACGAAGACACAAACACAGAAACAACATGAAGACATAAAAACGACTCGAATACAAGATTGCTCGAACTTACGAACGACTCCAAGATGAGGACGACACGAAACGACATGGACTGAAACCAACTCGAAGATGAAAATAGAAACCGACACGAAGTGTGGCCACAAAGCAAGAAAGTCACTTGCAACGTACAACCTTCATATGATGTGAGGCGATGTGTAGACTTTGCGTTCAACTGGATGTATAGACTTGGAACGGCTTCAAGGCAACAATGTACAGACTTTGAAATAAAGAGTGTACAGACTGAGAGTTCAAGGCCACGATGTATAGACTTTGCCCAAAGAAACGAATGTGTAGACTTTGGCTTGGAACGAAGGTAAAAGATGAGACTGTATAGACTTGGCCAGAACATAAGACTCGAAGACATGGGGGTGACACAGATGGAGCGACACGAGGTGGCACAGAAAGCAGCACGAGGTGCTGCAGTGTTCAGCACGCGATGGAACAAATAACGACACGAAGACAACCCCTAAACATAACTGAAGTGACTCGAAAGTTTATTTTCCACAGAGAAATATTTTTTGTTCTCCACTAAGGCTCATAGTGTTGTCATCCTCAAAACATGTAAAGACTCAACAGTCTATACACTGTCCTGTGGCCTTCAAGCGTTTCAAGTCTGTTCATTGCTGTTTTGGCCAAGTCTGAACATCTGTTTGCCTGACTTCATATTCAAAGTCTGTACATCCTTCTGTTGAAATTCTAAGTCTATACATCGGTCTGTTTGAGCAAGTCTGTACAATGGTTGCATTCATTGGAAGTCTATACGTTGGGGTCCTTACCTACGTTGCACTTCAAAGTCTAGACATTGCACTGTAGGTTGCTTAGTTGAAGTCTATACATTACTGATCGAACGTAAGTCTATACATTCTAATCTTTTCCTACGTTCGATGCTTTAGCTACACCCTAAGTCTCCACATTGGCAAAGTATATACATCGCTTATGCAAGTCTGTACAGCCAGCACATTCGTTGATATCAAGTCTACACAATGCATATAGGCAAAGTCTGCACATTGGTAGAGTCTGTACATCCTCTAGGATCCCTAAGTCTATACATCGCAAAGTCTGCACATCGCTGTGTTCAAGCCTCTCAAGTCTATACATTGGCTCAAGCGTTCCAAGTCTGTACACTGGTGCTCAAGCGTTCCAAGTCTGTACAATGGTCCTCAAGCGTTCCAAGTCTGTACATTGGTTCAGGCTTACCAAGTCTGTACATTGGCCTTCAAGACTCTCAAGTCTGTACAACCTGATTTGTCGTTCAGAGTTCAAAGTCTATACATCATGGGCTTCACTTCTTCGAGTCTATACATCCTTCAAGGGCCAAGTCCATACACTGTCTCGCTCACATCTTCAAGGGTGATTGAGCATCGTGAAGTCTGATTGAGCATCATGAAGTCTGATTAAGCATCGTGAAGTCTATTCAGTGGATGAGCATTGTAATGTCTATATAGTGGCTAGGCTCGTTAATGCAGCGTTCATCTCAAGTCTGTACACTGCCTTTCACACACACTTATTCATTTGCTGCTTCTAAAGTATATACACTCGTTGTTATAAGCCTGAACTAACTGATTCGAGTCATTTCTTTTATTTCTGCCTGCAGGTGACTCAGGTTAATGATTGGGCACGTGAACCGAGGAAGATGCCTGGCACGTGATCCGAGGATGCTCTGGAAAAGGAGGGAACGAGACCCACTCGTGTGAAGTCCTGGAATTCAGGTCGGATGCCATATAAAAGGTGTCTTCTGCGAACAGGAGAACCGAACAAAAATAGGAAGGCTGAAGTGAAGAATCCCTGAGCAGAAGAAGAAAAGAGAGAGCCTCCACGTTCCAGAGAAAAGACAGAGAGAAGAATTTGAGAGATATGAATTGAGAGAAAAGTCCTTGAGAGATAGAAGAAATCGTGCTGTGAAGATTTGCTTCTTCGGAAGCTACATTTATTTTTTGAATTTTCAGAAACGATTGTCATTCATCGTTGGTCTTGTTTTCATTTCTGTTCTTCATTTCTTCATTTCTGATTCCGAATTGTTACCCTCTAGTATTTGGAGGAAGGGAGTGTTACTCCAGTTCCCCTCTGGGCTGCAGAGGAAGAGAGCTCTGTGATCTCTGGTTTTGCCAGTGACGGACTGTCACTAGCAGGTTCCCTCCGGGTTGGAGGAAGGGAGAGCCATCTCCGGTTCTGGTCTTGCTAGTTGCAGGTCCAGGTGTCAAGCTCTGTGGGTAGCAGAGTTTGGTTGAGGGATTTGTTTCCCTTGGTTGTTCAAGCTGTGTGGCAGCATCTTGTTCGTAGACTGAGTCTGCAGTTTTCTAGCAGTGGCTAGTGAAATCCTCACTCTAGTTGGAGTGAGGGGTGGATGTTGATTGTGGACTACAATCGAACCACCTTAAAATCTCTTGTCTCCTCTGTGGTTTGCTGTTATCGGTTGTGCTCTCCATCTGCTTGGCATTGTGTTTGACTGTGGACAGTCTTTTTCAACCGGACCTTCTTATTCTATCTTAGTTATTCACTGCGTTAGCTATATTGTTTTGCTGTATTTGAAGGGTCGAAATTCGAAGTAGTGATTTTCCGCTGAAGTTTTCTAAATCAGGAGTGATCTATTCATCCCCCCCTTCTATATCACTCTTCGCTGCGCTACCATTTGGTATCAGAGCAGGTTTGCATCATGTGGACGAACGGTCAGGGAAATGCTAATGGTCCTAGAAGCTTCATGCCTGAAGGTCAATCCATTAGCCGCCCTCCATTTTTTGATGGTAATAACTATCTCTTTTGGAAGAACAGGATGGAAGTGTTTATCAGGGCACAGAGCCATAAGCTGTGTAGGGTAATTACTGTTGGGCCGTATGATCTGCCACCGAACGAGGACGCGTGGACAGATGATCATGTCAATCTATCTTCACTAAACTGGATGGCGCTGAACATCATCCAGTGTGTTGTTCACCCAGAGGAATATGCCCGCATATCTTCCTACAGGACTGCCAAGTGAATGTGGGATGAGCTACAATTAATCTACGAAGGTACAGCTCAAGTGAAAGCCTCGAAGGTAAATCTCTACACCTCTAAGTATGAATTGTTTAGGATGAATGCAGAGGAGAATATTACTGAAATGTATGCCAGGTTGTCTTTGATCACAAACACTCTTAAGGGGCTAGGGACTGAGGCAGATATAGTCAGGAAAATTCTTAGATCTTTATCCCCAGCATGGCACACTAAGGCCATAGTGATAGAGGAGTCAAAAGATCTGACGACCTTGACAGTGAATGAACTCATAGGATCCTTCATGACCTATGAGATGAATTTCAAAGGAGGTGGTGAAGGAAGTGACAGGAAGGGTAAGAATGTAGCTCTCAAGGCATCCCGCAACAAGAGTAGCAGTAGCAGCAGCAGCAGCAGTAGCGGTGAGTCCGATGGTTTTTCCGATCTCGACCAGAAGGAGCAGGCAATGCTCACTCGACAGTTCAGTAAATTTTTAAGGAGAAAGGGGAAGACCTTTAGGAGGAAGAAGCCATACTCCTTTAACAAGAATGTTGAATCTACCAATCATAAGGACAGAAATTCTAAGAGACTGACTTGTTTTCATTGTAACAAACAGGGACACATGAAAGGCGAATGCCCAGATCTCCAGAAGAAGGGTCCCTACTTTCAGAAGAAGAGCTCAAAGGTGTAGAAAAAGAAGAAGCCACAGGCGATGGTCTGCACGTGGAGCGAGGAGGAAGAAGATCCCGAAGACACTTCCTCAGAGGAGTATGAAGAAGGAATTTGCCTTATGGCAAATAGCGAAGAGGAGGTAATAAATGTCTTTGAAAATTTCTCTATTAATGACTGGGAAGATGTTTATGGTGAATTGTTAGACAAGTTTAATTCACTCAGTAAAGAGCATAGGGTCCTCAAAAGAAAATTTAATACTAATGTTGAAGAACAAACCCAGGTCTATGAGGAAAATCAGAAACTAAAAGAGCAACTAGAAGAAATGACCTTACTAAGAAAAGAAAATGATAAGCTCAAGGGAGAAAATCAGGAGAGTCACACCCAGCTCAATGAACTGAAAACTAAAATTGAAGAAAGCCTGGATGAAATTAGAGTGAACTCAGAGAAATATGAAGCTGTTAAGATAGTGAATGCTGAACTGTTAAAAAATTCTGAGTCACTGCAAAAAGAGCTGGAAGACAAACAAAAAGTTTTGGAAAGATTTGTTCAGGGAAAAACTACTCTGGATGCTATTCTAGGGACAAGGGTTAGCTTCAATAAGGAGGGTCTAGGCTATGACCCAACTAACAAGAACCCCTACAATTCAAGACCATCACCTTCTGCCCAGAGAAGGGAAAAGAGAAGCTGGACACACCATCCAGCTCAAACAGCAGTAAAGAAGCTCAATGTCCGAAAGAAACTTTAAAGAACAGTGCTGGTCAACCATTTAAAATGGGAATGAATTTTGTGAAGAACTTCACTAAGCCCACTCATCAGAACATAAATGGTAAATGGACCAAGCAAGTGGATCAGAAGAAAAGTTAGAATTAGTACAATCAGATGGGTCCAAACAGGACCTACTGGAGAAATAATTATCATCTTCAAAAATCTATTAATCAACAAGCTCATAGGAGATTTCCTAGGAATGGGAAGCCTAATGAATGGAATAGAGCTTACTTCTCCAGACCAGCTGGACTTAATTTCAATAAACCAGAAGTAAAGGTGCTAGAGAAAACCATGCTGAAGCAAATATGGATACCTAAATATTTGATCAGAGATTTGAACAATGTCTTTGGACCCAACTCATCTTGGGTTCTAAATCACTTTGCTTGATTTTGTTTGTGTAGGTCGGCCTGGCAGCTGAAGACAACAAGTGGTACCTCGACAGTGGCTGCTCCAGGCACATGACAGGAGACCGATCCAAGTTCAGCAAGATAGAGATGAAGGTAGGGGGTCTGGTCAAGTTTGTAGGAAAGAACAAAGGTAAGATAATTAGAGTTGGCACAGTAGGTAAGACTTCCACAAACTCCATTGAAAAAGTTCTACTTGTGGAAGGTCTTCAACACAACATGATTAGCATTAGTCAGTTATGTGACAAGGGTCACAGGGTTGTATTTGATGATAATTCATGCAAAATCTTTGAAATAAATTCTGATGTGGTTAAATTTGTAGCGAACATGATTAATAATGTTTACATGGTAGACTTAGATGAAGAATCTGAATCTAATATCTGTTTATCTGCTAATTCTGAAAATGATGCTTTTGAATGGCATAGACGTTTAGGCCATGCTAGCTTTACTACTTTAAATAAATTGGTCAATCATGATTTAGTTAGAGGCATGTCTAGAATTAAATTCAATTCTATTTCAAAATCATGTGATGCCTGTGCTCTAGGCAAACAGACCAGGAATTCTTTCAAGCTAAGATCTGAGCCATTGTCCTCTAGACCAATGGAACTTCTCCATATGGACCTTTTCGGTCCTACTAGAACTCAGAGTCTTAATGGGAACAGGTTTGGCTATGTCATCATAGATGACTTCTCTAGATATTCATGGATCTTTTTCTTAGCAAATAAAAGTGATGAATTTCAAAAGTTTAATCAATTTTTTAATAAGGTCAAACAAGAAGGAAAACACAAGATCTGTTCTATTCAATCTGACCATGGAGGTGAGTTTGAAAACTCCATGTTTTCTGATCTTTGTGAAAGAGAGGGACTAACACACAGATTTTCTTCTCCCAGGACACCTGAACAGAATGGAATTATGGAGAGAAGAAATAGAACTGTTGTGGAGATGGCCCAAACCATGCTAATTGAAAGTCAATTACCAAGGAGGTTTTGGGCAGAGGCGGCCAATACAGCAACTTACATAATCAACAGGGCCATGGTAAGACCCATTCAAGGTGAGAAACCAAACTTGTTTCATTTCAGAATTTTTGGAGCTAAATGCTTTATTCATAACAATGACAAGAAAGATTTAGATAAGTTTGAAGCTAAAAGCTCCCCTGGAATATTTTTAGGATACTCTGAAGTGTCTAGGGCATATAGGGTCTTTAACATATCAGACCAGAAAGTTGAAGAGTCTCCACACATCATTTTTAGTGAAAAGAAAGGTGTCACTAACATTGAAAATGTTGACAGGGGTTCCAATCATGATGGGGAATTCCTAGAAGACCAAGAAGAAGAGAAGACTCAGCCGAGTGGAACAGCAACTCCTCCCAACCAGGAAGAGCCAAGAGAAACAGGTGAGTCTTCAATAAATGTTAGATTTCTTAAAGATCATCCGATAGATAATGTCATAGGCAATCCTGAAGATCCTCTTCGGACTAGGTCTTATTTTAGGAATGTGAATAATGAAGACTTAATTGCTTTAGTCTCACAAATTGAACCCAAGTCAGTAGAAGAGGCCTTAGCTGATCAAGCTTGGGTCAATCCTATGTGTGAGGAATTGGGCCAGTTCGAAAGAAATAATGTCTGGGAACTTGTTCCAAGACCATATAATGTTAATATCATAGGAACTAAGTGGGTGTTCAAAAATAAAATGAATGAAGATGGAATCATTTCTAGGAATAACGCCAGATTAGTAGCCAAGGGCTACTGTCATGAATTTGGTGTAGATTTCGATGAATCCTATGCACCTGTTGCTAGGATGGAAGCTATAAGATTGTTGCTTGCTTTTGCATGTTCAAAGAATATAAAACTTCAACAAATGGATGTTAAAAGTGCCTTTTTAAATGGAGTCATTAAAGAAGAGGTTTTTGTTGAACAACCCCCTGGATTTCAATTCTCTCCTCAACCTAACCAAGTTTTCAGGTTAAACAAAGTCTTGTATGGTCTAAAGCAGGCTCCTCGAGCATGGTATGAAAGATTGACTGAATTTCTGATCAGCAAGGGCTATAAAAGAGGTAAAGTTGATCAAACCTTATTTACCAAGGGCACAAATAAAGATCTCATCATACTTCAGGTATATGTAGATGTTATTGTATTTGGATCAACTAAGCATGAACTATGTGATGAATTCTCTAAAATGATGTCTGTTGAATTTGAGATGAGTTTGGTTGGTGAATTAAAGTACTTTCTTGGCCTGCAGGTACAACAGTCAGAGGATGGATGCTTCATCAACAAGACCAAATACACAATGGAACTATTCAAGAGGTTTGGTATGGAAAACCTGAAGCACATTACAACACCCATGGGTACCAATACCTCACTGGATATAGATGAGACATGTAAAGAAGTAAATGCCAAGCTCTATCGAGGTATGATTGTTGACACCCGTTTTATACCGATAATTTGAGTCGTTTCTCTTACTCCCATTAGTTGATGCCTTGAGTTGTCCATCATTCATTGGGCCATTTTTTGTGGCACATCTTGGGCTCATTGTATGGGTCGTCTCCCTCCTTGGAGCAATTCGTGGCAATTCAGGGCTTAATGGGCCTTGGCTTGGGTCAGTCGGACGTTTCAGATCATGAACGGCCCAACATCAGCCGTTCAGAATATGGGCGGTGGAACATTGACCATTCATACATTTTGTTAATTTCTGAGAACTTTTCCGAATATTCACCGACAGGCTGTGGTGCGGCCCTATTAGGACCGTTCAAACTAATGGACGGGCTTATTACAACCGCCTATACCTCAGAGTCCTACGCACGCTCACTTTCTCAGATAATTATCCAATTATCCGAATTATCACCGACAGGGTGAAACGGTTGGCTATTGGCCGCTCTACACTAGAACGGTCTCACTAGAACTGCTCATCTTTGAGGGTCCAACGGCGGGCATTTCGGCCAGTTAGAGAGATAATTGGGTCAGTTTTCTGATTTTTCGAATTTCCACCGACAGCTTAGACGGTCTGAACCAGACCGCCCATATGTTGCACGGTCTATCGTAAGACCACTCATCCCGTCGGACGAGGCTTTTAACAAGATTTTCATCCCTTTCATTCATGGCTTTATCCTCAGTTTATTTTGATGATTTCTCCGTGGATAATTAACCATTTTTGGTGCCGTTTCAACTGGATAAGAGATCATGATAATATCTATGATTTATCTTTTATAATCTCGACCTGAAAATATCTAAAAACCCCAATTTTGAGGCTGGCTTTCTAGGCTCTATAAATAGACCGTAGTGACCGGACGTCGAAAAGGGGGGGAAGATTTTGGTCGACGGTGAAGCCCTGCCGCATTTTCGAACGACCTAGCACCAAGGAGGGAGGCTCTCTACGTCCTTACGAGCCTCCGGTTCAGGGAGTAGTCTGTGTGTCGAGTCATAGCATCATTTTTTGATTTCTTCGTCATCTGTTGCATGCATTGTTCTCTCTCTACGTTTCCCTCGTTTTTCTCCCCATGCACACACCCACCTACGTTTTTGTCACCCTAGGGGTTTAAAACCCCCCAGGTATCCCCCTTTCCATTTGTTTATGCTTCATTCTTCTTACATGAACGCGTACTACGTCATTTATCTCTAACTTGGGTGTTCCTTTTGTGTCTTCATACTGTTTTGCAGGTCAGCACTTCATCAGCACGAGGCCCATCCCCTCTGGCCGGCCGGAGAGGGTGGAGGTGAACCCTTTTGCAACTCTTGGCGTGGTGGGCTTGCGCAGTTCCTTTAGGGCCGTTCAAGGATACGAGCGGCATCCTCTGCACCGCCCTTACTCCTTCTGCGGTTCACTTCAAGCCGCCCATCTTCCAGGAGTTCTTCTTCCCGCGCGTTCGGCAGCACTCTTAGACAGCCTATCGTAGGACCGTGTGTCTTTAAGGCGGTTCTGCATCGACCGCGCCTCCTCCCAGTGCTGCATCAAGGCGAGTGTCTCCCCTTCCTTTCCAAGGTATGGTACGCTAGTCACGTGCTGTGCTTTGGTGGTGATCACGGTCACTCTCTATTTTTCTCCCTCCTCTCACTACGTTTCGTTTGTTTTACTTGTGATATTATTGCTTTATTCATAACATATCGTCCGCCAAGTGAGGAGAGGAGAAATATATATCTACACCCCTTTTGTGGCGATCACGGTGGGACCCTAATGCCCATCGTGCTATTGAGATTGCTGACCCTCCTTCTTTGTTTCCAAGTTTTTTCTTCTTCCCAAGATTGATTTGCAGGTTGGGGTGCGTTTCCATCCCCTGGGACCTGAGCGGTTCCCCCAGAGCCGCCCAACAACAGGCACGGTTGAGATTCCACCATTCAACCCCTCCAGTCAAACCAGCTTCGCCGGTCTTTCCTGTTACAGATGGTGCGATATAGACCGTCTATACGCCAGAGCGGCCTGCATCTGGCCGTTCAGTTCTCCAGCACAGGTACAATTTGCTCTGTTCTTATTGTAGGTACGCGGCTGATAGAGGACCGTTTGTGAGGCTACATGGCTGTCCAGTGACCGTCCTTCTGGTATTTTCTGCCATTGCTCCCTCGTGTTTTTAGGTCCTGCGGTTGCTCTGCAGTTTTGTTTTCTCCCTGGATTAGACGGTCCCATACAGACCGTTCTACTGTTGGAGCGGTCGCAGAGGGGCCGTTCATCTGGTGCCACATTGTATTTATGTTATACTTTGATTGTCATATTTCATGTGGTTTGCCATGCCCGGTGCTATTCATTGATTTCCCCCCTGCTCTCTTATCATCATTGCATCATCGTGCTCTTTATTGTTCATGTGTATACTTGCTCATTGATTGATAGCTGCTAGGCTAGTTTGTGCATGCACTCCGATGCGCTTAGGAGCATCGATCTTTTCTCATATTAGTTGCATTCCTACCAAGGTAGGGTTTCCTCTCGTCTCCATATTTCTTGGAGCCGACTAGGGACCTTGCCGAGGACCTCCGTAAGCCCCCGTGAGCCGTGGATTCCCACACGGACGCCGGGCAGGTTGTACCGCATCCACCCCCAGTATAGGGTTGCATCCGCAAGTGAGAGATCCTGATAGAGTCACACAGTTCTTCATTTCTTATCCCAGCTAGGCGCCTAGTGGTTGAGAGGATTTATATCTCCATTAATCCACTAAAGCCCAAAGAAGAAGATATAAGTAACTGATGAGCATCATTTTAAGAACTTGATTACATTGCCGAGTGATTCTGCTCTCATCTCTCTCCATTGTATGCTTGGTAGTTGCTTGGTAGATCTAGTTGATTAGTTTTGCTGGTGCTAGTCCTAGGTGTCTTGGTGTATGTGGGATTGCTTCTGTCCCTCAGGATAATCTCCTAGGGTCCGTTCTCATTTCCATTCTTATTTCAACCCCTTGTTTGATTCAGCTTACCCGATGTCGTCCTACGACTTCTCTCAGTCTCACGAGGACTCTCTTCCTCGTGGTCTCCTCGAAGACCCACCTCAGGTCGCCCATATGCAAGGAGGGGAGGGCAATGCCCCTCCGCTCCCGACCGTTCTTGGTGAGGGTTCTCAACCCTCTCTTTCAAATCCCTCCATGCAGAATCCCGCCAGTCAAATCCTCAACATTATGACTCAGCTAGATCCGACCCAGCTCCATCTCATCCGGCAGGCTTTACAAGGGGGCGATGCCCCGACCCCAGTTCTTCCTCGTGGCACGACTGTTGTTGCCACCACTTCCCCCGTTATCAGGACCACCTCTGTGGCACCCGTTGATCTCACGCCTCTTCGTCCTCAGATCCTTTACTCCTCTAACATGGAAATGGGCCAGGCCTCCACCTCGGTCCATCAACAGCTTGATAAGGGGAAGTCTCAGATCCCCTCCATGCCTTATCTTGATCCGTACACCACAGCTTCTCCATCGCCGCAGGCCCTCGTGGCCCCGATGGATTTTGTTAGGTTGCAGCCGGGGGTTGCTCAGCTAGCTCGCGCGGATATGGGCCCCTTCCTTAGCCCATTATCCCTCTTACGCGCCGCTCCTTCAGACGGCTCACCCTCCAGCTTCCTATCCAAATATTGCTCTTCCTGCTCCTTCTCCTCCTTCCCGGGAGCGGGAGATCCTTGACAAGTGGGCTGCTATGCAGCAACAGATTGATCTCCTCCAGAGGCGAGTTGGTCCGCAATCCCTTGCTGACGTCCCTATCCCTAACTTCAGGGACGTTCATTTTCCAGCACAGTCCGAGCTCCCCGTGTACCGTAAATACTACGGGAATGGCAACCCGTTCATCCATATTCGGGAGTTCTTGTACGAGTCAGCACAGTTCCAGCAGGACGAGCACCTGATGGCCTATTTGTTCCGCCGGTCGTTGGAAGGGGTCGCTCTAGAATGGTTCTACACCTTGCCTATGGAGGAGGCCGAGAGTTTCAAGACAGTCAAGGAGAGGTTTATACAAAGATTTCAGGACCGGGTTGGACCCGAATACTCCTTCACTGATTTAGTGGCAGAGAAGATGAAGCCAGAGGAAGATTTTGCAACCTATGCAGATCGTTGGAGGTAGATGGCCTCACGTGTGCCCGGGCAGATCCTGGAAGAAGAAAAAGTGAAGTTATTAATTTCCAATGCTGCGCCGACTTTCAGGAACATTTTGGCAATGAATGATATCTCAAACATGCACCAGCTATACAGCAGAGCTCGATTCATACAAACCCAGTTCAAAGACTCCCCCATCCATTCTTTATTCGAGGCACAGAAACCCAAAGCCACCAAGAAAACCCACGGCCCCATCACTGAGGGAGTACAAATTAATGAGCAGGTCCAGGCCGTTCAATTCCACCATCAAGCCGCTCCACCTCGCTTCCCGCAGCCTCAGCGCAACCCCCAGTTTGCCACTCCGCCAATTCCCCAGCCCACCTTCCAAGTCCCGCAATGCACTCAACAGGCACCTCCGCCACCCCAACAGCCTCAGCGGCCCCCGCAGTACAATAATGTTCCTCCACCCGCCGCCTATGGCTCTGCTCGACCAGCCCCGAAAAGGGCTCATTACCCTCCTCTTTCGGAGACTTTGCCAGATATTTTCTCTGCTCTAATGTATACTGGTGATCTTCAGTTGCCTCTTGAGCGTCCGAACTGGAACCCGGCTGCCGATCAATCCCGATATTACATATTCCATCGGCAACCCGGGCACACGATAGAACGATGTTATCAGTTCAGAGATCTGGTGTATGACTTGCATGAGGGCCAGAGAATTGATTGGGCCCAGATGCACCAGTTGATTGAGGATATCAAGCAGAGGCAGAGACAGGCCAGGCCGCAGCAGGCGGCGCCCCAGCAGCAGCAGTAGCAACAACCCCAGCAGCAACAACAACCCCAGCAACAGCAACAAGACCTCGGGATCCATTAGAACCCCATGCCAGTACATCAACCCGCTCCTCAGCAGCAACAGCAGCCGCCGGCCCCGGCCCCGGCACAAGTAAATATGGTCCAGCGCCCGGCCCCCAGCGCTGGGTGGACGTTTGATGATGAAACCCCCGCACACCTCTTGGCCTTCCACCACCACTACTCTCCCGCACCTACTATCCCCTCCATTCTCAGACCCGCTATTTTGACCACCACACCACTGGTCGCTCCCTCCACGTCGCCCCTTAGGCCCATTACACTCCCCTCCGCTCCTCCCGTCCTTCCGTCGCCGCCCACCGTACCCTCTGTTATTTCCCCTCCGCTTAAAACTTCACCCCTTCTCCCTTCACCAGGGCCTATTGAACCCACTTCCGCCATCCTCACCCCCATTTCTATGCAACTTACCTACCCCACCGGGCCAAGCGGGGGCCCATCTCAGCCCATGCCGGCACCAAACTGCGCCCTTTGGAGCGAGCATCCTTTCCAGAGAATTTTCCCACCTTCCGGTGCATCTGCACCTAACATCCAAGTTCATCCCCCACAGCTAAAACAGAGGAAGTAGACCCTGTGCCGGGCACAAGATATGACTTATTGCAGCATTTAGACCGGATGCCGGCTAAAATCTCAGTGTTAGAATTGATCAAGAGGTCGCCACTCCACCAAGATGCCTTGAAGACCTTCCTGCAGAAAGTGATGGTGAGTGAAGACATGGCAGTGGATGGCCTACCCTCGGTCTTGGCAACGATTACTAAGGGGCCTTCTATTTCATTTTTCGAGTCAGAGTTAGCACCCCCTGAATCACGACAGATGCCATTATGCATTACCATTTCTCTAAACAAAATGACCGTAGAGTCTGCACTTGTAGACACAGGCGCGTCAATAAATGTGTGTCCATTGAGTACCCTTCGTGCTTGCAATATAACAGAGGACATGCTCAAGCCGACACCGACTACAATAGCAGCCTATGATAACTCCAGACGTGCTTGTCACGGGGTGGTGACTGTGCAGGCCGAGCTAGGGCCCTTAGTTATGGATGTGGAATTTTATGTGTTGGACATAGACCCGATGTTCAAAGCCATTCTGGGTCATCCATGGTTGAATAGTTTGAATGCCATCCCCTCGATAGCCCATCAATGTTTAAAATTCCCATTCCAAGGACGAGTGGTCAAAGTGAAGAGTATTTCCACGGTTCAAAATGTTGACGCCATAGCCGCCAAGATTCTGCCTACATTGTGGCCAAGCAACAAGCCTGTTCTCTCCGTCATGGACTTGAACTATTCGTGGGCATATGCGTCACGCAAGCCCACCGCTGCACCAGTCAATGTGAAAGTCAAGCCCAAAATGAGAGATTCTAAAGGTTGGCACATGATTCTAAAATTGGGCTATCAGCCCGGTTTAGGTCTCGGTGCGCAGTTACAAGGCCGGACCAACCCCGTTCCCAAAGGAAGGAAGATGGGCCGTCGGGGCCTCGGCTACCGTGAATCCTCCATGTCGATGCTCGGCGATTCTGGGCCATTGACCTGGGATTACCGGCAACATTTTGTGAAGGGTCCGTTGCAGCCCGGCACCTTGAAGACCTCGCCGTCCAGCCCTGAAGAGAAGACAAACGAAGCCTGTGCTGTTGCTGATCCACCACCGTCACTACAAGGATTGGTCGGTGACTTGGAAGATCTTTCTGATTGCTTTATGAAGATGTTTCATGAAAAAGAAGCCAAGCCGAAGAAGAAGGAGACGCAGCTGGTGAAGCGCCCTCCGATGCCATTGGTCGTCAGGGGCCACGGGAGATGGGGAGCTCTGTCACTACTTATTCTGTATCCCCATCCCGTCTTACTTCCTTGTTTCAACAGTTAGATTTTGTTCCCTGTTCCCCTCCAATTGTGGTCGACCCGTACTTCACAGAGAGACCCGAGATTTTATTTATTCCGTGTGCTTACAGGCGCTGCCCGCCCATTGATCTATCAACCCTGTTCACTCCTCCTCCCCCGGGAGCTCAGCTCCATGAAATGTGGTTCTTCTCTTCCGACCCCTTCTTTGACTGCATTTTCCCTGAGTTGTTTCCTATGCAGTTACCTCCTCCTCCATCCTCTTCCTCCTCCTGCTGCGTGATCACCTCCAGCCTCCAAAAAAAAATGCCAATTTCAAAACGGAGGTCTCCTTGGAAGATTACGCTATGTTCTACCCAGATTCCCAGGGGCACGAGACCCCTGTTTCTTTTCCGGTAGACTTCTTCTCCCCTAGATTAGATGTACAGTGCGCAGAGTCTCCTAGGATAGTCGAGTCGGTCAGAATAGAATCTAGTTCGTGTCTAGTCAGCACATCCACGTCTGCGGCACCTGCCGTAATGCGTCCTCCCAAAACCATTCCCGATAGGTTTTTGCAAGATTTGGCTGGAAGATGTCATGCCCTGTTGAAATGTCCTGAATTCGTAGAGACCGCGATTATCTTGGAAGATGATGAGGAAATCGAAGGGGTATGGAGCAATGATGGATTAGGAGGATATGAAATTATGAATGAGAAGGACCCAACGGATGATGAGGAAGATGAGGTGGATGACACTGCCGATTTATACGCACAAGGTTTGAAGAAATTTGACGAACCTTCCGCGGCAGTAGATGAGCCCACTAAGGAGATCAACCTCGAAACAGAAGAGGATCCCAGGCCCATACTTATCTCTGCTAACCTCCCTCCTCAAGTTGAAGAGGAGCTTGTCAAAGTTTTGAGGGAGTACAGCGATTCTTTTGCCTGGTCCTACGAGGACATGCCCGGTCTTGACCCCGCCTTGGTTGAACATAGGCTGATTCTCAAACCTGGGGCAACACCCGTTAAGCAGAAAGCGAGGAGATTCCACCCGCAGATGGCCTTGAGAATTAAGGAAGAAGTTGATAAATTGCATAAGGCCAGGTTCATTAGAGTTGTGCTGTATCCACAATGGGTGGCAAACATAGTCCCAGTAATGAAGAAGGGTGGTAAAATTTGAATTTGAATTGACTTCAGGGACTTGAACAAGGCATGTCCGAAGGATGATTTTCCACTTCCTCACATCGATGTCTTGGTCGATAATACAGCTGGGTACGAAGCCCTCTCTTTCATGGATGGGTATTCGGGGTATAACCAAATCCTTCTGGCTCCGGAAGATCAAGAAAAGACCTCGTTCACCACACCTTGGGGCACATACTCCTACGTCGTTATGCCATTTGGGTTGAAAAATGCAGATGCCACATATCAAAGAGCAATGATGGCTATCTTCCACGATATGATGCACGTTTATTTAGAAGCTTATGTGGATGATATTTTAGTCAAATCGAGGTCACAAGAAGGACATCCCACCATTTTAGCCAAGGTGTTGCAGAGGGCTAGGTAATACAAGTTAAAGATGAATCCAAAGAAATGTGTGTTCGCAGTTGCATCAGGGAAATTGCTCGGGTTTATAGTTAGCAAACGGGGGATTCAGATCGATCCGAATAAAGCAAAGGCCGTTATGGAAATGCCGCCGCCGAAGAACATCACTGAGCTTTGAGGTCTGATCGGGCCTTTGCAATTTATCAGGAGATTCATATCTCAGCATTCGCAAAGATGCCGCCCATTTTATGAATTGCTAAAGGCAGGCGCGAAATTTGAATGGAATGAACAATGCCAGAAGGCCTATGAGGAACTCAAGGTCTATCTCTCTAATCCCCCGGTTCTACAACCACCCGTCCCTGGGAAACCCCTGATCCTGTACATTTCTGTGATTGAGGACTCCCTAGGAGCTGTCCTGGCACAGGTAGACGATGAAGGAAGGGAAAGGGCAGCGTACTATCTCTCAAGGTTATTTAATCCCGCTGAATCCAAGTACACTGCCATGGAGAAGACCTGTGCAGCACTGGTGTGGGTAGCACAGAAGCTTAAACACTATTTCCTCGCCCACGAGGTTAGGCTCATCTCTAGAATGGACCCCATTCGTTATCTTTTGGAAAAGCCTGTCCTTTCTAGTCGACTAGCTCGCTGGCAAAGCTTTCTTTCCCAGTTCGACATCACCTTCATAGTGCAGAAAGCAATCAAGGGATATGCTATTGCCGAACACCTGGCTCATTCTCCTATCCCTCGTACTGATTCTATCCAGGACGAATTCCCCGATCAACACCTGGCAGTGATTACTCATCTTCCTTTCTGGTCTCTTCATTTTGATGGTGCCCTCAATTCCCAGGGCAGCGGAATTGGCGCCGTTCTTCTCATTTCGGAAGGAGTAACTATCCCTGTGGCGTACCAACTCTTATTTCCTGCCACTAACAATATATCCGAGTATGAGGCTCTCCTTGCCGGTCTGAAGCACGCCTACATCTTGGGCGCGCGATATCTTAACATCATAGGAGACTCTCAATTGGTGCTGCGCCAAGTTTTGTCAACTTACCGCACCCGTGACCCTAAGCTTAAACCCTATCAAGATCTAGTCACGCTCTTGGCTGGGCAATTCAGGAAACTCGTCTACATTCATACTCCTCATTCTCAGAACATCTTGGCTGATGCCCTTGCATCGCTCGCTTCTTCCCTATCATTTCCCCTAAGTCGTGCCACTGAGACCATTGTGGTCCAACGGCTAGATGTTCCCTCTCTTCAGGATCCCTGGTTTGACAACCTTAGGAAGTCTGTGGAGAAGAAGATAGAAAGGGAAGAAGTGAAAGAAGTATCGTTAGCTGAGCTCGAGGAGTTCATCGAAGAAGAGGAATTGTCGTGGTTTTATGAAATTGAGCAGTATTGTAAGGACGGTACATTTCCGGAAGAGGCAAACGTGGGGCAGCGAAAGGCCATTAGAAGTGTTGCCGCGAGATACACTATCATTGCTGGTGAATTATATAGGCGGGCTTTGAATGGAGTTCTAATGAGGTGCCTAGATGACGAAGAAGCTTGTAAAGTCGTGGAAGCAGCCCACTCCAGCGAGTGTGGAGGGCATGTGAATGGACATGCGTTGGCGAAAAAGATTCTTAGGCAGGGCTATTACTGGCCAACCCTAGAAGAAGATTGTTCCACCTATGTCCGTAGGTGTCTTCAGTGCCAGATCCACGCCGACAAAATCCACGCTCCCGCTTCTTCTCTTCACCCCCTGTCTGCTCCTTGGCCATTCTCCATGTGGGCGTTTGATATCATCGGACCCCTCGGTGATCCGAATTCCGCAGTTAAACAGAAGTCCTTCATTTTGACGGCTACAGAGTACTTCACCAAGTGGGCGGAAGCTGAAGCTTATGCAGAAACCAAAGCCACCACGGTATGCCGCTTCATTATGAAGAACATTATCTCACGGTTTGGGGTGCCAAGCGACATCGTCACCGACAACGGGCCTCAATTCGTCTCGCAAGAACTCCAGGACCTCTGTAAGAAATTCAACATAGCTCTGCATCATTCATCACCGTACTACCCCCAAGGTAATGGACAGGCTGAGGCCACGAATAAAACCCTTCTTAAAATTATCAAGAAAACATGCGAATCACATAAATTTGCTGATTGGGTCGACAAACTGATAGAAACTCTATGGGCTTATCGCACCTCCGTCCACACTCCCATAGGGCAGACTCCCTTTGCTCTCACATATGGGATGGAGGCAGTACTCCCGTATGAGATTCTGATCCCTTCCCTAAGAGTGTAGCTGGACAAGGAACTTAATCTTAACGAACGTCAAGAGGCGTTGCTAGTCCAACTGGAACTCTTAGACGAGAAAAGGTTGAATGCGGCCAATCATGTTTCAGTATATCAAAAGCGTGTCTCGCGATATTTTCAAAAGAAGGTCATTGAAAGAAAATTCCAAGTAGGTAATATGGTTTTGAAACGTAAATTCATCAGGTCAGCAGGTCCCAGGTCTAAGCTACAACCCAACTGGGAAGGGCCCTTCTTAATCAAAGAAGCTTATCCGGGTAATGCGTATCGTCTGATCAACGCGGAGGGTGAAGAATTGCCGAACCCATGGAATGGGTTGTATTTAAAACATTTTTATCCATAAAAGATGGAATCAGTAATGGTTCGATGGCATGGTATACCCCACTAGATCGCGAAAGGAGGACCCAGGTCCAGCATCTCACACAGTACACGATTGCCTGTGGCTCGGCATTCTCTCATGCTACCCGACACCGTTTCTCCTTTGGCCATGCTCGGGGAAAGGTGGCAATCCTTGTATTTCCTCTCTCTCGGCTGAAGATAGGGGCAAGCGGTGAATAAGGGGGCGAGAACTGACCTAGATCCCCCATTAAAAGAGGTCTCAAATAGGGGCAATCCGTTAAGACCTCACTCCGCAAGGAAAGAAAAGGAAAGCAAGAAGAAAAAAAGAAAGAAAAGGGGCGAAATCAAAAGATAAGGCCGAAAGCACATAAGGCTCGAAGCTCTCAAAATCCCCAAAAGAATACAACTAGGCATGGCAAGAGTGGCAGTATGGTTTCCCCGCGGGACGTTATGAGCCCGGTCGCATGCGTGCCTAGAGCGGATGAAGGTTCGATAACGGATACAAAGCCCCGGCGCAACAAACCGGATTCTTTGAGAAGGGGGTGTCCTGGGAAAGAACTCAAGCCCTAAAAACCTCTATAAATGTCGTCAGCTTTCCCACTCGATCTTTTTTTACTTTCCTAAGGAATGAATCCCACCCCGGATATGGCCTTGGTAGAAACACCGTTGAGCAGAGTTGACTCCGATCACAGGCAGTGCCCCCTCCTACACGCGTTGGGCCTGGGAAGTCCATAGCAAGATGAGAAGGTCCCTGCTATTAAAACCTGAGCTGGTTCAAAACCCAAAAGAAATCGAATATTTCAAAACCCAAAAAATCGAATATTTCAAAACCCAAAAAAATCGAATATTTCAAAACCCCAAAAATCAAATATTTCAAAACCCAAAAAATCGAATATTTCAAAACCCAAAAAAATCGAATATTTCAAAACCCCAAAAGAAATCAAATATTTCAAAACCCAAAAAATCAAATATTTCAAAACCCAAAAAAATTGAATATTTCAAAACCCCAAAAAAATCAAATATTCCAAAACTCACAAATCATATGTGTCCCTCTTGCATTCATAGCATTCATTGGCATTTTTCACTATTTTTGATATTTGCCTGTTTGATAAGGCTTAACCCCTTGACCAAAAATCAAGAAAACGGTCATCTCCTAACTTGCTATAGGCAAGGGGCTAAGCCTAAAACAGATTTAATCTTTTTCATGTTTGCATGTGTACAGGGGCAGGTTGGAAGGACAGTTGGCTCATGACCTCATGAATGTTCAATCCTAGCAATCACATCATAATCAACCCACAGAGCCCAAATTCAATCAAACTCATCCACTTTATTCATTTCATATATCAAGCTGTCTAAACATGAGTCTCATCCAACAATCATCGTCAAGAAAAGGGAAATCACTCAATCCTCCGCTGGGCAACCCCGCGGGGACATATCTTTCTCAGCTCACTAAGATAGGCCTGGCGTGTCGCCGAGATCTCCCCCACCTCTGTCGGTAGGGTAAGTACCTTGCTCACCTCCCACATAATCAGGGCACTCCTGACTGCCTACTCGTCCTCCTCCGCGCCGATCCTCCGCGCTTGCAATGCGGGAAGGTGGGGTAGTGCTGGTAGAACCGTCCGGGGTAGCCCGACCTGCAAGTAGCACCGGTGTGGGCTGTACATCGCCAGTGCAGTATCGCTCACAAGCCTCAGGTCCAAGCCGGTCCTCCTGCGAACTCTAACGGTGGTGTCATGAAGGAAGCCCGGGCGCATCACGAACCTGTCCAGGGGCAGCCGATTGATGTACAATCGCCACTCGTCCCTGGTCTTCATCTCAGCTGTCCTGCACTCAACCTGTGGGGAGAATCTGAACGCGCCACCTATGAAGAAGAGGGGGTGGCTCCCAAAGATCCTGCTCGTCGTAGTGACCTCCTCCCTTTGAATGAATTTCATCCTAACTCCCAACCAGCACTCCAGTAGGATCATGGAACCAAAGAGGGGACCTCCCAAAGCTGCTGAAGTAAGACCCTCATACAAGTAAGTAAGGATGGCCTGGGAGATGGAAAGTCCCTGCCATAGTCCGCTGATGGTACTAAGAAGGGGCATCTCTAAGATGTGTTCGACTGAGGGAAACAAGAGGGCCCCACATAAACAAATGGAGGCGGCTTTGGCTATAGCGTCGTCCCGCTCACTCCTGTTCTTACAATGCTCCACTATCCACTGGCTGAGGGGAAGAAGGTGGATCTGATGCGGGCCTACGAAAGTGTGAACCTCTCTACTGTCTGGGATGAATCCCCCTAGAATGAGTCTCGGGTCTATAGGGGCAACCGTCTGGCATATCAAGTCTTCCTCCCGCACCTTGGACCTAGGGAACCCAAAGTAGGTCTCTACCTCCTCTAGTAGGATAGTGGCCTCAAATGATGGAAAGAAGAAAGTATGGGTCTGAGGGTGCCATATTTCAACTATAGCTGAGATACTGTGCCAGTCAAGGGAAAGTTTTGGGTAGTTTTGACCAAGCACTAGGAGAGGTTGCAAATGCCAGGATCGAAGGATGGCCGTCACACCTAGGGGCAAAGCACGGACCATGGGAGCCAGCCACTTCAAGATAGAGTACCGCCTCGCGCCAGGAAGAAGCTGGATGCCAAAAGAGATGGAAAGGAGGAAATATAAGTGGAAGGAGATGAATTGAACTGAATGTACCATAATAAGCTTACCTCTCTCATGGGACTTGAGCTCAGATGTCGTGGGATTGCGGTCAGCTGTTGGAGCACTTCCCGCTCTTTTCTGGCCGGCTTGGGCCCTTCAAAAAGTGCTCCCTCAATCGAACTCACCTCTAGGGACCTCTTCATGATGTTTTGGTGGTGAGAATCAGAGATTTCAAGCTTTGAAGGTAAGGGGATGTGTGAGCTACGAGTTTAGGCCCCTGTGTTATTTATAGGACTTTTTAGGAAACCTAACCCTCTTGGGATTAGGCTCGGATAAGTCTAGGACGGGTTAAGATAGGGTTGTGATGAGTTCAAAGCGTCTTACCCTCGGGCTGGGGACTCTCCAGGGAGTCCCCGTTCGAGTAGATAGGATGTCCTATTGGACGGTCTTACGATAGACCGTCCATCTTAATGTACGGCCCATCATTGACCGTTCATCACTTTTAGAAAGCCCGAGTCCAGTGACTTGTGCGGTCTAAAATCCGCCGTTCAAATATTCTTACGGTTGATATTGAACCGTTCCAACGAAATTGGAGCGGTCTCTGGAGAATCGCTCTTCTCCACGAATGGCTCTATAAGAACCGCCTATATGCTCAGCCCCCCCAATCAAACTCCTACACTCTCATCTCACTCAGTCGGCGTGTTCATCTCTCGTCTCACTCAGTCAGCGTGTGCGTCTCTCGTCTCACTCAGTCGGCGTGTGCGTCTCTCGTCTCACTCAGTCGGCGTGTGCGTCTCTCGTCTCACTCAGTTGGCGTGTGCGTCTCTCGTCTCACTCAGTCGGCGTGTGCGTCTCTCGCCTCACTCAAGTCGGTGTGCATCTCTCGTCTCACCCAGTCGGCTTGTGCGTCTCTCATCTCACTCAGTCGGCATGTGCGTCTCTCATCTCACTCAAGTCGGCGTCCGTCCCTCATCTCACTCCAGTCGGCGTATGCGTCACTCAACCGGCATCCCTCTGTCTCACCCGAGCTGAACGCATCCCTCAAACTCGCCCATCTACCTCACTCTACCTAGTAGTTAAGTCACATTCATCCACTCATGCATACATACATTCATCCACAAAGCAAGCGAAAAACAAAAGATAGGCACATCACTATCATATCACACCATGTACAAAAGATGGGCCCAGTACAACAAGCCAAGTAGCTCCCTCTCCTTGGCCCCCGTCGCTGTCCCCCTCACCCTCATGCCTCTTTGGAGGAGGCATCGCTGAGGTCGCCTCGTCACGCTGACGTCGCCGGCGCCGCTCATCCTCCTCGTTCCTCCGCTGGCTGGAGGAACCCGTGAAAAAACTCCTCATGGAGCCGTGAGTGCCGTGACTGCCACTCGGAGTCCCGCTGCGCGATCGCCGGCTCATCTCTCTAAAAACCCACAACTCTCCGTTCAGCCCGGACATCTCAATCAGAGCCCGATCCCACTCCGCTCGAACTCGCACCAACTTCGCCGCATCCGCCCGGAGTCACTCTAGATCATGCCGAAGGAGTGCCATCTCCACCGTGCCCGCTGGCTGGCTCAGCGCAACCTCCTCCCGCACACGGGCTGCCTCTCCCTAGCCGCTACTCGGCTCTTCTCCAACTCCACCCGCAGGCGGGACAGCTCGGACGTCTGCATTCACACATCATTATCAGTTGGTCACATTTCATACATTTCATAAGCATAAATAAGCAAAGAGGAAGTGTAGATATTTACGTACCCTCTCGGTGAGCGCCACTTCGGCCGCCTTGGCCCGCTCCACCATCCGAGTAAAGTCAGCATCCCGCTCGGCACGGTCTGCTGGGGTCTGGGCGGAGGAAGAAGAAGGAGCGTCTGGTCCCTGCCTCTGAGTCCCCTCGGCACGCTGCATCCAAATACTCCAGGTCAGTCACATGCATGCATAATCATATAGAACTATATAATTTAAAGAGGCTAAGGTTTAGAAAACTCACCAGTAAGGCAAGGGCCTGTCGGGCCTCGTCCCTCTCCCAGATGGTGGAGTGCAGGAGTCCCTGCAACTCTGCCACTCGTCCTGCGGGGTCGACCTACATTTTAAAAGTCCAGGTGTCAGTGCATCATCATATAGGAATCATAAGCATAATAGACGGAGTCTAAGTTTAGAAGTCGTACCGGTCGGTGGGCGCCCCGGAACACCTGGTCCCGGTAGTGCCGTACGTACGTAGTATAGTACGCGCTGTCGCTCTCTGCCCGGGCAGTCACCACACGCCCACGCGCGGTCCAGTCGGCGACCTGCTCGGCGTTCCTTGCTGTCCAATCAAACGCCTCGTGGAGTCCCCGGGTCGTCCTCATCACCCGTTCCCCCACCTTCTCAGGCGCAGGGAACTCAACAGCCGACTGATGGACCCCGATGGTCCTCATCACCAACCTAAAGTACAGTGGCTCCACCACATTCATGCAGTGAAGCCACACATCCCGGCCAGAAAAGGCCAGGGCCTCGGCCACCCACGGCTGGCCCTCCGGGCTCTCCTCCGTATAAGGAGTCCACCGTACCTGCAAGCCTAGGAAACTGCATCAGCATCATAGTCATGAAAGAATTGTATTTAATTAAGGAGTCTGAGTTTAGAAGCATACCGAGGTATACGGTAGAGTGTCCAGATCATCCTGCAGCTCCCGGACCTGTCGTCTCAGGGCTATCATCTCCCGAGGTGCTGTCCACCTCCGCGCAATCGACAGGAGCCCAGGAAGGGTCTCCTCGCCCCTACCTAGCCCGCGTAGGCGTACGTAGGCCCACACCTGCATCACAAGGTCGTGTCAGCATTTTAGCAAGCATGTAGTATAGCATAACCGAGTCTAGGGTATAGAAGTCGTACCTGGAGTAAGGGGGAGAATCCCCCAAGCATCGTCCGACGTGCCGTCGAACTGAGAGTGTCGAAGAGGAAGGCGAGGACCGCCGCTCCCCAAGCGTAGTCACCCACGTGCTCGAGCTCTTGGAGAAAGGGGAGGAAGCGACAGCTCATCACGTCCGCCCGCGTGGAGAAGAGAAGCCGTCCGAACATCAGCATCGGGAACCGTCATAGCACTCTGTCCGCCTCAGGTCTCGGTCCCGCTGCAACCCTCGCTCTCGCTAGCCCGATGAGCCGCTCCAAGTGCTCCTCCGGTCGCTCCCCGACCGCAACTCCCGCTCGTCATAGACCCAGGCTGTCCTAGAGAGCAGCCCGGGGAAGGAGGGTCGACTGCCTCTAGGGCGCCGTAGCTGTAAGCCGAGCAACTCCCGAGCCATCCCCCGGTAGTCGGGAAAGGTAGTCCCACTGACCAGTGACCTGTGCACACGTAGGCCAGTGAGCCTGGCCACGTCCTCCAACGTAGGGACCATGTGCCCCCACGGGAAAAGGAACGTCCGACTCACTGGATCCCAGCGGTCGTGCAGGGCGTAGAGAAGAGCTGCGTCGAAATGACACACCTCGATGCTCAGGAAGGGGGCGAACCCCATGGCCGTCAGCCGCTCCCTCTGGAAGTCCGACAGTGCCAGGTACACTGCACGGACCTGCAGCCACGAGGTGCGGGTCCTGCGCTTCCCCTGCATTCATTTTATCCATTTCATTCATATTAGTAATTTAGCTTTCGCATTTTGTTTCATTTAAATAAAATCTCTCAAGGTCAAATCCTTAATTTGAAGAACGGTTATTCACGGACCGCTCGACAATTGAGCGGCCCCTTTAAAACTGTCTGTCTTCCTATCTTCCTAAATAGAAGCGGCCCACCTTTGGCCGTGTGAATTGTGGACGGTCCTATGTGGACCACATTGTTTCGTCTTGGCTGCTTGTTTGAACGGACCGATGTGGTCCGTTTACTATTTGAACGGTGATAACCTCACTGTATCTATTTTGTGGTGGTTCGTTTGCTGTGTGAGTTTGAATGGCGTTCCCTAAGCCGTGTGAATTTGGACGGTCCTATATGGACCGCATTGTTATATTGTGCAGTTTCTATTGAACCGTTCTGCCGTCGTCGTCCCCGACAACGGTGAACGCCCCCCGGCCGGCTGGGAAGACCATCATGGCCCCTAACCGACCCCTAAGCATCTAACCCCCCCTAAAAGCTTTCTAAACTAACATGCATTGATAAAAATTGAAAGGAAAATGAGGTTTGGGGTGGGGGGCCTACCTCGGGATCACGGGGCTTCTTGGCCGCCCCCGTCGGTGGTTGTTCTCCGGCGATCTCTTCCTCTCCGGCAGGGGCCTCTTCCTCGGCGGCGACGATGGCGAGCTCCGCCATCGTCACTCCTGGTGACTCTCCCTCCTCAGGCGGTGGTGGCGGTTGCCTCGGCGGCGGCGAACCCTCACCAGCAGCCGACGGCCTGGCCGCCTGGTGCTTCGTCCGGGTCATCGAGGGAGCTTGAGAGAGAGATGGAGAGAAGGGGGGGAGAAGTTTGAAGAAGTTAGAGTGAGGGAGTGGGAGAATGAGGCCTTGTTGCCCCTTCGTCCCTTCCACCGTCAGTTACGGTGGAGGGAGGCGAGGGGGTTTCAATTTTTCGAGGTTACAGAGAAGAACGGTCTATTGTTAGACCGTTTGTCCAGTGGGCGGTTACAATATGACCGTGCAACCCTGGTGACCGTTAACTTTAAGTCGGTTGAAATTCCAAGCCCGAGCGGTTCTGAAGGAGCCGTTCTTATTTAAACGGAATGATCCGGACCGTTCATCCTTGGCAACCGGCCCCTTAAGAATTGTCCAAAGGTCAGGTACGCACGGTTAACATAGAGCTGTTTGGAATATTGCACATTTATAATAGGGCCGTTTATCTGGATAGTGTATTTAGATCATGAATATTGATATTTTCTTTGGAAAATTATTTCTTAACCATCTTATGCAGCATCATTTCCTCCAGCCTCGCCGTTTCGCTTGCACAGGTAAGTCAGGTATGGCCTTCTATCCCTAATCCCTTATTGCATTAATTATATGGTATTATATTATATTATTTCGAAAGCCGGCAGGTTATCTACGTGTCCCAGGATCTGATGTTCCCCTTCAACAAAAACAATGATGATCTAGGCTCATGTACCTAATCTTCGGATAGGCCGTTAAGTTGGGAAGTCACGAGAAGGACGGTTCTATCTACACGCTGTGGTTGCGGACAGTTCTATGTACACTATCTTCGGATAGACTCTGACGTTCCCAGCTTAGCAATACTACTCTCGAATATTTTATATTTTAATCTTTCTTGGCATTTGTTTTAATGATTTCCTTTTGTTTTAGCCCAGCATGCATCATACGCATCCTTTTGAGCTTTCATGCCCCATGATTGGCTTAAGAAATGTCCCATTAGTAATGGTCAGCTGTGTGTTCAAATGCTCGAGTAAGAGGAGCTAATTCCACTCTGAATTCGAAGGTTTTCTTTGGTCGATTCGTTTGGTCCGGTTGATTGAAAGGTCCCGTCTGGAGTTTTAGCCTTTTTTATTTTGTGGCCCCCTCATTGGACCGCGGGTTGTGTCCCCCATGAGGCCGGTCTTGTCGATTTGTTTCATTTAGTTTAGTTCCTCCAGATTTGGCGTCGCTTTCAGTTAACTATTCCCGGCGTTCGGTTCAAGGTTTTCCGGAAGATTCTCATCACTTGTTGGTAAAAACTGGTGTCGTTTTACCTTAACGCCCGCTTTTTCGGTCCACTCCGCTGCATTTCCGCTCCACCTCCATGTTCCATGTCACTTCCGCTTCACCTCCGCTCACTCCCCTGCAAAGAGGACGTTAAGGAGGGGCATCTGTTGACACCCATTTTATACCGATAATTTGAGTCGTTTCTCTTACTCCCATTAGTTGATGCCTTGAGTTGTCCATCATTCATTGGGCCATTTTTTGTGGCACGTCTTGGGCTCATTGTATGGGTCGTCTCCCTCCTTGGTGCAATCCGTGGCAATTCAGGGCTTAATGGGCCTTGGCTTGGGTCAGTTGGACGTTTCAGATCATGAACGGCCCAACATCAGCCGTTCAGAATATGGGCGGTGGAACATTGACCATTCATACATTTTGTTAATTTCTGAGGACTTTTTCGAATATTCACCGACAGGCTGTGGTGCGGCCCTATTAGGACCGTTCAAACTAATGGACGGGCTTATTACAACCGCCTATACCTCAGAGTCCTACGCACGCCCACTTTCTTAGATAATTATCCAATTATCCGAATTATCACCGACAGGGTGCAATGGTTGGCTATTGGCCGCTCTACACTAGAATGGTCTCACTAGAACCGTTCATCTTTGAGGGTCCAACGGCGGGCGTTTCGGCCAGTTAGAGAGATAATTGGGTCGGTTTTCTGATTTTTCGAATTTCCACCGACAGCTTAGACGGTCTGAACCAGACCGCCCATATGTTGCGCGGTCTATCGTAAGACCACTCATCCCGTCGGACGAGGCTTTTTAACAAGATTTTCATCCCTTTCATTCATGGCTTTATCCTCAGTTTATTTTGATGATTTCTCCGTGGATAATTAACCATTTTTGGTGCCGTTTCGACTGGATAAGAGATCATGATAATATCTATGATTTATCTTTTATAATCTCGACCTGAAAATATCTAAAACCCCAATTTCGAGGCTGGCTTTTTAGGCTCTATAAATAGACCCTAGTGACCGGACGTCGAAAAGGGGGGAAGATTTTGGTCGACGGCGAAGCACTGCCACATTTCCGAATGACCTAGCACCAAGGAGGGAGGCTCTCTACATCCTTACGAGCCTCCGGTTCAGGGAGTAGTCTGTGTGTCGAGTCATAGCATCATTTTTCGATTTCTTCGTCATCTGTTGCGTGCATTGTTCTCACTCTACGTTTCCCTCATTTTTCTCCCCATGCACACACCCACCTACATTTTTGTCACCCTAGGGGTTTAAAACCCCCCAGGTATCCCCCTTTCCATTTGTTTATGCTTCATTCTTCTTACATGAACGCGTACTACGTCATTTAGCTCTAACCTGGGTGTTCCTTCTGTGTCTTCATACTATTTTGCAGGTCAGCACTTCATCAGCACGAGGCCCATCCCCTCTGGCCGGCCGGAGAGGGTGGAGGTGAACCCTTTTGCAACTCTTGGCGTGGTGGGCTTGCGCGGTTCCTTTAGGCCCGTTCAAGGATACGAGCGGCATCCTCTGCACCGCCCTTACTCCTTCTGCGGTTCACTTCAAGCCGCCCATCTTCCAGGAGTTCTTCTTCCCGCACGTTCGGCAGCACTCTTAGACGGCCTATCGTAGGACCGTGTGTCTTTAAGGCGGTTCCGCATCGACTGTGCCTCCTCCCAGTGTTGCATCAAGGTGAGTGTCTCCCCTTCCTTTCCAAAGTACGGTACGCTAGTCACGTGCTGCGCTTTGGTGGCGATCACGGTCACTCTCTATTTTTCTCCCTCCTCTCACTGCATTTCGTTTGTTTTACTCGTGATATTATTGCTTTATTCATAACATATCATCCGCCAAGTGAGGAGAGGAGAAATATATATCTACAATGATTGGATCTCTTCTTTACTTGACAGCTTCTAGACCTGATATGCAGTTCATTGTAGGAATGTGTGCAAGGTATCAGTCTAGACCTACTGAATTACATTTAGCTGCAGTGAAAAGAATTTTCAGATATTTGTCAGCTACTCATTCTCTTGGTTTATGGTTTCCTGCATCACACACATTTAACTTAGTTGCATACACAGATGCTGATTATGCAGGATGTAAACTATACAGGAAAAGCACTAGTGGTCATTGTGAGTTTTTGGGTGGGTGTTTAGTGTCTTGGGGTTCCAAGAAACAACATTCTGTGGCTCTCTCCACTGCAGAAGCTGAATATGTGGCTGCAGGGAGTTGTGGTACATAAGTCATTTGGATTAAACACCAGCTTCAGGACTACCAAGTAGACTTGGGGTGCACACCTATCTATTGTGATAATACCAGTGCCATTAATCTTGCCAAAAATCATGTTTTGCATTCACGCACCAAACACATAGAGATAAGGCATCATTTCATAAGAGATGAAGTTTCTAAAAATAACTTTGAACTGATTCATGTAGGCACTGATAATCAGATTGCTGACATTTTCAATAAACCTCTGGATAATGAAAAATTCACAACACTGAGAAGAGCATTAGGCTTATACAAATTGTCTTAAATGTGAAGTCGGTTCTTTTTGTGAGGGGGAGTTTTGTATGTCTGTTGGTTAGCTTTCAGAAATGCTTTGAGTGAGGGGGAGCTGGTTGAGCTGTGAGAGGAAGAGTTCTTTGACAGATTCAAAAAGATTGACCAGATGTGTGTCATTGCTGATTTTCATGACAGATCTAGTGTGATTCTGTCAGACAGTAGAATGTCACTTATTTCTTAAGTCTATAAGTCAGTGATACTAAAGTCCAGTTAGAATCTTTCCTCTGGTATTCCTTTAGAGATCTGGATTAATTGTATAAAGTATATCTTCCTACATTGTTAATGATTCTGGTTCAGGCCAAAACCTGTATGTCTTGATATCTGACCCAATCAGCTTGAAATCTAGACTTCAAGATTCACTTCAAGAAATAGTCCTTCTGGTATTGTTTTCAATCATTCCATCTCTTCAACACAAGGGCTTAACTGAACAAACATGTCTTGTTTTGGTCACTGAGAAACTGGGAGCTTCATCAATGAAATGAAGTTTTCTCCTATGTCATGAGGTGTCAAATGCTTAAAATGAATGAAAAGTCATGACAGAGCAATGGTGACTAGCTGGTGAGTAACTGCGGACTCAGGCCTCTAATCAAGGTGTTTCTTCATGTCAAAAGTCACAGTTACTAACTCTGTTCCTTTAATAAAAAAAGGGGGGGAAGTAATGAGGTACTCACACTTAGTAACTGGGGATTCAGGCCTCTAATCAAGGTGTCTCCCTAATGTCAAAAGAGTGAATTACCAACTTACTCATTGATCTTCTTGAAAATCATCTCAAAAAATTCTTTGTTGTTATGCAACTAATGGATTGCTTGTCCTCAATACCTTGAGAACACCTCTCTGACTTTTTCTCTTGTTGTCATGTGGGATAGTTGACTGTTCAGCTATATCTAGCCATACTTGTTAACTCCTGCTCTAAATCATACATTATGTATGCTGATAAACTTTTCTATCATTCTATTTCTCTATTGTCTACTGAAGTTCAAGAACCTTCACTTGAGTTTAGCACCTCACTTATTCTCTTAAGACTTGCTCGTGCCTTTCTGCACTAAGAAGTTACTGTACTTCTTCTTCATGTCTCCAGCACTTTCATATATTCTGCATTTCCTTTTGCTGATGTCAAAGGGGGAGAGGTTCTGCAATATCTGTAAGTCATGAATTGTCATGAGCTTTGGGGGAGTTTTGTTTATGAGTTGTGGGGGAGAATTCATGTGATGGAAATTTCTGAGAATGAGTTTTGAGGGAGCTGAGAGTGTGTTGTAGGGAGTGTATAAATTGTCTGCATGAGCATGCCTTGAATTTTCTTTGATTGTTGGAACTGCAGTTAATTTCCTGTTAAGCTTTGATATTGTTTGATTCATAGTGTTGCCATCATCAAAAAGGGGGAGATTGTTGCATCCCTACGGTTTTGATGATGTCTCACACTATAAATCAATCGGTTTCTATCAATAAATTGATTCATGCTTCATGTAGGATAGTGCAGTTCATGTGGTTGTCATAAAGACTTGCATTACTTGTTCAAGTCCATACTCTGTCAGCATAGTCTGGACAGTAGTGGGTCGACCCCCCTTCCAGATGGGTCGACCCCCCAGTTCGCAAGTCTGTACATCGCATTTGTCGAAGGCATTGGTAGCCTATACATTGACTGACTGTTCATGCATCCATCGAACAAGTCTATACACTCATGGCATATGTGTAACGTTTGTTCTTCAAAGTCTGTACATTGGCCTTCACTTGAAGTCTATTCATTGGTCTTCACTTCAAAGTATGCACTTTGGTAAAGTCTATACATCGTTCACATTACTTCAAGTCTATACAGCCTTAGCGAAAGCTCTGCAAGTCTATATAGCCATTTCCAAGTCTGTACATTGGATAACCTTCCAAGTCTATACACTATCCTGTGGCCTTTAAGCGTTTCAAGTCTGTTCATTGCTGTTTTGGCCAAGTCTGAACATCCGTTTGCCTGACTTCATATTCAAAGTCTATACATCCTTCTGTTGAAATTCTAAGTCTATACATCGGTCTGTTTGAGCAAGTCTGTACAGCGGTTGCATTCATTGGAAGTCTATACATTAGGGTCCTTACCTACGTTGCACTTCAAAGTCTAGACATTACACTGTAGGTTGCGTAGTTGAAGTCTATACATTCCAATCTTTTCCTACGTTCGATGCTTTAGCTACACCCTAAGTCTCCACATTGGCAAAGTATATACATCGCTTATGCAAGTCTGTACAGCCAACACATTCATTGATATCAAGTCTACACAATGCATATAGGCAAAGTCTGCACATTGGTAGAGGCTGTACATCCTCTAGGAGCCCTAAGTCTATACATCGCAAAGTCTGCACATCGCTGTGTTCAAGCCTCTCAAGTCTATACATTGGCTCAAGCGTTCCAAGTCTGTACACTGGTGCTCAAGCGTTCCAAGTCTGTACAATGGTCCTCAAGCGTTCCAAGTCTGTACATTGGTTCAGGCTTACCAAGTCTGTACATTGGCCTTCAAGACTCTCAAGTCTGTACAGCCTGATTTGTCGTTCAGAGTTCAAAGTCTATACATCGCGGGCTTCAGTTCTTCGAGTCTGTACATCCTTCAAGGGCCAAGTCCATACACTGTCTCGCTCACATCTTCAAGGGTGATTGAGCATCGTGAAGTCTGATTGAGCATCGTGAAGTCTATTCAGTGGATGAGCATTATAATGTCTATACAGTGGCTAGGCTCGTTAATGCAGCGTTCATCTCAAGTCTGTACACTACCTTTCACACACACTTATTCATTTGCTGCTTCTAAAGTATATACACTCGTTGTTATAAGCCTGAACTAACTGATTCGAGTCATTTCTTTTGTTTCTGCCTGCAGGTGACTCATGCTAATGATTGGGCACGTGAACCGAGGAAGATGCCTGGCATGTGATCCGAGGATGCTCTGGAAAAGGAGGGAACGAGACTCACTCATGTGAAGTCCTAGAATTCAGGTCGGATGCCATATAAAAGGTGTCTTCTGCGAATAGGAGAACCGAACGAAAATAGGAAGGCTAAAGTGAAGAATCCCTGAGCATAAGAAGAAAAGAGAGAGCCTCCACGTTCCAGAGAAAAGACAGAGAGAAGAATTTGAGAGATATGAATTGAGAGAAAAGTCCTTGAGAGATAGAAGAAATCGTGCTGTGAATATTTGCTTCTTCGGAAGCTACATTTGTTTTTTGGTTTTTCAGAAACGATTGTCATTCATCGTTGGTCTTGTTTTCAATTCTGGTCTTCATTTCTTCATTTCTGATTCCGAATTGTTACCCTCTAGTATTTGGAGGAAGGGAGTGTTACTCCAGTTCCCCTCTGGGCTGCAGAGGAAGAGAGATCTATGATCTCTAGTTTTACCAGTGACGGAATGTCACTAGCAGGTTCTCTCCGGGTTGGAGGAAGGGAGAGCCATCTCCGGTTCTGGTCTTGCTGGTTGCAGGTCCAGGTGTCAAGCTCTGTGGGTAGCAGAGTTTGGTTGAGGGATTTATTTCCCTTGGTTGTTCAAGCTGTGTGGCAGCATCTTGTTCGCAGACTGAGTCTGTAGTTTTCTAGCCGTGGCTAGTGGAATCCTCACTCTAGTTGGAGTGAGGGGTGGATGTAGATTGTGGACTAAAATCGAACCACCTTAAAATCTCTTGTCTCCTCTGTAGTTTGCTGTTATCGGTTATGCTCTCCATCTGCTTGGCATTGTGTTTGACTGTGGATAGTCTTTTTCAATCGGACCTTCTTATTCTATCTTAGTTATTCACTGCGTTAGCTATATTGTTTTGCTGTATCTGAAGGGTCAAAATTCGAAGTAGTGATTTTCCGTTGAAGTTTTCTAAATCGGGAGTGGTCTATTCATCCCCCCCTTCTATATCACTCTTCGCTGCGCTAACAGGGGGCACGGGGATCTGGACCTTTCTGACTTCTGAGATGGTATGAAACACTGCTTATGAGATAGACCTACCAAATGGCTATGGGATTCATCTCACCTTCAATGTAGCGGATCTAGCACCCTACAAGGGCCCCGCGGTGGACCCTAGTGACAATCTTGAGCCTACACCTACCTTTGAGAGAGACACCCACAGAGAGCATCCACCTAGCAGACTGAGCGACCGACGTGAGCAGGTGGAGATGATGCTAGATGAGTAGAGCACCACTACCACAAACAAGGCGCACCAGCGCTACCTTATGAGGTGAAAGAGCCGTCCTCGGACCGCAGACACGTGGTTGAGCCGGGAGGACCTGCGGCGCTGGACCCGGACATGCTTGATCACCACCCCGGTGGACCCATACTCGACGGGGTCGAGTTTTCCCCACCCCGAGGGTATGATGGGGACATCATATACTACTCTTTATATATTTTGAGTCATATTATGTATTTTCCACTTTATTTGAGTCTTATCTATGTATTTTTTCTTTAATTGAGTCAGTTGAATAGGTTAATGGGTCAATAGGATAGCTTAATTAGTCTATTGGGCCCAATTAAGTGGGCTGGCTCAGGGGCGCACCCTCCTTGGACCTACTTGGTAATTAGTGGAAATGTTAGGGATAGTATGGTCTTGTGAAAAGTTGGATGCCTATAAATATGACCCAACTCCTCTATTCTAAAAAAAAAAACTTTGATGCTATTGAATAGAAAATTTCCCTTTGAGAAAATTCTCTCCCCCCCTTAGTGGAGTGTGACTCTCCATTCCCCCCCTCACTCTCTATCTTCCCCTCTCTCTTTCCAAGGGGCGCACCCCCTCTCTCTCTACCCCCTTTTCTCTCTAGGCCGCCCCTGCCACCTCATCTCCACATCCACATCAGCCCCTTTCCCTTCTTGCCACATCACCCATCTTTTGCCACATCATCCGCCACCTCATCATGTCTCCTCAAGTTCTTCACCCCACCATCAATCCTCCATTAATTCTCCCATAGTCCCCAAGAGTCTTCCCCCTCTCCCAAGGGAGAATCCCACTCCCAACACACCCCTTCACCATCGAAGACACCCTTTCACATCACCAAGGCCCGTCCATTGAATGCCCATTAGTGATAATTCAAAATAGAGAAACTCCCTCATTCCCCTTGGCAACCTGCACACCTCCCCTCTCTCCCACCCTCTTCCCTACATCTCCAGCCCCCATTCTCCCCCTATCCCACCCTGATTCGCAGCCTCCCACCTTCCCTCCCATCTAGGGAGCACCCCAGCCCCAGTGCCCCTCCTCCTACCACTCATCTCCCCCATTCCCATCCCCTATCTCCACTGCCACCCAGAGACACCAGCAGCAGGTTCATCCACCGGATTGCAGCGTCGCCCCTAGCCGCTACGCGAGGTTCCATGTAGCACCCCAGATAAATTAATGAGGAATAAATTTTCCAAAAACAAATAAAACCCCTAAATATAACAAGGCCAAATAAAGAAATGCATAACTCATAATAGTGCCTAACCATATATATATACAAGGATACCCATAGGAAATAAAATACGTATAGTCCATGTACGTTGAATAAGGACTTAACCCATGCCCATGTAGAAACCACATATAAATGGGCCATGCATACGTGAGCTAAGTGGGCATATAGATTATAAAGGAGCTTGGAAGTATAAACACAATACCTTTATACATGAGGGCTATTCACAATACCAAAACCCATTACCTCCATCGAAGGTCAGCCCAACAATGCATCGAACAGGCATGGGGTAATAGCTTTCGGGTTTTAAACATTTTTAACTAAAGCATGGCAGGCGGCTGGCTTTTTGGAAGGTGTTGGAAACACGTATAGCAAGGTTTTTAGACCTTGCTTTTGATGACATTTGACCCCTTAGGGTTTTCTTTCCCTATAAATAATCTCCCTTGTCGAACTGGCAGCCACTATTGTTACTGCTATCCATAATTTCTCCTATTGTTGTTCGTGAAACCACAGAAGGAAGAGCCTACTACCTCTTTCTTCTTCCTGCTGCTGAAACCTTGCTGAAGAGGACGTGACGGGCTTGGCTTCTTCTTCCTGTTGCTGCCACCGGGGTTGCAATAGCTGCCATCGACGTCCCTTGCTTGCACTATTAGCGCCTGCTGCTGCTTATTCTCTTACTTTCTCTCCCGATCGTCGTTCCAATCACTCCACAAGGTAAGTTTTCTCTAATCCAAGATCAAATACCAATATATGTCACATGCATGTATAGTTCATGTCCTGCTAGCTCTATATATCTCGTTATTTCATTTTCTGTATAAAAAGAATTAGCGTCCAACCCCGTGACCGCTTATTTTTTAAATATGCGACCAACTGTTTTGACGTTATTTTAATAAACGTCGGCCACAACCGACGTCAATTTTAACATGCTATTAATAAATCACTCATGCTTAAAAATCTATATATATCAAACCATGTATCTGAAATTTGCATAAAGTATATTTTTGGATTCCTGATAATTTTCGCTTCATGACCATGGTTTTAATTTCCTGATTTTCCCCATAAAAAGCAAAACGACAGTGTTCATCCCCAATATGAACAGTATCAATAGTATTATGTATCTGTGAATGCACCCGCCCGGTGCTCAGCAGCCTCTAAAACAAAAAGAATGAGCGTCTGTCTCACTAGACGCCCACTTTTGATTTATCAAATAAAAAGTTAAAATTTATTAATAAGCGTCTGAAATAACAGACGCCAATTCTTGTTTTATTTGATAAAATACTGGCAATAAAGAATGAGCGTCGGAATAGATTGACGCCCATATATGAATGAGCACCTACTATACCAGACGCGAATTTCTGTTAACGTATTTTAAATTTTAGAAAATTATAAATTGACGCCTCTCTAGGGAGACGCCTATTCTTGAATGGGTGCCTACCATGTGAGACGCCAATATTCTGTTTTCATGATTTTATCTCATTTTAACCCTTAACCGTGGGTTTCTAGGCACTCTCATCTCGCATCCGTAGATGGAGTCCCATATTTGGTTTATATCATATACCCCTCAACTCTCGGTGATATTTGAGCCCTCCACGGGATATTCCTTCCTTCGGACTGGTGATTTCATCATAGAGACCTCCGTAAGTCTACGCAAGCTTTGGATTCTCTCAAGGCAGCCGAGCTGGTTGTACCCTAAAAACCCTATACCTTGAGTCACAGTCATGTCCCTCTGAAGAAATATGACGAACTAGCCCTCATAGAGAATTGGCCTCTTTTGAGAAATTAGTCACTTTTTGGAATCAGCATCTAGGAAATTAGATGGCAATTGGAATGGGCGACCGAGTGCATGGACGCCAATTCTTCGTGCTTATAACTTTTTCCCAGAATGAGCGACCACAGTGGTGGACGCGAATTCTGAATTGGCAGCAACCATGATGGATGCCATTTTCCTAGATTTTCTTATGTCTCGGATTTATACAGTCATCCTACATGAATCTCTATCCTTGAAATCCAAGTTTCGTGAATCTACCTTATCATCCTACAAAGGCTTATTCCTTTGGAATTCCATTGGCTATAAAACTATAATGGATGTCTCAATAAATATTACATGACCCAATGCCTGTGCATATAGGGCCCGATCTGGTCTTGGGAGGAGCACCCGAAAGTACTTGTGCCCATGGGAGTTGATTGATCACTGTGTGGCATTGCACCAAAGTGCATGACTAGCTTGATTTATGACATTCCACAATCTCTTTAGTGCTTGATATTACTTGAACATGCATGACTTGCGTGGCCTGACATTGGGCAGTACTTGAATGAAATAGCCAATTCTCGTGACTCGATTTGTAAACACTTGCTCAGAACACTTGATATTACATGCTTGTACACTTGATATTACTTGCTTATCTCCCATGAATTAAGTGCAGTATTCTTGATATTTCCTTTCTCAGTATTCTCTAATGTTCTTGCATACATGAACATGCCACGTTAATTGATTGGTTAATTACTTAAAGAAATATCTCGAATAGAGATATAATAACAACTGAGCGTTCGCTCACCCAGTTTCATTCCAACATTTTTCAGGTAACTCGGATAGCGACAACCAATCGGATGGGAATGAGACCGACTGAAGAGTGTAGAGCTTCCGAATGTCAAGCCATTGCTAAGTCATGTCTTGTCGAGTCCTGTCCTTTTATTTAGTCCTATGTCATTTTACCTTTTTGTCATTTGAGTCTAGTTGTGAAACTTGTTAAGGCTTGTAGCCGTGTTGTTATTATGGGTCATTATCTTGTGATTATTTGGATCAATGTCATTTTGGAATGTTGGTATTATTATGGAAATTTAAATTCTTGTTATTATCTATCTTACCTTTTTGCGCACTCTGTCTTTGTGTCAAACTCCTTCTTTGCTTTGGTTGACATGATCGATATAAACTCGTCACGCGTACCGGGTTCCTTCCGCGCTTGGGGCGTGAAAGTTTTTGTGGTATCAGAGCCTAGGGTTTCAAACTCCTAGGAAACCCAAGTCCAAGGATAGGTTTACTTCTTACACCCGGTGAGATGGGTAGAGCCATGGATTAAGTCCTATATTGTCATTTGACCTTATAGTCATACACACAATTAATTAAAACTTAATATCTTCTTTAGGATAATGGCCGCCGAGAGAGCACAGTGGCATGACATGCAATGCACCGTACAAGGCCTCACTCAGGCGTTGCAAAATGTGGCACAGGGCAGTGCTAATCGTGGAGCAGGTGATCTCCACAGAAGCTTTCATAACATGAACCCACCCAAGTTCACAGGCTCGTCCGACCCCGGCGACGCCGAAAACTGGATAAAGGAGATTGAGAGGATTTTTCGTGTAATGCAATGTACTGATGAAGAAAAGGTTTTGCTAGCCACTTTCCAACTGGAGTGGGATGCTCGATGTTGGTGGGAGTCCGTAGAAGCAACATTGCCAGGAGACTATGTCACATGGGCTGAATTTGTTAAGCACTACAACAATAAGTACTTTTCCGACCACATTCAGGAGAAGAAAGCCGCGGAATTCGCCGCACTCAAGAAAAGGGCTCTATCAATAGCCGAGTATGATGCCCAATTCTCTCATCTGTCTAGATATGCACCACATCTGGTGGGAACTAAGAAGATGAAGGCTAGGAGGTTCCTCAATGGGCTTCAGCCCCAATACATTACCCAACTGGCACCGATGGACATCCAAGTCTATTCGGAAATGGTCCACCATGCACAATTGCTAGAGGACACCACCAAATTGTCTGACAAGATTCGAGGAAGGGACAAGAAGGAGCAAGTCACGAGTCTTGGAAGTTTCAAACTATCATTCAATAAGAAGCGGCCCAATAATGGAGGGGAACCCTCCAAAGATAAGAAATTCAAGAAAAATGACAAGCCTTTCTCCATCACCACACCTTCTATCGAGGTGTGTAAACACTGTGACAAGGCTGGCCATAAGGCCGAGGAGTGCTAGAGGAGATTGCGAGCCTGTCTCTGATATGGGAGCTGAGAACATCGAATCCCTGATTGCCCATTGTTGAATGAGCAAACCACTAAAGATGAGAAGCGTCTGGCAAAGAAACAAGGCCGTCTACAAGCTCTCCAAGAGATGGAACCGACGGAAGGTGGAATTGTGGAAGGTACACTAACTGTTTGTTCTAAGACTGCTAAAGTTTTATTTGATACTGGAGTAACTCATTCATTTGTTTCCAAGAAATTTGCTGCTTCATTTTCTAAGGAACCTGAACTGTTAGACTTGGTCATCTCTACTCCTCTCGTGAGCGAGTCCGAGATTACATATCAATACCTAAACTGTAAGGTTATGGTCAAAGGAAACAATCTACCTACCAACCTGGTATGCCTAGATATGAAAGAATATGATGTCATTCTAGGTGCTGGCTGGTTGTCCACCCATAAGAGAATTATTGATTGCCGGAATGGTATAGTAACCTTTGAAAGATACCCGGAACTGGTTTACACTAGCCCTCGGACTCGGAACAAGTCACCTATTTCGGCCCTCCGAGCTAGCAAACTTATAAGTAAAGGATGTGTGGCTTTCATAACATTTGTGACTGCCACGGAAGTCGAGGAGTCTGAACTTGAAGACATCCGTGTAGTTCGGGATTTTTTTGAAATTTTTTCAGAAGAATTGCCCGGCTTACCCCTGTGGGGATGGATTTTGTTCTTGGTTTGTTAATTATTTATTTGTATGGCTTTATTTATTCATTAGCCATTTTTATCAGGCGTGCCAGTCACGTTCGTGACAAGTTTATTATGCGCTCGATCTGACTCGGTCAGTCGATTGTGAAGTTAGTGTCGGGACCCGGAGTCCGCCATACCGTAAAGGTTATGACGTTAATTATGCCCTCTAAGAAAGAGAACAACCCTTGATTAATTGCCAAGAGAGGATGCCTTGAGGGAAAAACAAGATAAAACTATGATGCCGACTTCATGAGCAGGATATAGAATACGTGTAGATAATCATGCGATACAAGATGTGATAATGATGTGCGGAACAAATCCGGCATCATATCCCCCTATCTTAGTCTTTGCTAAGTGGGAATATAAGACATCCATCCACGGAGTGCCGAGATGGACGCCAAAGGAAGGATGGGCGTAGCCCGAAATCCAAGAGGATTTAAGTGCAGCGGGACAATGTCCTTTGTCATGGTGTTTGTTGATATCCCCTTAAGAGTCCATTGGAGGGCATGCAGTGGCAGGACTCCAAGGGCCAACATGGTTAGCAAAAAATGTTGCAGTCAAATGATACAATGTGGGAGTAAAACCCCGCTAATTAATTTAGCTCCTTTGGACTTGGATGAAGAATCATGATCCCCCGTGATATGATGAAGACTGGCATGATGGCCAACGGAAGTTAGGGTATCAGGTTTAGACTGGTTATAGGCCCAATAAAGTTGCTGGGAAGTTGAGTGTTTGGGTGGTAGCTAGTGTTAGGATGAACCGGCGCGGATGGGGTCCCGGCACGAGGATGAAACGGTGCGGTGGGGGCCTGGCGCGATGATGAACACGGGGGGTTATCGACAAGATGCTCAATCGGCAAGGTTGGCTCTCGGCGCGCCCATCACCCGGTGCCAAACTCGCGCCGAGAGAGGGTTGCGCCGGGAGGCATCTGGTGCCGATAAAAGAAGTCTTTGAGCTTTGTGAGGTCGTGGGTTTTGGGTGGATTCTATTGAGGGGATCTCTTATGTTCAATGAGGGTTTCATGGGCTCACAAACGGTGACATTCAGATAGGCTGGAGGGTGGGGGGTAAACTCATCCACATAAGGTCCAGGAAGACCATGTAACCATAATGATTGTGTTCCCCTCTTACAGTGAGCAGAGAGCCGTAAGATGGCCTTTCTCAGGGCTTTTGCCACACCAAGTGGGGTTGATTCATCGGTTTAATAAAAACTTCACACGTTACAATAAAGTAAAGACTGTGAATAAATTTTGGTAGCATCTCCCCTTGTTTTAGATTGTGCCAAAAGGGGAGTATAGGTCATCCACCCACGGAGTGTCGGGATGAAAGCCAAAGGAGAAATGGGCATAGCCCGAGATCCAAAAGGATCCCAATCCGATGGGACAGTGTCCACTCATCGTGGGATTTATTAATATTCCCTAGATAGCCGATAGAGAACATGCAGTGGCAGAACTCCTCAGGCCAATAGGGTTGCAGAATGTAACTAACCCCATAGATGTAGCTCCCATGAAGGTCGAATGAAGGCTATTGCTCCTCCTAAGGGTAATAGGGTCTTATAACAATGGATCATAGGGCTCAGAATTATTAAGGGCATCGGCACGAGGCTATTGACATAAGTGGAGATTGGCGCGACAAAGAAGATGGGTCTCGGCGTGATGGGAACAGCTCAAACGGTGCGGGCAGCACTCGGTGCGGAACTCGCGCCGAGAGAGGGCCGCGCCGGGAGGCTTCAAGGATCAAGATTTCAGAGGGTTTTTAAGAGGGATGATGAGCTGAGGATTTCAGAGGCTTCTTGAGGGTTTTGAAGGGGGTTTATTCGAGGACTTTGAGTTATTTTACCTAATAGTCTTAGATGTTTTTAATCAAGGGATTTTGAGATGGCCCGAGAGGAATGCCATTATTCTGAGGAGACGGGGGCTTCCACTCTGGAGACTCAATGGGGGCCAGATTACAGAGGAAACCTTATGACCTCTGATTTGAGCATATCCCTCATCCTCTCACGAATGAGAGGCCATGAGATGGTCTATCTCAGGCTCTCATCAGGATTATGAGGTTGAAAGCACAGGAACGATGCGATAGAAATCATCCGTTTAATCAGAGGGGCAAGCATGCATCAGAACCAAATCCATTCACACCGACTGAGAGCAGACTTCAGAAAGGCGAAGAGGAAAAGAGATAACTCTATAGCCTCGTACTTAGTTTTATTGTAGAGAACACATACACATTGAGTACAGAAGGGAGAATCAGACTAAAAAAAAATCTTACATGCAGACAACCCGTTTAACCACAGGGTTACATTGGCATTTGATGCTAGTGAAATAACATCATTCGGAAGCAGACCAAAAGAAAAGAAAATATATCTAAATAAAAGATGGGGAAAGGGGAGAATGAAGCCCCTCAGGGCATTTTTGAGCCGATCCCACCTTGAATCTTCTTCTCCGAACTTCTGTAGCTCTCTCTCTCTCCAGATCCCTTAGCGGGCTCTCAGGCTCTCTTTCTTTCAGTGGCTCCTTCTACTTTTTCCTTCTCGGTGTGCTCTCTCCGTGTCTGTCCCTCCTCTCCTTGTTTGTCGAAGGCAGCAGCTTTTTATAGAGGGATGGCAATCTGCACCCGGCACGAGCTCTCCGACGCGCCCAGCATGCATTATCTCGGCGTGCCTGCCATACAGCCCCTCGGCGCGTCTTACCTTGTATTGGGCTTGGCCCATTCACTCAGCACTCGGCGCCAGATGGGGGCTTGTCTAATGGGCTTCTTTTCATTTGTCTTGTGGGCTTCTTGGTATATATATTTATTCTTCCAGGGGCTTGTTTAACACCTTGCGTTCACGAACATGTGCGAGGCACTGTGAATCCCATTTAAGGAGAATCAGAATTGTCGGAGGATCCTCTTCAGTAGGCAGATGATTGCCTAGAGTTTGTCATAGTTTTTATCAGCCTGACGATCTGAATGATAGCCATGCTGGGCAGCGGTTTAGCCAGTGATGCCTTCAGCCGATCAAGGTCTCAAGGGTAGTGGAACTCTTCTATTCTGATTCTCAGAACTTCCGGGGATGACACAGAAGCCGCACCCTTGATTGGTCAGCAGAGCCCTGAGCTTGCTTTGGCTTCTTCTTTTGCCCATGTATATTTTAGGTGTCAACAAATGCCCCCCCACCCGCAGGTGGCGTAAGCGAGGGATGAGTGGCACGGGACCTGCGGGTGTATATTGCACCATACTTTGTATTTTCTTCAGGCTTGCTCCTGCTCATTGTGCATCTTCATAACTTAGAATCTTCACTCTGCGTGTATAATCCCAGTACTTTGTAAGCATACTCGGACAGACACCAGCCTTTTAGGTTCGATTTCCTGGTTGCAGCATCTAGGGTGAACAAGCTGGCGTGGTTGACGGGAAGAACTCCGGGCTAAATTAGATGCTGTCAAAGCCGAGATACCATTGCTGGAAGCGGCAGAAATCCAGGGTATCGAGGAGACCACCTTGCTTGAGGGTCGAGTTGCATCCTTACATACTGAGATGGCTCCCGTTCAGGAGGAGGAAATGCAACTCCGTGAACTGGTAGCGGCTCCACATGTCGGGCTCATCGACTTTGAAGATATTTTCAGGCAGTCTTAGCTGATCTACCTTTTGTAATCCATCCCCCTTGAAGGGCCCATATTGTATCCATCTCTCCTTTTTTGCGATGAAATACAACTTTCTCTTGATGCTTCAGGTGTCCACCTTCACACTTATATTATATCATATCTTGTGACAATTTTGGCGACCTGCATGGAAGGATACCCGTATCTGTACCGCAGGAGAGCGTCCACCCTTTCAAGGAAAGCATGGGGGCCTCACTCCACCGCGTGCCGGGGCTCCAGAGGTTCGCCAAATTGGTACAAATGTAAGTCTCATTGACCAGAAGTGCTGGCAGTATGAAGGATTCACATGTCACATCGAAATGGATGGAAGGTCCATCTTAGACAGGTTCTAACATCGATCAAGGTGAAGTGCCTTATGATCATAAAAAGCTTCATCATCAGCATTGGGTTTATGCCAATGCGAGGAGATGGGTTTCATCAGAATAGACGAAAGGTCTACTTTGGGTGGGTTTCATTATCGGTCCAGGTGATGATGCCTTGCGACCGATGGAAGGTTTTATTGTCGGTGGGACTTACGATATCATAAAGAGGGTGAGCTTCATCAAAGTAGACAGAGGGCCTACTCTGGGGTGGGTTTCATTATCGGCTCAGGCGATGGTGCCTTAGGATCGATAGTGGGTTTCATCATTGTTATTGGGTTTATGCTAATGCAAGGGAATTGACAAGTTTCATCAGAACGGACAGAAGGTCTATTATGGATAAGTTTTGTTACCGGTGGGACAACTGATGGAAGTGTCACCAAGAGGTATAGCATATGTTTTCATATTATAGTAACCACATTACTGACCCAAGGGCCCTTTTGGATTTTCACCGGAGCCAGCCCCCTCTTGCTTTTGCCCACGCGCCCTTCGGGATTTTCACGTGGAGGGGTACCCGATTTTGCCTGTGGTGCCCTTTCGGGTTTTCACCACAGCTGGGTTAGAGCCATTTTTTCCCTTGTCCTGGTATAGGATCAAGACTGGCGAGACATCTCTATTTTAAGCCTCATTTTTATTCATCATTCATTCTTTTATTCTCATTTTTTTTGAGCAATTCTCGGGGCAAGGCCAGACTTGAGGAGATGCTGGCTGACCTTGCCGATGATGACAAGGGTCAGAAGTAGGTCGACCGGTCTTGCCGATGATGATAAGGGTTGCAAGGAGGCTGACCGATCTTGTCGATGATGATAATGGTCAGAAGTAGGTCGACCGGTCTTGCCGATGATGACAAGGGTTGCAAGGAGGCTGACCGATCTTACCGATGGTGACAAGGGTCAGAAGTAAGTTGACCGATCTTGCTTACGATGACAAGGGTCATAAGATGGCTGACTGATCTTGCCGATGGTGACAAGGGTCAGAAGTAAGTTGACCGATCTTGCTGATGATGACAAGGGTTAGAAGGAGGCTGACCGATCTTACCGATGGTGACAAGGGTCAGAAGTAGGTCGACCGATCTTGCCGATACTGACAAGGGTCAGAAGTAAGGAGGCTGATCGATCTTGCTGATGGTGACAAGGGTCAGAAGTGAGTTGACCGATCTTGTCGATGGTGACAAGGGTCAGAAGTAAGGAGGCTGACCGATCTTCCCTATGGTGACAAGGGTCAGAAGTAGGTCGACCGATCTTTCCGATGATGACAAGGGTCCGAAGTAAAAAGGCTGACCGATCTTGCCGATGGTGACAAGGGTCATAAGTAGGTCGACCGATCTTACCGATGATGACAAGGTGATGGGGGCATCACCCAGGGTTCCCTCTGGCTCGACACCTCTCTCCCTCCCGGAGACAGGGTAGGATGCGGCTTCACGACTTGATGGGTCCACGCCGACACTGGGGCTTACTACTTGGATCATATCGATGTATTTTTCCCCTTTTTCTTGAGTCATTTTGATGTATTTGCCTTTATTTTGAGTCACGTCCCTAGGTCATCATGTTATTTACCTATGTTTTTATCTACATGTTAGGCTAGAGTGTCGTATGGGCCCAATTAGATGGGCCTGGCCCAGGGGCGCCTTCTTCCTTCCCCACCCCCTTGCTTATTTGCTTTTAGCACTTATCTCAGGGACTTCTATGTAATTGTTGGGATCCCTATAAATAGGACCCAAACTCCACTAGAGATGGTTAATGAAAGTTTGAAGAATTTGAGCATTAGTGCACCTCTCCCTCTCTCTCTAACTTTCTCTCTCTTCTTCTCTCTCTCACTTAAGGGGGCAAACCCCTCTCTCTCTCTTCCCCCTTCTCTCTCTCTCCCTTGGGCGAACCTGCCCCTTCCCCTTCCCCCCCCCTTGCCACATCATCAGCCAACTCACCCTTCCACCCTTTCACCTTCCCAAGAGCAATAACTCCCATCAATACCTCCACTTCCCCAAGCAACCCTTCCCATTCCCCATACACCTTCCCCACCTCCAAGGCACCCCTCCCTCTTCCCCAAGAAACCATTCCACTCCCCCACACCCCCATTCATATCCCTAGGGGATTCAAACCCCACTCCCACCACAGGTTGCGCACCCCCCTCCCCATCTACTCATTCCCCTTGCCTTGGCCGACCCCCTCCATCACCCCTCTCCTAGCTGCGGACCTCTCACCCCTCCACCCTCTTGGACCTCCCCATTCTCTGCTCCACCCCTCTCACCATTCCTAAACATCCCTCCCCCATCAACCATCACCCCACCATTCCTACTATTGCTAACTACCACCTCCATTAGCCTAGTTCCACCACCTTCTCTTTCTCTTTGCCCAAGTCTGCAGGTGGCAGAGAAAGGGTCAACTTGCAGGAGCATCCACGGATTCATACGGCGTCTTCTGAAGGCGTATCATACCATTCTGGAAAGGTCGTCCAGTTAGCTTTGCAGGCGAGGTGATCCCGTCCCATTCTGAGTTTGGGGCTGTCCGGGAGAACCATTCTCCCCCGACTGCGCTGGGTTCCCTCTGCAGAGTGCCTGAACCCGGTTAGAAGCTGCACCACGACCAACGGTGGAAGCTTCAGGCCAAGAGTCCTTCTAAAAAGATCTTCCTCCTCCAGTCCTATGTCAGACTCAAGAAGCAGAACCACGTTCGGCATCCGGAGGCCAAAGTTACCATTTTTATCCCCCGGCTGCGCGAGTCTGCCTCCCACAGTCCACAGCGACCTGCCTCCACTCTTCTGAAACCCCCGGTCTTCTCCGACATCAGACGGCTTCCCTGCTAGTTTTTCTGCAGAGAGGGCTCGTCCACGGTTCCAGAAGTTCTGGCGATTCATGATTTAGAGTCCAGAAGCAGCCGGAGCACCCTCTGCAACCTGCTGCATCAGATTAGTATCTGCCAGCCCCAGATCCTGTCGTCCTGTTCGAACCTCTGCCACGGCCAGCGACGACATCAGAAGAAATCAACATAATTCTGGGGCGTTCAGGTTCATTGTATGAAGAGATTCCCCCTAGTTTCGTCATCGGCAGAATTCCTGATCGGGATCTACGGCTGCTAAACCAACTGACTGTCACCTTTCACAGCAAGCAAGGCTAGTCGGTAGCGGCTCCTTCTCTCGGGTTTCTCAGCAAATCTCCCCTCCCCGCCTAGCTGGCTTAACGCCCCTCCCTATGTGGAGGTAGTGTTTGATTGTAGCAGCAAAATCCCCACCCCAAGTCCACCCTCCTGTGTGAGGCGTAGTGATTGTAACCTTTTAAAACAGGTCAAGCTTCATCGGCGCAGTGTGCGGGGAAATCCACACTTCCCCGCTCGCCCTCGTCTCCAAACGGGGTTGGTTTCTTCAAACCAACCAGGTGAGCTCTGACCTTTGCTCCATTCCTTTCTGGTGCTTGTTCATTTAATATCCGTAGAAATCGCTCCGTTGAGCAAGAGAGAGAGCGCCCGACCCCCACGTGCTCCACTTACAAGCGGTCACCGTGGGCAGTGAGAGAGTGGGACCTAGTGCCCCAATTGACACCGGCCAGCCTCTTCAGTGTGGGCTACATACCCTTGGGAGGGCAACCCTAGCCTTGCTGGCACTCTACCAGCAAGGGTCTTGATCCATCACCTCCCCTTAGCATCATTAGGTCACCCCAGGCTCATGTGTGTGCGGCGGCGAATTGGCCCCAATCTAGGACTTGATTGCTATGTGATTGTGATTGCGGAATAGGTCCTAGGTCTCCCGTTTGTTTGCTGCATACCCCTTGGTTGTTTCACATCAGTTGGTATCAGAGCAAGTTTTAGACTTGTCTCTACAAGCCTAGGTCCTAGGGTCTTTGCATTTCCATCATCCGTGTGCATGTCCACCCGTAGTGGTACCTTGTATCGAGCCGACCCCTCTACCTCGGTTCCCCCCATGAATCCCATTCCCCAAGGTGACCCAAACATCCCTAGGGAGGCTCCCCAAGCTCCTATGGATCGACTTGAGGCTGCCATTCAAGCCCTCTCGGAGCAAATGAATGGTATTTCCACCCGCCTAGAGAGGCTCGAGGAAGCTAGAGCCCCACCTAGGAACCATGCCCAAAGGGCACCCCTTCCACGAGTTGAACTTGATAGGGAGGACCTTGAGGATGACTTCCACCGTGAGTATGAGAGGCCCCGCCAACCTAGACATTTTGAAAGGCGACTACGGGAGGACCCGGATGACTACCTCATGAGGATGATTAAGGTTGAGGCTCCTAACTTTGATGGGTCACATAACCCACATGTCTACCTAGAATGGGAGAGTGCTATGGACCAATACTTTGATTGGTACCCTATGACGGAAGATAGGAGAGTTAGGCTTACAAAAATGCACCTTACCAAACTTGCCAAGACCTATTGGATGAGTGTAGAAACTAGGAAGAGGATTAGGAGGGAAGAACCAATCCATACCTGGGAAGACATGAAGACCCAACTTAGGTTCAAATACCTCCCCAACTCCTACACCCAAACTCTCTTAGATGAATGGCAATGCCTTACCCAAGAGGGAAAGACCGTGGTAGAGTACATTGAGTTGTTTGACTCCTACCTTCTAAACTGTGGAGTACATGAAGACTTGGCTGTCACTCTATCACGTTTTAGGAATGGTCTCCACCCACACATCAAGAGAGAACTAATTATGAGGGAGGTGGATTCCCTTGAGATGGCTTATCAAATAGCCCGTGATACAGAGAGATTTTCTAGGAATCCTAGATTTGCCTCCCCCCGCCCAGCTGAGTCCAAAAATATGGGTTCCCGGCCCAACCTTCCTCCCCTACTGAAGACCCCTATCCCCAGTGGGGGAACTCCTTCTCGGCCTTATCAACAACCCGCCAACCCCACTCCTACAAGGACCACTCCACCCAACCCTCCTCCCAGGAGAGAGGAAAACCCCAAAGGAGCCACACCAGGGAGTAGTTCTGTCAAGTGCTTTCGATGTCACGGGTATGGACACATCTCCACCTAGTGCCCATCCAAAGGGTTATCCAGCCTTATCATTGAAGGGGGACCTACCCCAATCCAAGGAGAGCCTGAGAGTACGATAGAGGAGTATGAGGCCGCCTTAGGCTGGGAAGAGGAGTATGAGGAACAACTCTACGAAACTGGCATGGACCATGAGCCCCCTCCCACCGACTCCCACTTAGGCGTGATTAGGTGCACCCTTACAAAACCACAAGAGGAAGATTGGCGTAGGACCTCAATTTTTCACACCTACATCAAGATGGGAAGCCATGTTAGGAAGGTGATCCTAGACAATGGGAGTTGTGTCAACGCCGTGTCCCCTGACACCATTCAGCTTCTTGGACTTACCATCACACCCCACCCCAAGCCATACCGGGTGTCTTGGATTAATAACCACTCCATCCCAGTCAATACTTGTTGCCTTGTACCGATCACCTTCTCATCCTATCAAGGACAAGTTTGGTGTGACATTATTCCCATGGAAGTAGGGAGCATTTTGCTAGGGAGGCCTTGGATTTATGATGTCAATGCTACCATCTTAGGGAAGCCAAACACCTGCATCTTTGAACACGAGGGGAAAACCATCCCGCTCAATCCCTCCCCACCACGAAAGGAGCCTTCCTCCAAAGGGATTCTCCCTTCACCACAAACCAAACCACCTCAAAATCCGGGGGTCCCACTCCCACCAACTCCACCAACCTTCCAAAAATCTACCCAAGAAGAGCCAACCCGGATGGCCAAAGGACTGCATCTCATCACAAGGAAAGAGCTGGAGCAAGATATAGCTCAAGGAACACCTTTGTGTGCGGTTGTCATATGCCTTGGAGAGTCAACTCCCTCCAACCCCCACCCGTTGGAAATACACCCCCTCTTGGAGGAATTTAAGGATGTGTTCCCCGATGAGCTCCCTGATCAACTACCACCCATGAGGGATGTTCAACATGCAATAGATCTTGTCCCAGGAGCCACCCTCCCAAACCTTCCCCACTATCGCCTCAACCCCACGGAGCATGCTAAATTGAGGAGGCAAGTAGAAGAACTCATTAGGAAGGGCTTTCTCCGTCTTAGCAAGAGTCCATGTGCTGTCCCGGCCCTTCTCACGCCCAAGAAAGATGGGACATGGCGAATGTGTGTCGATAGCAGAGCCATCAACAAAATTACCGTCAAATACAGGTTCCCCATACCTAGACTTGACGATATGCTTGACATGCTTGCCAGAGCCACCATCTTTTCCAAAATAGATCTTAAGAGTGGCTACCATCAGGTTAGGATAAGGCCAGGAGATGAATGGAAAACGGCCTTTAAAACCAAAGATGGACTCTATGAGTGGCTAGTGATGCCTTTTGGGCTATCAAATGCCCCAAGCACCTTTATGCGCCTCATGACAGAGGTCCTTAGGCCCTACATTGGAGTCTTCCTAGTGGTCTATTTTGACGATATCCTTATCTACAGCCAGTCCAAGGAAGACCATCTCAACCATCTTAGGCAAATCTGCACTACCCTTAGGACAGAGAGCCTTTTTGCCAACTTGAGAAAATGTCATTTCATGACTGAATCCATCACTTTCCTTGGGTATGTGGTCTCCACCAAGGGAGTGTCCATGGACCCCGAAAAATTCCAGGCTATCCTTGACTGGCCAGAGCCCCGCACTCTCCATGAGGTCCGGAGTTTCCATGGGTTGGCCACCTTCGATCGGAGATTTATCCGTGGGTTCAGCATGGTCACAGCCCCCATCACAGATTGCCTTAAAAAGGGGACTTTTGTGTGGACCAAGTCTACTTCTAGGGCCTTCCAAGAGCTCAAGGATAGGATGACCCAAGCCCCGGTATTATGCCTCCCCGACTTCTCCAAAGTCTTTGAGGTAACTTGTGATGCCTCCGGGGTAGGGATTGGCGAGATCCTCAGCCAAGAGGGACACCCAGTGGCCTACTTTAGTGAAAAACTATGTGATGCCAGGATGAAGTACTCCACCTATGACAAGGAATTTTATGCCGTGGTTCAGTCCCTTCGACATTGGAGACATTATCTCTTGCCCAAAGAGTTTGTCATCTTTTCTGACCACGAGGCCCTGAAATATCTCAACTCCCAACAGAAGCTAAATGCCCGGCATGCCCGCTGGGTCGAATACATCCAGTCCTACACTTTTGTAATCAAACATAAAGCTGGGAGTGAGAATCGTGCCGCAGATGCACTCAGTAGGAGGGTCTCCTTGTTGACCACCATCTAGGTGGAAGTCATAGGGTTTGAAAGACTCAGGGAAGAGTACTCTGATTGCCCGGACTTTGGGCCTATCCATACCACCCTATCCACCCACTCACCTAAGGAACACCAAGGTATCATCTTAGAGGACGGGTTCATCTTCAAAGGCCATAGACTTTGCATACCTAGGACCTCCCTACGGGATTTTCTAGTCTGGGAGTTGCATGCAGGAGGCCTGGCTGGACATTTTGGGGTGCACAAGACCATTGCTATGGTTGAGGGTCAGTTCTACTGGCCAAGTCTCAAGAGGGATGTAGCCAAAATTGTGGGACAGTGTCGCCTATGTGCCTCAGCCAAACAGACAAAACAGAACACTGGCCTATACACCCCACTCCCTGTCCCTGATCGTCCATGCCAGGACTTAAGCATGGACTTTGTCTTGGGCCTACCTAGAACCCAGAAAAAGCATGATTCAATGTCGTAGTGGATAGGTTTTCAAAGATGGCCCATTTCATCCCCTGTTCTAAAACCTCCGATGCCTCCCATGTGGCCCGCCTATTCTTCGATGAAGTAGTTCGCCTCCATGGCCTACCCAAGACCATCATTTCTGATAGGGATGTCAAATTCACCAGCTATTTCTGGAAAACCCTCTGGCACCTAATGGGGACCCTTCTCAAATTTTCCACGGCCTACCACCCTCAAACTGATGGCCAGACCGAAGTCGTTAATAGGAGTCTTGGGAATCTCCTTCGGTGTCTTGTTGAGGATCGCCCAGGGAATTGGGATCTCATTTTACCCCAGGCAGAGTTTGCATACAACAACTCAGTGAATAGGTCAATAGGGATGAGCCCATTTGAAGCTGTGCATGGGTACAAGCCTAGAAAGCCTACAGATCTCATTCCTTTGCCTCCACATGCTAGAGTGTCTATTAGTGCTGAGTCTTTTGCCCAACACATGAAAGAATTGCACGAGGAAATCCACAAATACATTAACAAAAGTAATGAGGTGTATAATAAAGCGGCCGATTCCCACCGACGCCACCAGGAGTTTCACTTGGGTGACTATGCGATGGTGAGAACTGAGAGACTATTCCCTGGGAATGTCTCCAAACTGAGGTCGCGTGGATCAGGCCCCTTCCAGGTTCTGAGGAGGATTGGCACAAATGCTTACGTGTTGGACCTCCCTGAGGAGTACGGAGTAAGTCCCACATTCAATGTGGCTGACTTGGTGCCATATAGCGGTCCCACGGTGACACCTAGTGAGGAAATTGAGCCTGTTCCACCTCTTGAGAGAGCCACCACCCATGAGAGAGCTCCACCAGTCCAGAGGGGCCAACGGAAGCAAATAGAGCGGATATTGGATGAACATGTCACTGTCACCCGGAGCAAACAATACGAGCGATACTTGGTCAGGTGGAAGGGCCGGCCCCCTTCAGATGATTCATGGGTGAGCAGGGAGGATCTTCAGCAGCTAGACCCCGACCTCCTAGAGCATTATCGCAGTCGAGTGGACCCTTTCTCGATAGAGTCGAGCTCTTCACGGCCCGGGGGAGTTGATGGGGGCATCACCCAGGGTTCCCTCTGACTCGACACCTCTCTCCCTCCCGGAGACAGGGTAGGATGCGGCTTCACGACTTGATGGGTCCACGGCGACACTGGGGCTTACTACTTGGATCATATCGATGTATTTTTCCCCTTTTTCTTGAGTCATTTTGATGTATTTGCCTTTATTTTGAGTCACGTCCCTAGGTCATCATGTTATTTACCTATGTTTTTATCTACATGTTAGGCTAGAGTGTCGTATGGGCCCAATTAGATGGGCCTGGCCTAGGGGCGCCTTCTTCCTTCCCCACCCCCTTGCTTATTTGCTTTTAGCACTTATCTCAGGGACTTCTATGTAATTGTTGGGATCCCTATAAATAGGACCCCAACTCCACTAGAGATGGTTAATGAAAGTTTGAAGAATTTGAGCATTAGTGCACCTCTCCCTCTCTCTAGCTTTCTCTCTCTTCTTCTCTCTCTCACTTAAGGGGGCGAACCCCTCTCTCTCTCTCCCTTGGGCGACCTGCCCCTTCCCCTTCCCCCCCCCCTTGCCACATCATCAGCCAACTCACCCTTCCACCCTTTCACCTCCCCAAGAGCAATAACTCCCATCAATACCTCCACTTCCCCAAGCAACCCTTCCCATTCCCCATACACCTTCCCCACCTCCAAAGCACCCCTCCCTCTTCCCCAAGCAACCATTCCACTCCCCCACACCCCCATTCATATCCCTACGGGATTCAAACCCCACTCCCACCACAAGTTGTGCACCCCCCTCCCCATCTACTCATTCCCCTTGCCTTGGCCGACCCCCTCCATCACCCCTCTCCTAGCTGCGGCCCTCTCACCCCTCCACCCTCTTGGACCTCCCCATTCCCTGCTCCACCCCTCTCACCATTCCTAAACATCCCTCCCCCATCAACCATCACCCCACCATTCCTACTATTGCTAGCTACCACCTCCATTAGCCTACTTCCACCACCTTCTCTTTCTCTTTGCCCAAGTCTGCAGGTGGCAGAGAAAGGGTCGACTTGCAGGAGCATCCACGGATTCATACGGCGTCTTCTGAAGGTGTATCATACTATTCTGGAAAGGTCGTCCAGTTAGCTTTGTAGGCGAGGTGATCCCGTCCCATTCTGAGTTCGGGGCTGTCCGGGAGAACCATTCTCCCACGACTGCGCTGGGTTCCCTCTGCAGAGTGCCTGAACCCGGTTCGAAGCTGCACCACGACCAACGGCGGAAGATTCAGGCCAAGAGTCCTTCTACAAAGATCTTCCTCCTCCAGTCCTCTGTCAGACTCAAGAAGCAGAACCACGTTCGGCATCCGGAGGCCAAAGTTACCATTTTTCTCCCCCGGCTGCGCGAGTCTGCATCCCACAGTCCACAGAGACCTGCCTCCACTCTTATAAAACCCCCGGTCTTCTCCGACATCAGACGGCTTCCCCGCCAGTTTTTCTGCAGAGAGGGCTTGTCCACGGTTCCAGAAGTTCTGGCAGTTCGTGATTCAGAGTCGAGAAGCGGCCGGAGCACCCTCTGTAACCTGCTGCATCAGATTAGTATCTGCCAGCCCCAGATCCTGTCATCCTGTTCGAACCTCCGCCACGGCCAGCGACGACATCAGAAGAAATCAACATAATTCTGGGGCGTTCAGGTTCATTGTATGAAGAGATTCCCCCTGGTTTCGTCATCGGAAGAATTCCTGATCGGGATCTACGACCGCTACACCAACTGTTGTGTAGTGGACAGCGGATCTAGAGGGGAGGGGTGAATAGATCAGCCCCACTTTTCGCAATGCGGCCCTCTAAACAGCTAGTTAAAATGAATTGCAGCGGAATAAAAACTAGCTTCCAAGAATGCTATGATTCACTTAGCAAGATAAGCAAGATATATAATAATTCGATCCTAAGCATGCATCTAGAACGAATCAATCACACAAGCAAACCACACTAGACAGGATTTTTAAGGTGGTTCGGACTGAATCTTCAGCCCTACGTCCACCCCTCACCAAAACCCGGTGAGGCTTCACTTGTGCAGCGCACCAACCCGCAAATCGGAAACCACCGATTGCCTTCCTACTAACCAACGGTAGGGACGTCAACACCGCAGATCGGAAACACCTCCGATTGCCTTCCTACTAACCAACGGTAGGGACGAATCACAACTTCAATGTTTAATCAATATTGAAAGGAAAACAAATGTGAATGAACTAAGACAAGAAATAGAGTTATGAGTAGAAATGAATTGGCCCTTGTATGAAATGTTGATCAGCAACAAGGATCCTCTTGGCTTCAACTCAATCTTCTTGATTCACCCTTGATTGGATGAATGTTCTTCACGGAGTACTGTTCACGTGAACAGTACCTCTTCCTTCAATTCTTCTCTCTTGATCTTCTCTTTGAACTTGAATGAGGTTGAAAGAACTTGAATGGATGAAGATGATCTCCCTTGAGAGTGAGCTTCAATGGATCCCCTTGAGATGATGAAGAGGATGGATGAAGATTTGATGAAGAGCTTCTTCCCGAAGTATCTTGATTTCCTTCTTGAAGTATACTCCTTCTAGCTTTCTTTGATCACCCTTCTTGCCCTTGATTGCTTCTTGCTTTGTAGGAGGTTGCTTGGCTTCAGATCTGAGCTTGAATCACCTTGGATGGATGAAGAACTTCCTCCCGAAACACTGTTCACGGAGGTGCTACAGTAGCTCGAAAATGGGCTCCCTTGAAGGCTTGAAGTATTAGGGTTTTCATCCCCTCATATGTTGGTTTTATAGATCTTGAATGGTCTATAGACAAGCCTCAGACCAGATCCACAATTTGTGGGTGATTAGGTGACTTTAGGATTAAACAAATCAAGGTTGAATGGCTCTTTTCGAAGTTGGAAACAAAGTCAAAAATGAAGGCTCGGGGCTGGCGGTCGACCGGAATTCATGGGCCGGTCGACCGGAACCTGCTGCAGCCAGAACGTTTCGGCTCTGGGAAAACCGGTCGACCGGACGCCTGGGGGCGGTCGACCGAAACCTGTAACAATGTCAACATTTCAGTTCTGGAAAAACCGGTCGATCGGAAAAGTAGGGGCGGTCGACCGAAATCTGTAATTCCTGGAGTGTTTCGTTTCTGGAAGAACCGGTCGACCGGAAAGGCAGGGGCGGTCGACCGAAACCTGTAAAACGTGGAATTCTTAGGCTCTGGCAAATCTGGTCGACCGGCCAAGGTGTGTAGGTCGACCGAAAATACCTATACCTGCAAAAATGAAGTGTTAGACCAATGAAACATGTTCATAAGTCAAGATATTCATGTCCTCATCAATTTCATGTATTTTGGGATTGAAATCAACATAGAATATGCTTTGAGCATTTCTAAATTTTGTTCCGGGGGCGGCGCTGCCCCCTTGACCCCCGCGACCTGACCGGGCAGGTCGATCCGCGTGCGAGGGCGCAACATTGAGCTTTCATGTGCATATCTGTCATAAACACAACAGAACATATGTCAGTCATATAAGAGTGAAAAGCAACAAGGACGAATAATGTTTAGCCATTATCAAAACCAAGAATATCACAGAACACATATGACCATAGAATGATGTCGAATGACCCAAGTGACCATATGAAACTCAAATAACCACAGGGGCACAACACCAACTGACTGTCACCTTTCACAGCAAGCAAGGCTAGTCGGCAGCGGCTCCTTCTCTCAGGTTTCTCAGCAAATCTCCCCTCCCCGCCTGGCTGGCTTAACGCCCCTCCCTGTGTGGAGGTAGTGTTTGATTGTAGCAGCAAAATCCCCACCCCAAGTCCACCCTCCTGTGTGAGGCGTAGTGATTGTAACCTTTTAAAACATGTCAAGCTTCATCGGCGCAGTGTACGGGGAAATCCACACTTCCCCGCTCGCCCTCGTCTCCGAACGGGGTTGGTTTCTTCAAACCAACCAGGTGAGCTCTGACCTTTGCTCCATTCCTTTCTGGTGCTTGTTCATTTAATATCCGTAGAAATCGCTCCGTTGAGCAAGAGAGAGAGCGCCCGACCCCCACGTGCTCCACTTACGAGCGATCACCGTGGGCAGTGAGAGAGTGGGACCTAGTGCCCCAATTGGCACCGGCCAGCCCCTTAAGTGTGGGCTACGTACCCTTGGGAGGGCAACCCTAGCCTTGCTGGCACTCTACCAGCAAGGGTCTTGATCCATCACCTCCCCTTAGCATCATTAGGTCACCCCGGGCTCGTGTGTGTGCGGCGGCGAATTGGCCCCAATCTAGGACTTGATTGCTATGTGATTGTGATTGCGGAATAGGTCCTAGGTCTCCCGTTTGTTTGCTGCATACCCCTTGGTTGTTTCACATCACAAGGGTCAGAAGTAAGTCGATCGATCTTGCCGATGATGACAAGGGTTGCAAGGAGGCTGACAGATGTTGCCGATGGTGACAAGGGTCAGAAGTAGGTCGACCGGTCTTGCCGATGATAACAAGGGTCCCAAGGAGGCTGACCGATCTTGCTGATGATGACAATGGTCAGAAGTAGGTCGATCGATCTTGCCGATGATGACAAGTGTCGCAAGGAGGCTGACTGATCTTGTCGATGGTGACAAGGGTCAGAAGTAAGTCGACCGGTCTTGCCGATGATGACAAGGGTCAGAAGTAGGTCGACCGATCTTGCCGATGATGATAAGGGTCGCAAGGAGGCTGACCGATCTTGCCGATGGTGACAAGGGTCAGAAGTGTGTTGAGAAAGATCTCCGATGGGGATCGGGGTGATCGCCCTTTTCAGAGTTTTACTAGAATTAGGGTGAGGCAGATCTTAAATTACCACATTACTGACTTAAGCACCCTTTTGGGTTTTCACCGAAGCCAACCCACTCTTGCTTTTGCCCACATGTCCTTTCCTGTTTTCACGTGGCGGGGTACCCGATTTTGCCTGCGACGCCCTTTCGGGTTTTCGCCACAGCCGGGTTATGACCATTTTTGCCCTTGTCCTAATGTAGGAATAAGGCCGGTGGGGCACCTCTATTTTAAGCTCCATTTTTATCATCATTTTAATCTAATTTTTTTTTGAACTCGTATCACAGAAGGATGTTGAGGGAGTCGACTAGGGCACGAGGCCTTCCACCGATGAAAGGGCTTATTCATCGGCAAGAAGGTAAATGCTGACACAAAGGATAGATTTTGAGCCGAATCGGGCGTAAGGCCCGTAATGGCATTACTGTATAAGGGCCGGCTAGGACACGAAGTCTTGCACCGGAAAAGGGGTTTATTCGTCAGCAAAAAGGTAAATGCTGACGCAAAGAATAGATTTTGAGCCGATTCGGGCGTAAGGCCCGTAATGGCAATGCTATTTTGTATGCTATTATATATATATATATATATATATATATATATTAGAGCTCGGCCAGGATGGAGTGCCACTAGGCTAAGGTGGATAGAGCTCAGCCAGGGCGGAGTGCCACTAGACCAAGGGTAGGTAGGACTTGGCTAGGGCAGAGTGCCACTAGACTAAGGTGGATAGATGATGCGGGACGGACACGCGACTCGACTCCAAATGGATATGTGATCCTCGGACTCTAAGCAAGCTCGCGATCGTCCCTAACGAGGGAAGCGTCAGACGTGCGCGGTTGAGAAACCGGCAAAGAGCTAGGGTGGTCAACTCACAAATTCGAGCCCGGATCGGGTCACGGGACGGTCTCGCTCTCTCTTGCAGCAGTAGTGATATAAAAAGTATAGCGAGCTACGATCCTAGCATGCTCTCTAGCAGCGGCATAAAGAAATATATACGAAATAAAGCAAATGCCGAGATGTGAGCGAATACGATACCTCCATGCTATCGGGCGTGGGGAAGACTTCCCGGCTGATCTCGTACTCCCAGAACAGTAAATACACAATAATTACAGTAAGATAAATTACTGCCCACTTCATGCAGGGAGGTAAAGGGTGACACAATGGGATCCGGGAGTAGCAGTTTCGGGTTGACGGGCGGCTTCGTGTGTTGCTTCGGCGGCACACGTATTCACGACCGTGGGGCCCACGTGCTGGTCCGAGGGGCCGTGTAGGACCGGGGTGGCACCATTGTGGTGGGGACGCCTGGAGGGGCGCTCCCTAGGACGACGATACACTGGTTCACCGGTCAGAGGCTGGGCGGCTCCGATGTTCACTCATCAGAGTTGCTGCCCACGGATCTGAACTGCTGTTTCAGACCCGCATGTCCCGACAAAATCCACCGCTGCGGTCACTCCCAAAGTCGGATCGATGTACAAGAGGTACCGATGGAAAGCTGACTTGAAATCCTTCGATCTATGGTGGGATAAAGAAATTTTAATTTCCATTTTAATGCCTTTATCGAATATTCAAACTGCTGGTTCACAGGATCTGAAATCTCATGACAGAACTAAGTTTTCCTTAGAGTTGGAATTGACCATGATGTAGACCTTCGATTCAGCTTTTGAGCCCTTCATGAACATTGTAGAGGCCGAAGAGAGGAAAATGGGGATTTACTTTATGAAATGTTTGGTGTAAGTTTAGATTGTTTGTGGATTTTTTTCTGACTCGGGGTCGGATCTGGACAGCAGACACATAACTAAATTTGGGGAAAAGACACAATTTCTAAAAATAGGTAAAGGGCTTTTGAAATTCGACGAAAATTTATGGAGGATGGGAATGGTGGACAAAACCTCCAATAAATTTGGGGATTCAAACAAAAATCAAGAAGGGGGTCAAAAAGGCAAAACTCGGAGTGGCTGTGACATAGGACAGAGATCTGGAAGATATGGGGGACTGGGAAGCACGAAAATGGAAAAATATAAAAAAAAGTCTAAATGACATGATTTTGTTTGTGGAGGTGGGGTTTCAAGAGGGGAACCAACCCTAAAAATCTCAGCTTCAGATGATATCGGAATTGGGAGATAAAATTCACGTAGTGAACCCCTACCCAGCAAAATAGAACCCAGGACAGCACTTCAGAACTTGCTTCTCGGCGGCTCGATGGCGGCACGCACGGCGGCGGCGGAGGCAGAGATAGAAATGAGAGGTGGAGGGGCTGAGGTAGAAGGGTTCTCCACCCTGAAGATTGGAAGAGGAAGAGGAAAACCAGAGGGAGAGAGGGAGGGGCGCACCAAGCTCCAAGGTTGCACATAATTTTTTCTTCTCATTAATTCATGAAAAAAGGAAATACAAGCCTTATATAATAAATGTAAAAAGACTAAAAATGACCCTAGATCTAGAATTGGGAGGGGTCTACAAGGTATAGAACTAATTAGTTCTAATAGACTTTTTTTCAAAAATTAAATTGGACCAGAAAGGGGGGGGCGCCCCCTTGACCAAGGGGACAAGGTAGGTAAGGTAGGTGGCCTCCTTTGAAATTATAAACCACTTGTCTCCCCATGTGTCAATTGACGTTCTAGATGCCACCTAGGACTTTGACCAGCCCCACATGGACCCAAATGGTGCCACTTAGGCCAATGAGGAAGGAGTGAGGGCCCCCTTGTTGGTCCTACTGACATTTTGCACAAAAACCCACTAAGACTCACAATTGTGTACCCATATAACACAAGGGTATACATACAAATATGAAAGGACATAAATGTAAATAAAATATGAGCGGTCTTGCTTCGATGTCCCCATCAATTCTCCCTGGGTAGGAAGAACTCGACCCCGTCGAGTAAAAGGGGTGACTGCTCGAGTAGCTCCGACAGATCCGTCACCGTACCAAGTAGCGCGGGTACGCTCCACTCCAAGTGATCGTCACCTGCTCATTCCATATATACTCGATATGCGCATGTTGCTATGGGAAGAGGCTAGAGGTGGAACACTCCGGGTGGGGTCACTCTCAAGGGGAGAAGGCCGCTCGAAGACTCACTAGGAATCACCGCTGGGTCCCTGTAGGTGACTAGATCCGGGGCATAGATGTAGAGCTGATCCCATACTCCTCGAGCGAGTCCACTCGCCTCTTAAGGGACTGGCATCAACGAGCTCACACAAGACACCTGCAGACTCCTAACAAATCACAAACCACACAAACAAACCACTCAAAACAAACCACACAAAATAAACCACACAAAGAAACAAAATTGACGCATGCATGACATCAACCCCACTAAGTGGCCGCATCCTGAGCATCGGTAGACTCCTCTAGAGCTTCATACTCATCAATGAGTTCCGGATCAACCTTGTAACTGATAGACACAAGCCCAGAAGGTGAGGCTTCTCCAACCTCTAGGGCTAGTGTGGCACGAGTGGGACATTGTTTGGCGATATGGCCAAACCCATGACAGTGGAAACACTGCACCCGTGACCTACTGGTCTCTCCGATAAGAGGGCCCTTACCCTTATCCTCCCGATGGGTAGGGGGTGTAGGCAACACGGGTGGAGGTGTAGGTGCCATGGGCAACAGGGGTGGGGGTGTCGGTGCCTGAGGGCGGGCAATGGGTGCCGGGGGTTGGGATGGAGGTAGATCTCGGGGTGGGGGAGGGCGAGGCCTTGGAGCGAAATGCTCCTGACGGGTGGGCTCCTGAGATCGAGCCATGGGGGACTGCTGAGGTGGGCCTAAAGAGTGACGGGGCTCGATACTACGAAGAGGGGTGGGGCCCGACCGATGGCTAGGCTCGAACTCTCCCTCAAATTGCTCCAACTCGAGAGCAACCTGATATGCTTCTTCCAACATCTTGGCATTGCGGCGGAAAAGCTCATACTCACGTCGAAAGCGGGAAACGGGCATGGTACTCTCCTCCGTGACACCACATCACAGAAAGTACTCATCAAATTCAACGATGTATTCAGAGACGGACCGGTCTCCCTAGTTAAGACTCTGCCACCTATCGATGAGTCACTGACGGTACGTGGGAGGAAGGTACTTTTGCCGAAGCTTAATCTTCATTTCACCCTATGTATCAATCGGGGGCTCTAGCCGTTGAAATAACATGCTCTCTACATTCTTCCAATGGGTTTGCGCCTGTCCCATGAGCTTCATGGTAGCGAATCAAATTCTTCGACGCTCCGACATATCGTACCAATCGAAGTATCGGTCCATGCCGAACTCCCAATCTAGATAGACTTTCGGATCCAAAGACCCGTAAAAAATGAGACGATCCACTCGCACGGTCTTAAGGACCCTATCGTCCTCCTCATCTCTTTGTGGTTGGAGGCCACGACGGCGTTGACCATACCCCTCATAAGCGTTATCGGACCCATAGTCCTCGAGACCAAGGTCACGGCGCGGTAGTTCAGGGACCCGAGGAGGGGCGCGAGGAGGAGCCTGTGGTGGCTGAAGAGCATGTGCGGGCGGGTCCTGGGCCACATGGACGGGCTGGGCCTGGGCTATGGGAATGGCTTGGCCTTGGGCAGCCGCCTGAGCGGGTGTGGGTGGGCCTTGGGCCACTATAGGAGGGTCTCCGTGTGACATCCTATCCAACTGTCTGACCAGACCTTCGACGGATCTGTCGGATGACTCCATCCGTTCCTCCATGGCGTTAAAATAGCCATCTATGAGGTACGAGAAGCTCTTAAAGGCGGCCTCGGATTGGCCCATCCGGGATACGAGGGCCATGATCGCCTCGTGCATGGCATGAAGGTCTCCCGAGATGGTATCCCGTGGGTTGGCCATAGGTGGAGGGCGACGGTATTAGATACCTCACTGAGTGGGCATGCAACGACACAAGGACTAGGAGACACGGACTAATGCAAGGATGATGCGCCTAGACTTAAACCAAGACTCGGTACGTGATGGAGTTAATCGATCTGATGATCACTCACGCAAGTGTGCGGCCTTCCCGATAGGCATAGCCTAACGTTCGGACAACACCTTTTTATATACCGGGTTATTGGGATGAAATGCAACATAGACCGACTTAGACGATGACTAGATGTAAATGATACTTTTTTTTATTTTTTTTTTGACACCCTAGACTCAACATGGCGCTCTGATACCAAACTGATGCGGGACGGACACGCAACTCGACTCCAAATAGATATGCGATCCTCAGACTCTAAGCAAGCTCGCGATCGTCCCTAATGAGGGAAGCGTTGGACGTGCGCAGTTGAGAAACTGGCAAAGAGGTAGGGTGGTCAACTCACAAATTCGTGCCCGGATCAGGTCACGGGATAGTCTCGCTCTCTCTCGCAGTAGCAGTGATATAAAAAGTATAGCGAGCTACGATCCTAGCATGCTCTCTAGCAGCGGCATAAAGAAATATATACGAAATAAAGCAAATGCCGAGATGTGAGCGAATACAATACCTCCACGCTACCGGGTGTGGGGAAGACTTCCCGGCCGATCTCGTACTCCCGGAACAGTAAATACACAATAATTATAGCAAGATAAATTACTGCCCACTCCACGCAGGGAGGTAATGGGTGACATAATGGGATCCGAGAGTAGCAGTTTCGGGTTGACGGGTAGCTTCGTGTGTTGCTTCGGCGGCACATGTATTCACGACCGTGGGGCCCACGTGCTGGTCTGAGGGGCCGTGTGGGACCGGGGTGGCACCACTGTGGTGGGGATGCCTGGAGGGGCGCTCCCTAGGACGACGGTACACTGGTTCACCATTCGGAGGCCGGGCGGCTCTGATCTTCACTCGTCGGAGTTGCTGCCCACGCATCTGAACTACTGTTTCAGACCCGCGCGTCCCGACAAAATCCACTGCTGCGGTCACTCCCGATGTCGGATCGATGCACAAGAGGTACCGATGGAAAGATGACTTGAAATCCTTCGATCTATGGTCAGAGAAAAAAATTTGAATTTCCCGTTGATGGCCTTTATCGAATATTCAATCTGCTAGTTCACAGGATCTGAAATCTCAGGATAGAACTAAGTTTTCCTGAGGGTTGACATTGACCGTGATGTAGACCTTTGATTCAGCTTTTGAGCCCTTCATGAACATTGTAGAGGCCGAAGAGAGGAAAACGGGGATGTACTTTATGAAAGGTTTGGTGGAAGTTTAGATTATTTGTGGATATTTTACTGACCCGGGGTCGGATCTGGACAGTAGACACAGAACTGAATTTGGGGAAATGACACAATTTCTAAAAATAGGTAAAGGGCTTTTGAAATTCGAAGAAAATTTGTGGAGGATGGGGATGGTGGAAAAAACCTCCAATAAATTTGGGGATTTAAACAAAAATCAATACAGGGGTCAAAAGGGCGAAACTCATAGTAGCTGTGACATAGGACAGAGATCTGGAAGATATGGTGGACTGGAAAGCACGAAAATGAAAAAATATAAAACAAAGTCTAAATGACGTGATTTTGTTTGTAGAGGTGGGGTTTCAAAGGGGAACCAACCCTGAAAATCTCAGCTTCAGATGATGTCGGAGTTGGGAGCTTAAATTCTCAGAGTGAACCCCTCTCCAGCAAAATAGAACCTAGGACAGCACTTCAAACCTTGCTTCTCGGCGGCTCGATGGCGGCACGAATGGTGGCAGCGGTGGCAGAGATAGAAATCAGAGGTGGAGGGGCTAAGGTAGAAGGGTTCTACACCCTGAAGATTAGAAGAGGAAGAGGAAAACCAGAGGGAGAGAGGGAGGGGCGCACCAAGCTCCAAGGTTACAAACAATTTTTTCTTCTCATTAATTCATGAAAAAAGGAAATACAAGCCTTATATAATAAATGTAAAAAGACTCAAAATGACCCTAGATCTAGAATTGGGAGGGGTATACAAGGTATAGAACTAATTAGTTCTAATAGACTTTTTTTCAAAAATTAAATTGGACCAAAAAGGGGGGGCGCCCCCTTGACCAAGGGGACAAGGTAGGTTAGGTAGGTGGCCTCCTTTGAAATTTTAAACCACTTGTCTCCCCATGTGTCAATTGACCTTCTAGATGCCACCTAGGACTTTGACCAGCCCCACATGGACCCAAGCGGTGCCACTTAGACCAATGAGGAAGGAGTGAGGGCCCCCTTGCTGGTCCTACTGACATTTTGCACAAAAACCCACTAAGACTCACAATTGTGTACCCATATAACACAAGGGTATACATACAAATATAAAAGGACATAAATGTAAACAAAATATGAGCGGTCTTGCTTCGATGTCCCCATCAATAGAGCTTGGCCAGGGTGGAATGCCACGAGACCAAGGGTAGGTATGGGTCATTCTGGGAATGCTGGTTGGACTGTGTGATACAACTTCAAGTGTTTTCCATTAAGGAGAGAGAATTGGATGACTTCTTTGTGATCTACAAGGACGTACGCACCCCCTTCATATACTCGGCGGATGACATATGGTCCAACCCAGTTTTCAACCAACTTCCCTTTGGGGTTGGAGGCCATCACTTCTCTTCTTTTAACCATTACCAGGTCACCTTTCTTGAATTCCCGTCCTTTGACCAGCTTATCAAAAGCACGGGCCATGCGGGCTTGATAGAGTTGGATATTCTGTTGCGAACGGAGATGCTTTCCTTCGAGCTCGGTGAGCTCCTCCAATCTTCTTTCTATGTTGGTCTGCTCGCTGCTTACCAATCCATGCTAGATGGCGATTCGCAACGAGGGGACCTCTAATTCAATTGGCACCACAGCCTCCGACCCGTACACGATGGAGTAGGGTGAGCAGCCAGTTGGGGTTTTGTAGACTGTACGGTAATCCCAGAGTGCTTCATACATTCTTTCTTCCCAATCTCTTTTGTTAGCTTTGACAGTCTTCGCTAGCAGAGTGCATAGCATCTTGTTGAAGGCTTCTACAAGTCCGTTGGCTTGAGGGTAGTAGAAAGATGATGCCCTCCAATCAATCTTGTATTTGTCGGCTAGTCGGTATACCTTCTGATTGTTGAAGTGACTACCGTTGTCAGAGATGATTCGACTGGGTATTCCAAACTGAAATATTATATTTTATCGGAAGAATCTGGCTACCAGTTCTCCTGTCACTTCTCTCAATGCTACTACCTCTGCCCATCTGGAGAAGTAGTCTGTAGCTGCTAAGATATATTTCCATCCTGATGAAGATGCTGGTAGTGGTCCTACCACGCCGGTACCCCATTGAGCGAACGGCCAGCTTGGGATGGTAGGATGTAGTGGCACAGGTGGCCTTCTTGACACAATGGCATGCTCTTGACACCTCTGACAGGCTTTGGCGAACTTGCAGCAATCGTCAAATATAGAGGGCCAATAGTAGCCTAGTTTCTTTATTTCAATTTTCATTTTCAGACCGGCCTGGTGTGCCCCGGCTGACCCGGCATGGACCTCTTGCATTACCTGCCTGGCTTCCCCTGGAGATAAGCAGCGAAGTAAAATCTTTTTTCGAGCATCTCCCATTATCCAGAACAGTGTTTCATTCCTCATCTCATAAGAATCTTCAACTCTCAGGAGTTTCATCCTCTGTTCTTTCTCCTTTGGGAGTTGCTAGTGTTGAAACCAATGCAGGAGGTGCTCCCACCAATCGGACTGCTGGATTGCTTCTATAGCTGCCACTTCATTTGCTAGTTCATCGGCTAGAGCTTCTGTCACATTGGGGACCTGTCGCCAGTTGATTACTGTTATATTTAGGCTTGTATCATGCAGGATCGCCAAAGAACCGGCCAGCTTTACGAGGGTGTCAGCTTGAGCATTCTGTCCTCTGTTGATGTGCTTGATGCTGAATCTTGTCATTAGGCCAAGAGCCAGATGGTAATAAGGAATGAGTTCTTGCTTCCTCACATCGAACTCCCCTTCCAACTACTTTATAACCAGCATGGAGTCCCCGAATGCTTCTAGCATCTGAATCCCCACAGATAGAGCAATCTGTAGCCCGATTATGAGGGCTTCATAATCTGCTTCATTGTTTGTGCAAGGCTTGTTTATTGAACGGGATGTATGTATGACTTCTCCTTCTGGAGATTTCAGGACTATGCCTGCCCCCGCCCGGACTCTGGCTGATCCAGTTGCTGAGGTGTCAATTCTGGAAGCGCCGTCAAAATACAGATGCCATAGAGAGGGTTGCGCCTGGCCGACCTCTAGGGTTTCATCTTCAGGAAGCTCTGGTTCCAGGGGGTAGTCTTCAAGTACTGGATGCTCAGCAAAGAAGTCTGCGATAGCTTGGCCTATGATGGCTCTTTGCGGTACATAGGAGATATCATACTCCATAAGAATCACCACCGATTTGCCTAGGTGGCCTTTGAGTGCCGGCTGGGACATGATGTATTTAAGCGGATCCTCCTTGGAAATCAGCTTAACTTGATGCGACAGCATATAGTGTCGGAGTTTCTTGACTGCGAAGACCAATGCCAGGTAGATCTTCTCGATATAAGTGTACTTCTCCTCAGTTCTGACCATTCTTCGACTGAGATAATAGAGGGCTTGTTCCTTCCCTTCTTCATTATTCAGGGCTAGCATTGCCCCCAGGGAGTTGTATGTGGCTACTATGTAGAGGATTAGCGGCCGTCCTTTCACCGGCACACCCAACACTGGAGGAGTCTTCAAATAATCCTTCAGCTTGTCAAAGGCTAGTTGGCATTCTTCATCCCAGTAGAAGGGAACATCTTTCATCATTAGCTTATGGAAGGGGTGGCATCGCCCTGACAGGTTGGATATAAACCGCCGGATGTATGCCAGGCGGCCTTGAAGAGATCTTAGCTCGGAGAGGTTCCTTGGTGAAGGTAGCTCCTGAATTACCTTGATCTTTGCGGGGTCTATTTCAATTCCCTGATATCTGACAATGAAACCCAATAATTTTTCACTCGATACTCCGAACGCACACTTCATAGGGTTCATCTTCAATTCATACTGCCTCAGCCTCTGGAAAATAACTTGGAGGTCTTGTAGATGGTCTTCTCTCTTTTTGGTCTTGACTACCAAGTCATCTATGTAGCACTCGACCTTATGATAGAGTATCTCATCGAATATTCTAGTCATCACCCGCTGATAAGTTGCACCGACGTTCTTTAATCCGAACGGCATTCTCTTGTAATGATAAATGCCTTTGGGAGTTTGGAAGGCAGTGTGGACCCGGTCATGTTCCGCGATCCATATCTGGTTGTAGCCGGATGACCCATCTGTGAATGATAGGGCCTCATGACCGCTTGTTGCATCTATCATGACCTCTGTTATTGGAATCGGAAAGTCATCTTTGGGGCAGGCTTTATTCACATCTCGGAAGTCAACACATATCCGAATCTGTCCATTCTACTTCTTCACAGGTACAATATTGGATAGCCACGTGGTATATTGGTTTTCCTTGACGAAACCCACATCGATGAGTTTGTCGACTTCCTTGCATATTTGAGTGATGAGCTCTGGCCTCATGCGCCGTGGCGGCCACTTCACCGGCTCAGCTTCAGGGTTTATGGTTAGCTCATGCTGTAAGACTGCAGGGCTCAATCCTAGCATTTCCTTGTAAGTCCAGGCAAAGCAATCCTGATATTCCTACAGTAGCTGGATATATAGCCCTTGTTCCTCACCAGATAATTGGGCGCTGAGGAAGGTTGGCATGGGGTCGTCCTCGCCTCCCAAGTTGACTTCTATCAGTTCAGCGACTGTTGCTTGGCCTCCGTCTTCTATTTTCGGGGGTGTAGGGTGGAGATCGACAAAGTCTGGTATATCATCTTCGAGGTCGAGGACCTTGATCTCTTCATTTTACCTTATCTGAGGTTCATCAAGAATCTCTGGTTCGGCTGGTGGTGGCTGCATGCATTGCTCTACCAACAAGTCTACCTCGATAGCAGTTCCAGGGGGGGAGTTGATTGCCTCGTCCCTTTCTGAGGGGGTTACAGTCGCTAGGGACTGGTGATTATTTGTTATTGAGTTAGAGTAGCACTGCAGTTGTCACACCCCGAGCGCGGAAGGAACCCGGAGATGCGTGACGAGTTTATATCAATCATATCAATCAGAGCGTTAGTGTACTCAACACAAAGACAGAGAGCGCAAGAGTAAAATAACCCAATCCTTTATTTCATCAAAACCTTCAAAGTAATCCTCTTAATGAAAGTGCTAAGACTCAAGTAAAATGAAAAGTACAATGAATGACTCAAGAAAATAGAAAGTATAAGACTAGTAGACACTTGGATAGTTGGAGTAGATCTAATCTCATCACTCTTGACTTTCCCCATTCGAAATACTTTCATCCTCGGGCTTACCTGAAAAATAAGGGAAAAACACTATGTGAGCGAACACTCAGTAGGGAATATATCTCAAGAGCTAGCTTGCTTTAAGTAGATTACATGTTACGTTAAAAGCAATAAGCTATGCATGCTTGCATAAAACGACAATAGAGAAAGTATAACAAGAGAATAGATAATGTATATCAAGTGATAGTGAGTGAACTAGCAAGTCTTTCAAGAACTCATGTTAAGATAGCAAGATAATCAAGCACGTATATCTATCATGTCAAGTGATCATGTCATGTCAAGACTTGGCTATCATGTTTCAAGCAAGTACAATAAATACCATTTCCGGGTCATGCAAGTCACGTCATGTCAAGTCAAGTCAAGTACGAGATTGTGGAATGTCTATCAAGCAAGTCATGCACTTCGGTACAATGCCATACCGTGATTATTACAACTCCCATGGGCACTAGTACTTTTGGGTGCTCCTCCCAGGACCAGATCGGGCCCTATATGCGCAGGCATTGATCATGTATTTTCGACATCCACTATAGTATAGCCAATATAGATTTTCAAAGGAATATGCTTGTAGGATTTTTTTAAGGTAGATCTTGTGGAATAGAATCACAAGGATTGAACATGTAGGGACGATAATAACGGCATAACCACAATTCGTATTAAAACTAGGTGGAATCGGCTCCCTAACTTGGGTGCCATGACAATAAGAATAAGCGCTCATATAGAGATGGTCGCTCGTTCTTGTACATCATATGGTAGATAGAATTAGTGTCCACAAGCATGGCACATCATTCTTAAGAGGTGTTAATGGCATGGTTTCCCATTCCATTAATTAAAGAGTATTCTCATGACACCAAAATAGCATATCATGAGGGCCAGTATACCATGTTTCTTTAGAGTGACATGGAAATCAAGTAGTGTCATGGGTTTTTATGGTACAACCTGCTCGGCTGCCTTGAGGGAATCCAAGGCTAGCGAAGTCTTACGGAGGTCTCTATGATAAAGTCACCGGTCCAAAGGAACGGAATGTCATCTGGAGGGTTCATCTATCACCGAGAAATAGTGGGTAAACGATAAAATAACGTGAAACATGAGACTATATTCACGGAATGGAATATAGTGCCGAAATATAACCAACCGACAGTCGGTTACAGAAAATCATGAAATTTAGGAAAAATAGTGAATTGACGCCTTAGGTCACGTCTTCATTTTTAAAATTGACGCCCTTGTCTGGGTCGTCATATTAATAAGTGACGACTGTTCACTCAGTCGTTACAACCCGATTACTGTTGATATTAAAATCTGGGAATATTTTCAATTTTTAGATATTATATAAATGGTGACTTAGCCTAAGTCTTCAATTTAGTAAACAACGCCTTAGTGAGGGGCGTCATATATCAAAATGATGGCAGGGTGCACGTCGTTAATTTCAATATCCAGGAAAATTATAAATATATCAAAATTTCGCGGGTTATCACTAATTGGCGCCCATGTATAGGGGCGTTCATTCAAATGACGACATAATTAGGGTCGCTAATTCTTTGTCATACGATTTGCACCGGGTAGGTACAATCATAGACACATGGTTTTTGGAGTATTACCAATCAAGAAACTAAAGACATGAACAGATAGAGAAAAATAGCGGGAATTTATAGACATGATCATGCATTAGTTTACATGTAAAGGTTCATAGTTATTAAATTTTGAACATTGTGTAATTATTAAATAACTAGACAATTGACGACTGTTTGAACAATCGTTAATTAAAATAACGCCCTAGCCTGGGTCAATATTTACTGTAAACACTGAAAACACGAAAACTGCTACGGTAAATTCCTCTACTGATCTCTAGACAATCTATATGCATGCAGACAACCTATTATCAAAGTGTTTTGCTTAGAACTTGAGAAAACCTACCTTTTGATGGAGTTGTAGATGATAGAAACGTGAAGACGATGAAGAATCAATAACAAGAACTGCCCTTGAACGACACTCTGTTTCAAACATAGTTACGGGAATATAACAAGAGCAGCAGCTATTATTAAACGCAACAGCAGAAACCCTTGTATGAAGTTGTAGAAGGGTGAAGAGCAACAACGCAGCAGCCGTAGCCCCTTCTTGGTACAGGCAATCCGCAGGAAGAAGAGGAAGAAGTCGATGAAGAACACCTAAAAACTTCAGAAGAAGAAGCTTTATGCTTCTCCACAGCAATTCGTGAAGAACTGCAGAAGAAGCAGAAGATGGCTTTCTCCCCTTCACCGTATCGACAGCAAGAGGAAGTGGAAGAAGACGAAGAAGAACTTAAGTAGCAGTAGGACGTCCTTGAATAATAGTGTCAACAGGGGGTTCGATGGAAGGGGTTGGAATTTATAGCAGAAGGAATCCTAATGGGTTTTTAGGAGTTCGATTAGAACTAAAATTTTCTTGGTAGAATCCTTACTAAACTTAAATATACACGTATCAATCCCTTTCTTAATCAAAACTTACCCCGGATAACATCCCTGTTCGAACCAAACACCAACGGTTCTGTTTGTAAATGACGCCTAAGGTTGGGGCGTTATTTAAAAATGACGCCTCTGTCACAGTCTTCAATTTTTTTATATGACGCCAGTCAAGAGGGTGTCAATTCTTAACTTAGCGCCTACGTGAACGGTCTTCAATTAAATGATGAATTTAACGGAGGTGTTATTTATCTTGGTCCTTTTTGTTATATGTTTTAAGTGTATATGAGTTGAACTTTTATCATTGGTTTTAAATCTTTTATTCTATTTAAGATTTTATTCTTTTAATTTACCAGGGTTGCTACATCCTCCTTCACTTAAAATGAATTTGGTCCCCAAATTCAATCGCACATATTTACGGAGAGTGTAGGACTCATACCTCTTTAGAATAAATCTGGGAATCGCTTCTTCATAGACTCCTCGGTCCCCCACGTGGCTTCGTGCTCTGAGCATTTACTCCATTGCACCTTTAGCATGGGAATTGTTTTGTTCCTCAATGTACGAACCTCACGATCTAGGATCTTTATAGGTTTTTGTTCATATGTGAGATCCTTTTGAATCACCAGGTCTCCATGGTCGATGATATGTGACGGATCGTGCACATACTTCTTCAACATGGATATGTGGAAAACATTATGAACATCGGACAATTGAGGAGGCAAAGCGATGCGGTATGCAACCCCCCGAACTCTTTCTAATACTTCAAAAGGTCCGATAAACCTTGGTGTAAGCTTGCCCTTAACACCAAATCTTCTTATTTCACGTCCAGGTGATATTTTGAGAAATACGTGAACTCCGACTTGGAATTCGAGATCTCTTCTTCTTGTATCAGCAGAAGCCTTCTATCTAGATTGAGCTACTTGGAGTCTCTCTCTAATCATCTGAATCTTTTCAGTGGTATCCCTTACCATGTCTGGGCCTAATTGTTGTTTCTCGCCAACTTCATCCCAGCACAATGGTGATCGGAAACTCCTTCCGTATAAGGCTTCGAAAGGTGCCATCTATATACTTGCCTGGTAGCTATTGTTGTATGCAAATTCAACCAAAGGCATGTGATCATGCCAGCTTCCACCAAAATCATGATGCAAGCTCTGAGCATATCTTCTACTACTTGATTGGTTCTCTCGGTCTAACCATCCGTCTGAGGATGAAAAGCAGTACTAAAGTTGAGTCTTATCCCCAATGAATGTTGTAGACCCTTCCAAAAATGAGAAGTAAAATGAGGGTCTCGGTCAGACACGATTGAGATAGGTACTCCATGTAACCTGACTATCTCCTTAATGTATAATGCAGTAAAGGTGTCAATTGACCATCGGCTCTTGATTGGTAAGAAATGGGCCGACTTGGTCAGACGGTCTATGATGACCCAAATTCCATCATGTCCTACTCTAGATTTAGATAGTCCCATAATGAAGTCCATACTGATATCATCCCACTTCCACTTAGGAATATCAAGAGGTTGTAGCTTACCGACATGCTTTTGGTGTTCCGCCTTGACTTGTTGGCAAGTGAGACAGTGAGACACGAAGTCTGCTATTTCTCTTTTCATATTGGGCCACCAAAAGGTCCTTTTTTTAAATCTTGGTACATTTGGGTAGATCCTGGATGAATCGTGTACCTTGATCTGTGAGCTTCATCTAAGATCTTCTTCTTTAGCTCTAGACAGTCTGGGATGCAATTTCTATCTCTGAATAACAATCTTCCGTCTGAAGCTAATTTGAAATCAGATTGCTCTTCCATCTTACACTTCATTTCCACTAATACTGGGTCATTATCTTGTAGTCCTTGTATCTCTGAGAGTAGATCTGGTTGTATGCTCATATGGGATAGTGTGACACACCTACTCTCCTTGTCCATGCTTATATTAAGTCTAGTGAACTGTTCTAGCAACTTCCACTCTTGAATCATACAATTGGCTAATATTACTCTTGGCTTACGACTGAGGGCATCAGCTACAGGACTAGCCTTTCCAGGATGATATTGTATTGTGAAGTCGAAGTCTTTGAGATATTCTAACCAACGTCTTTGCCTCATATTCAATTCCTTCTGAGAGAAAAGATACTTGAGACTCTTATGATCGGAGTATACAGTGAACTGTACTCCGTATAAGTAATGTCTCTAGATATTCAATGCAAACACTACTGTAGCCAATTCTAGATCATGTACTAGGTAGTTCTCTTCATGCTTCTTTAGCTGTCGAGATGAGTAAGCTATAACTTTCCCTTGTTGCATTAAAACACATCCGAGGCCAATGCCAGATGCATCAGTGTATACCTCGAATTTCTCGCCTTCAATTGATAAAGCTAAAACCGGGGCAGTAGTTAGGTGATCCTTGAGGGCTTAGAAGCTTCTTTCATATTCCTCACTCCATTCATAACGGATCTCCTTGCGAGTCAACCTAGTGAGTGGTACGGCGATCTTGGAGAAATCCTTGATGAATCGCCAGTAATAGCCCGTGAGACCCAAGAAACTACGGATCTCGCTAGCATTGGTTGGTCTTTCCCAATTCCTTACAACTTTAACCTTTGATGGATCTACAGACAAACCATCCTTTGAAATCACATGCCCTAGGAAGGATACTTCTTCCAGCCAGAATTCGCATTTACCGCGCTTCACATATAGCTGATTTGTCCTCAATATTTGTAATGCAATCCTCAAATACTACTCATGCTCTTCCTTGGTCTTTGAATAGATCAATATATCATCCATGAAAACCACTATGAATTTATCTAGATGAGGCCTGAATATACTATTCATCAACTACATAAAGGCAGCAGGGGCATTGGTTAGTCCAAAAGACATAACAACAAATTCATAGTGCCCATACCTACTCCTGACTGCGGTCTTATGAATGTCCTCATCTTTGATTCTCAGTTGGTGATATCCTGACTTGAGATCGATCTTCGAGAAGTATTTGGATCCAGATATTTGATCGAATAACTCATTGATTCTCGGCAGTGGATACGTGTTCTTGATAGTGAGATGATTCAACTGTCGATAGTCGATGCATAACTTCATGGATCCATCCTTTTTCTTCCCAAATAGTACAGGTGCTCCCCATGGGGAAGTACTCGGCCTAATAAATCATTTCTTAAGAAGTTCCATCAATTGTTCCTTTAACTCCTTGAGTTCAGCAGGGGACATCCTACATGGTGCCTTAGACACTGGACCAGCACCAGGGACCAAGTCGATGGTGAAGGCCACTTCTCTTTGTGGGGGTAGTCCAAGCAAATCTTCCGAAAACACATCCGTAAATTCTTGTACAATTGGAATGTCTCCTAGCTTAGTTTCCTTAGTTTCCTTAATGGTGACAAAAGCAAGGAAAGATACACATTCTTTCCTTATTAGCTTGCTAGCTCGGAGAGCCGAAATAAGAGGCGACTTCCTCCGACTCTTCGGACTAGTATAGACCAGTTCCGGGAATTCCTTGAAAGTAACCTTGCTATCGCGGCAATCAACAGTTGCCTGATATTTGGATAACCAATCTGCTCCTAATATGATATCATAGTCCTTCATGTCTAGGCATATTAGGTCGATGGGTAAATTTCTTCCTTCTACCAAGACTTCACAGTTTTGATAATGGTGAACAATATCAGCTTCGTTTCCAAGAAGAGTTGAGATAACTAATTTTATCCACTCCGGTTCCATAGGTAATGGGTCAGCAAACTTCTTGGAAATAAAAGAGTGCGATGCACCAGTATCAAATAAGATGTAAGCAGACTTGGAACAAACGTGCAGTGTACCTTCCACCAGTCCGCCTTTGTCTTGTTCTATCTCCTTAATAGCTTGGAGGCATGCATTCTTCATTACTGGGCGTTTCCCATCACTGGCTTGATCATTGAGCAGGGGACATTTAGAAATCCGATGATCACGGCTCCCACAATGGAGACAAGCTCCAAGTTTCCTCCAACATTCTTCGGCCTTATGTCTTGCCTTGTCACAGTGTTTACACACCACTTTAGAATGTGTGGTGGTAATGGAGAAATGTTTGGTCTTCTTGAACTTTTGCTCTTGGGAGGGAGTTCCTCCATTATTTGACCTCTTCTTGTTAAAATTGGGTTTGAAGGAACCAGAACTAGTGACCTGTTCCTTCTTATCTTTCCCATGAATCCTATCAGATAGTTTTGTGGCATCCTCGAGTAACTGGGCTCGTCGTACCATCTCCGAATAGACTTGTATGTCCATCGGCGCCAGCAGTGTGATATATTGGGGCCTGATCCCATTAAGAAATCTCCTAGCTTTCATTTTCTTGGTACTGACTAGATGTTCCGCATATCGGGACAACCTAGAGAATTATGCCTCGTACTCCACTACTGACAAGGATCGTTGCTTAAGAGTGGCGAACTCGGGAGCTTTCTTCTCCTGAATTCGGTCTGAGAAATACTTAGTGTTGAAATGTTCAACAAATTCCTCCCAAGTAACTTGGCCTTGCTCTAAGGTGGCTTCTACTGACTCCCACTAACATCGAGCGTCTCTCTCTAGTTGGAATGTGGCTAATAAGACCTTCTCTTGGTCCGTGCATTACATAACTCTTAAGATACATTCCGTCTCTCGGATCTAGTGCTCGGCATCATCCGGATCGGTGGATCCCATGAACATAGGAGGGTTCATGTTTCTAAAGCTTTGATAGAGATTTCCCGCTCCACGGTGCGCACCACCTTGTGCCACCTGTTGAAGTGCCTGCGTCATGCCTTGAATAGTGTGTTGCATGTTACGCCACTGAGCATGTTCAGCAGTCATTGTCCTACAAGGATTTTAGATAACTAATTAATATAAGATTCAACCAAGAATTTTAGATTACCTTAACCCATGGTTCTACCCAATCTCACCGGTTAAAGGTTTAAACCTATCCTTGGACTTGGGTTTCCTAGGAATTGAATATCCTAGGCTATGATACCACAAAAACTGTCACACCCCGAGCGCGGAAGGAACACGAAGATGCGTGACGAGTTCATATCAATAATGTCAATCAGAGCATTAGTGCACTCAACACAAAGACAGAGCGCGCAAGAGTAAAATAACCCAATCCTTTATTTCATTAAAACCTTCAAAGTAATCCTCTTAATGAAAGTGCTAAGACTCAAGTAAAATGAAAAGTACAATGAATGACTCAAGAAAATAGAAAGTATAAGACTAGTAGATGCTTGGATAGTTGGAGTAGCTCTAATCTCATCACTCTTGACTTTCCCCATCCGAAAGAGTTTCATCATCGGACTTACCTAAAAAATAAGGGAAAAATACCATGTGAGCGAACGCTCAGTAGGGATTATATCTCAAGAGCTAGCTTACTTTAAGTAGATTACATGTTACATGAAATGCAATAAGCTATGCATGCTTGCATAAAATGACAATAGAGAAAGTATAAGAAGAGAATAGATAATGTATATCAAGTGATAGTGAGTGAACTAGCAAGCCTTTCAAGAACTCATGTTAAGATAGTAAGATAATCAAGCACGTATATCTATCATGTCAAGTGATCATGTCATGTCAAGAATTGGCTATCATGTTTCAAGCAAGTACAATAAATACCCTTTCCGGGTCATGCAAGTCACGTCATGTCAAGTCAAGTCAAGTACGAGATTGTGGAATGTCTATCAAGCTAGTCATGCACTTCGGTACAATGCCATACCGTGATCATTACAACTCCCATGGGCACTAGTACTTTTGGGTGCTTCTCCCATGACCAGATCGGGCCCTATATGCGCAGGCATTGATCATGTATTTTTGACATCCACTATAGTATAGCCAATATAGATTTTCAAAGGAATATGCTTCTAGGATTTTTCTTAACGTAGATCTTGTGGAATAGAATCACACAGATTGAACATGTAGAGACGATAATAACGGCATAACCACGATTCGTATTAAAACTAGGTGGAATCGGCTCCCTAACTTGGGTGTCATGACAATAAGAATAAGCGCTCATATAGAGATGGTCACTCGTTCTTGTACATCATATGGTAGATAGAATTAGTGTCCACAAGTATGGCACATCATTCTTAAGAGGTATTAATGGCATGGTTTCCCATTACATTAATTAAAGAGTATTCTCATGACACCAAAATAGCATATCATGAGGGCCGGTATATCATGTTTCTTTAGAGTGACATGGAAATCAAGTAGTGTCATGGGTTTTGATGGTACAACCTGCTCGGCTGCCTTGAGGGAATCCAAGGCTAGCGAAGTCTTACGGAGGTCTCTATGATAAAGTCACCGGTCCAAAGGAACAAAATGTCCCATGGAGGGTTCATCTATCACCGAGAAATAGTGGGTAAATGATAAAATAACTTGAAACATGTGACTATATTCACGGAATGGAATATAGTGCCGAAATATAACCAACCGACAGTGGGTTACAGAAAATCACGAAATTCAGGAAAAACAGTGAATTGACGCCTTTGGTCACGTCTTCATTTTTAAAATTGACGCCCTTGTCTGGGTCATCATATCAATAAGTGACGACTGTTCACTCAGTCGTTACAACCCGATTACTGTTGATATTAAAATCTATGAATATTTTCAATTTTTAGATATTATATAAATGGCGACTTAGCCTAAGTCTTCAATTTAGTAAAAAACGCCTTAGTCAGGGGCGTCATATATCAAAATGATGGCAGGGTGCACGTCGTTAATTTCAATATCTAGGAAAATTATAAATATATCAAAATTTCACGGTTTATCACTAATTGGCGCCCATGTATCGGGGCGTTCATTCAAATGACGACCTAATCAGGGTCGCTAATTCTTTGTCATACGATTTGCACTAGGCAGGAACAATCGTAGACACATGGTTTTTGGAGTATTACCAATCAAGAAACTAAAGACACGAATAGAAAGAGAAAATTAGCAGCAATTTATAGACATAATCATGCATTAGTTTACATGTAAGGGTTCATAGTTATTAAATTTTGAACATTGTGTAATTATTAAATAACTAGATAATTGACGACTGTTTGAACAGTCGTTAATTAAAATAACGCCCTAGCCTGGGTCGCTATTTACTGTAAACACTGAAAACACGAAAACTGCTACGGCAAATTCCTCTACTGATCTCTAGACAATCTATATGCATGCAGATAACCTATTATCAAAGTGTTTTGCTTAAAACTTTAGAAAACCTACCTTTTGATGGAGTTGTAGATGATAGAAACGTGAAGAGGATGAAGAATCAATAACAAGAACCGCCCTTGAACGACACTCTGTTTCAAACATAGTTACGGGAATATAACAAGAGCATCAGCTATTATTAAACGCAACAGCATCAACCCTTGTATGAAGTTGCAGAAGGGTGAAGAGCAACAACGCAGCAACCGCAGCCCTTTCTTGGTGCAGGCAATCCACAGGAAGAAGAGGAAGAAGTCGATGAAGAACACTCAAAACCTTCAGAAGAAGAAGCTTTATGCTTCTCCACAGCAATTCGTGAAGAACTGTAGAAGAAGCAGAAGATGGCTTTCCCCCCTTCACCGTATCGGCAGTAAGAGGAAGATGAAGAAGAACTTGAGCAGCAGGAGGACGTCCTTGAATAATAGTGTCAACAGGGGGTTCGATGGAAGGGGTTGGTATTTATAGGAGAAGGAATCCTAATGGGTTTTTAGGAGTTCGATTAGAACTAAAATTTCCTTGGTAGAATCCTTACTATACTTAAATATACATGTATCAATCCCTTTCTTAACCAAAACTTACCCCGGATAACATCCATGTTCGAACCAAACACCAACGGTTCTGTTTGTAAATGACGCCTAAGGTTGGGGCGTTATTTAAAAATGACGCCCCTATCACAGTCTTCAATTTTTTTACATGACGCCTGTCAAGAGGGCGTCAATTCTTAAATTAGCACCTACGTGAACAGTCTTCAATTAAATGATGACTTTAACGGAGGCGTTATTTATCTTGGCCCTTTTTGTTATATGTTTTAAGTGTATATGAGGTGAACTTTTATCATTGGTTTTAAATCTTTTATTCTATTTAAGATTTTATTCTTTTAATTTACCAGGGTTGCTGCAGCAGCTCCATCGTACAGGGTGAGAAGGTCTCACTCCCTTGGATCACCATATCTTCAGTGGAGGTAGCTTTTTCTTTTCTAGCAACATCTATCTCTTGATCAGGCTTGGGAGTCGCTTCCTTGACTGGTTCAAGAAGTGCTAACATCATCAACAGAGGAGGGCTACTGGAAGGAGGCAGCTCTGTTTCTTCAACATCTTCATCTTCACTACTGCTAGCTGTGTCGAATTTGGCTTGAAGAGCTGCTTCTTCAGGGTAGACCTGTTCCCAGCACCGGCAGGGGAATATGACCTCTGACTCCAGACTTCTTGATTGAGCTGGCTCAGTGTATTCAGCTTCTGCTGGGCGTTCATCAAAAGTTGCCCCCAATGAGTTATCCTCAGTTGGGTAGAAAGCGAAAATGGTATCCACTTCATAGCGTCCGATGTAATAATATTCCTCGAGGGTGAAGCCCAACCCTGGGTGTTGAGATACACGCCTCATTTCTTTATCCAGGCTCAGGGGATACCATAACTTCTGGAATGCTTCTTTCTTATTGCGAGGCTGGCCAGAGGGGATGTGCTGCTTCTGGAACATCTTGGCCATTCGACTCGTTATAAATGTCAACCCCTGTATGGGCACTGACAGGTCTTCTATATCTTCAGGCAGATGACAATCGGTATCCTCCTGCGTAGGGTGCTCCTCAACTGTGTAGAACAAGATGCTAGGGCCATCTATCTGTGCCACCTCCCAAGCTTTGAAAGGCTTGACAGTGGTATTATCGAGACCGAGAATTGGCTTGGTAAGGCCTTCCGGGATCCTGATGTGGTCATGCTGCTCGTCGACCCTGACCTCATTAGCTTCGGGGTAGATAGCGGGAGGTGTTCCCCGACCCACATTCTCGGTGACAGTGATGTGTGAGACCGTCCTGGGATTAACATATCCATGCGGTGGCGGAGGGAACCAGTCAGCTCCAGAGGTGCTTTTTGTTGTGCTGGAAGAGGTCTTGGCTTCAGGGGCCTTCTGCGACCGTTCTGCATATAGAGGGGCATCTGCCAAGTGGCACTCGAACACTTTGAACGGGTGGAGATCAACAAATACTCTTTCCTCCTTCCCCTCCAGGTTATATTTGATGCACTGGTGGAGCGTGGAAGATACCACCATGTTCTCATGTTGCCAAGGATGACCAAGCAGTGCCTTGTACGAGGTGCGAGAATCGATGACATGAAACTACACCTTCGTGACAAAGTCTACCAGAGTGAGTGTGAACTCTGCTAGTCCTAGCGACACCTCACACTTTTGATTGAAGCCGACAATACACATATCTCCGACTTTTTGGAGACACACGTTGAATTAGTGCCTCTCATATATCCTTTAGGGTAGGATGTTGATAGCCGCCCTGGGATCCACCAAGATTCTGTTCAACTCCCGGCCATTTAGATGCCCCCTCATATACAAAGGTCTGTTGTGGCTGGTAGTGGGGAGCAGCATGTCCTCCTGAGTGAAGGTCATGCTAGCCTTCGGTAGTGCCTCAGCGAGGTAGGCTTCATATTGAGCAGGCATCTGCAAAGCAGTAATAATCACCTGTCGGGTCTCTTCACTCAGAGAGAGGATTTCCCAGACAGTGAATTTTGGCGGGAGCTTTTTCAACAGTTTGACTACCCAACTTCCTGCTCGGACATTGGATAGCTTCATTTCTTCTGCCCACTTTGACTTGGAAGAGTCTTGGACTGTGGCCCCTGACGGGCCTGCTTCATCAGACTCAGGGACTGCACCCTTTTGCTTGGGGTCGCCTCCTTGCTGTCCCTCACTGGCTGCCACCGGGCGAGCTTTTGCTTCCTCCGGCAATCCGAAAGATTGTTGGAGTTGCGGGTGAATGCCCTCAGTTGCTGGTTCGACCTCCCGGCGTAACAGCTTACCCTTTGACATCTTCACAAATTCCAGGAAGGAAGGAGCGGGAGTGCTACCCCCACTCTCGTTGTATAAGCCTGACGGAGGAGAAATCTAGACTCCATTAACCTCCGAAGGGGGTATTTTATTGGGTTGTTCCCCCCTAAAGATAATGTTGTGATTGGCGGACGGTGGACGCCCCCATCTTCGGCCTGACCGGGTTGCATGTGCAGCAGTTGCGGCTTCGGCCTGACTTTCCTTGGCAGTAGGTGTGAAGCATATCTCTTCTTCATCCTCCTCACCTGGAAAATTGAATAGAGTAGAGAGGGTGTTGCAAAAAAGGATTACACCCTTTGTAGCCTTGCTGGCCCTTCTTTTGTTTCTTCGTCTTCTTTTCTTTCCTTCGGCTGGCGCTTGCCCCCAGAACAGGCTGCCATCCTTGTCTGATGCTTTTTTAGATTTCTCTTCTTGCTTCAGTGAAAGTTACTCTAGCTCCTGCGATGGGACATGGTCCCGTAGTAGTAAAGCTTCCAGATCAGGCTGTACATATTCATCTAGCCCGTTTATGTAGTCCTGTAGCCGCCGGGCTTCTGGACTAATCTCCTTGACTGCCAGTAACGGAGTCTGCCTCCTCCAGTTATGGGTAGGTATTCTAATGACTGCAGGTGGGTTGGTCCACACTGGTGTTGGCACTGGCGAAGGGGGTCGTGGTGTGATGCCACGAATATGTGCCCCCGCTGTTAGGCGAGACATGCCCTTCTTCTTTGTTCTTGAAGGGACTTGCTGCCATCCCTCTTGTTCTTTCATTGGGGCCAGAAAGCAGCCTTCATAGGTGTGCTAAGTATTGGCTTCTGCGGTCTCCTCAGGCAGTGCTTGATATAGAGAGACCATGTTGACGGCGGCACTTCTTAGAGACGCCTCATGTGGTTGTGGAGGGTCAACCTTGTACTCCCCCAGCTCTATCTCTTCTTTCTTTATCATGCCTTCGATAATATCCTTGAAAACATAACAGTCTTCAATCAGATGCCCCAGCATCTAGTGGTAGGGGTAAAATCTTGGGCTTTCTCTTCTCTTCAGGTCCTCCGGCCTCTTTGGCTCAGGAAGGGTGACCTTAGCATACTGGGTAACCCAGTCAAACAAGATCCTGGTCTTCTCCTTCGGGAAAGAGTAGGCCTTCTTCATCTTGTCCCAGAGTGACGGACCTTCTTTGCCATCCTCGGTCTTAGCAGGCTGAGGAGCAGCCGTATTCTTGCCTTTGTCTTTTTGCTGTTCAAACGCCTTGATATCAAGGGCATTCGCTTCTTTAGGTGCCTGGCGCTTCTCTGCTGCCTTGCTTTTTTGTGTAGTGGCAATACTGGATGTCGGGGCAAGTTTTGCCAGGAAGGCTTCTACCTCGGCCACAATATTATCCAGGCGGTCGAACGACCGAATTTCCATACCAATCATCTTTTCCAGCACCTCTCTCCTGAGGTTTAGCTTGCAGATCTGTACAGCGTCCTCCTGGTGCGGGGGCCACTTGCATCTCATTCCGAGGTTCCTCCACCTCTTGATGTAGTCAAGGGCCGTCTCATCTGCCCTTTATTTTGTTGAATAGAGTTCAGCCACTGTGACCTCCCTCTCCGTGACATGAAATCTTTCCCTGAACTTCCTCTGCATGTCTGACCAGTCGTTGATCGACCCGGTTGGAAGGCTAGAGTACCATTCAAATGCGAGCCCCGTGAGTGAGGACCCGAAAATCTTTAGCAAATATGACTCATCGGTGGCCAGGTCACCCATGACGGTCATGTAGTAGGCGACATGTTTTTTTGGGGATCCCTTCCCGTTGAACTTGTTGAATTTTGGTGGCTTGTTGATCCCAGGAGGGAGCCGCTTGGCAGCATGATGCGGCGGGTATGGAACCCTGTATACATTGAATGCAACATAGTCACCTTCACTTCTTTCAGCGAGCTTTAGCTCGATCATTCTTTCAACCATCATCTTGTTCATGACAGCCGGATCAATCGGTTTTGGGTAGAAATGCACCGGTTGCAGGTAGGGGGTGACTAGGGTGGTCGCCTACGGAGGAGGACGCAGCAATGGAGGTGTCTGGTGCACCTGTGGTAGTACTGGAGGCATCAGCGGCTGTGGTGGGCGTTGCTGAGTCGTCGCCAAGCTCGGTTCTGCCGGCTGAGGCGGAGTGTAGAGTGGTGGGAAGTCATTTTGGTTGACGGCTCCCCGGGATGACTCGGCTTGTATATCAGGCTGCTTGGATGCCGAAGACTGCTCTGTCTTCTCCATCAATTACTTCTTCAGCTGCTCAATCTCTTGGCGGTACCTTTGGAGTACCATCAGTACAGCCGGGTCCATAGCTACAGTGCTGGGGATAGTCTATGTCGTCTCGCCAGGTGCACCCTCAGGTAGGATGTCAAGCAAGACATCTTCTTCTTCTTCTACCGTTACCACATTTGCGGTGAGAATAACAGCTTTATCATGTTGTCGGAAGTGGGCCAAGGTTTACTTTCCCTAGGTTGCTGCTAGCTTCTCCTTTGCTGCTTCTGCCCTTCGAGTACTCGGCCCCGGTCTTCCGGCCAGCCGGGCCAGCTCCTGAGGCTCCTCAGGCAATTTTCCATAGTGGCCAGACACCCTAGCCATGTTGCAGGTGAAAATCTACATCCTTCTTCTCTATCTACAAACCATCATTCTTGCTTTCTCCGAGCAGGTGAGCCTTTCAAATACAGAGACTCTTCTCCTTTCCCCCTGATGGGGAGTAGCTTCATCGGCTGGAATATCCAAGCCATCTTCATACCCGTGGTCATCGACCGATGACGTCATTCTTTTGTCTTCTTCTTCTTCCACTGCCATTGATGAGCAATAGTCTTCTTCAGCCATGGTTGCTTGTAAGAGCCATTGTTGGCCCAAAGAGGGGTTGCCTAATCCCCTAAAATAGCTTCTGACCAGATTGGTCATTTCTTCTTGCCCTCGGCCTTGATGTAGGACCGGGGATAGTTGTCGACCTCCCATCGGAGGGATGTAAGCGAGCCAAGCTCTTTCGGCAGTTTGCAGAAATCTTCCTCCCGCGGCGGGAATGTGGGCCTATCAAGTGCAGGCCCTAAAGCTTCCACGGTGTGGAGGGTCCACAACCATCTCTTCCTTCCTCGGGGCAAGGCCCCTCTTCTTGTTCTTGTCTGCTCCGGTACATCTGGAGCGGTGTTGGACTGGTGCATCTTGGTAGGCAGACTGGAGCTTCTTGGGGACCCAAACCTACTTAAATCTTCTTGGCTCGGGAGCCAACCTTCTCTGGCCATGGTGGCCGGCTTCTTCCTCCTCGGCTCTCCTTTCGGAAAGAGCCTGATAAGAGTTGATGACTGATACTGTGGGGATCACCCGATCCGGACTCACTCGAGCTGGGTATCCATCCAAAAAGATGCGGACCCCCCGACCAGCATGGACTTGCCGGGCATGGAGTGACGTCCGGTCACCGCAGCAGCAACCTTCCTTCGGGGGTTCCAGTGTCGGCGCCTCCTGAAATTCTTGGCAGGGACGGGGCGGGCCCCTTGAGCAATATGATGCACCATGCAGCTGGCGACCTGAATTGAGCTCGTGGACGAGCCAGCACAGCGGCAAGCCTCCGGGGCCTCGACCTTCTCTACAATCTTCTCCTCTGTAGGCTCTAAGGGATCCGTCTGCAGCATATCAGCGAAGGCCAACCCCAAGAAGTTGGGGAAGCCTACAGCTGGTGGGAAGGAGCCGAAGAACATGGGTACCGCCAAGTAGCTGTGTTCGGCGTGGCCGGCCACAATCACAGGGCCGAAGCCAACACCAGTGAGTCCTGCTGATGTCATCGTTCACCTGGGACAAATAGACGAACAATTAGTATTCTTGGGGGAAGCCCTCGAAGGGCATCCTCTCTTAGCAAAGAGATGAAGGGAGACTACAGTCCCACCAGGCGTGCCAGACTTGTGGGGACGGATTTTGTTCTTGGTTTGTTAATTATTTATTTGTATGGCTTTATTTATTCATTAGCCATTTTTATCAGGCGTGCCAGTCACGTTCGTGACAAGTTTATTGTGCGCTCAATCTGACTCGGCCAGTCGATTGTGAAGTTCGTGTCGGGACCCGGAGTCCGCCATACCATAAAGGTTATGACGTTAATTATGCCCTCTAAGAAAGAGGACAACCCTTGATTAATTGCCAAGAGAGGATGCCTTGAGGGCAAAACAAGATAAAACTATGATGCCGACTTCATGAGCGGGATATAGAATACGTGTAGATAATCATGCGATACAAGATGTGATAATGATGTGCAGAACAAATCCGGCAGCATATCCCTTTATCTTAGTCTATGCTAAGTGGGAATATAAGACATCCATCCACAGAGTGCCGAGATGGACGCCAAAGGAAGGATGGGCGTAGCCCGAAATCCAAGAGGATCTAAGTGCAGAGGGACAATGTCCTTTGTCATGGTGTTTGTTGATATCCCCTTAAGAGTCCATTAGAGGGCATGCAGTGGTAGGACTCCAAGGGCCAACGGGGTTAGCAGAAACGTTGCAGTCAAACGATACAATGTGGGGGTAAAACCCCGCTAATTTAGCTCCTTTGGACTTGGATGAAGAATCATGATGATGAGGACATCTCACGACACTCCCTCTGGCTCGGGTCGCCTGCACATTCTTGATATAGACAGACCATGATCTACACATGTTAGCTTCAGTCTCATCTTCTGTATTTTCATTTTATTGGGTCCTATCTTATGTATTTTCCTTTGTTGAGTCATGTTGTTCTAGTCCATTTCTCTTGTTATGCTTAATTGGGCCTTAGTACCTTAGTTTTGGGCATAATAGATTGAGTCTAGGACATGTTGAGTCTTTTGTCTTATTGTCTAGGTTATCTTGGTCATGTAAAGAGTGGTTGCCTATAAATAGGCCCCTCTCCCACACATGTACACACGTTTGATGCATTAGTAAATGAAACAAAATCCTCCATCCACTTCTCTCCAAAGAATTCCCCTTTCCCCCCTCTCTCTCTCTACTTATCTCTTCTCTCTCTCCCAAGGGGAAGAGTTCGCCCCCCTCTCTCTCTCCTCACTTCCCACCCACTTTCTCTCTCTCTTCCCCTCCCCAATAACTCCTCCCAAGTCCCCACACCACTCCCATAACTCCACCCCAGCCCCAAGGTATCCTACACCAATCAAAACCCCACCGTCCAACCACCACCTACCCCATCCACTTCCCAAAGCACCTCCCCACCCTCCCAAGGCTGAAGGGACTTCCCCCAAGGACCCAAATTCGAATTTCCCTCCCCTTGGGCTGTGCCCTTTCATCTCCCCCAACCCCAAGCTCCCAAGTTCGCCCCCCACCTCCCCTTGGTCAAGCCAAGTTCGCCCCCCCCTCTCACTTGCTCTCCCCTTGCCCACCAAGAGCTCCACCTTCCCTCCACTCATCTCACAGCCCTCTCCAGCCATTTCACCCCCCCAACCTTCATTCCCCTGCAACTCTCACAACCCCTAAACACCCCACATCCCCCCTCCATAGCCATTAGACACACCTCCCACCTCTTACTCTCTTGGCCATCCCCTTCCCCACACCCTCTTCCTCTCCTCATTCTATCTCTGTTTCAGGCAGCAGAGTGGCAGCGACTTGCAGAGGCAGCCACGACCGTCTCTCAAAGATTCAGGTGGCAAGGCTTCTATTGCTGGAATCTTCTGCGAGGTAGCTTTCCAACGGTGGTGGTCTCGCATCCATCCGAGTCCGGAGCTGTTCGTATTCAAGGATCTCGTCCAACTGTGCATTCTGTCCCCGTCTGAAGACCTGAAGCTGAAAGTAGAAGCTGCCACGGCCAGCTCGTGAAGGATCTGAGTGCCATTTTTGGAGGGCAGAAACTACGTCCAGTTAGCTTTCATCTCCAAGAAGAAGGACCTCATTCGGCCACCGGAGATGTCAGTTATCATTTTCTTCGCCGGAGTGTGCAGTCTGCCACCTGTGGGTCCAGGTTCGACTAGTCCCCACTTCTCCGGTCACCACTCTCTTCTCCGACCTCGGATTGTGGCCCCGTCAACTTCTGCTCAAAGATACTCTGACCACGATCGCGCCACCGCCAGTTTTGTTCCATTTGGAGTTCGGGAGCATCCGCAGTGCCTTTTGCAACCCACTGCATCAGTTCTGCATCAGTCAGTGGCAGAGCGTTGCTGTCCTGCTCCAGTCGCCGGTCCGATCAGCCCCGCATTCCAGAGCTTCTGCAAAAATTCAGACATCATCCTCTGTCAGTTGGAAAACTTTTGGCACCAGTTTCATGAAGTTTGGAGTTCTGTGGAGTCCCTGGCAGCGTCGTCATCGACACCCTGTCCAGCGAGCCTGAAGCTTGGCAGAACCGGCAGAGTTCGGAAAGTCGGTCGTCTTTGCTTAATTCCCCCACCCCGCTTGGCCGGCTGACGGCCCCTCCCTGTGTGGAGGTAGTTTTAGTTGTACTAAGCTTAATCCCTACCCCAAGATCACCCCTCCTGCGAGAGGTATAGTGTTGTACTTCTTTCACTTTCAGGTCAAGCGACACCGCCGCGGCGATCGGGTATATACCCTCGCCTCCCGGCGCGCCCTCGTCTCCGAGCGGGATCGGTGTTTTCACACCGATCAGGTGAGCCTCTGATACTACCCTTGATTTCCTTATTTCTGCGAGTTTAGTATTGCTTTGAATGCCCGTTGGACGGTGAGAAGAGAGCCCGTACTCGTATGCTACTTTGAAGGTGTCCACCGCGGACCGGGAGAGAGTGCCACCCGAGCCCCGCCCTGTGGGCCAGCCTCCCACTAAGTTGGGAATCCTAGGCCCTTTGAGGTCAGCCTAAGCCAACTAAGTCAATTAGAATCATTGGGTCTTGCCCCGGACCCATGCCATCATCCCCTGGCCCCGCCGGGTGATCGCGTGTGCCGTGAGAGTAAGACGCTATTGTGAGAATCATTGGAGTGCTTGTATGCTTGCGGGTCTAGGTCCTAGGTTGCTCATTTCATGCTTAGTCAACTTAGGGCTGTTTCACATCACATGATCTCCCGTGATATGATGAAGATTGGCATGATGGCCAATGGAGGTTAGTGTATCAGGTTTAGACTGGTTATAGGCCCAGTAAAGTTGCTGGGAAGTTGAGTGTTTGAGTGGTAGCTAGTGTTAGGATGAACTGGCGCGGATGTGGTCCCGACGCGAGGATGAAATGGCGCGGTGGGGGCCTGACGCGATGATGAACATGAGGGGTTATCGGCAAGATACTCAATCGGCATGGTTGGCTCTCGATTTGCCCATCATCCGGCGCCAAACTCGCGCTGAGAGAGGGGTGCGCCAGGAGGCATCAGGCGCCGATAAAAGAAGCCTTTGAGCTTTGTGAGGTCGTGGGTTTTGGGTGGATTCTATTGAGGGGATCTCTTATGTTCAATGAGGGTTTCATGGGCTCACAAACGGTGACATTCAGATAGGCTGGAGGGTGGGGGGGTAAACTCATCCACATAAGGTCCAGGAAGACCATGTAACCATAATGATTGTGTTCCCCTCTTACAGTGAGCAGAGAGCTGTAAGATGGCCTTTCTCAGGGCTTTTGCCACACCAAGTGGGGTTGATTCATCGGTTTAATAAAAACTTCACACGATACAATAAAGTAAAGACCGTGAATAAATTTTGGCAGCGTCTCCCCTTGTTTTGGGCTGCGCCAAAAGGAGAGTATAGGTCATCCACCCACGGAGTGCCGGGATGAAAGCCAAAGGAGAAATGGGCGTAGCCCGAGATCTAAAAGGATCCCAATCCGATGGGACAGTGTCCACTTATCGTGGGATTTATTAATATTCCCTAGATAGTCGACAGAGAACATGCAGTGACAGAACTCCTCAGGCCAATAGGGTTACATAATGTAAGGGGGGCTAACCCCATAGATTTAGATCCCATGAAGGTCGAATGAAGGCTATTGCTCTTCCTCGGGGTAATAGGGTCTTATAACAATGGATCATAGGGTTCAGAATTGTTGAGAGCATCGGCACGAGGCTATTGACATAAGTGGAGATCGGCGCGACAAAGAAGACGAGTCTCGGTGCGATGGGAACAGCTCAAACTACGCGGGCAGCACTTGGCGCGGAACTCGTGCAGAGAGAGGGCCATGCCGGGAGGCTTCAAGGATTAGGGTTTCAGAGGGTTTTTAAGAGGGATGATGAGTTGAGAATTTTAGTGGCTTCTTGAGGGTTTTGAAGGGGGTTTATTCGAGGACTTTGAGGTATTTTACCTAAGCGTCTGAGATGTTTTTATTCAAGGGATTTTTAGATGGCCCGAGAGGAATGACATTATTCCGAGGAGATGGGGGCTTCCACTCTGGAGACTCACTGGGGGGCAGATTACAGAGGAAACCGTATGACCTCTGATTTGAGCATATCCCTCGTCCTCTCACGAATGAGAGGCCATGAGATGGACTGTCTCAGGCTCCCATCGGGATTGCGAGGTTGAAAGCATAGGAACGATGCGATAGAAATCATCCGTTTAATCGGAGGGGCAAGCATGCATCGAAACCAAATCTATTCACACCGACTGACAACAGACTTCAGAAAGGCGAAGAGGAAAAGAGATAACTCTAGAGCCTCGTACTTATTTTTATTGCAGAGAACACATACACATTGAGTACAGAAGGGAGAATCAGACTAAAAAAAAATCTTAGATGCAGACGACCCCTTTAACAACAGGGTTACATTGGCATTTGATGCCAGTGAAATAACATCATTCGGAAGCAGACCAAAAGAAAGGAAAATATATCTAAATAAAAGATGGAGAAAGGGGATAATGTAGCCCCTCAGGGCATTTTAGAGCCGATCCCACCTTGAATCTTCTTCTCCAAACTTCTGCAGCTCTCTCTCTCTTCAGATCCCTTAGCGGGCTCTCGGGCTCTCTTTCTTTCAGTGGCTCCTTCTATTTTTTCCTTCTCGGTGTGCTCTCTCCGTGTCTGTCCCTCCTCTCCTTGTTTGTCGAAGGCAGCAGCTTTTTATAGAGGGATGGCAATCTGCTCCCGGCACGAGCTCTCCATCGCGCCCATCATGCATTATCTCGGCGAGCCTGGCATACAGCCCCTCGGCGCATCTTACCTTGTATTGGGCTTGGCCCATCACTCAGCACTCGGCGCTGGATGGGGGCGCATCTAATGGGCTTCTTTTCATTTGTCTTGTGGGCTTCTTGGTATATATATTTATTCTTCCAGGGGCTTGTTTAACACCTTGCGTTCACGAACATGTGCGAGGCACTGTGAATCCCATTTCAGGAGAATCAAAATTGTCGGAGGATCCTCTTTAGGTGACAGATGATTGCCTGGAGTTTGTCATAGTTTTTATCAGCCTGACTATCTAAATGATAGTCGTGCTGGGCAACGGCCTAGCCAACGATGGCTTCAATCCATCAAGGTGTCAGGGGTAGTGGACCTCTTCTATTCTGATTCTCAGAACTTCCGAGGATGACACAGATGCCGCACCCTTGATTGGTCTGCAGAGCCCTAAGCTTGCTTTGGCTTCTTCTTTTGCCCATGTATATTTTAGGTGTCAACAACCCCCAGAGAGGGAAGTGTCATTCACGATCGACCTTGTCCCTAGTGCTGGTCCTGTTTCTAAGGCACCTTACAGAATGTCCCCTGTAGAGTTGAAGGAGCTAAAGGAGCAGCTAATGGAGTTATTGAAAACGGGTTTCATCAGGCCGAGTACTTCCCCATAGGGAGCACCCGTGCTATTTGTCAAAAAGAAGGATAGATCAATGAGACTCTACATCGACTATCGGTAGTTGAACCACCTTACAATCAAGAACAAGTACCTGCTGCTGAGGATTAATGAGCTGTTCGATCAAATATCTGAAGCTAAATACTTCTCCAAGATTGATCTCCGGTCTGGTTACCACCAAGTGAGGATCAAAGAAGAAGACATTCATAAAATGGCGTTTCGGAGATGGTATGGGCATTATGAATTTATTGTTATGTCTTTTGGACCAACACATGCCCCTGCAGCCTTTATGTAGTTTATGAACAACAATTTTGGGCCTCATTTAGACCAATTTATTGTGGTCTTTATTGATGACATTTTAATATATTCTAAGTCTGAGGAAGACCATGAAATACATCTAAGGAAGGCATTTCAAAATATTGAGGGAAAATAAATTGTACGCCAAATTAAGCAAGTGCGAGTTCTGGCTAGAAGAAGTATCTTTCTTGGGCCATATAGTCTCGAAAGATGGGAGTTCTGTGGACCCTGTAAAGGTCGAGGCCGTGAAGAATTGGAAATGACCAACAAATGCACCGGAGGTTCGAAGCTTCCTTGGTTTAGCTGGTTATTACCGGCACTTCATTAAAGACTTCTCAAAGATTGCAGTACCACTCACTAGACTGACTCGCAAGGAAGTGTCGTATGAATGGAGTAAAGACTACAAGACAAGTTTTCAAGCCTTGAAGGATCACCTAACAACTGCTCCAGTCTTAGCACTACCAGTTGAAGGAGAGAAGTACGAAGTGTATACCGATGCTTCTGGTATTGGCCTCGGGTGTGTATTGATGCAAAGAGTCATTGCATACTCTTCTCGGCAATTGAAGAAGCACGAAGAGAACTACCCAACGCACGACTTAGAGCTGGCTGCGGTAGTATTTACCTTAAAGATCTAGAGACACTATCTTTACGGAGAACAACTCACTGTGTACTCCGATCACAAAAGTCTCAAGTATCTATTCTCCCAAAATGAACTAAACATGAGACAAAGGCGTTGACTTGAATACCTCAAGGATTTCGACTTCACGATACAATAGCACCTTGGCAAGGGAAATTCAGTAGCGGATTCCCTGAGTCGAAAAGTGAGAGCAATATTGGCCAACTGTATGATACAACAATGGATGTTATTGGAGAAGTTCTCTGAGCTTGATATAAGCACGGACAAGAAGGGGCGTAATATTCTATCTCAAATGAGTGTACATCCGGATTTTCTATCTGAGATTAAGAAGTTACAAGATGAAGACCTTGTGCTGGTGGAAGTAAAGGATAAGCTGGAAGAACAACTAGACTTTAGGCTGGCATCTGACAGAAGATTGTTGTTTCATGAAAGGGCATGTGTACCGAATTGTCCCGAGTTGAAGAAGAAGATTTTAGAAGAATCTCACCGATCAATGTACACAATTCACCCCGGAGCCAGTAAAATGTATCAAGACTTGAAACGAACTTTTTGGTGGCTCAATATGAAAAGAAAGGAAGCAGATTTCGTGTCTCTGATGGGGGCATCTCTCGCCCTTCACATTTTTCTACAGTTCCAATTGCTCACTCGCAGTACTCCATTGTATCCGTCATATTTTTTGAGTCTTGGCATGTAATTTTCTTATTTTATTTAAGTCATATCATTGTAGTTTTTCTTTTAATTGAGTCCAGTACCTAGGTTAATGAGTCATCTACCTAAGTTAAGTGTCATAGGGTTGATTAGATTAGTTAATGGGCCCAATTATATGGGCTAGGCCCAGGGGCGCCCCCTTCCCCTTGGTTATTTTTCAATGGTCCAAAAGTCCGGGACTTGTTGTAAATTGTGGGATCCCTTTAAATAGAACCCCCATCTCTCCATTTTAAGCTAATGAAGATCTATTATTGTGAGTCCAGAAAATTAAATTTTTTTGGTGAGAAGCCATTAGAGAGGAGTGAGAAACTCCCCTCCCCTATCCCGTTTTTCTCTCCTCCCCCTCCCTCCTACTTTCTCTCTCTCCTCCCCTCATTCAATAGTCACCACAACTTCTCACAACACCTCTTTACTCCACCCCTTGTCCCAAGGGAGAACCCACCAATCTCCAAGCCACCCTCCAACCCCCAACCACCCACTACAATTTCCCAAGCACCCTTCCATCTCCCCAAGGCTGAAGGGGTTCAAACCCTAGGCCAAATTTGAATCTCCCTCCCTTGTTGGCTGCCCCTCACCCCTCCCCAACACCCCCTTCCTACCCTGGTCGCCCTCCCCATTTCCCCTTTCTTCCCTTGGCCATCCCACCCTCATACACACAACCCTACACCTTCATCCTATTCCCAGCTCGTAGGCAGCAGAGTACCAGCAACTTTCTGAAGCTGCCACATCATCACCAAGAAGCTTCAGATGGCATACCATATACCGTTCGAAGCTTCTCCCAGTCCTTTTCGCAACGGTGGTGGTCTCGTGCTAGTCTGAGTTCGTGGCTGCCCAGGAGAGCCAACATCACCGGACTACGCATCATCCTCCTGACAGTCATCCAGAAGCAGATTGTAGAGGCTACCACGTCCAGAGTTCTGAGCTTCTTGGAGCGGCGTTTGGCTGAAACGTTCTCCTCCAAGTCCCCTAGCATCGCCAAGAAGCGGAGCATCGTTTGAAGCCCGAAGCATAAAGTTACGAATTTCCTAACATTAGTGCGCAGGTCAGTCTGACTGAAGATAGATCCGACCCCCTCCCACTTCTCGGGCTCTTGCGGTCAGCTCCGACCTCCGATGGCATCCCCGCGGGTCTCCGTTCGAAGAGAGTTTGACCACTAATCGAACGACTCTGGCTTTGCCTGAATCAGTGCTCGGGAGCAACCGTGGTGTCCTCGCCTTCCTGCTGCAGTGACACAGAAGCTACCAGAATCAGAAGCCTACAACCCTGTTCACGCCTCTGCCCCGGCCGTCGTCGCCAACAAGAAAATCCCCAAAAATTTTGACGACATTTTGGGTCAGCCACGGAGGTTTTTCCATTATTTTTGTTGCAAACGGAGTTTGGGGCAGTCCGCAGCGGTTTCAACACCGACTATCTATCAGCTATTCTAGAGGGCTGGCAGAACCGAAGATCTTCGTCCACTTCAGCTTCTAGCGTAGTTTTCCCCAACCCGCCTGGACGGCTGACTACCCCTCCCTACGTGGAGGTACATTTTGGTTGTAAAAACTAATCCCCATCCGTAGTCCAACCCCCTTCCAAGGGGCGTAGTGCATGTAAACTGAAATTTCAGGTTGAAGCTTCATCGGCGCGGCGTGAGGGTAAGCCCACGCTTCCTCGCTCGCCCTCGTCTCCGGCCGGGATCGGTGTCTTCACACCGGTCAGGTGAGCTTCGGTTACCCCTTTGCTGGTTTCTTTCCATTGTTGGTTTAGAATTGCGGCTAGTGCCGTCGGATGGTAAGTGAGTGCCCGATCCCAAATTACTATTGTGTGAGTGACTACCGCGGGCGAGTTGTGAGAGAGCCATTACCTCCCACACCCTCGGAGTGCTGGCCACCCTAGAGAGTGGGCATCCTAGGACCCTTAGGGGTTCAACCTTAAGCTTGCCAATCCCCGGAGCTGCGAGGTCCCGTCTCGGACCCTCACCACCATCACCAAGTTGCCTACGGGCACTAATGTGCGCTTAGCGGGAGAGTCCGCTTGAGTGAAGTTGCCGGTCTGTGAATCTTGTTTGCTTGCTAGGTCCGAGGGATTGATAGATTAGTTGCTACATTCCTAAGGCTTCATCAAACATCCTAGGTCATGTCACATCAAATTGGTATCAGAGCAAGTTCACAACTTGTCTCCATCAAGTTGGTCCTAGGGTGCATATGCATTTAGAGTCTCCGGTGCATCATCATGGCTATTCCCCTATGGGCAATTCCATGCAATTTGGCCCTCCACAAGGGTCCTAGCGGTCCACCCCTCTTGGGCATCATTCTAGATAAAGACCTTCGCTTTGACGGATCAAGCCCTAGTGCCTATCTAAAGTGGGAGGCTACCATGGAAAGGTACTTTGAAAAGACTTGGGTATATGGACCCGCGAGAGTCCGCAAGGCCAAGGGATGACTTCGGGGTCAAGCCAGAAGAAGTGGGAACACATAGAGGGATTAAAAAGGGTTAGGAGGCAAGAGCCCATTCACTCATGGGATGATATGAAGGAGGAACTTAGAAAGATCTATACTCCCCGACATTCTCCTTCTTATCCAAGGAGCACTACCACTCCTCCATCCCCACCCGGCCAACTTGAGAACACCCTTAGGTCTCCACCCCCACCACTCCCAACAAATCTACTCTCAACCATCGTCACTACACTTTGCCACCATGTCCTCTCCATTAAGACCCAAATGATCCCCGCATCCACCTCTCCACCTAACCCGACGAGGGCCCCCACACCCCAACCAAAATCCCCTTCCACAACCCTCAATATCCAAACCAAACTGGCCCCCACTACCACCCGTCCACAATCGGCCGATCCCAAGGGCAAGAGACGCTTAACCGACCCGACTTCCCCCTTGATGACCACCACTCCCCCGTCCAAAGTCACTCACCCAACCTTCACCATTCAAACCCAAGTGGACCCTGTGTCCACCCCTCCACCTAGGCCCATGATGGCCACAACCCCCAAACCCACTCTCCCTTATCCAATTCACACCCACACCCAATTGACCTCCGCCCCTTCACCTTCCCCCATAAGGGATACACCCACCGAGACCCACCCAACCCATCTTCCACTTCCAACTCCAATCCTACCCCAACCTTGGCCTCCACTACTTCCCCTACCAATCCCAAACCAAGTTTCCCTTTACCCTCCACCCCGGGTGCACCATACACCAACCCTCATCACCCCACCCTCAAAAGACCCTCTTACCTCTTTGATAGAGGAACCCATACCCGACCCCATAGAGGTGAACACTCCGGACCCTATTTCCCCCATGGAGATCACCCATGTCCAAATTGAAGAAGAAACCTCACACAGTGGTCTTCACCTTACACCACCCTCTCTAGTTGGGGTCGAGCTCATCTTAGGAGAACCCCTTGTTAGTTGGCTAAAGGAGAGCCCAATTAGAGAGATTATGGCCTATGTTTTCCCTCCTATGGAGCAAAACCTCCCTATAGTGCCCCTCTCCTATCACACCACCATCCAATCATCTTACCAAGTGGACACATTAGGGGATCTTCTCAAGGGCTTAGCATGGCAAGTGAAGTTGACCGGCATGTTGACCATAGTGGCCAACCAACCTAGGAGCCTTGACCTCCTACACCTATGTGTCGGATCTATCACCTCATTTGCACCATTGGTTACTACACAAGCAACCTCCTTTTATTCCTCCCCACACCCGATGAGCCCGACCTTATCCTCAAATTGGAGTCCCTCATATTGGGCAGAAAGCCAAGCGCTCCTCTTATGGCCAACCCACCCACTAAGAACTTTGGCCCAATCATTTCATTAGAGGAGGATGATCCACCACCATATTGTGAGGACCTTGAGGATGTTGAGATGAACATAGAGCTCCTTTCCCCTGGGTACACTTATGTTGATCCTTTTGACCCCTCCCAATGGGGACCCGGGAACCCATGTGATCAACCCACATCACTTATCACCCACTCCTTCCTACCCTCACCCACCATGTTGGGACAAGCCCACCTCTCCCAAGTCCCAGGCAACACAAGGGTAGTTATGACCAAGGAAGATCTACACCTAAGGAACAAGGAGGTGCTTCTCCCCATGATGTCCACCTTCCTTGACCCCTTCGACCCTTTTGAATGGAAACTCCAATGCCAAACCATACCCCAACACATCAAAGTCATTTTCGGGTTAAGAAAACATATGTCTTGGCACCTCGAACCACTTGGCATGATTCATAAGTCGGGTACATTCATTCATATCACCCACATGTCAAGTAAGAAACATGAGTGGTCCATATTCGGATGTAATGGTCCACCTTCATTCATCATGAGTCTTAAGCATATTAGGAGCATTCATGGATGTCCGGGTCCTCTGGCAGTCATCACACCCACGCATGAGAGGGACACCTATGGATGCCCCGGCCCTCCCACACCCTTCAAAGTCTCCATAGCACCTCTGCATGATTGGTCTAAGTATGGTTGTCCTGGCCCCCCTTTGCATATCATGCATCTCCCACTCACACCGCATCATAGTACTTGGCATGTGCATTTAAGCAAGCAACAAACAACGAGCGGTGAGATTCACAAGAAGCGAGCAAAACCTTGCGAACGCCACTTTGAATTCCAAGTTGGAAACTTGGCGGTTGTGACTTTGGAGTGGCTCTACCCTAGGGTCACCTCCAACTTGAGGGCACGAGGACTTGGACTTTGCCTAGTTCTGAATGGCCTTGGCAACCCGGCTTATGGGTTGGGCTTTCTAATGGGTTTTGGGATTCACCCCATTTCTCACGTGGCGGGTCCGACACCCTACATGGGCACTGCGGTGGATCCTAGTGAGAGTTTCGGGCCTACCCCTACCCTTGTGAGAGACAAACTCGGAGAGCCACCACATATCAGCCTGAGAGCCCGACGTGTGCACACGGAGGCAATACTAGGCAAGCATGGTTCCATCACCGGCAACAGGGTGTGCTCGAGCCACCTTGAGAGGATGAAGGACCGTCCCCTGGTTGCGGACGCAAGGTTGAGTTTGGAGGTCGTGGCTCGCCCATAGCTACTTTGGAGGACCACTTCCCCAGTGGACCCATACTCGACGTAGTCGAGTTCTTCGTACCCCGGGGGTATGATGGGGGCATTTCTCGCCCTTCACATTTTTCCACAGTTTCGATTGCTCACTGGCAGTACTCCATTGTGTCCGTCACATTTTCTAAGTCTTGGCATGTAATTTTCTTTTTTTATTTGAGTCATATCATTGTAATTATCCTTTTATTTGAGTCTAGTACCTAGGTTAATGAGTCATCTACCTAAGTTAAGTGTCATAGGGTTGATTAGATTAGTTAATGGGCCCAATTATATGGGCTAGGCCCAGGGGCACCCCCTCCCCCTTGGTTATTTGTCAATGGTCCAAAAGTCAGGGACTTGTTGTAAATTGTGGGATCCCTAAAAATAGGACCCCCATCTCCCCATTTTAAGCTAATGAAGATCTATTATTGTGAGTCCAGAAAAATAAATTTCTTTGGTGAGAAGCCATTAGAGAGGAGTGAGAAACTCCCCTCCCCTATCCCGTTTCTCTATCCTCTCCCTCCCACCACCTTTCTCTCTCTCCTACCCTTATTGAATAGTCACCACAACTTCCCACAACACCTCTTTACTCCACCCCTAGTCCCAAGAGAACCCACCAATCTCCAAGCCACCCTCCAACCCCCAACCACCCACTACCCTTTGCCAAGCACCCTTCCATCTCCCAAAGGCTGAAGGGGTTCAAACCCTAGGCCAAATTTGAATCTCCCTCCCTTGCTGGCTGCCCCTCACCCCTCCCCAACACCCCCTTCCTACCTTGGTCACCCTCCCCATTTTCCCTTGCTTCTCTTGGCCATCCCACCCTCAGACACACCACCCTACACCTTTATCCTATTCCCAGCTTGCAGGCAGCAGAGTACCAGCGACTTTCTAAGGCTGCCAGGACATCACCAAGAAGCTTCTGAGGGCGTACCATATACCGTTGGAAGTGTCTCCCTATCCTCTTGGCAACGGTGGTGGTCTTGTCCCAGTCTGAGTTCTTGGCTGCCCAGGAGAGCCGACATCGCTGGACTACTCATCATCCTCCTGATAGTCATCCAGAAGCAGATTGCAGAGGCTACCACGACCAGATTTTTGAGCTTCTTGGAGAGACACTTGGCTGAAACGTTCTCCTCCAAGTCCCCTAGCATCTCCAAGAAGCGGAGCGTCGTTTGAAGCCCAAAGCACAAAGTTTCAAATTTCCTACCATTAGTGCGCAGGTCAGTCTGACTGAAGATAGATCCGACCTCCTCCCACTTCTCAGGCTCTTGAGGTCAGCTCCGACCTCCGACAGCATCTCCATGGGTCTCCGTTCAAAGAGAGTTTGACCACAAATCCAATGACTCTAGCCTTGCCTGAATCAGAGCTCGGGAGCAACCGTGGTGTCCTCTCCTTCCTGCTGTAGTGACACAGAAGCTACCAGAATTAGAAGCCTGCAACCCTGTTCACGCCTCTGCCCCGACTGTCGTCGCCAACAAGAAAATCCCCAAAAATTCTGACGACATTTTGGGTCAACCACAGAGGTTTTGCCATTATTTTCATTGCAAACAGAGTTTGGGGCAGTCCACAGCGGCGTCAACACCGACTGTCTATTAGCTGTTCTAGAGGGTTGGCAGAACCGACGATCTTCGTCCACTTTGGCTTCTAGCGTAGTTTTCCCAACCCTGCTTGGCCGGCTGACCGCCCCTCCCTACGTGGAGGTACATTTTGATTGTAAAAACTAATCCCCACCCCTAGTCCAACCCCCTTGCAAGGGGCGTAGTGCATGCAAACTGAAATTTCAGGTTGAAGCTTCATCGGCGCGGCGTGCGGGTAAGCCCACGCTTCCTCGCTCGCCCTTGTCTCCGGTCGCAATCGGTGTCTTCACACCGGTCAGGTGAGCTTCAATTACCCCTTTGCTGGTTTCTTTCCATTGCTGGTTTAGTATTGCCGCTAGTGCAGTCGGACGGTAAGTGAGTGCCTGATCCCGAATTACTATTGTGTGAGTGACTACTGTGGGCGAGTTGTGAGAGAGCCATTACCTCCCACACACTCGGCGTGCTGGCCGCCCCAGAGAGTGGGCACCCTAGGACCCTTAGGGGTTCAACCTTAAGCTAGCCAATCCCCGGAGCCACGAGGTCCCGTCTCGGACCCTCACCACCATCACCAAGTTGCCTACGGGCACTAATGTGCGCTTAGCGGGAGAGTCCGCTCGAGTGAAGTTGCTGGTCTGTGAATCTTGTTTGCTTGCTAGGTCCGAGGGATTGATAGATTAGTTGCTGCATTCCTAAGGCTTCATCAAACATCCTAGGTCATGTCACATTAGTCTCGCTATCTCACATGCCAACAAGTGAAGGTAGAGCACCAGAAATCTACTGGAAAGCTGCATCCGCTAGATATTCTGAAGTGGAAGTGGGAAGATATCGGCATGCCTAAGTCTTAGGGCGGCCATGATGGCATCTGGGTAATCATCGACCGTTTGACCAAATCAACCCATTTCCTACCTATCAAGAGCCGTTGGTCGGTTGATGTCCTAGCCGCATTATACATCAAGGAGATTGTAAGATTGCATGGTGTACCTGTGTCGATCGTGTCTTACCGAGACCCGCGCTTCACTTCCCATTTTTGAAAGGGTCTACAAAACTCCCTGGGGATGAAACTCAACTTTAGCACTGCCTTCCATCCCCAAACAGATGGTCAGACCGAGAGAACCAATCAGGTTGTTCAAGATATGTTAAGGGCATGTGTCATCGATTTCGGCGGAAGCTGGCATGACCACTCGCCCCTGGCTGAATTTGCTTATAACAACAACTATCAGGCCAGTATTCAGATGACTCCATTCGAAGCACTTTATGGCAGGAGTTGCCGATCTCCTATATGCTGGGATGAAGTGGGTGAAAAATAGCTTCTAGGCCCAGATATGGTAAGAGATACAATAGACGAGGTGTAACTCATTCGAGAAAGACTCAAGACAGCACAGTCCAGGCAGAAGTCGTATGCTGACAATAGGAGAAGAGACCTGGAATTCTAAGTTGGGGACCATGTTTTTCTCAAGGTCTCACCCGACCGAGGCATTAGAAGATTCGGTGTTAAGGGAAAGCTTACACCAAAGTATATTGGTCCATTCGAAGTGTTGGAAAGAGTGTGCGAGGTGGCTTATCGCATTGCTTTGTCTCCACAACTATCGGAAGTGCACAATGTATTCCACATCTCTATGCTGAAGAAGTATGTGCACGATCCTTTCCACGTCATTGACCACAATGACTTAGTGATACCAAAGGACCTTACCTACGAGCAAAAGCCAATGAAGATCCTCGATCGAGAAGTGCGAGTACTGAGGTACAAGACTATCCCTATGGTGAAAGTCCAATGGAACAAGTGTCTAGAATAAGAAGCCATGTGGGAAACTGAAAAATCCATGCGAAAGAGATTTTCAGAGCTATTCTATAATGTAAGTACACTACACTCTCCATGTCTCCATGCATGCTATTGAATTTCGGGACCAAATTCTTTTAAGTGGGGGAGGGTGTAGCATCCCAGATAAATTAATGAGGAATAAAATTTCCAAAAACAAATAAAACCCCTACATATAGGAAGGCCAAATAAAGAAATGCATAACTCATAATAACCCCTAACAATATATATATACAAGGAGACCCATAGGAAATAAAATGCGTATAGTCCATGTACGTTGAATAAGGCCTTCACCCATGCCCATGTAGAAACCACATATAAATGGGCCATGTATACATGAGCTAAGTGGGCATATAGATTATAAAGGAGCTTGGAAGTATAAAAACAATACCTATATACATGAGGGCTATCCACAATACCAAAACCCATTACCTCCCTCGAAGGTCAGCCCAGCAATGCATCGAATAGGCATGGGGTAATAGCTTTAGGGTTTTAAACATTTTTAACCAAAGCATGGAAGGCGGCTGGCTTTTTGGAAGGTGTTGGAAACACGTATAGCAAGGTTTTTAGACCTTGCTTTCGATGACATTTGACCCCTTAGGGTTTTCTTTCCCTATAAATAACCTCCCTTATCGAATAGGTAGCCACTATTGCTACTGATGTCCATACTTTCTCCTCTTGCTGTTCGTGAAACCACAGAAGGAAGAGCCTACTTCCTCTTTCTTCTTCCTGCTACTGAAGCCTTGCTGAAGAAGACGTGAAGGGATTGGCTTCTTCTTCCTGTTGCTGCCACCGTGGTCGCAATAGCTGCCGTCAACGTCCCTTGCTTCCTCTATTAGCGCTTGCTGTTGCTTATTCTCTTACTTTCTCTCCCGATCGTCGTTCCAATCACTCCACAAGGTAGGTTTTCTCTAATCCAAGATCAAACACCATGAATATGTAAAAATATATGTCACATGCATGTACATTTCATGTCATGCTAGCTCTCTATATCTCGTTATTTCATTTTCTATATAAAAAGAATTAGCGTCCAACCCCGTGGCCGCTTATTTTTGAAATATGCGACCACCTGTTCTGACGCTATTTTAATAAACGTCGGCCACAACCGACGTCAAGTTTTACATGCTATTAATAAATTACTCATGCTTAAAAATCTATATATATTGAACCGTGTATCTAAAATTTGCATAAAGTATATTTTTTGATTCCTGATAATTTTCTATTCATGACCATGTTTTTAGTTTCCTGATTTTCCCCATAAAAAGTAAAACGACATTTTTCATCCCCAATATGAACAGTATCAATAGTATTATATATCTGTGAACGCACCCGCCCGGTGCCCAGCAGCCTCTAAAACAAAAAGAATGAGCGTCTTGTTGTGCCCCTATGGTCATTTGAGTCATCTTGTTGTCACTTGGGTCATTCGACATCATCTTGTGGTCATTTGAGTTATTTGATATTCTTGGTTTTGATAATGGCTAAACACTATAAGTCATTGATGTCTTACCACTCTTATATGACTAAACTACTTGATGTTCTTTCATGACAGATATGCCAAGGAATGGAGTGGAGATGGCAAAAGTGAAAGCTCAATGATTGCGCCCTCGCACGTGGATCGACCTGCGTGGTCAGGTTGGGGGGGTCAAGGGGACAGCGCCCCTTGCGGGGGTTTTCGGGGGTGGAGCCCCCGAAACAAAATTTTGATTATAGGAGTGATATAATCAATAGAAATCTTCAAGACTGTCAAGGTTGATGCCACAGATGAGAACGGACTGCTAAATGACTTAAGCAACGGAGCTAAACGGTTAATGGACTGAACCGGAGTAACCCGGGTTCTGCCCAGCTGGCGGTCGACAGCTAGCCCAGGGGCAGTCGACCGCCCCTGCCAGCAGCCAACTACTTGCACGTTTCTCAGTGGTGATGGACCGCCAGCCCAGTAGCGGTCGACCGAAAATTCCAGGGACTAAATTTCTACATCGATTCTCAGTAGCGGTCGACCGCCAGAAGCTTCCGGTCAACCGCCAGCCCCGAGCCATCAATGTTGACTTTATTTTCCACTTCGAGAAGAGCTCCTTTTCTTGTATTTGTTTAACCCCAAAGTCACCCAATCTTCCATAGATTGTGGATCTGGTCTGGGGGATGTCCAAGGACCATTCAAATGTTATAAAACACATGCAAGAGGGTTAGAAGCCTTAGTTGATAATTTGTGAGATCAAAGGAGGCTGCAATGGTGTGTTCAAGGGAGAGGAGTTCGAGTACTATAGCCATGAACAGTACTCCGGAAGAAGTTCTTCATCAAATCTTCAATTGATTCAAGCTACTTCAAGAGGAGATCAACCCCAAGCCAAGTGAAGAAAAAGCTGCAACCATCATCCTCTTCATCATCTCAAGGTGATCCAAAGAAGGCCATTCTCAAGGGAGATCAAATCTGCATCCTTCGTCTTCTTCATCAACTCAAGGTGATCCAAGCAAGATCTTTTTACAAGAAAGAAGATACCATTGAAACATCAGATTCAAGCTCCAATAATCTCAGACAAGATCTTTTCTCTTTGAGCATATTCTATATCTTGTTTGAGTGTTTTCATATTTGTTCTCTTTCCATTTCATTCAAACATTTGAAACTGAAGATCGTCCCTACCGGTGGTTAGTACGAAGGCAATCGGAAGTTGTCCGATATGCGGTGTTGATGTCCCTACCTGTGGTTAGTAGGAAGGCAATCGGATGTCTTTTCGATTTGCGGTTCAGTGCGTGGCACTAGTGGAGCCTCACCAGATTTGGTGAGGGGTGGACGTAGGACTGGGGATTCAGTCCGAACCACCTTAAAATCTCGTGTGTTGTGATTTTCTTATGCGATTGCTTTGTGATAAATGTATGCTTAGGTTCAATATCTATATTGCTTATTCATCTTGTTAAGCCAATCGTTGTGTCCTTCGCTAAGCTAGTTATATTCCGCTACGATTCTCTTTATCTAGCTTTAAAGAGGGGTGTTCTGTGAAAAGAGGAGCAGATCTATTCACCCCTCCCCTCTAGATCCGCTATCTACTACTCAACACGTCTGTCTCACTAGACGTCAACTTTTGATTTATCAAATAAAAAGTTAAAATTTATTAATAAGCGTCTGATATAATAGATGCCAATTCTTATTTTATTTAATAAAATACTGGCAATAAAGAATGAGCGTCGGAATAGGTTCACGCCCATATATGAATGAGCGCATGCTATACCAGACATGAATTTCTATTAACATATTTTAAATTTTAGAAAATTATAAATTGACCCCTCTCTAGGGAGACACCTATTCTTGAATGAGTGCTACCATGTGAGACGCCAATTTTCTGTTCTCATGATTTTCTCGCGTTTTAACCCTTAACCGTGGGTTTCTAGGCACTCTCATCTGACATCCGTAGATGGAGTCCCAGTTTTGGTTTATATCATATACCCCTCAACTCTCGGTGATGTTTGATCCCTCCGCGGGATATTCCATCCTTCAGACTGGTGATTTCATCATAGAGACCTGTTGGGTCCGGGACAACGACAATCAAGAGGGGGGGGTGAATTGATTGGCCCTCAAAAAATTTAATCCAGACTATTTCAATCAACTTTGATGAATAATAGATAGATAGTTAATTAATTCCTATACGCCTAGATGAACAAGGAATAAGATGTAGCAATTTGGATTATGCTCTCACAGCTCACTCGCTTGTGATAAGAATTGATATGACTGTGTGTTAATGAAACGATGTGCCGATGCCTTGAATAGTGAATAACTAAAACAAGAGAATGCAAACCACAAACACACAACAAGCAAATCACAAGGCACAAAAATTTTTAAGGTGGTTCGGGATCATGACGGGCTCCCTACGTCCACCCCTCACTCAACTGAGTGAGGCTTCCTCAACACGCTGTGAATGCAACAAACACGGGGATTTCTTCCCATACACACGGGGTAAAAACCCCACCACACACACATGGAGCCAAGCTCCAACACACATACACGCAGGGCGACGCCTGCACAATCACACGGGATTAAACTCCCAACCAGACATGGGGAACACACCCCAAGTTATGCCCAAACACACACGCGGATATGCTCCACACCAAATGATTCGCACAAACTCATCGTTAAAAGTCGTGTCACAATCTTAAAAACAAACCAAACTTACTCACTAAAAAGATATAAAATCTAAGTAGAGTGGTAACTACGGGTCGATCCTACGGGGAAGAAATATTTCTTTTAAACAAGTTGGGAAAATTCTTATGTTTTGAAAACTGAAATTTTGATTGAGTTTAAGCTAATGGAAAATAAATTACATGAACTAAAGACTAGAAATAAATTTAACTAAAAAATATGAGAGGGTTGAGAATAGAATTTGGGAGGAGATGGAAAGAGAAAATAAATAACAATTACACAAACTCAAATTTTATTACTAATGAAGAGTACAACTATAGGAAAAACTAAAAATATAACTTTACGTAAACTAATGAAAAAGAGAAAAAAATAGCAGCCAAGATATTGAATGGCACCGTCAAATCGCCGTGCCGAGCCTTTGAGAAGATCGCCATGTTGTGGAGATAGACACCACCCTTAGAGCACCAGAGGAAGAAGATCCGCCTTGGGGATTTTTTGATGAAAATAGAGGGGGGGGGGAGATATATAGATGAAGAAGAGAGTTTAAAAACTAGTGAAATAGAAATAATGAAAATGGGATGAGATTAGAAATGAAATAACTTTAAAACCAAAGAGAATTAGAAGAAGTGGTAAAAATTAAAGTTGAAGATCAGAGGAAGAGGAAGAAGTTTTGTGAAGAGCGGAGAGGTTGAAGAAGATCATAAGATGGTGAAAACTGGGGAGGAACAAAAGTGGTCTGCGCGAATGAACAGTAACTATGCAAAAAAACTAAACTATGGAAAAATAAACATAACTTAAAAAATAAGAGAAATTAGAGAAAGTGGTAGAAAAAGAAAATCTAGATATTCAAGAGATAAATAACTTTTATGAAGAGTGCAGAGGGACAAGAAGAGCAGAAGGACATAAAAACGGAGGAAGAACTGAAGGTAGAACCTCGGATGAATAGTAAAATCACAGGACAATAAATTGAAAAATATGAAATAAATTAAACAGAGAAGAGATTTAGAGGAAGTGATAGAAGAGAAAAATGTAGAACACTTAAGAATGAAGAAGTTTTATGAAGATAAGAAATTAAAACTAAGAACAGAAAAGCATGTAAGAAATGGTCTAAGGTAGGCTAAACTCTCAAAAACACTAATAACAATAATAGAAACACACAAAGTATCCACCAAAAACTCTCAAACAAACTCTCCCTACGTAACTCTCTTCTCCTGAAAAAAAACTCCCTCACATCAACAACAGAAGCCCATTTTATAGGGCCAAAACAACCCCATTCCCTTCTATGTGAACACCCCTTTTCCCTTTATAGCTTTTGTTTAAACTCAAAACCTAACATACATTTTTCTTCCCTTCTTTCCTTTCTCTCGCATGCACCTGCGTGTTCGCCAGCCAACTGCCAGCCTCCGCGTTTGACCTTCCCGCTCTTGCCGCATCGGCCGCCCACTTCGCTGACCTCCCACCGAATGCGCTTGAAGCCACACGAGTCCGCCATCACCTGCCTGCTGCGTGAGCCACACGCTCACGCTGGCGTTGACCCGCCACCGCCGAAGCTGACCGCCCGCCATCGCCCATCACCTTCGAAGCCGCATCGTCGCCCGTGCGAAGTTCGAAGGCGGCATAGCCGCTTCACCTTGGCCCGCCATCAGCTAATATATATATATATATATATATAACGCCAGTTGCTTCACTTTTTTTGTTTTTTCTTTATTTTATTTTAAACAAGCCCATGGGTCTTTGGCCCATTTGTACTTTTTTTTCAACCTTAATGGACTTTGGCCCACTTGTCTTTCTTACCATCGTCCTCTTCGTGCTTGCAAAATAAGTGAATTTATTTATTAAAATTGACTTAATTCCATCAAACTAAATATTTTGATCTGGATTGAAATTAATTGTGATAAATGCATATTTATTAATTTTAAAGCTCATAAAAAGTATGCATATCATAAATTAACTCTTAAAAATGCACACTTATCACCCCCCAACTTACTCATTACTAGTCCCTTAGTAATGTAAATAATTAAAAATTAAGGACCAACAAGAGTTTACAAAGTCTATACTTTCATATCTAGCTTTTCTTTCACATAATTAACCAAAGATTAGGAATCTGGAAGCATTAACACACACTAGCCTTAGATTTGGAAATTAAGATACATGATCAAGAATTTAACTCAAAGTTCAATAGCACTTATGCATGTGTAATACTAAATTTATAGCGTAGACAATTGCGTCCCCCATTTTCTATTCTAAGCAAGTGCCCTTCAACCATGCACCTTCTAGATCAGAGCATTAAGCATACTAGCTTTTTGTCTGCCTTATTACTTAGTCCCTTTTAGGATCTTTTTTTTTACACACATGATGCTGCACTACCCTTCATTGTTTGACGCGAACCTCAACTCTTACCTTAGGAGAAGCAGGCCCGGTTACTAGGATCAGGGACATTTTTCATGGCGTTTATTTATTTTTTTCTTTTTTTCTTTTTTTATTGATTTGATAGATAGTTTGGCAGAAAGCTAGCTTTGTAGAAAGTTATATTAAAAATAGCTCTTCCTCAAGAAGTGCAGAATATAAGCCAACATACCAAAAATAGCAGAAGGCTTGTCCTACTTATTTCATTAGTGTGCAAAGTGATTTTTTATTTTTCTAAAGTGCACATGAACTTTAAAGAGATTCTTAGATCAGCTTTCCATGGCTAGATTAAATCAATTTTCCATCATCCTTCTCCCTAATCTTTTCTATTCTATAATCACTTTCAATTCAAGTATGAATCATGAAACTTAAAATAGGGATTTCATCCTTCCAACAATGCAGGATATCAAGCAAGAACTCATATCAGGTTATACTCACATGAAAAGAAAATGTGTTCTTTTCTCCCCCCCAGCTTGAATGACATTGTCCCCAATGACATATGCAATAGAAAGAAAATAGAACAAATAAACAGAGAATACGGTTGGGATGGAAGGATACAACCTGATAGGCAGGGCAAATCGCTCCGTTATTGTCATAGATGACGCCGGCTCCTCGTCTTCTTGACCTGACGACTGAAAAATACACTAAAAAGCAAAACATAAAATAACAAAAATATTGGGTTACATCCCAGAAGTGCTAAGTTTAACATCTTCAGTCAGACGCATGAAAGCTCAAAAAGGAATTCATTCCTGATCACATAATGTTATGGATTCTTTTGGTAATAATAGCTCATTTTCCAAGTATGGTTTTAACCTTTGACCGTTAATAGTAAAAATATGATTATTTTATGGGTTCATAATTGGAATGGCTCCATGGTCAAATGCCTTAACAATAATGAATGGTCCATCCCATCTGGATTTTGACTTGCCTAGGAACAAGCGTAGCCTCGAATTAAAAAGCCAAATCTTTTGATTAGCGTGAAAATTTTTCCTATCAATATGTTTATCATGGAAAGCTTTGATTTTTGCTTTGTAAATCTTGAAATTTTCATAGGCCTCATTACGCAATTCCTCTAATTCATTTAGTTGTAGAGCTCTATGGGACCCAGCTTGAGTGAGATCAAAATTTACTTGCTTAGTGGCCCAATATGCTCTATGCTCAAGTTCAACAGGTAAGTGGCAGGCTTTTCCAAAGATAAGGCGATAGGGTGACATACCAATAGGAGTCTTAAAGGCAGTTTTATAGGCCCACAATGCATCATCTAGTCTATCAGACCAGTCTTTTCTATCAGGCCGAACTGTCTTATGCAAGATGTTCATTATCTCCCTATTGGAAACCTCAACCTGGCCACTGGTTTGGGGATGATAGGGGGTAGCGAGATTATGAGTGATGCCATATATGCGAAGCAAAGCTCAGGATTGGAAGTTCGTGAAATGGGACCCCCCCATCACTAATCATAGCTCTAAGACACCCAAATCTAGAAAAGAAGTTCTTCTTGACAAATTTCATTACCACCTTATGATCATTGGTCTTAGTAGCAACAACTTCTATCCATTTCGAAACATAGTCCACCACCACCAAAATATATTCATTGCCAAATGACGGTGGAAATGGTCCCATAAAATATATTCCCAAACATTGAAAATCTCTACTACTAGAATGGGACTGAGCGGCATCATATCTCTTTTTGAATTGTTACCACGGCTTGGCACCTCAAACAAGTTTTGGAAAATTCATAAGCGTCTTTGAATAAGGTAGGCCAATCGAATCCACTCTGTAAAACTTTCGCCGTTGTTTTCTTTCCGGAAAAGTGTCCCCCACAAGCGAGATTATGACAGAAGTTCAAAATAGATGGTTGCTCCTCCTCGGGGACACATCTTCGTATTATTTGATTGTGACCCATGTGACACAGCTCGGGGTCCTCCCAAAAGTAGTACTTAACCTTTGAAAAGAATTGATATTTCTCCTGCCTAGACCACCCTCCTGGAATTTATCCGACCGCTAGGTAATTCACTATGTGAGCGTACCAGGGGGTTGAAGTGTGAGAGATGAAAAGAATTTTCTCATCAGGGAAGGAATCGGACATAGGAGCACTTTCAGGAATCACAATCCTAGACAAGTGATCAACAACAACATTCTCCAACCCCATCTTATCTCTGATTTCTAAATCAAATTCTTGTAGCAACATAATCCACCGAATGAGATGGGGTTTAGCTTCCTTCTTGGAAATGAGATATTTCAAAGCAGAGTGATCGGAATAAACAATGACTTTTGCCCCTAACAGATATGATCGAAAATTTTCAAGGGTGAAAACAACAACTAGCAATTCTTTCTCCGTGGTGGTGTAGTTTAATTGTGCATTGGCGAGGGTGCGGCTCGCATAGTAGATCACTACGAGCTTCTTATCAATCTTTTACCCTAAGACAGCTCCTATGGCATAGTCAGAGGCATCACACATGATTTCAAATGGAAACGACCAATCAGAGACTGCAGGATTGGGGCTGGAGTGAGGGCCGCTTTAAGAGAGTGAAAAGCCTCTAGACGAGAATCATCTAGGTGGAATGGAGTGTCCTTGGCTAGGAGCTTAGTGAGCGGACGAGTAATGGTAGAGAAGTTCTGAATGAATCTTCTATAAAAACCCGCATGGCCAAGAAAAGAGCGGATTTGCTTGACAGACGAAGGGGGAGGAAGATTGGAAATCAGATCAACCTTAGCCTTGTCTACCTTTATTCCCCTTTCGAAAATAACATGGCCTAACATAATGCCTTCTCTTACCATGAAGTAGCTTTTCTCTCAACTTAACACAAGGTTGGATTCAATGCATCATGCCATCACCTTCTGCAAATTCCTCAAGCGGCAATCAAATGAGTCACCGAAAATTGAGAAGTCATCCATGAAAATCTCCAAAAATTCTCCCACCATTTCATAAAAGATTGCCATCATACACCACTGAAAGGTGGCAGGGGCATTACAAAGCCTAAACAGCATTATTCTAAATGCAAAGGCCCAGATAAGCATATTTTAGAGAATCCGGAAGAGGTGTGAGTTCCAGAGCGGGAGGATGTTTGAGAGATGGCAACATTGGTTCAGATTGAAGTGTAGAAAGTGGTTCTACCCTAGACCAGGGTGCAGAAGAGAGAGGAGAATCTTGAAGCATGCTACCCTCTTCTAGGTGTCCTCAATGTTATCCGAACTTTCATCAATCACATCCTCAAAGATATCACTGACATTGCATTCTTCCTCATGGTCCGGGTACTAGGAAGCCTTAAAAATATTCAAAGCAACCTTCTCTCCTCTAAATGATATATCCATCATTCCCGTGGCACAATTTATATTGGCCTTTGCCGTAGCTAAAAATGGACGTCCCAAAATGATAGGTGTGTGCCTTAGATCATGAGACGAGGCCATATCCAAAATGAGAAAATCCACTGGGAAATAACATTCATGCACCTTGATAATAACATCCTCCAACAGACCCCTTGGAGTTTTCACCGATCTATCTGCCAATTGAAGGATTATTGAAGTGGGTTTTAACTCTCCCAGATCAAACTTCTCATAGATACAGGTGGGCAAAAGATTCACGCTAGCACCTAAGTCTAGCAATGCTCGATCAAAAGTTACTCCACCTATATCACATGAGATTAACGGGGCTCCGGGGTCCTTCAATTTTCTCGACAAATGATTCATTACAACAGTATTCACATCCTCAAACAAGTGGATCTGTTGAGTTAGCACCTTTGGCTCCTTCTTTGGAGTACAAAGCTCTTTCAAAAACTTCGCATATGTGGGTACATGCTTGATTGCGTCCAAGAGTGGAATATTAATACTCACATGTTTAAACAATTCCACTAATTCTTCCTGTTGGACCGGTAGTTTCTTGTGAGCTTTCGATGTTAGAGCATCAGGAAAAGGGACCTTAGGCACATATTTTTGGGGTCCTTCATCATCTTTTGCCTTTCCTTTATCCAACTTCTTCTCTCCACCCTCTAGCTTCTTTTTCTCTTCTACAATCACCGGCTCCTCATCCTCACTATCACTTTCCACGTGGGAATCTTGGCCTGGACTGTTACCAATTCCCCTAGCCCGATGAGGATCATCTAAAATCTTCCCGCTCCTAAGGGTAGATATAGCCTTGGCGTTCTCGAATTGAGGGCCCATAGGAGGAGGAGGCTGAGGTTGATTGGGTTGGGGAAGAATAGGAGCTCTCTGAGGGAAGCCCGAGGGTTGATTTCTGGGGTTAGCCACTGGTTGGCTAGGTAGCTGACCTACATCTCTCCACATATTGCTAGCAGCTAACTGCCCTATTTTACCCTCCAGTTTGGCCATGGATTGTTGTTGAGACTGAATGAATTGATTCTGGGAAAGAATAAGTTGTTAGAGTTAGTCGAATCTGTCCTCGAAATTGGGTTGAGGAGGTTGAGGAGGGGGTTGGAAGGGAACTTGATTGAATCGGTTAGAAGGATATTGATAGTATCGGCCCTAAGAAAATTGAGCTTACTGATACGGGGCCTGAGAATAATGTGATAGGTGTTGAGATTGTTGTTGAAAAGGTGCATTGGATTGAGAAAAAATATGATGAGACTGAGCTTGGTGAGTTTGATGTTGAGTTTGTTGAAAAAGAGATTGATAATGTTGAGTCTCTTCAGATGATTTTGATGATAACAAAACCCCGGTATTACAACCTAAGTAATAACTTGCTTAAACCACTCTCAAAGCCATCCTTTTAATCAAGCAAATGCCTAAATCTACCATGCTTCAAGAGATGCCTAGGCTAAGTTCAACCAACTTATATTGATTGGAACAAGATGTGGTCATAAAATAAATTGTTCATAGATTATGATTTATTGGCTAACTCTCTAAAACTGCGAGTTTTCCAGACAGCGGTCGACCGCCAGACAGGGCTCGATCGACCAGTTTTCCCAGTGTTGAAAGGCTCAATCTCTGTAAAATTCTGGTCGATTATCCCCCTATGCCCGGTCGACCGCCAACTTCAAAGCCTCCATTATTGACTTGTTTTTCTCCACGAGGCTATAACATTTATCAATTGTTTTTTAATCCCAAAAGTCTCCAGACATCCCTGGAATTGTGGATATGTGTCTTGGCTTGTCCTTGACCATCCAAGTTATATAAAAACATCTCTTGGGGAAAGAAACCCTAATCACCAAGGGGAAATCAAAGGGGGCTTCTAAGGGAGAAAGAGGGCTGCTACTGTAGCTCCGTGAATAGTGCTACATCCAAGAGTTCTTCATCCAAGAGTAAGGTTTTCAAGATCAACTGCAAGTCATTCAAGTGAAGATCAAGCTGAGGAGCAAGCTTCATCCAAAATAATCTTCATCCACTGAGGGGGAGCTTTAATCTAAGTTTTCATTTTATGTTTCTCCTTACATTTTTCATCAAGTATCAAGTGTATGTTCTTGTAATATCTAAACACTTGTGTGTGTGTGGATCTCCACAGATCTGTGTGTGTGTGTGTGTGTGTGTGTGTGTGTGTGTGTGTGTGTGTGTGTGTGTGTGTGTGTGTGTGTGTGTGTGTGTGGCACTTCTCTTCTTCACATGTCTGTGTGATTCGGTGCTTGTGCACCTTCGTGGGAGTTCCGAATTTCACACGAGTGTGTGTGTGTGGTTCGATCTTGTAATCCTTTACAAGATAGTGTGTGAATCCTCACAGTGTGTGAGGGGTGGACGTAGGTTGCCGTTGTTACATACGAACCACCTAGAAATCATTGTCTCTTGTGTGGCTTGTTCCTTATCTTCTATCTCCAATTCTTCTCTAGCATGTTAGCATATTTCATCTGCTGATTTCTTTGTTTAGATCTAGATTAATTGATCATTCTCTAATAGATCTCTGGTATATCAAAAGCTGGGTTCGGACTGACAAGGTTAGTCTTGTCGGGAATCTTCAGATTCACAAACTCCGCCTAGTACCAAAGAGCTATTGTGGTGGTGATTTTGATAAGATCTATTTTGCTATTCATCAGATCTAATTTGATAATTGCTATTTCATCATACAAACTCCAAATCAGTCAAAGTTTTCTTAAATTTTTTTATCACCCAATTCACCCCCGTCTTGGGTGTCATTGATCGCGGGATTTCAATTGGTATAAGAGCTAAGGCTCTATTTCCTTCAGATCTAACGATCTAGAGTCAGATCCAGATCAATGGCCAACAAGGGGATGATGCCTGAGGGTCATTCCATTCACCGTCCTCCATACTTCGATGGCTCGAATTACTCCTATTAGAAAAATGGAATGCACTCTTTCTGAGAGCCCAAGAGTATGAGATCTGGATGGTTGTGGACATGGCTCCGTATAAACTCTCAGATGATGAAGAAAAATGGACACCATAGGAAATTAAGAAATGCATTATGAATTTTAATACTATGAATATCATGCAATGTGCTATATATCCTAATGAGTTTTCTCGTGTATCCATGTGCAGTTCAACGAAGGAGATGTGGGATAAGTTGCGGCTCATATATGAGGGAACCTCATAGGTCAAGGAGACCAAGGCCAATCTACTTGTCATAGACTATGAGCTATTCAAAATGAAATCTGAAGAAACCATCTCAGAGATGTTTGCGAGGTTAATTAAGATCACAAATGGTCTCAAAAGCCTTGGGAAGGATTACACAAACTCCGATCTTGTGACAAAGGTTTTAAGATCACTTCCACCAGCATGGCACACTAAGGCCACTGTTATTGAAGACTCAAAAAATTTATCCACACTCTCTCTGGATGAGCTCATAGGGTCACTCATGACCTATTAGATAAACATGAGGAGAATAGTCGAGGAAGAAATGAAGAAGAAGAAAGTGGTGGGATTGAAAGCTCACCAATCTGATGATGACCTCCAAGAAGAAGAATCAAGCGAGGGAAGCAATGAAGAAGAAGACTTGGCCATGATAACTCGCCAAGTAAAGAGATTTTTGAGAAATAAGAGAAATTTCTAAGGCAATTTCAGAAAGGGGCAAAGGAAGCCCGTTCAAACCAAGGGCGAGCCGAGCAAGCCCAATAATGTCATTTGTTATGAATGCAAGAAGCCCGGGCACATGAGAGGAGAGTGTCCAGATCTAAAGAGGAAATTCAAGAAGGACAAGCTCAAGAAACCCCAAGCAATGGTCACCACATGGAGCGACGAAGAGGGCGAACCGTCCGACGAGGAGCTGCAAGAGCTAGTGGAGAGCTTGGGCCTTATGGCACACGAAGATGACTCGACGGAGGTAAATTCTGACCCTGATTTTATTTCAAATGAACAATGGGAGTTAGAATATGAAAAATTATATACAAAATACAGAAAAATCAGATCTGAGAATAAAACTCTTAAAAATAAAATTGATAATTTAACACATGATGATACTTCTATTAAATTTGAGAAACTGGAACAAGAATGGTTTAAGTTAACAGAAGAAATGGAAACCTTGCTACAAATAATTTTAGATTTTGAAAGAGCCCAAGAAGAGCTATCATGTAACATGTCTAAAATTGAGAAAGTTTGTGAAAAGCTCAAGAATGAAAAAGAAATTCTGACATCATCCATTTCAGAAATTGAAGATAAAAATGTGAGCATGAATAAAGAGGTGACTGACTTGTAGTTCACCCTCTGTAGATTTGTTAAAAGAAAATAAAACCTAGACAATGTGTTGGGAGTTAAAGTTAACTTCCGAAAAGAAGGATTGGGGTATATACCCCAGAACAAGAAATCCTTTGAGCACAAGATTACTACATCTTACATGCATGAAAAAGGAAATGATTGTGCTTCATGCTCACACTCTAAGCCATTATATGTCCAACCAAAATCATGCCAATTTCCAAGAAAGTCTTCAAATGTCAATTGCTTTCATTGTGGTCGTTTTGGTCATGTTTTTGCTCATTGTTGGTTCAGATAAAAGTCACAAAGAAATCATGTGAGTTGGACAAAAAGATATGCACAGAATTGGACTAACTCTTATGGACCCAAACTGGTTTGGGTACCAAAAATAATTGGATGATAATCTTATTTCTTGCAGATATGCCTTGAAGCCAGGGGGAGCAAATGGTACCTAGACATCGGTTATTCAAGGCACATGATAGGGGACAAGAAGGTGTTCTCCACACTGCAAGACAAGGATGGACGTTCAATTACTTTTGGAGGAAAAGATAAAGGTAAAATCATTAGGATCGGCAACATAGGTAAGAATTCTGAAATCTTGATTGAAAATGTTCTTTTAGTAAAAGGCTTGAATCACAACCTGCTAAGTAATAGTCAATTGTGCGACAAGGGCTTTAAAATTATTTTTGATGAAACTCACTGCTTGTCATGAATAAAATCTCCAATGAAATCAGATTCATCGGCAAAAGGAATAACAATGTCTATACTATTGATCTTGATGATGTTGTCGTTGATGATGTGTGTTTGGTAGCAAACAATCATGATAATGCATGGCTATGGCACCGTAGACTAGGTCATGCCAGTTTTGGAGTAATCTCCAAGTTGTCTAAACATGACTTGGTGAATGGTTTGCCAAAATTAAAATTTGAAAGTGATAAAATCTATGAGGCTTACTTGAAAGGCAAGCAAACACGCATATCCTTCAAAAATAAGAACATTGTTTCTACCTCCCGGCCTCTAGAATTGTTGCGTCTTGATCTCTTTGGCCCTACTAGGACATCCAGCCTAGGAGGTAAATCTTTTGGATTTGTTATTGTTGATGATTACTCCAGATTTACATGGGTGTTATTTTTAGCCAATAAAAGGGATGCCTTGATGAAGTTTCAAGTGTTTTGTAGGAAAATCTAAAATGATAGAGGCAACCTTATCACCACCATCCAAAGTGATCACAGTGGTGAGTTTGAGAATCATGAATTCAACAGTTTCTGTGAGGAGCAGGGATATACGCACAACTTCTCATCACCAAGGACGCCTCAACAAAATGGAGTGGTGGAGAGGAAAAATAGAACCCTGATAGACATGGCAAGGACCATGTTAAGTGAAAATTTCTTACCAAAATATTTTTGGGCCGAGGCGGTAAGTACAACGTGCTACATCATAAACAGGGCAATGGTAAGGCCCATTCTAAAGAAAACTCCGTATGAGATTTACAAGGGTAAGAAACCAAATATTTCTCATCTTAAACCCTTTGGATGCTCATGCTTCATCCTGAACAATGGTAAGTCTAACCTAGGTAAGTTTGATGAGAAAAGTGACAACAGAATTTTCCTAGGTTATGCACTTAATTCTAGACCCTACAGATTGTTTAATAAAAGGACTTTAGTTGTTGAAGAGAGTCCTCATGTTATCTTTGATGAATCTAAACTAAAACTGACTAATCAATCAATTCCAACTTTGGATGCAAGTGAAGCTCCTAAAAATCCAACTGATGATGGAGCTAAGGATGAACCAATGGAAGCAACCTCCAGCAAGGATGAAAAGGATGAAGATCCGTCCATTGAGACACTTCAAGAACATCAAGTGCAACACCCTGACTTGCCTAGCTCCTCCACATTCTTGAAAGACCACCCCGCTGGAAACAATATCGGTAATCCTCAAGATAGGGTAAGAATTAGATCTTCATTAAGGCAAGTAGAAGAAGAGGATTTGATGGCCCTAATTTCACAAGAAGAGCCTAAGGATATCCATGAAGCTCTTCAAAATGAATCCTAGATTCAGGCTATGCATGAAGAGCTACACCAATTCGAAAGGAAAGAAGTGTGGACTCTCGTGCCGCGTCCTAAGAATCATCCCACAATTGGAACCTGTTGGGTTTTCAGAAACAAGTTAAATGATACAGGATTGGTTATTAAGAGCAAGACCTGGCTTGTAGCCAAAGGGTATAGCCAGGAGATAGGTATTGATTTTGATGCGTCTCTTGCACTGGTTGCTAGACTAGAAGCAGTCCGGATTTTATTGTCCTATATTTGCTCATTGAACTTCAAATTATTTCAAATGGATGTTAAATCTGCCTTTCTTAATGGTTACATGAAGGAGGATATTTTTGTAGAGCAACCTCCAAGTTTTGAAGATCCAAGACATCCAAAGCATGTGTACAAGTTACATAAGGCCTTGTACGGATTAAAGCAAGCACTAAGGGCATGGTATGAAAGGCTTACTTCATTCCTCACGGAAAATGATTTCAAAAGAGGTAAGGTTGACCAAACACTCTTCACGAGGAAATCAGATAAAGACATATTAGTAGTTCAAGTATATGTGGATGATATTATTTTTGGAGCTACCAATAATGCCTTATGTGATGAATTTGTAGAAATTATGCAAGGAGAATTTGAGATGAGCTTAATGGGTGAACTAAACTTCTTTCTTGGATTGCAGGTGAAGCAAACGCCCAAAGGCATGTTCATAAATCAAGCTAAATACACACTGGAGCTGTTAAAGAAATTTGGGATGGCTGAAGCGAAACCCCTATCCACTCCGATGGCCACAACCACGAAGTTAAACAAAGATGAAAATAATAAAACAGTAGATCCTACATTGTTTCGAGGTATGATCAGATCACTACTGTATCTCACCGCATGCCACCCTAACATTCAATTCAGTGTTTATCTATGTGCTCATTTTCAGTCATGTCCTAAAGAGTCTCATCTGTTGGCTGTAAAACAATTTTTTTCAATATTTAATTGGCACACTAGACTTTGGCTTGTGGTTTCCGATCGGCAGCTCATTTGATTTGATTGCATATATTGATGCGGATTATGCTGGATGCATTGTTGAACGTAAAAGTACTAGTTGGTACTATCAGTTTCTTGGTGGATGCCTAGTTTCATGAGCCTTCAAGAAACAACATTCAGTAGTAGCCTCAACGGCCGAGGCTGAATATGTAGCCGCCGGAAGTTGCGGAGCCCAAGTACTTTGGATCAAAAATCATTTGCTTGATTTAGATGTTGAAATGAAATGTGTTCCAATCCTGTGTGATAATACTAGTGCAATCAGTTTGTCAAAAAATTCTGTTCAACATTCAAAGACAAAGCATATTGATATTCGGCATCATTTTCTGAGAGATCATGTAGGAAAAGGGGTCTTTGAATTGAACTTCATTGACACACACAATCAGCTAGCTGATATTTTCACAAAACGCCTAAACCAAGATCAATTCAGCAAGATAAGAAGAGAACTTGGCATGTGCAAGGGTGAGAGCGTACATACATAGGTCTGTACTTAGGGTAAGGGTTGCACTTATAGAAACTCATATGCATAAAGGGTAGATTAACATGCATATTGTATTTACTTATTTTCAATGCCTTGTGTGTTCATATACACTCCTGCATGCTTCAATGTATTTATACATATAGCCCTCCTTGAAATTTTTTCTAAGGCCAGATATCCCTTGGTTAAATAAATGTTGACCCAATGATGCTGAACCTAAGGCACCTTCTGAGGGGGAGTTAGAGAACTTTCCTAAAAAATCCCATCTTCTCTTCTTATCTCTACTTCCTGATGTTGGTTCCATTTAGATGGTCGGATGATGGTGGTAATATATATAAAAAAGAAACAAAGAAAAAGAAACAAAAAAATGGAATTTTCTGGGCTAGGTCGACTACAACGGTCGGCCGCTGTCCCCGTTACGGTCGACCGGTGGCGGAGAATCGGTCCGGCCTAAGCATCAACAGACCCTTCTAGTTAGGGGATTTAACATCCCAATCTCTCATTCTAACACTCCCCTTCTCTCTCCAACATATTTTCCTAACCCTAGAACACCCAAACTCCATCTCTCAAACCCAAAAATCTCATCCCCCTTCAATCCGCACAAGATCCGGTCGGTTCGTCACCATTTCGGGACGACATCTCCGCGGCCGTTCGTGCGAGTGTGAAGCTCTTCCCAGGCTTCCAGGTTGTGGAGAAGGCTATTGCAAGCCCTTAGAGTATTTTTTGGTCCATCCTCACTCCCCAGGGTTGAGATTGATCTTCAAGGGTTTCCACATAGGGTTCTCTAGTTCAGGATGCCGCCTCGATAGAGTTCTTAGCGCTTTGCCCAAGGGGAACCCCATGGTCAGAGACAAGAGGCCCAAGCTCATCCACCACAGCGGGCTCCCGCACCTCCGCGAGCACCTCGGTTGCCTCCACGGCCCATTATCGACCCTCATTTGGTCGACTTCAACGAGGTGAACGAGATTTTGCCCGATTTATGTGCTGTCTTTGAGATTCAACCAGGTTGCATTGATTTTATCACTAGATATACCCGATATTAACCCAATCTAGTGCAACAGTTTTATGGAAATTTGGTCGAAAGAAATGAGGAATTATGTACAGTTGTTCAAGGTGTTGAGCTTCATATTACTCCGGATCTGTTTGAGCACAGCTTAGGAGTTACGGCTAGAGGAGCCGACATGGTTTTTGGTCATGGTGCTGTTGAGGAAACTTTTCTTGCTATGACCAGTTGTGATTACGTGCATGGTGTCAGCAACTTAATCGTATTGAATGCAAATCATTTTCCACCATTGCAGCGTATATTGCACCATTTGTTTACCTCCCTCATTTATCCAAAGAGTGGCAGGAGAAATGAAGTGACAGAGGTTCACAGGTTCCTATTTTGCAATGTTATGAATGGGATTCAAGTCAACATGGGTCGCCTCATGACGACTCTAATTGGAACCTGTCGAACCAATTTATGAAGATCCTTGCCCTATGCTTCACAGTTGACCGGCATATTCATCTATGCTGGGATCAATTTGGCAAATGAACAGTTCATTTATGTTCGACTAGATGATCTATATAATAAGCATAAGATCTTTACAGATTTTGGATATTACTATGGTCCCGATGGTGAGTTATGCTGGGATGTGCCTGTTTATGGAGAAGAAGTTGACAGTGAGGAAGAGTATGAACAAGAGCAGCAGCAGGCTCAAGGGGAAGCCCCCCCCTCCAGTCCAGGCAGAGGATCATCCTCTTCTACCTTCACCTCATCATATGGATCCAGAGATGCCTCCCCCACCACAGTTCTTTCGTGGGGAGTCTTCTACTTAGGGGACTGGACAACACTCTTGGGCATACTATGAGACTCTTGACAAGCATCTTACTGGGATAGAAACTCGAGTGGATACCTTTGGGGATCGACTTTCTACCTTTGGGGATCACATAGAGACTATGGGTAATGTGATTGACACTATGTCAGGTCACATAGATCCCTTCTCCACGATTTTGGACACTCTCTCCACTCAGGTGACCACACTCTCCACCCATATGACTACCCTCACAGACAGTGTTACTGATTCTAGCCAGGCCTTCCACCTCACGAACTTGACACTTCTTGGAATGCAGCGCCATGATGTGGCCCGTGACATCTCCATTGGCCATATTCAGGATCGTCTTCAGCTTCAAGACCATTCTCTTGAGGACATCCGCCGCTGCCTTGGATATCAACCTCCTCCTCCAGAGGATCAGCCTCCTGCAGATGACCCATGAGGATGTTTCTTTTGCTTCCTCCTTCTAGACTGTTGTACTTCGGTCTTGTGTCTTTTGGGTCCACTTTTCATTTATCTTATCCTTCTTTGATGATGCCAAAGGGGGAGAAGTAGTTATGCAGGGTCTTATATAGTTTATGCATGCATTATCTTATGTTCTGTATGAATGATCATTTGTGAGAGCAGCTTGTGAGTCATTGCATTTTATGAGTCAGAGTTTTGCATTTCCCTTTGTCATGATGTCAAGAAGTCTTGCATACCAATGTACCTTGTAATGAAATGATGAAATGAATGCAATTGGTATTTGATATCACATGGTTGGCTATTGTCTCTCATTTCCTATCTATTTAGCAAATAAAGTGTTGCATGGCTTGCGTTGATTTGCCTAAAGAAATGTTTTTTTTGGTTTAATCACCTTGTGGACTATTGGTCATGCTTAGTTACAATTTGCTTAAAGGCATGCCAATGCACTCTTGTAATCTAGAGTTTTGTCATCATCAAAAAGGGGGAGATTGTTGAGTCTCTCCAGATGATTTTGATGATAACAAAACCCCAGTATTACAACCTAAGTAATAACTTGCTTAAACCACTCTCAAAGCCATCCTTAATCAAGCAAATGCCTAAATCTACCATGCTTCAAGAAATGCCCAGGCTAAGTTCAACCAACTCATATTGATTGGAACAAGATGTAGTCATAAAATAAATTGTTCACAGATTATGATTTATTGGCTAGCTCTCTAAAACTACAGGTTTTCCAGACTAGTGGTCGACCGCCAGACAGGGCCCAGTCGACTGGTTTTCCCAACGTTGCAAGGCTCAATCTCTGTAAAATTCCTGTCGACCGCCCCCCTATGCCCGGTCGACCGCCAGCTTCAAAGCCTCCATTGTTGACTTGTTTTTCTCCACGAGACTGAAGCATCCATCAATGGTTTTTTAATCCCAAAAGTCTCCAGACATCCCTGGAATTGTGGATCTGTGTCTTGGCTTGTCCTAGACCATCCAAGTTATATAAAAACATCTCTTAGGGAAAGAAACCCTAATCACCAAGGGGAAATCAAAGGGGGCTGCTAAGGGGGAAAGAGGGCTGCTAAGGGAGCTCCGTGAACAGTGCTGCGTCCAAGATTTCTTCATCCAATAGCAAGCTTTTCAAGATCATCTGCAAGTTATTCAAGTGAAGATCAAGCTGAGGAGCAAGCTTCATCCAAAATAATCTTCATCCACTAAGGGGGAGCTTTAATCTAAGTTTTCATTTTGTGTTTCTCCTTACATTTTTCATCAAGCTTCAAGTGTATGTTCTTGTAATATCTAAACACTTGTGTGTGTGTGGATATCCACAGATCCGTGTGTGTGTGTGTGTATGTGTGTGTGTGTGTGTGTGTGTGTGTGTGTGTGTGTGTGTGTGTGTGTGTGTGTGTGTGTGTGTGTGTGTGTGTGTGTGTGTGTGTGTGTGGTTCTTCTCATCTTCACATGTCTGTGTGATTCGGTGCTTGTGCACCTTCGTGGGAGTTTTGAACTCCACACGAGTGTGTGTGTGTGGTTTGATCTTTTAATCCTTTACAAGATAGTGTGTGAATCCTCACAGTTTGTAAGGGGTGGACGTAGGTTTCCGTTGTTGCATCCGAACCACCTAAAAATCGTTGTCTCTTGTGGGGCTTGTTCCTTGTCTTCGACCTCCAATTCTGCTCTAGCATATTAGCATATTGCATCTGCTAATTTCTTTGTTTAGATCTAGATTAATTGATCATTCTCTAATAGATCTCTGGTATATCAAAAGCTGGGTTCGGACTGACAAGGTTAGTCTTGTCGGGAAGATAACACATTGCGTGAGAGAATCTTCATATTCGTAAACTCCGCCTAGTACCAAAGAGCTATTGTGGTGGTGATTTTGATAAGATCTATTTTGCTCTGCATCAGATCTAATTTGATAATTGCTATTTCATCATACAAACTCCAAATCAGTTAAAGTTTTCTTAAAATTTATCACCCAATTCACCCCCCTCTTGGGTGTCATTGATCGCGGGACTTTAGATAATGTTGGTGAGATTGAACTGGAGATTGAAAGGGTTATCTTTGAAAAGAGGGATTAGATTGGGTAGATGGACCTTGCTGAGATTTCCAAGAAAAAATGGGATGATTTCGCCAGCCTGGATTATAGGTGTTGGAATAAGGATCGTATGTAGTTTTGGTCACACCCTGAGCAGTAAAGATCTATTCTTGGATAAATGGGGGAAGCTGGGCCGCAGTGGGGCAATCAGTAACATCATGATCAGGGCTAGAACAAAGAGTGCAAATATCTTCATGATTGGGAGCTGAGAATGGTTGAGGTTGAGGAGCTGAAGAAGAAGGTTCCTTCCTAGATAACAACTGATCTAGCTTTAGAGCTACACGATCAACCTTATCTATCTTCTGCGCCAACAAATCCATTTTGTTAAATTTCTGAGTCAAGGTATTTATGTCATCCTATTCTCACACTCACATTGGCTTTTCACTTCATAAAACCCACCCCTCTTAGCCAGCCCAATCATTCTCTCATAGGACAAGAGTGAGACATGACTAATAGAATTTTCACTAAGCATTTCAAATAAATAATATGTCTCATCTTCGCTCTTACTCATAAATGCTCCCCCACATGAAGCATCTACCATTTGTCTATAACTGTCTGTCAATCCCTCATAGAATGCCTGGACAATTTGCCATTTTGATAATTCATGGTGGGGGCGTTTCCTTAACAAATCTTTCAATCTATCCCACGCCTCATGAATTTGTTCCCCAGGGTTTTGTATGAATCCAGTAATTGCTCTCCTCATGATATTAGTTCACCCTATGGGATAGAATTTCTTTAAAAATTCTTTTTACATTTCTGCCCAAGTGTCAATTGATCTACCTAAGACTCCTAACAAATATTTGGCTTAGTCTTTGAGAGAGAATGGAAAAAGAGTCAACCTGAGAGCATCATCAGAAAACTTTGAATTTTAACAGTTGAGCAAATCTGGAGGAACTCATCAAGATATCTGTAGGGGTCCTCTTTGGTATGGCCATAGAAAGATGGCAACATTTGAATGGTTCTTGATTCGATTTCATATTGGGCTGCTTGATTTTGAGGTGCTTGGATATAAAATGAAGGTTGGTATTGATTTGACAAGAAATATTCCATCATTTGCTTGGGAGCGACTTGTTGAACTTGTTGTTGATTTTGGTTGTGGTCCGCCATGAGGTTAGGTTGATGGTGAGTTCTAGAGTGCACTAACCTCTCAATCTCTCCTATGGGTCCTAGCAGAGGTGGGTGTAGGGATCTCCTACCTTGCATGCAATGCAAAAAAAAGGGCCCAAATGGAGAGTTGTTTTGTGTATTTTTGGTTTTTTATTTTTTATGATGCAAATGCAATAACAACTATATGAATTATGAAAAAATGATGGTTTTTTTCAAAAGAGGAATCGGGACCTGCTACCAAGTTGGTTTACCGGTCAGGTAAGAGGTGGGGTTGTGGGAGGCTCCCCCTACTTTCTTAGGGACCTAATTAAATAACCACAGGTCCGCTTATGGCGTTTACCGTTGTCCTCTAGCCTTAGACACCAGTTTTTCAAAATAGCAACAAGTTCTAAAACTTCTTTTTTTTAACCTTCTAAAGGTAATCTAAGTCTAGGGTGCTTCTTGGTACAACCTGCCTAGCTTCCGTGAGGGAATCCACAGGTGCGGGGACTTATGGAGGTCTTGGAAAAAGAAATTCCACTCTAAAGAGACGGAGTGCTCAATGAAGGGTCCTTCCAAATCTAAGAGAGGTGTGTCTATGTTGCCCTTAAAAAGGGAAAATAGAGAAGAAGAGAAAGGAGAAGAAGAGGAAGATGATGATTTTTTCTCTTTTTCTTTCAAATGATGCAAATACATAGAACAATGACTAAACTAGATGCAACAATGCAAGCAAGAGATATGAAAGTATGATGCCATGAAAATATTTTCTATTTTCCTTTTTTTAATTTTTAAATTTCAGAGAGTTATTTTCTTATTTTTTTCAAAAAGAGAGATAGGTAAAAGATAAATAACAACTAAAAATACTAAACAATATGAAACCTACATAAGAATAAAGCCTAAAAGCATGCTTTCTGTATTTTTCTGGTTTTCTGATTTTTTATATTTCTCATGATTTTTTCTTTTCCCCATTTTTTAAAAGAAGAAGAGATGAATAAAAGAAAATCATGAACTAAAAATATCAAAAAGTAGGTAAATCTACTGAAAAATAAGGCCTAAAATCATGTTTTTGAATTTTTCTAGATTTTTGATTTTTTTTAGATTTTTATGGAATTTTTTAGATTTTTGTGAGCTTTTTCAGAAATTAAAAAAAATAGAGCATGTACCTACGTTTATTGACCTTTAGCGACGCTTGATTTTTCAAGATTTTCCGAATTCCAGAATTCCTACTCCCTTTAGTGATAGATACAGGCTTTCAGCGACACTTCCTGGCTTTTGCAATAGGTTATTTCCAATGAATATCTAGGTCCGAATTTCCTTCTTCTTTGATTTTTTTGATTTTTTTCTTTTTCATGTAAAATAAAACCAGAAAAATTAATATAGAAATATATATACCAAACACAAGAATACTTAACTATAAAAAATTATTTTATCTTCCCGACAATGACGCTAAAAATTGATGCACACAAACTCGTCGTTAAAAGCCGTGTCAAAATTTTAAAAATAAACCGAACTCACTCACTAAAACGATATAAAATCTAAGTAGAGTGATAAGTACGGGTTGATCCCATGAGGAAGAAATATTTCTTTTAAACAAGTTGAAAAAATTCTTATGTTTTGAAAACCAAAATTTTGAGTGAGTTGAGAATAGAATTTGGGAGGAGATGGAAAGAGAAGATAAATAACAATTGCACAAACTCAAATTTTATTACTAATGAAGAGTACAACTCTATGAGAAACAAAAAATACAACTTGATGTAAACTAATGAAAAAGAGAGAAAAATAGAAGCCAAGATAGTGAATGGCGCTGCCAAATCGCCGTGCCGAGCCTTTGAAGAGATCGCCCCGCTGTGGAGATAGACACCGCCCTTAGAGCATCAGAGGAAGAACATCCGCCTTTGGGATATTTAGATGACAATAGAGGGGGGGAGATAGATAGATGAAGAAGAGAGTTTTAAAATCAATGAAATAGAAATAATAAAATGAGATGAGACTAGAAATAAAATAACTTTAAAACCAAAGAATTAGAAGAAGTGGTAAAAATAAAAGTTGAAGATCAGAGGAAGAGAAAGAAGTTTTGTGAAGAGTGTAGAGGGATAAAAAGCTCAGAAGATGGTGAAAATTGGGGAAGAACAAAAGTGGTCTGCGTGGATGAACAGTAACTGTGCAAAAAAATTAAACTGTGGAAAAATAAAAATACCTTAAAAATAAAGAGGAATTAGAGGAAGTGGTAGAAGAAGAAAATCTACATCTTCAAGAGAGGAAGAAAGTTCATGAAGAGTGCAGAGAGAAAAGAAGAGTAAAAGGATATGAAAAGGGAGGAAGAACATAAGGTAACACCTCGGATGAATAGTAAAATCACAGGATAACAACTTGAACAATGTAAAATAAATTAAATATGGAAGCGATTTAGAGGAAGTGATAGAAGAAGAAAATGTAGAACACTTAAGAATGAAGTAGTTTCATGAAGATAAGAAATTAAAACTCAGAACAGAAAAACATGTAAGAAAGGGTCTAAACTCTTAAAAACACTAATAACAACAATAGAAACCCACAAAGTATCCACCAAAATCTCTCAAATAAACTCTCTCTACATACCTCTCTTCTCCTGAAAAAAAAACACCCTCACATCAACAACAGAAGTCCATTTTATAGGGCCAAAATAACCCCGTTCCCTTCCATGTGAACACCCTTTTTCCCTTTACAGCTTTTGTTGAAACTAAAAACCCACCATACATTTTCTTCCCTTCTTTCCTCTCTCTCGCATGAGCCTGCGTGTTCGCCAGCCAACCGCCCGCCTACGCGTTTGACCTTCCCGCTCCTGCCACGTCGGCCGCCCACTTCGCTAACCTCACGCTGAATGCGCTTGAAGCCATGCAAGCCCACCATGACCTGCATGTCGCGTGAGCCACGCGCTGACGCTAGCGTTGACCCGTCACCGCCGAAGCTGATCGCCGGCCATCGCCCAGCGCCTTCGAAGCCGCATCGTCGCCCGTGCGAAGTGCGAAGGTGGCATAACCGCTTCACCTTGGCCCGCCATCGGCGCTATATATATATATATATATATATATATATATATATATATATATATATATATATATATACGCAAGTTGCTTCTCTTTTTTTGTTTTTTATTTATTTTATTTTAAACAAGCCCATGGGCCTTTGGCCCATTTGTACTTTCCCCCTTTTTTTCTTTTTTTTTCGACCTTAATGGACTTTTGCCCACTTATCTTTCTTGCCATCATCCTCTTCGTGCCTGCAAAATAAGCGAATTTATTTATTAAAATTGACTTAATTCTATCAAACTAAATATTTTGATCTTGGTTGAAATTAATTCTGATAAGTGCATATTTATTAATATTAAAACTCATAAAAAGTATGCATATCATAAATTAACTCCTAAAAATGCACACTTATCACTAAACGACGCACAGGCGTCAACACAAACACTCGGAGATCAAATCTCTGAACACTCACATAAGATATTCGTTCGGAATTTAATGAAACATGGACAAATAGATACAATAAACTCAAAAAAAAACTCTGGAGATTGAATCAAATAAGATATAGCATGTATGAAACTCCCCCTTCTAGGAATAATCTGGCTCTTCTTGGCTCATTATCGGATAGTCACGATTTCGGCGTCATCTTGCTCCTCTCATCATTCCGCTCCCTTTTCTCTTCTATCACGAGCTCCAAAAACTTCTCCAAGTAGATCAAAACCTCCTTGCAAGAGCTCCTCCTTCTTTTCCCCCTTTTCTTCTCCATTTATCCTTGCTTCAAAAGAGGTTTAACCTATGAATTTGAACCTGCAAAACATGATAAAGCAAGTGGTTAGATGACAATCAAAATACTTGCATCAAGGATGGCACTTTCAACTTGTTCACTCAAAAATACTTCAACGAACCCACGTAAACATGTATTGGACTTCTCATTTCAACCAACAAAAACATATTACACCAAGTGACAAGCTTTTGTTATGATGAACTCAAATCTTTTAATCATCCAAATATAAAGACATGGGAGCTCAACCATTCAATAACATTCTTGTATCTACATAACCTTCAACATCAAAATGCTTCAACATGCACATATAGACAATCATGCCAAATGCAAAGGCATGCACAGAAGCATTGGAACTCATTCATTCAAATGACATTCTTGTTGATAAAATTAGCATTTATGAAGCATTGTTTTCATGAGGAGCATTGTTATAAACATGGGACCTTCAAGTCACATGCATCACATACATCAATATGCATTCATGCAAACATATTTTTTTATGTAAAATCATATGCATCACATGCATCTCACACATATGCATTTATGCATTCATCCAAGCATGTTTCCACAAAATCAATCTCATCTAGAACATAACTCCATAGCCACAAAGATACATATTTCATAGAGAAATGTTTCCATGATCTCACACAGACATAAAGTAATGTTGTCATCAAAATCATAAACATAGCACAACAATCTCCAGCTTTTTGATGATGACAATACTTTATGACAAATGATTCCTCTCACCTTGGCATAATCAAAAAGTGGGGCATTTGTGAGAAATAGAGCATTCAATTTCATGAGAGCCACAACCGATATCAATTGTAAGGAACCAAAACACCACTTCTTAAAGATAAAACATCAAGTATGATAGATATGCACTTTAAATTTTCCATTCAGAGCTTCCAGCTCAACAAGAGCATCATGGATCAAAGTTTCATGCATATTCACATTTCTAAGCACACAGATCTCTCCCCCTTGGTCAACAATAAAAAGCAGACAGAGGAGGATAAATGCAATGAAGTGATGATCATGCAAGGAATGAAATGCAAGCATACAAGCATTCTTTATGGACACACAAATACACACATATATAAGATAAATCTCCCTTAGGGAGTGGGATAAGAAAAGTGTAATGAATTCAAAAGCTAGAAGCATAGCATGAGCCATAACTAAGAGGGTTGTGCTTGTACAAAGAGTTTGTATTACCATGTATAAAGACAAATTCAAAATATATGCCCAAAACATAAACTCCATGAAGTGCATGTGCTCACAAGTGTGCATTGAATCTGAAACATAAAAATACACAGAATTTATAAATACCACTAACCGATGTCTTTTCCCTTTACAATTTCATTTTGGATTGTCGACTATCGATAGCTTCACACAACCCCTTTTTTGTTTCTAAAATTAGACTTCACTATTGTACGCGAGTCTCCTCATGTGTCTCAATGGGGATTCCCGGTTACTAGGATCCATCATTCTTTCATTTTTCTTGTGAAAATTTATTTCACCATTTCACACAAGTTTCTTCATTTGTTTCAGTGGGGATTCCTGGTTACTAGAATCCACAATCCACTTATGGATAATTTTTGTAGGGGCAGACAGCTTTTTCCTCACGATTACTCCTAATGTCCATGTAGAGTTTCCAGTATCATGTAAGTGTTAGAAATAATTTCTAAAATCTTTATAGTTAAAAGACATTATACACATGATTTTCAAGGTGTAGGGATTTTGTTTCAAGTATATACAGTGAATCATGCAAGAGACATGAGAATTTCTCCCCCTGAGTAAATGCACTCATCAAATTAGATTACTCCCCCTTAGTGCATGCCAGGTAATACACCTAGATTGAATCAGTGCGACATTTATTTAACAAGGAGTGTAAGGCCTTAGAAACTTTCAAGAAAATACTTTGTAAGCTATGTGCAACCACATGCAGGGATTTAACAATATACTCATGCAAGATGACATGCAAACACACATGAGTCAGAATATGCAACATGTAGATGCCAGTGTATGCAAGAGTGTGAATGATATGCAAAAGTATCAATGATTTGATATGATATGCTCTGTATGCATGAGTATGCAAACAGATGAAAAACAATCATTGCAATTCAGTGAAATCTCACGACCTTGGCAAAGCAACTATGCCACATTCATTGAATTTAAACTGAGTCATAACCATGATCATTCAAGGCATTGTTCAGAAATTTTTGCCCTTTCGAAACAAGAAAGAGTTTCAATTGATACCAATTGTAAATTAAGATCATTGCAAATCAAGGCAAATTGATTTCATCAAAAGCAATGTTTCCTCATAAGCCAAACATTTTAATTTTTGAATTTTGATACTAGGCGGAGAACTTTGATCCGAGGATCACCTCACACATAGTGATAGCTTTCTGACAGACTTAATCTGTCATTTCACATATCACATTTGATATACTAAAAATTCATTCAATGAGACCTTGTATGACTTGTGAAGAGATGCAAATAAAACATAACAGAGTAGTAGAAGTAAAAGCATCAAAATCACCAAGTTTAACAATAAGGATAAGCAAGGTCGGGATTTTACCAAATGAGTGTGCCTTGTTCCTTTTTATTGGAACCCCTTTTATTCTTTCTTTCCTCAAGGAACACCTGCATAGAAATCAACCTATTCGACAGATTTAGGCACCCAAGTCTTCTTGGGTCCCTGATGGTAAGTAGAATTACTACCAGAAAACTTCCACATTTTCATTACTTCAACATCATCATTTTTCATGATTTTGCAATCCTCAATCACGTGACCATAGTTTCCACAATAGAAACAATGAGGAGGAGAAGCAACTCTAGCAAAAGTCTTCTTTGTACAAACAAAAGTATTTTCAAAAGCATTCCTTCTTCTATTTTTAAAAGATCTAGATTTAACCAAATTAAATCTAGCATTCACCCTAGAAGCATGAAAGTCATTATTTTTCGTTGACCAACAATCTTTCACTACATGACTGTACTTCCCACAATGAAAACATCAAGGAGATGTGGGTATATGGAATGACTTCCCATTATTTGCATGAGTGTTAGCATGAGAAACATGTTCATTTCTGAAGTTTCTTTGAACACGAAACTTAACTTTTATGACATGAAAATCATCATTTTGTTTCACCAAACAATTTTTCATTACATGGCCAAACTTACCACAATAGCGACAAGAAGGATTTCTTTGTCTCTTGAAAATATATTTATCTTTGCATGCACTTAGATCATCCTTTCTCATGACAACACAATCATCCATAACATGTCCCGATTGACCACATTAAAAATAACTCAACTTAGAAGTTTTTGGAACATGACCATGTTTCATGTGACTATTGCAAGCATCAAATCTTTTGTTGCTAGGTTGAGACTAAATTTTATAATTTTATTTCTCAACAAATGATGCATTTGAAATATTGGAGGAACATGATGCATGCACAAAAGCTGTTTGCGTTTTTAGACCAAATGCTTTCTTTTTAGTGGGTTCATACCCAAGTCCTTCTTTTTCGAAATTTACCTTGGTCCCCAATATTTTCTCCAGATTATCTTTCCCTTTGACAAATTTGGACAGAGATGCATTCAAATCAACGATTTTAAATTCAAGAGATGAAACATATAATTCATAGCTAGCTATCTCATCTTTACAGGAAATAACCTTTTCATTCAATGTGGCATTGATGGTTTTGTGAGTTTCTATTTTCTATTTTAATAGAGTCACATTTTCAGATTCATGAACAACCACCGACTTACCTTTTTCAAGAGTTAGCATTCTTTCAGACATGGTTGTGTTCAATTGTATCAGCTTTTCATTTTCAGATTTTAACAATGTATTTTTTTGTTCAAAATTTTTAAAACATTTCAAGCTACCTTCAAGTAAAGAAATTTGAATTAGCATGGTACCGTTTTTCTTTTTCAGATCTTCATTTTCATCTATGATGCTCTTGCTATCAATTTCAGAATCAAGTAATTTCTCAAACATTTTCTCATCATCATAAAGAGAAGCTAATTTATTTCTTAAGCTTTCTTCAGATTTCTCAAGCATGAAAATTTTGCACAACAAGGATTTGTTTTGTTCATGCAATTCATGACACTCATTTTCAGAATCCAAAGATCTATTAGATTTTTCAAGCAAATCATATTCTTCACGCATGTCAGAAATATCTTCTTCAAACAATTTTGTTTTGGTTTCTAGAAATTCATTTTGACTTTCCAAACTTTCAATTTTTGATTCTAACAATGTGCAATTTTCACAAGAAATATTAACATGCACATTCTCACTAGTTTTCTTTTTCAAAGTTTTATTTTCAGATTTGAGCTTCTTATATTTTTCATACAAATTAGCGTAAGTTAATTCTCATTCCTCAACAGGAAGCTCTTCAGACTAAGAATCTACCTCATCAACGCTTTCTCCTTGTACCATCATGCATGAATTTTGGACCAGCTCGTCCGGTTCATCTTCATACTTGTGTGCCAATTCATCCCAAAGCTCTCTTGCAGACCTGCAAGAGGAAATATATGACAGTACATCAAACGCAATGTTATCCTTCAGAAAATTTAATGCTCTAAGTTTTTCAGTATTTTTGTTAGCATGCTTGCCTTTCCATTCATTTTCATTTGCATGAATTTTATATGGTTCTTCACTTATAACTCTCCAAACATTAGGCTCATGCAAACCAAGATAAACACACATTTTGTTTCTCCAAGAAATAAAATCATAACCATTGAAACATGGAGGACAAGAAGTTAAACAACTTTCGGCCATTTCGCTCAAGGTTGTCGTTACCTAGGATCACTCTATAGATCGTGAGATCTCAAGACAAATAGAGCAGAGGCTCTGATACCAATTGTTGGGTCCGGGACAACGGCAATAAAGAGGGGGGTGAATTGATTGGCCCTCAAAAATATTAATCCAAACTATTTCAGTCAATTTTGATGAACAATAGATAGATAGTCAATTAATTCCTATGCGCCTAGATGAACAAGGAATAAGATGTAGTAATTTAGATTATGCTCTCACAGCTCACCCGTGTGTGATAAGAATTGATATGACTGTGTGTGAATGAAATGATGTTCCGATGCCTCGAATAGTGAATAACTAAAACAAGAGCATACAAACCACAAACACACCACAAGCAAACCACGTGGCACAAATGTTTTTAAGGTGGTTCGGGATCACGACGGGCTCCCTACGTCCACCCTTCACTCAACTGAGAGAGGCTTCCTCAACACGATACGAATGCAACAAACACGGGGATTTCTCCCCACACACATGAGGTAAAAACCCCACCACACACACACGGAGCCAAGCTCCAACACACACACACGTAGGGCGACGCCTACACAACCACATGTGATTAAACACCCAACCACACACGGGGAACACACCCCAAGTTATGCCCAAACACACACGCGGATATCCTCCACACCAAACGATGCACACGCGTCAACACAAACACTCGGAGATCAAATCTCTGAACACCCACACAAGATATTCGTTCAGAATTTAATGAAACATAGACAAATAGATACAATAAACTCTAAACAGACTCTACAAACTAAATCAAAGAAGATATAGCATGTATTAAGCTCCCCCTTCTAGGAATAATCCGGCTCCTCTGGGCGCGTTGTAAGATAGTCACGATTTAGGCGTCATCTTGCTCCTCTCATCATTCTGCTCCCTTTTCTCTTCTATCACGAGCTCCAAAAACTTTTCCAAGTAGATCAAAATCTCCTTGCAAGAGCTCCTCCTTCTTTCCCCCTTTTTCTTCTCCATTTATCCTTGATTCAAAAGGGGTTTAACCTATGAATTTGAACCTGCAAAACATGATAAAGCAAGTGGTTAGATGACAATCAAAATACTTGCATCAATGATGGCACTTTCAACTTGTTCACTCAAAAATACTTCAATGAACCCACTCAAACATGTATTGGACTTCTCATTTCAACCAACAAAAACATATTACACCAAGTGACACGCTTTTGTTATGATGAACTCAAATCTTTCAATCATCCAAATATAAAGACATGGGAGCTCAACCATTCAACAACATTCTTGTATCTACATAACCTTCAACATCAAAATACTTCAACATGCACATGTAGACAATCATGCCAAATGCAAAGGCATGTACAGTAGTATTGGAACTCATTCATTCAAATGGCATTCTTGTGGATAAAAGTAACATTTATGAAACATTGTTTTCACGAGAAGAATTGTTATAAACATGGGACCTTCAAGTCACATGCATCACATACATCAATATGCATTCATGCAAACATGTTTTCTTATGTAAAATCATATGCATCATATGCATCTCACACATATGCAATTCTGCATTCATCCAAGCATGTTTCCACAAAATCAATCTCATCTAGAACATAACTCAATAGCCACAAAGATACATATTTCATAGAGAAATGTATCCATGATCTCACACACACATAAAGTAATGTTGTCATCAAAATCATAAGCATGACACAACAAGACTTCCGTAAGTCTACGCTTGCCTTGGATTCCCTCAAGGCAGTCGAGCTGGTTGTACCCTAAAAACCCTATATCTTGAGTCACAGTCATGTCCCTCTGAAGAAACATGACGAACTAGCCCTCATAGAGAGCTGTTTCTGGCCTCTTTTGAGAAATTAGTCACGTTCTAGAATCAGCATCCAGGAAAGTAGACGCCAATTTGAATGCGCGACAGAGTGCACGGACACCACTTCTTCGTGCTTATAACTTTTTCCCAGAATGAGCGACCACAGTGGTGGACGTTAATTCTGAATTGGCAGCTGTAATACCCCGGTTTTAAAAATTTGATTGAAATGAATGAATTTTGGAATTTAATATTTAATTCCTTAGTAAATAGAACTAGTGAAATTTCAACTACCTTATAAAAATCTAGAGAAATGGTAAATTGGTAGAGGATGATTTATTTAACAACTTTGGCTTCTGTAGCCAACGCATCATAAGGGCCTAGTCTGGTCCTAGGGAGAGCGCCCGAAAAGTACTTGTGCCCATGGGAGTTTGTAATGACAAGGTGAGACATTGCACCGAGTGCATGACTAGCGTGATGTCTACGACAGAAATATCTTGTTATCTCTTGTTACTTGATCATGCTTGACTTGTTTAAATTACTTTATGATGGACATTTCCTCATTACAATTTCCTGTTACACTTGTTACATGTTAATCTTGTTGAAATTCAGATCTCTTATATTTTCTTGACCTTGCAAGATCTTTATATTGCGTTGTTTTTCTTCTGTATCGTCATTTCTTTTCTTATCATTACATATGAAAATGGAAAAATTGGTTAATTACGTAAACTTGCATGTTATTATCTACTGAGCGTCAGCTCATAGTTGTTGTCTTCCCCCCCTTTCTAGGAAGTTCAGGTGACGATGCGCATACCGATGGGGAGGGGCAGGAGTGATATCTATGAGTGTACCAGTTCTAGATGTTGAGTTGGCACAGTTATCCTAGTCTTAGTTGTGCCTTAGAGTGTGTTTAGCTTCAGTTATGATATTATTGTTAGAGTTGTATTGCCTCAGTTTGTATTAAGTTGGTTTAAGGTTATTGTACTAGATTTGGAATGTTTCTTGATCAATAAGTTATCTCTCTTCATAGCACTTGTGTTTAATGCTTAGTTTAGCATATTAATGTTATTTCTAGCTATTTCTGACTGTACGTTCTGATATTCCGCGTCGGGGCGTGACAGTTTAGGTGGTATCAGAGCCCTAGATTTCACATTCCTAGGTTTCCTAAGTTCTAGGGGTCTAAGTGATGATTTAGGACCCATAACCTTGTTATAAGTCTAAGAACCCAACCTGGTGAGATTTGGGTAGAAACTTGGGTTAAGTTCATACCTTAATTGTGATATTATCAATTTTTAATGAACCTAAATAATATATTCCCCGTGTAGGCCTTTGCAATGGCAGCGGATCACGCAGAATGGAGGAACTTGCAGCGCACGGTTCAAGGCCTTACTCAAGTTTTGCAACAAGTGGCCCAAGCAGGAACTGTAAACCATGGCACTGGTGATTTATATCGGAACTTTCGAGGGATGAATCCGCCGAGATTTGGTGGCTCGACTGACCCTGATGAAGCCGAGCACTGGCTAGATGAAATGGGAAGGATGTTCGAAGTAATGCAGTGCAGCAATCAAGAACGTGTCCTTCTATCAACCTTTCAACTTGAACGTGATGCTAGAACATGGTGGGATTCAGTAAAGGCTACACTTGGTGATCAGCAAGTCACATGGGAGGAGTTCGAAGAATTCTTTAATAGCAAATACTTTTCTGATAGAGTGCAACAGAACAAGGCGGCGGAGTTCGCGGCTTTGAAGCAGCGGAATCTATCTGTGGCAGAATATGAAGCTCAATTTTCTCGGTTATCCCGATATGCTACTCACTTGATATCCACGGAGAAGATGAAGGCTAAGCGCTTTCTTAATAGACTAAAGCTACTATATATCAACCAATTGGCACCAATGGAAATCCCGACCTTTTCTGAGATGGTGAGAAAAGCTCAAGTCCTAGAAGATACTTTAGAAATGACGGAGAGAATCCGTGGAAAAAGTGCAAGGAAGGAACAACCAACGGGTTCCGAGAATATCAAACCCGAGTATGGAAGGAAGAGGCCAATTAGTGGGTCTGGTTCATGGAGTGGGTCCGGATCGTGGAAGGGCAAGATGTCGAAACGTGAAGATAAGAAGCCTGGCCCTATTGTTCCATTCAAAGGAGTATGCAAGTATTATGATCGTCCAGGTCACAAGATGGAGGAGTGCTGGCGCAAGTTGGGCGCCTGTTGGCGATGTGGAAGTAGGGAGCATCGTATCCCTGACTGTCCTCTTTTATCTGAGCAAGCTATGCCGGCGAAACCACAAGGCATCAAGAAATAACAAGGCAAGCTCCAAGCTCTACAAGCAGATGAGGCAGGAACCACTGAGGGTGGTGGACTCGTCGAAGGTACTCTTATACTCGACAAGCCAGCATTTGTTCTTTTTGATACTGGTGCTACACATTCATTTATTTCTTGGAGTTTTGCTAAGTCTTTAGCTGTGAAGCCTATTTTGATGGATTCTCCGTTAGAAATTTCAACCCCTATTGGTACTAGATCAGCAATTCAGTATTTCTATCCTTCTAGTAAGGTTATGATTGATGAACAGAATTTTCCAGCCGATTTAGTTTTCATGGACATGAAGGATTATGATATAATTCTAGGTGCAGATTGGTTGGCTAAATATGAGGCAAATGTTCACTACAGTTCTAGCTCTGTGTCTTTTACTAGGCACCCGAGACATTCTCTTGTGGGAGTTAAACACCATAACTCCGTATCACTTATCTCGGCTCTTCGAGCTAATAAGCTGATGCAGCATGGATGTAAAGCTTTTCTAGCCTTTGTCTATGCGACCCCTGAGCAGTAGATTGAGATTAAGGACATTTCTGTTGTCTGAGATTTTTCTGATGTCTTTCCAGAGGAATTACCAGGACTTCCGCCTGAGCGGGAAGTTATCTTTTCTATTGATCTCATTCCTAGCACATCTCCTATTTCCAAAGCTCCTTATCGTATGTCTCCTGCGGAACTAAGCGAATTAAAGCAGCAGTTGATGTACTTGCTCGAGAAGGGTTTCATTCGTCCTAGTACTTCCCCTTGGGGAGCCCTTGTATTATTCATCCGGAAGAAAGATGGTTCGATGAGATTGTGCATCGATTATCGGTAATTAAACCAGCAGACTGTCAAGAACAAATATCCATTGCCGAGGATTGATAAATTATTTGACCAAATAGCGGGAGCTCAGTATTTTTCTAATATCGATCTTCGATCTGGATATCATCAGTTACTGATTAGGGAAGAGGATATCTATAGAACAACTTTCCGCAGCAGGTATGGTCATTTCAAATTTGTCGTTATGCCTTTTGGTTTAACGAATGCACCAGCAGCTTTCATGCAGTTGATGAACAATGTATTTCGACCCTACCTTGATCAATGGGTCGTGGTATTCATTGATGACATCCTGATTTATTCTAAGAATGAAGAGGAGCATGCTGAACATCTGAGGATGGCATTGCAACTATTGAGAGATCATCAGCTATATGCCAAGTTCAGTAAGTGTGAATTCTAGCTGCAAGAGGTGTCCTTTCTCGGACATATCATCATAAAGGAAGGAATTTCTATTGATCCTTCAAAGGTAGAGACAGTGAAGAATTAGGATTAGGCTACCAGTGTGATTGAAGTTAGAAGTTTCCTAAGCCTGGCAGGCTACTACCGAAGATTTATCTAAGATTGCGGTACCTATGATAAGGTTAACCCGCGAGGAGAACAAATTTGATTGGTCAGAAGATTGCTAGCGAAGCTTTCAGACTTTGATGGAATGTTTAACTACTGCACCTGTATTGGCTTTACCTTCTGGTGAAGGAGATTTTTTCGTATACACTGATGCTTCAGGTATTGGTTTAGGCTGTGTACTCATGCAGCATGGGAAAGTGATTGCCTATTCTTCTAGGCAGTTGAGGAAGCATGAAGAGAATTATCATGTTCACGATTTGGAACTAGCAGCGGTGGTATTCGCCTTGAAGATATGGAGACATTACTTGTATGGAGAAACATTCACAGTGTTTTCAGATCATAAGAGTCTGAAATATTTATTTTCTCAGAAGGAACTCAATATGAGGCAAAGAAGATGGTTGGAGTACTTGAAGGACTTCGACTTCTCGATTGAGTATCATCCTGGAAAAGATAGTGTTGTGGCAGATGCATTAAGCCGGAAGCTTGTAGCTAGATTGTCAAGTCTCATGTTACAAGAGTGGAAGTTACTGGAACAATTAGCTAACCTGGACCTTAATGTTGACAATGATCGGGTTATGATTGCACATATGCAACTTAAGCCCGAATTGTTGATGGAAATCAAGTCCTTGCAAGATAATGATCCCGAGCTAGTAGAGATCAAGGGAAGCTTGAGCAGCAGACCTGACTTCATGATGGCTGACGATAGAAGATTGTTATTCCAGGGTAGAACTTGTGTACCTGATGAAGTTGAAATAAAGAACAAGATTCTTGAGGAAGCACATAGATCCAGATACACCATTCATCCTGGAGGCACTAAAATGTTCAGATATTTGAAAAGATCCTTTTGGTGGACAAATATGAAAAGGGAAGTTACAGACTTCGTGAGTAGATGCTTGGTTTGTCAGCAAGTTATGGCTGAACATTTCAGACCGGTAGGAAAATTGAAACCACTCGACATACCCCAATGGAAGTGGGAAAGCATTGGCATGGACTTAATTATGGGTCTACCTAGGACTCGTGGTGGACTTGATGCAATATGGGTGATTGTCGATCGATTGACAAAGTCAGCTCATTTCTTACCCATTAAGTCTAAATAGACAGTTGATGTATTTGCTGCTTTGTATTTGAAGGAAGTGGTAAGGCTCCATGACATACCAGTCAGCATTGTGTCTGATAGAGACCCCAGATTTACTTCACATTTCTGGAAGGGACTGCAAGAGTCTCTGGGTACTCGTCTGAATTTCAGTACTACTTTTCATCCACAGACAGATGGACATACTGAAAGAACCAACCAGATAGTGGAAGATATGCTTAGAGCATGCATGATTGATTTCAGAGGCAATTGGAGTGATCACTTGGCATTAATTGAATTCGCCTACAACAATAGTTATCAATCCAGCATACAGATGGCTCCTTTTAAAGCATTGTATGGAATAAGCTATCGTTCCCCGTTATGTTGGGATGAGGTAGGTGAGAAACAATGGCTTGGACCGGATCTTATTTCAGAATCATCACAGAACATCCGTATTATCCAAGACCGGTTACAAGTAGTCCAATCAAGACAGAAGAGTTATGCCGACAACAGAAGGAGAACATTGGAGTTTCAGGTTGGCGAGCATGTATTTTTAAAGGTCTCTCCTACGAGAGGGATTCAAAGATTTGGCATTCAGGGCAAGTTAAGTCCGAGATATATTGGTCCATTCGAGATCCTGGATAGAGTGGGAGAGGTTGCTTACAGGCTGGCTTTACCGCCTCAGTTGTCTAGCGTACACAATGTGTTCCATGTGTCTATGTTACGGAAATATGTGTATGACCCCACTCACATCATTCAGCATGTGGATTTCGAATTGAAGGAAGATTTGACCTATGAAGAAAGACCTATCAAGATTCTGGACCGGAAACAACAGCAACTTCGGAATCATTCCATACCGATGGTCAAAATTCACTGGAGTCGGCGTGGGACCCAAGAAGCTACTTGGGAGTCTGAAGATACTATGCGGAAGCGGTATCCCAACTTATTCCAGGTGAGCTATCTTATTCCATATTTTTCGTATTTAGTGCAATGAATTTGGAGGACCAAATTCCTTAAGTAGGGGAGGGTGTAATACCCCGGTTTTAAAAATTTGATTGAAATGAATGAATTTCAGAATTTAATATTTAATTCCTTAGTAAATAGACCTAGTGAAATTTTGACTACCTTATAAAAATCTAGAAAAATGGTAAATTAGTAGAGGACGATTTATTTAACAACTTTGTCTTCTATGGTCGACCCAGAAAAAATCTGTAACTAGGTCTAATCCTTGATTTGAGCCCAAAGTGCACACTTACCTAACCTTAACTTAAACCGCGGAAATAGGGCTTAATACTCCATCAAATGAGCCCAAATCGGTGGCAAATGAAAGGCCACGATCTAAGGATCATTTTCCCTCTGCCAATTCATCAAAACCCTAACCCTAAAACGTGTAGTCGACCGAGCTTTGGTGACGTCAACTATTACGGCGCCGTTTCAATCACTCAACTTGCTTCGACGAATTCTCTCAGCACCGAAGGCTCCAGAAGGTGTATGAGCTATAAAAACAAAGCTCTGCAACCCTAGAATCCTTTGGTAGCAGCAGTGGCCGCAGTGGAGATCGATCTAGGGAGATCTCTAGTGATTAGTGGAGACGTGTCAGTGTCCTTTCTTCTTCCTTTCTTCTTCGTTCTTCATCTAATTGAGGTAGGTTATAACGAGCCCAATATAAAGTGTTATATATGGATGGAATCAGCGTCTAGTCCTCTTTCTTTTGAGTCTTAAAGCCCTAAATTCCATTAGGTATCCTGCGTTAATTTAATGGTTTAGTAGAGGCATGTCAGAATTAGGGCAGAACTTGTTCCCCCTTGATTTCAGTAACGATTTCAGGCTATAAATCAAAATTGATTCATGCATCTTGTAGAGTTTTTCATGCTCTTTCTTTTGGTAGTAAAAGCCCCAAATTCCATGTTGTATACTCTTCAAATTTCGTGTTTTATTGTGACCCTTAAAACCCCCGTTGAGGCGGGCAAGGGTTGGTTTAATATGGTTTTTACTATACTTGGACGGTCTTACGATAGACCACATATCCTGCATGAACGGCCATCCCCTAGACCACATAACAGGATGGGTGGTCACTACTTGACCACACATCCAGGGGATGGGCGGCCATGCCCTAGACCACACAACTGGATGGACGGCTCCCAGCTGACCACATATCCCCTGACAGGATGAATGGTCTCCCAGAGACCACATAACTGGATGGGCGGCCATCCAAGTGACCACACATCTAGGGGATGGGCAGCCATGCCCTGGACCGCCCAACCCCTTGGGCGGCCCCCTGAGAACCGCCCAACCCTTGGGCGGTCCGCCCAAGTCCCTTCAGTCCAGAGGTTATCCCTGTTAGCCCGGTAGATATAAGGTCATGCCAGAACCGTTTATCTTTGCAGAAAGTGACTTAGTGTGAGTTCTATTTGATTCATATTAGTGTCTTAATGGATAATTAGTAAACTAGAAACCCATATGATAAGTGGTAAATCATGCAAGTAAATTTCTGTAAAATGCATGCTATTTCATTCCCACATGATCTTATTCATTATCTTTATCATCTTGATTCATCTTTTTGGCAAATACATTAATGTAAATTGTGATCCTTGATAAATTAACATGGAAATTAGGACTAAACTGAATACTAGGTTGCTGGACAGCCATTCTACTCCAGTAGAACGGTTTGACCCTTTGGCGGACTTCTAATAAGTCATTAGCCCCATTAGTTGTGCTAGTCTTGAACTTACCCCTGGACACTCCATCTGACAGACTTACCATCATCTTGGGATCTTTGTATCTCCCTACTAAGAACCTAATGAACCACTAGAACTTCGATTTACGTGACTGAACCGCTGGTTTATAAGTCTTGGATCGAATTGGGCTAAGAGAGGCATGTGCGACCAGTAGTGGAACGCATATCCTCGTAGGCGGCCTAATAACGACCGTATATACCTGGCGTATGCCATTAAGTGTTGGTCGATTAACCTTGATCAATCTTCGACCAAACCTTTAAGCCCTGGACTGACCAATGGACAGTATACTAGGCCCTAGTTTAGTTTTACCCTGTCTTTGGTAGCCGGAGTCCAATAGGGTGATTTCTTAACTTTCTAGCCAAGCCGAGTGGTGCGGCTGGAATATGACCGTTCAAACCTTATGCGGATTCTCTTGGACCGCATATCTTTAATACGGCCTTGTATGGACCGTACATCTTGTTCATGGGTCTTAAGGTCTTCTTTACCTGCACGGCCCAGAACTTACCGTTCATACTTTAGAGCGGCACACTGTCAGCCGTTCATTCTTGACCTCGTGGGCTGAGTATCAGTCCAGCTCCTGTAAGTGCGGCCTAGTGTTAGCCGCATATATCTCTTGAGCGGTTTATGTATGACCATACATCTCTCAGAGATGAGTTTCATCGTGTTTTGTGCTCTTGAATCCAAGGACGGATTAGTCCTTTAAATCTTGAACTTCTGGACAGTGATTCATCTGATTATTTGGACATAAACTTGACTAAATGTCTAGACGGAACTTGGGATCTTGAATCTGATAAATCAATGCCAACGCATCATAAGGGCCCAGTCTGGTCCTGGGGAGAGCGCCCGAAAAGTACTTGTGCCCATGGGAGTTTGTAATGACAAGGTGAGGCATTGCACCGAGTGCATGACTAGCGTGATGTCTACGACAGAAATCTCTTGTTATCTCTTGTTACTTGATCGTGCTTGACTTGTTTAAATTACTTGATGATGGCCATTTCCTCGTTACAATTTCCTGTTACACTTGTTACATGTTAATCTTGTTGATCTTGTTGAAATTCAGATCTCTTATATTTTCTTGACCTTGCATGATCTTTATATTACGCTATTTTTCTTCTGTATCGTCATTTCTTTTCTTATCATTGCATATGAAAATAGAATAATTGGTTAATTACGTAAACTTGCTTGTTATTATCTACTGAGCGTCAGCTCATAGGTGTTGTTTCCCCCCCCTTTCCAGGCAGTTCAGGTGACGATGCACATACCGATGGGGAAGGACATGAGTGATATCTCTGAGTGTACCAGTTCTAGATGTTGAGTTGGCACAGTTATCCTAGTCTTAGTTGTGCCTTAGAGTGTGTTTAGCTTCAGTTATGATATTATTGTTAGAGTTGTACTGCCTCAGTTTGTATTAAGTTGGTTTAAGGTTATTGTACTAGATTTGGAATGTTTCTTGATCAATAAGTTATCTCTCTTCATAGCACTTATGTTTAATGCTTAGTTTAGCATATTAATGTTATTTCTAGCTATTTCTGATTGTACGTTCCGATATTCCGCGTCGGGGCGTGACAGCGACGACCATGATGGACGTCATTTTCTTAGATTTTCTTATGTCTCGGATTTATACAATAAGTCATCCCTACATGAATCTATGTGCTTGAAATCCAAGTTTCGTGAATCTACCTTATCATCTTACAAAGACTTATTCCTTTGGAATTCCATTGGCTAACTATAGTGGATGTCTAAATAAATATTACATGACCCAATGCCTATGCATATAGCTAGGGCTCGATCTGGTCCTGGGAGGAGCATCCGAAAGTACTTGTGCCCATGGGAGTTGATTGATCACGGTGTGGCATTGCACTGAAGTGCATGACTAGCTTAATTTATGACATTCCACAATCTCTTTAGTGCTTGATATTACTTGACATGACATGCATGACTTGCGTGGCCTGACATGGGCAGTACTTGAATGAAATAGCCAATTCTCGTGACTCGACTTGTAAACACTTGCTCAGAACACTTGATATTACATGCTTTTACATTTGATATTACTTGCTTATCTCCCCATGAATTAAGTGCAGTATTCTTGATATTTCGTTTCTCAGTATTCTCTAATGTTCTTGCATAGATGAACATGCCACCTTAATTGATTGGTTAATTACTTAAAGAAATGTCTGGAATAGAGGTATAATTCATACTGAGCGTTCACTCACCCAGCTTCATTCCAACATTTTTCAGGTAACTCGGATAGCGACAACCAATCGGACGGGAATGAGACCAAGTGAAGAGTGTAGAGCTTCCGAATGTCGAGCCGTTGCTGAGTCGTGTCTTGTCGAGTCCTGTCCTTTTATTTAGTCCTATGTCATTTTACCTTTTTGTCATTTGAGTGTAGTTGTGAAACTCGTTAAGGCTTGTAGCCGTAGGGTTATTATGGGTCATTATCTTGTGATTATTTGGATCATTATCATTTTGGAATGTTGATATTACTATGGAAATTTAAATTCTGGTTATTATCTATCTTGCCTTTTTTTGCACTCCGTCTTTGTGTCGAACTCCTTGTTTGCTCTGGTTGACAAGATCGATATAAACTCGTCACGTGTACCGGGTTCCTTCCGCGCTCGGGCCGTGAGATTCCAGACGACCAATCCTACACCGGCAGTTTTGTCTCCGAGTCAGCTTCACACCGAGTGCTCACCCACCCTCATACAACCTCAGAGCTGCTCGGAGGAGTGATTCCCGGTGACCTATGCAATCTGTCCCCGACAAACGGCCAGAGCAAAGTTGCAGAAGCCCTCGCGACCCCATCTCCAAGATTCTAGTCGCAACCTATTGCCCAGGTGACCTCCTGCAAGCCATCTTCTAGTACCATAAAGGAGGGACGTGTTGACCATCGGAGCACCCCATTCCGATCGTCACCCCCGAAGCACGCAATCTATTCGCCCTGTGCCCAGGTTGGACCCCTCTCCACTCTTCTGAAGATTCTTGTCACCTCTAGCCCCGACTGGGATCCCCGTCATTAGCCACGCAAATCTGATTCACAGACGATCGTTTCTACTCTAGTCCTGCCTCTTACTATGTCCGGAGAAGCCCGTAGCTGCCCCATCTTCGGCCTACTACCAGTCATGGCCGGACCGAACAAAGACAGATCAGTCTGTGTATTCAGATCACCGGCAACCCAGGTCATCTCTGGATGTCCCGCGACCCCCACATTGAGCTCCCACATCTTCTCCGGTCGATTCGGCACCAACCTCATGACCGACAGCGCTCGGAGTAGTTCGTGGCATCCCTGGCAATAGCTCTCTATCCTACTGGCCCAATCAAGATAGGGCCAGACCAGATCGTGGTTGCAGACATGTAGCGGCCCTGATCGGACTTCGGATGACTGACAACTCCTATAGAGAACTCCTACCACTCCCCCGGATGCCTAGGACTAGTCTCACCTCCTTCAGAGCTCCGTGGCGTCCGCGGCGCCCTCGTCCTGCGAGTCCAGTCCAGACAAAACCAGCTTCCATCACATTTCCCCACCCCGTGCCTGGCCGGTTGAAAGCCCCTCCCTACGTGGAGGTATACTTTGGTTGTAATTAAGCTCATCCCCACCCCACGATCAACCCTCCTGCGTAAGGTGTAGTTGTGTATTGAGTTTATTGCAGATCATACTTCCCCGACGTAGCATGCAGGTTGCGTTCCCACGCTCCCCCACTCGCCATCATCTCCGACCAGAATCTATTTCTTCAAACCGATTGGGTAAGCGCTCGGTTCCCCACTCCTAGTCATTTCCTTTGCTAATATTGTATCATATTTCTCTGCCCATCGGTTAGTGAGTGAGCGCCCGACCCCACTTACATGTTTGTGATTCCCCACTCCGGCGAGAGTTGAGCGAACCCCCACATAAGCCATGCCCTCGGCGTGCTGGCCGCCCATGAATCGTGGGAATCCTAGCCCTTCCGGGGGTCAGCCTGAGCCATTGCCAAGCCTTAGATTAGTGAGGTCCAGCCTTGGACCCCCCGATCATCCCGGAATTGCCTTCAAGAAAGAGTGTGCACCGTGTGATCGCCTCCGCCAATATCGAGTCCGTTGCTAATTTATGTGCTTGCGAGTCTAGGTCCAAGGTTCATTCGGTCATTCCCCTTGCAATCCAAGGTCGTCTCAAATCACCCCAGGTCTAAATGAATCTAATTCATTAAGAAAAGGTGGCCCTTGGCAGGTTGAGGCGAGTCGACTCACGAACCCTAGAGAAAACCCTGCTTTCCTTTGAAAAAAACAAGCTCTGGAGTCGACTCAAGAGTCTTTTCGAGTCGACTCCACAAGGCATCTGGGTGTTAGTCTTCTACTGCACAATGCTTCGCGTCGACTCCAAATCATTTGGAGTTGACTTCATCTTCCTTGCAAGCGATCCGGCGCCAACCATCGCCAAGCGAGGTGAATCGGCGCAAAGGGGAATCCCTTCTGCGCTGGTTCACCCCATTTTATTGAACCGCTCCTCATCCTATTACTCCGGATCACAGCCCTTCTCATCACCCACGATGCCGATTCAGGCGACCGCTTGAGCTCTCCCGCTGCGCCGCTGTCCTCGCGTCAACTCCAAGCTATTTGGATTCGACTTTCCCCCTTCCTCTTTGCAAGTAACCTGACTCCAGCCTCATTCTGGAGAGTGAATTAGTGCGCCCCTGCACCCATTCACCTTTCACCCTATCCCTCTCTCCATTGCGCTGATTCAATTCCTTGCTGCACCTTTTCTTTCATCCTCCAGCGTCGGTTCATGCCCACCTCTTATCCCCTCCTGTTCTCTTTCCATGCGCCGACTCACTTAGGATTAGGAGCTATCGCCTTTGATGTCTTCCTCTACCTTGAATCGTTGCCTTTATCCATTTGTCACCCTTGTGTTTGTATTTCTCACCATTGAAACTCATTTGTCACCCGAGCCTGCTATTTGTCTCCTCTGTTGACCATTTGTCACCGCTTTAGCTATCCGTCTACTTTGCTACCCATTGGTCTGTGTCGTTAGCCATTTGACACCTTTGGCTATCTATTTGTCACCCATGGGAGCCATTTGTCGGCCTTGGGATCTATTTTCCACCATTACGCATCTTTCTGTGCCGATTCATCACCATACCTTCTAGGTCGACTTTTGTAAGCCCAATTCGACTTCTTCCTTTGTCAACCCATTGATCATCCTTCTTTTTGCCTGACCCACGTTCATCTTGTGAATAAATAATAAGAGTAGTGATAAAGTCAACAATGAACCCATGTGGTGTTACTCTTCATGCATATACATATGCATCTATATGTATATATATATATATATATATATACAGTTATGCATGGTTATTTTTACTGTGTGCCTGCCTATTCCAATTTCCTGATATATCAAATGGTGATCCGCTAAAGGTCAGACCAGGTCTGACCGAAAGCTCTCACTAAGCATGAGGTGACCTCCAGGTCTAAGTTCTCCATCACATATCGGGAATCGCTCTAATAATGGAATAAACTATTACTATGATGCGTGCTTGCGTGTATCTTCAGAGCCAATATCGCATGACGTGCACTCTTCAAACCATGCATTTGTTCACGTTCATTTACCCCGGTGACCTTATATCTTGGCAATCAATCCAGGGTTTTCCCTCTTTTGGAGGGATGTAATGAACGTCATAGCCTTTATGGTATGGTGAACTTCTGGTCTTGACACGGACTTCACAATCGTTTGACCAAGTTAGATAGAGCGCACAATAAGATTGTCATGCATGTGACTGGCACGCCTATCAAACGGATAATAAACACCAACAAATAAACTTATCCAATAAATTATATATTCAATTCCCACAGCAGTTTGCCAGTAGGTCACCCAGGAACGTGACAACTTAAGTAGTCACGTGACTACCTGTTCCATGTCAATGCCCTTGACTCTGGGATTCGAACCTGGGGCTCTAGAAGGTCTTAGGATAGACTTTTTAAACTGGTTCTTATGGTCCAATCAAAAGATAGATCTGAAAAGATCTAAAAGCTGAAAACATTTCTTTTTACAATAGACCAATCAGATCACTTCTCTGGAAAGGTGCTCACACTGGAAGTTCCATTCCCATCATCGGACCAATCAGAGAACTCCTTGGAAGCCAAGTTCTATCCATATTGCCCAGCTATAAATGGCACCCATTCCCCTTGGAAAAGACAGAAGGAAGAAGAAGAAGAAGATTAAGGAGGAAAGAGCTGCTTGTGCGAGTTTCAGATAAGGGTCGGAGTGTTCTTGGAGAGCATCCTAGAGAAAGAAGAAGAGTGTGAAGATGAGAAGGGAGTAGCCATCAAAGATAGGGAGTGAGCTCTGTGTGACTGAACGTGAGGGTTGTTCTTTCAAACTCAACTGGGAGTCTTGAGGCTGTCTATCATAAAAGCTCCCAGATTTTCATCTTGAGCAACATTGTGCCCGATCGTGTTTCTTTTTCTTTTCTTTTATTTTCTACTCAATTTTTTGCTTCTGATATGTCAATAGTGTGTTTTTCCAGCACCGTGCTTTGGGTTGTGTCTTTTGTTGCAAGCTGTAAGTCAGCGGTTTGAGGAGGCTATTCCTCAGTTCAAGCTGTTAGTCATCGAGTGTTTGCAGTCTGATTCCGCTTGTGTGTGTGTGTGTTACTTGCAAGTAGTAACGTGACTGGCATGCATGTGACTGGCACGCCTATCAAATGGATAATAAACACCAACAAATAAACTTATCCAATAAATTATATATTTAATTCCCACAGCAGTTTGCCAGTAGGTCACCCAGGAACGTGACAACTTAAGTAGTCACGTGACTACTTGTTCCATGTCAACGCCCTTGACTCTGGGATTCGAACCTGGGGCTCTAGAAGGTCTTAGGATAGACTTTTTTAACTGGTTCTTATGGTCCAATCAAAAGATAGATCTGAAAAGATCTAAAAGCTGAAAACATTTCTTTTTACAATAGACCAATCAGATCACTTCTCTGGAAAGGTGCTCACACTGGAAGTTCCATTCCCATCATCGGACCAATCAGAGAACTCCTTGGAAGCCAAGTTCTATCCATATTGCCCAGCTATAAATGGCACCCATTCCCCTTGGAAAAGACAGAAGGAAGAAGAAGAAGAAGATTAAGGAGGAAAGAGCTACTTATGGGAGTTTCAGATAAGGGTCGGAGTGTTCTTGGAGAGCATCCTAGAGAAAGAAGAAGAGTGTGAAGATGAGAAGGGAGTAGCTATCAAAGATAGGGAGTGAGCTCTGTGTGACTGAACGTGAGGGTTGTTCTTTCAAACTCAACTGGGAGTCTTGAGGTTGTCTATCATAAAAGCTCCCAGATTTTCATCTTGAGCAACATTGTGCCCGATCGTGTTTCTTTTTCTTTTCTTTTATTTTCTACTCAATTTTTTGCTTCTGATATGTCAACAGTGTGTTTTTCCAGCACCGTGCTTTGGGTTGTGTCTTTTGTTGCAAGCTGTAAGTCAGCGGTTTGAGGAGGCTATTCCTCAGTTCAAGCTATTAGTCATCGACTGTTTGCAGTCTAATTCCGCTTGTGTGTGTGTGTGTTACTTGCAAGTAGTGAAGCCTCACTGATCTAGTGAGGGGTGGACGTAGGTTGCAGGTCTGCAACCAAACAACCAAAAACTGTATGCAGTGGGTTGATCTTGTGTGTTTGACATCTACTCTTCTCCCTCCACTCATGGGTTACAAACTTATCTGCTTACGACATATGACATTTCTCCTCTCCACACACATTTAGTTCTGGGTAGCATTGTGCTCTGAAGATTCACACTCCAAGGACACCTCTAGTGGTTTTGTTGTTGTCCTACTCAAAGACTGATTCTGTATTTGACCAGACTTCTGAAAAAGATCTCTTGTGTTTTTGAGTTAGCTAACTGAGCTATTTTTTAAGAGAGTCGATCTATTCAACCCCCCCTTCTAGATCTACTCCTCTACCTATCATTTGGTATCAGAGAAGGTTCCCCATCATGTGGTCCAACGACCAAGGGAGATCTGAGGGGAATATGCATCGAAGCTTTATAGCTGAAGGCCATTCTGTTAACAAACTACCTTTCTTTGATGATTCTAACTATAGCTACTGGAATAATAGAATGGAAGTTTTTCTTCGTGCGCTTGATTGCAAAATCTGGAATGTAGTGAGCAGAGGTCTGTTCCAACGACCAGAAGATGAACATACCTGGACCAGAGAACAGATCAGAATGTCCACAGTCAACTGGAGCGCCATGAATATCAAGCAGTGCGCCATCCACCCCAACGAATACTCAAGAGTCTCTCCACAAGAAAGTCCGTGAAGGAGATGTGGGACAGGTTGGAACTGATCTATGAGGTACATTCGAGGTAAGCGCTACTAATGCTAACATGCTCATTTATGACTATGAGCTATTTAAAATGAAATCTGATGAATCTATTTCAGAGATGTATACAAGACTAACCCAACTCACCAACAACTTAAAGTCCTTGGGTAAGGAATACTCCGATAGTGAAGTAGTGAGAAAAATCCTCAGATCACTCACTCCTATGTGGCACACCAAAGCCATAGTAATCGAGGATTCCAAGAATCTATCAGTTATGTCGGTTGATGAGTTGATAGGCTCGCTCATGCCTATGAGCTGAACCTGAAAAGAAATGAGGAAGATGTGAAGGCAAAAAAGAAAATAGTAGCTCTTAAAATGTCTGAAAACTCTACTTAATCTAGTGAGTCCAATGAGGATAGCTCAGATGAATAAAACATAAATGATCATGCTCTTCTCACTCGAGAGTTTAAGAAATTTCTGAGAGGAAGAAAAGGTAAATTTTAGAAGAAGAGGAAGATTGTCTAGGTAAATAAATTTCCAATCACCAAGACTGACCAAACTACGAAGATTGATCAGGTTATTTGTTATCAATGCAGGAAGCCTGGGCATATGCGTGGTGAATGCCCAGAGTTGCTGAAGAGAATGCTTAAGGCCAAGGGAAAGAAGAACCCCAAGGCCATGTTGTGTACTTGGAGCGATAATAAAGAAGGCAATGAGAGCTCCTCGACTGAGGAAGATGAAGGAATGGTGTGCTTGATGGCTGATGACTATGATGAGGAGGTAATCTCTCCGTTCGACAATTTCTCAACTGAAGATTAGGAAGATGCCTATGGTGATTTACTTGAGAAGTACGAGAACTAAAGAAAAGAAAATCAACATCTGAAAAAGAAAATCAACAATCTAGTTCATGATCATTCAGATAAAGATAAATGGAATAACTAAAAGATAAAAATGAAGATCTCAAAAAATAGATCGAGGACTCAAAACTGTTGAAAATTGAAGTTGAACACCTTAAATCATAGAAAGAAAATCTTGAAAAACGAATTGATGAATTCAAATCAAAACTTCAGGATAGTCAGAGAGAGAGAGAGAGAGCGAGTCAACTGAATCTGGAAAAGTATGAAGCCATCAAAAGTGTTAATCATGAAATCCAACTGAACCTTAAAAAGGTTGAAGAAGAACTTAAGGACAAACAAAATGTCCTAGAGAAATTCACAAAGGCAAAGAAACCCGGGATGCAATGTTGGGAACTAGGGTGAATTTTAACAAAGAAGGTATAGGATTCAACCCTACAAATAAGAAGGAGTTTGGTCTGAAAACCATGTCAATCAACTTTGAAAAATCTAAAGGAAAATTGGTCACACCACAATACTCTGGGGTCGGATCCACCTCACAGCACAACAACAAGATCAAAATTGGTCAACTGATGCCAACCATTTAGAAACCACCTACTCGACCCATTCAACAGACCCACTCTCATCCCATTCACAAGGCAACGAACAGAACTGCTAGACCTAATCAAAGACAAAGCAGTGGAAAACAAGGAAGGTACGTGACTCAACACCAGAGGTCATATGGACCTCGATGGAGTAATGACAACCGTGGGCACTCACGCAGGAACAAAGAGTTCCACTCATATGCACAACATAACGGAGGATACAAAAATAAAAACCATAGAATCAATCACAGATCTCAGTTCAACCAAGGAAGGTATTGGAACAGTTACATCAAGACTAATCAGAACACACATGATTGGCTGGAAAACCTGAATGAACAACACATGTCCAAAACAAAAGTTAAAACTATCAATCAAATTTCGATTTCTAAATCCCTGCTGCATGATGTGATTAGTATAGGGGACCCAAATTTGCTTGGGTTCCAAAAAATTCTGCTTGAATTGTGATTGCAGGAATGCTTGGCAGTCGAACACAACAAATGGTACCTTCACAGTGGCTGCTCGAGGCACATGACGGGAGATAGAAGAAAGTTCAGTTAGATAATCAAAATGGAGTCCGGACATGTGAAGTTTGGAGGAAGAGACAAAGGACAAATAATTACATCAGGAGTAGTAGGTAAGAATTTTGAAAACTCTATTGAAAATGTCATGCTAGTTGAAGGTTTGCAGCACAATCTCCTGAGCATCAGTCAGTTGTGTGACCGAGGTCACAAAGTCTTATTTGATTCTGATAAATGTCAAAATTTTAAAGTAGGTTCTGATGAAGTCAAGTTCTTGGGTCATAGAGTCAATAATATGTACATGGTAGATCTAAATGAGTCTTTTAATAAAAATATGTGCTTAACTGCCAATCAATCTAAGAGCGCATGGCTGTGGCATAGAAAACTATGGCATGTAAGCTTTCATGTATTGCATGATCTTGTCAAACATGATATGGTTAAGGGCCTACCTAAATTGTCATTTAACCACATAACCAAAACTTGTGAAGCATGCTCCATGGGAAAATAAACAAGAAAATCATTTAAACTCAGAATTGAGTCCATGTCATTAAAGCCCCTTGAATTACTTTATATGGACTTGTTTGGTCCAACCAGGGTAGCCAGCCTATGTGGCAACAGATTTGGTTACGTTATAGTTGATGGCTTTACCCGCTTCACTTGGATTTTCATTTTAACTCACAAGAGCGATGCCTTCTCTGAATTTCAGAAATTCTTTAGAAAAGTGAAGCAGGAAGGTAAGTTCAGAATCTGCACCATCCTATCGGATCATGGAGAAGAATTTGACAATTCCTTGTTCACTGACTTCTGCAGTCAAGAGGGCCTCCTAACTCACAAATTTTCTTCTCCCAGGACACCCGAGCAAAATGGAATTCTGGAGAAGAAGAACAGGACCATAGTTGAGATAGCTCGAACCATGCTGGCGGAGAGCCAACTACCAAGGAGATTTTGGGCTGAGGCGGCAAGTACCACATGCTATATTATCAACCGGGCCATGGTAAGACCCAAACATAAGAAATGATGGGGACATCACCTCCCATGCCCACGTTCACAGCTCGTCTCCTCGCCCTGGTTGCATCCGGCATGGTCTAGTTATTTAATTTTGAGTCCTATGTAATTTTTATTTGAGTTATTTGATGTATTCTCCCTTTTATTTGAGTCATGTACCTAGGTTAATGAGTCATCTACCTAGGTTAAGTGTCATTAGATTGTTTAGAATGGTTATTGGGCCCAATTCTTTGGGCTAGGCCTAGGGGCGCCCCTACCCCCTTGGTCTTTGGTCATTGTAGTAAGAGTCAGGGACTTTTGTAGAAATGTGGGTTGCCTATATATAGGACCCCATTCCTCCATTTGAACTAATGAATCAATGAATGAAAATTGCCATTTGAGAGTTCAAAGTTCCTATTGGAGAGATTCCATTAGTTGGGTGAGAAACCCTTGGGAGTGATTCCCCCTATCCCCCTCTCTCTCTCTACCTCTCACTCTAATAAGTCATTTTCTCTCTCCTCCACTTTCTCTCTATAAAACCTGCGCCCCCTTCTCTCTCCTCCCCTCCCAACCACCTTTCTCTCTCTTCCCCCCCTCCAATAACTCATCCCCAACTCCCCACCAACCCACCTTAACTCCACCCCAGCCCCAAGTTAGATTCCACCACTCCCCACTCCACCCGCCAACCACCAACCACCCACTCCCCTTCCCCAAGCACCCTCTCATCTCCCAAGGGAGAAGTCCCACTCCCCAAGCCCCCTTTTACCTTCCCCACACACCTCTTCCCATCCCCCAAGATCAAAATTGAATCCCACCCTTAAACCCATTTTCAAACACCCTTTCCCTCTCACCCACCTTCCCAAATTCGTAGCTCCTCCTCCCACCACATGTTAGACCCCCTTCCAGACCCCATTCTTCCCTTCCCCCACCTTGGAAAACCCCCTCCTAGACCCCCTCACAGCCCGGGCTTTTCCCCACACTCATCCACCCCCATTTCCCCTCCCATATACCCCATTCCCCCCTATCATCTATAACCTACAGTTCTCAGTTACAGATCTACAGAAGAGTAGCAGATTACAGAGGCGACCACGGTTTCCTCTGGATGTTTCTGAAGGATCAAGAGCCATTGTTGGAACCATCTCCCATTCCTCTTCGCAACGGCAGTGGTCCCATCACGTTCTGAGTTCGTGATCGCCCAAGGGAGTCATTCTTCCCCGACTGCACAAAGCCTCCCTGGCAGGAGACTAGATCTGGAGTGGAAGCCCTACTGCGACAGTCCTGCTTAGAATCTGATCAAGATTTCATCTTTAAAAAGCTTCTACTACGAGTCTTCTTTCTTCTCCAAAAATCAGAGCTCAGTTTGGCGTCCGGAACCAGGAGTAATCAATTTTCTCCCCCGGGTGCGCGGTTCTGCTTCCCCACAGTCTGCACCGACCTCTCATCAGAGTTCAGATCCCACTGGTCTTCTCCAACAACGTTTGGCTTCTACGCCAGCTTTACTTCGAAGAGGACCCGTCAACGGTTCCAACAGCTCCAGAGGCACCTTATTCTGAGTTCGGGAGCGGTCGTGGCATCCTTTTCTTCCTGCTATTGGAAACCTGAAGCTGTCAGAAATGAGGGTCTGCTACCCTGTTCAAGCCCCTACCCCGACCCGCAGCGGTGCCCAAATAAATCAACAAAATTCAAGCATCATCCCGATCCAGCTACGAAGAATCTCCAAATGGTCTCGTCATCGAAAAAATTCTGGAGTGGCCACAGCATCGTAATAACCATCAGTCAGTCCTGAAGCATAGACAGCGGACAGAACCGACGTCGGCTTCCTTGTTGATCGCTAGTTCGGTGTCACCCCTCCTCGCTTGGCTGGCTGAAGGCCCCTCCCTGTGTGGAGGTAGTTTTGGATATAATATCAGTTGACCCCCACCCCTAGATCCCCCCCCTTGCATGGGGTGTAGTGTTGTAACTATTTGAGCAGGTCAAGCTACCCCGGCGCGGCGTGTGGGGAACCCACGCTTCCCCGCTCGCCCACGTCTCCGAGCGGGACCGATTTCTTCAAACCGGTCGAGTAAGTGCTCCACTCCTAGCTCCATTTAGTGCTTGTTCTTTCTAATATTAGTTCATATACTCCGCTGGCCGTGAGAGTGAGAGCCCGATCCTTGAGCTCCTTGCTTCAAGAGATCACCGTGGGGTGAGGAGTGTAACCCGTGCCTTGGCACCTCATCGGCTCCCTTGAATTGGGCTGCCATTACCCTTGGGAATTAACCTAGCCCTTGCTGGCCCTCTACCAGCAAGGGCCCAGCCCTCACAACCTCTCCTTGGCATTTCCAAGCTACCCTGGGTCTTGGGTGAGCATCGGGTGAGCGGTCGCCATTATCGGTCCGTTTGAATTGCAAATTGTGCTTGTTCATTTTGGTCCAAGGGTGTGTCACATCAAATTGATATCAGAGCAAGTTCTAGACTTGTCTCTACTAAGTCTTGTCCTAGGGCCATTGCATGCATCACCCTTGTCCACTATCATGACTACCTCATACTTGGCATATTCGCCACTCTTAGGCCCATTAGAAGCCTTTGTGTTTGATGGATCCCGCCCTAGCATATATCTAGAATGGGAGAAGTCCATAGACCAACACTTTGAGAGGTTTACCCTGTCAGGGCTTGTCCAAGTCAACTATGCCAAGAGTTTGCTCTGGCGCCAAGCTAGGAAAGAATGGGAGAACATTGTAGGTTTGAGAGAAGCCAAAGGGGAAGCACCCATTGAATCTTGGGATGAAATGAGGGCCAATCTTAGAAAGATCTACGCACCTCAACCCAAACCTCTTCAACCAACTGATCTTTCACCCCCGACTCCAACTCCCACCCAAGAACTTCCCCGACCAAGCCCAACCCAAGTCCACCCATGTTCACCACCCCGAGAGTACCATGCACTGACCATTATCACTCCACCCACCATAGACTATCCTACCCCATTATCCTTGGAAGTTGTGGCCCACACACATACCCAAGTGGAGATGGATGCCAATCCGGATTCACCTCCCACCATAGAGAACATTCTAGACCCCCCACTTCCACCCACCTCTCCTAGTTCGGGTCCTCATGAGCCGCACACCCTAACCATGAATGTGACCATACTCCAATGGCTTAAGCAAGGCCCCACCATTCCTAGCTCACCACCTTATCTATCACCCTTGGCATATCAAGTCCAAATTGTGCCCACCCGGTCTTCCCATGTCACACTTCAAACCTCCTACTTTGTGGAAGGCTTAGGGGAGCTAGTGGACTATTTACAATGGCAAGTCTACCTGACCAATATATATGCTAGCCATAGGACCAATGGAGTCTAGCCCCATCTACTCTAGTGGACCCTTCCTAACTTACCCCGCCACCGGTTCCATCACCTACATCTACACTAGTGGCCATTATACGAGTGAAATCCTCCTCTTTCTCCCCAAGGATGAGAAACCAATCTTGGCCCACTTCCCACCCATCAAGATTCCAATTGCTTTAATTGGCCAACCCACTAGAGACCTTGGCCCAATTATCTTGGAGGAGGATGACTCACCGTTTGGGTACCTTGAAGACATAGAGTGCCACCCTCTAGGAAGACCTTTCCACTACCCCTTTGATCCCTTCCTATGGGAGCCTAGACCCCTATGTGACCCAACCACCTTATCCACCACCCACCTTTCCCTAACCCAACCCACCATGTTTGACCCAATCCACCCCATCCTAGACCCAGGTTACACCTTGGGAGCCACGACCTTGGGCCATATATCCCTAGATAATAATGTTGTGCTCCACCCCATGATGACCACCTTCTTAGATCCATTCGATCCTTTCTAATGGGAGTTCAAAGGTTGTCCCACACCTATACACATGGAAGTCACCCTTGGGAAAAACATGCATGTGTCTAGGCTTACCACACCACTTGGCATGAACACTATGCTGTGTCCATTCATTCATATCACCCACATGTCAAGTAGAAAGTATGAGTGGTCCATGTTCGGATGTAATGGTCCACCTTCATTCATCATGGGTCTTAAGCATGTCAAAGGCATCTACGGATGTCCGGGTCCCCCGATATTTATCACCACTTTGCATGATAGGGCCACCTACGGGTGCCCCAGCCCACCTAGGCTGACCAAAGTCTACACTGCATCATTACATGATAGGTCTACTTTTGGTTGCCCAGGTCCACCTATCACCCCTAGAATGTCAACATTCACAAAATTGCATGAAAAACTTCACAAGCACATTAGCAAGGAAAATGTGATCTATAAAAGGCAGGCTGACTCCCTTCGGCGTCACCAAGAATTCCACGTGGGTGACTTTGTGATGGTGAGGAAGGAGAGGCTCTCCCCGGGAGTCATCTCCAAATTGAGGCCACGTGGGGCTGGTCCCTTCCAGGTCCTGAGGCGCATTGGCGCTAATGCCTATGAGTTAGATCTCCCCGAGGAGTATGGAGTGAGTCCCACATTAAATGTAGCCGACCTAGTGCCATATAAGGGATCCACGGTGGTACCCAGTGAGGATATTGAGCCTATTCCCTCCGTTGAGAGAGCACCCACCCGTGAGGAGAGACCACCAGCCAAGAGAGCCCAGCGTAAGCGCATTGAACGAATATTGGATGAACATGTCACTACCACCAGGAGCAAGGTATACAAGCGCTATCTCGGCAGGTGGATGGATCGGTCTCGTTCGGAAGACTTGTGGGTAGTACCACTCTACACCCTCCGAGGAGGGAAGGACACTTACTCAACGGAGTCGAGTTCTCCGCACCTCGGGAGTATGATGGGGACATCACCTCCCATGCCCACGTTCATAGCTCGTCTCCTCGCCCCGGTTGCATCCGGCATGGTCTAGTTATTTAATTTTGATTCCTATGTAATTTTTATTTGAGTCATTTGATGTATTTTCCCTTTTATTTGAGCCATGTACCCAGGTTAATGAGTCATCTACCTAGGTTAAGTGTCATTAGATTGTTTAGAATGGTTATTGGGCCCAATTCTTTGGGCTAGGCCCAGGGGCGCCCCTACCCCCTTGGTCTTTGGTCATTGTAGTAAGAGTCAGGGACTTTTGTATACATGTGGGTTGCCTATATATAGGACCCCATTCCCCCCCATTTCAACTTAATGAATCAATGAATGAAAATTACCATTTGAGAGTTCAAAGTTCCTATTGGTGAGATTCCATTAGTTGGCTGAGAAACCCTTGGGAGTGATTCCCCCTATCCCCCTCTCTCTCTCTACCTCTCTCTCTCTAATAAGTCATTTTCTCTCTCCTCCACTTTCTTTCTCTAAAACCTACGCCCCTTTCTCTCTCCTCCCCTCCCAAACACCTTTCTCTCTCTTCCCCCCCTCCAATAACTCATCCCCAACTCCCCACCAACCCACCTTAACTCCACCCCAGCCCCAAGGGAGATTCCACCACTCCCCACTCCACCCTCCAACCACCAACCACCCACTCCCCTTCCCCAAGCACCCTCTCATCTCCCAAGGGAGAATTCCCACTCCCCAAGCCCCCTTTTACCTTCCCCACACACCTCTTCCCATCCCCCAAGATCAAAATTTAATCCCACCCTTAAACCCATTTTCAAATACCCTTTCCCTCTCACCCACCTTCCCAAATTCGTAGCTCCTCCTCCCACCACCTGTTAGACCCACTTCCAGACCCCATTCTTCCCTTCCCCCAACTTGGAACACCCCCTCCTAGACCCCCTCATAGCCCGGGCTTTTCTCCACACTAATCCACCCCCATTTCCCCTCCCATATATCCCATTCCCCCCTGTCATCTTCAACATACAGTTCCCTGTTACAGATCTGCAAAAGAGTAGCAGATTGCAGAGGTGACCACGGTTTACTCCGGATGTTTCTGAAGGATCAAGAGCCATCGTTGGAAGCATCTCCCATTCCTCTTCGCAATGGCGGTGGTCCCATCCCATTATGAGTTCGTGATCGCCCAAGGGAGTCATTCTTCCCCGACTGCGCAAAGCCTCCCTGGCAGGAGACCAGATCCGGAGTGGAAGCCCGACTGCGACGGTTCTGCTTGGAATCTGATCGAGAGTTCTTATTCAAAAAGCTTCTACTACGAGTCTTCTTTCTTCTCCAAAAATCAGAGCTCAGTTTGGCATCTGGAACCAGGAGTTATCAATTTTTTCCCCCGGGTGCGTGGTTCTGCTTCCCCACAGTCTGCACCGACCTCTCATCAGAGTTCAGAGCCCACTGGTCTTCTCCGACAACGTTTGGCTTCCCTGCCAGTTTTGCTTCTAAGAGGACCCGTCAACGGCTCCAACGGATCTAGAGGCACCTGATTCTGAGTTCGGGAGCGGTCGTGGCATCCTATTCTTCCTACTGTTGGAAACCTGAAGCTGTCAGAAATGAGGGTCTGCCACCCTGTTCAAGCCCCTACCCCGACCAGCAGCGGTGCCCAAAGAAATCAGCAAAATTCAAGCATCATGCCGATCCATCTGCAAAGAATATCCAAGTTGTCTCATCATCGGAAAAATTCTAGAGTGGCCACATCATCGTGATAACCATCAGTCAGTCCTGAAGCACAGACAGTAGACAGAACCGACGTCGGCTTCCTTGTTGATCGCTAGTTCGGTGTCACCCCTCCCCGCTTGGCCGGCTAAAGGCCCCTCCCTATGTGGAGGTAATTTTGGATGTAATATCAGTTGACCCCCACCCCTAGATCCCCCCCCCCCCTTGCATGGGGTGTAGTGTTGTAACAATTTGAGCAGGTCAAGCTACCCCGGCACGGCGTGTGGGGAACCCACGCTTCCCCGCTCGCCCACGTCTCCGAGCGGGACCGGTTTCTTCAAACCGGTCGAGTAAGTGTTCCACTCCTAGCTCCATTTAGTGCTTGTTCTTTCTAATATTAGTTCATAAACTCCACTGGCCGTGAGAGTGAGAGCCCGATCCTTGAGCTCCTTGCTTCAAGAGATCACCGTGGGGTGAGGATTGTAACCCGTGCCTTGGCACTTCGTCGGCTCCCTTGAATTAGGCTGCCATTACGCTTGGGAATTAACCTAGGCCTTGCTGGCCCTCTACCAGCAAGGGCCCAGCCCTCACAACCTCTCCTTGGCATTTCCAAGCTACCCCGGGTCTTGGGTGAGCATCGGGTGAGCGGTCGCCATTATCGGTCCGTTTGAATTGCAAATTGTGCTTGTTCATTTTGGTCCAAGGGTGTGTCACATCAAGAAAACTCCTTATAAGCTACTCAAAGGTAAGAAGCCCAACTTAGCTTACTTCAGAGTCTTCAGATCAAAATGCTACATTCATAACACTGACAAGATAGATCTTGATAAATTTGAAGCTAAGTGTGATGTGGGCATTTTTCTAGGCTACTTGGACAGGTCCAGAGCATATAGGGTCTTTCATTCTAAAAATAAAATTGTAGAATAAACACATCATGTCATCTTTGCTGATGAAGCTGAATTATCTGACAGATCTAAGGATGACAGGGATCAAAGTGCAGATGGGGAATTTTTGGAAATAAAATAAGATCAAGTAAGACAAGAAGAAATGCCAGCAGAGGCAGTGGAAGATGATCAGCCGAATAGGTCAATGTCAACTGAACAAGGTGAGTCATCAAACAATATTAGGCTTCTAAAAGATCATCCTATTCAGAATGGTATTGGAAATCTGCAAGACCCACCTAGAATAATATCATTTTATAAAGAAATCAATGCTCAAGATCTGATTGCTTTAGTCTCCCAAATTGAACCCAAAAATATTGAAGAAGCACTAACTGATGAATCATGGATAACTGCTATGCATGCTGAATTACATCAATTTGAGAGAAACAAAGTGTGGACCTTAGTTCCTAGACTGATCAACAAATCAATCATAGGAACAAGATGGGTGTTCAGAAATAAACTGGATGAGGAGGGTGTCATCACTAGAAATAAGGCTAGACTGGTAGCTAAGGGGTACAATCAGGAATTTGGATTGGACTTTGAAGAATCCTATGCTCTAGTAGCTAGGCTAGAAGCAATTAGAATTTTACTAGCCCTTGCATGCTCAGTGGGAATAAATTTGAAACAAATGGATGTAAAGAGTGCATTTCTTAATGGATTGATAAAAGAGGAAGTTTTTGTTGAACAACCCCCCGGGTTTGAGGACTCTAATTTTCTCAATCATGTTTTTAAATTGAATAAGGATTTATATGGACTGAAGCAGGCTCCAAGAGCCTAGTATGACATGTTGAGTGATTTTTTGGTTAGCAAGAACTACAACTGAGGTTAGATTGATCAAACCTTGTTCACCAAGATTTCCCACGGACATATCATTGTAATACAGATTTACGTGGATGACATTATTTTTGGATCAACTAACCCTGAAATGTGCAAAGAATTTGCTGACCTGATGAGAAAGGAATTTGAAATGAGCCTAATGGGAGAACTTCAAATTTTCCTTGGATTGTAGGTAATTCATGCAACTGATTGGTGCTTCATCAACTAATCCAAGTATACCTTGGAAATCTTAAAGAAATTTGGAATGAAGGATGCCAAGCATATATATACTCCGATGGAAACTAATGCCTCTCTAGATGCAGATGAAAAAGGTAAATCAGTAGATGCAAAAACCTATCGAGGTATGAACGGCAACCTACTGTATCTTACTGCTTCTAGACCCGACATACAATTTAGTGTGTGTTTGTGTGCCAGATTTTAGTCAAACCCCAAAGAATCACATGTATCTGCTGTTAAAAGAATTCTTAGATATCTTACAAGCACACACGATCCAGGGCTTTGGTATCCTGCATCTTGTACTTTAGATCTTATTTCATTTACGGATACTAATTATGCTAGATGCAAATTAGACGAAAAAAGCACTAGTGGCTACTGCCAAAAGTTGGGTGGGTACCTAGTCTCTTGGGCCCCCAAGAAGCATTACTCTATCGCACTATCTACTACAGAGGCAGAATATGTCGTTGTAGGGAGTTGTGGGACTCAAATGTTGTGGATTAAGCACCAGCTCCAAGATTACTATGTGGATCTTGGATGCACACCTATTTTGTGTGATAATACCAATGCCATAAACCTGGAAAAAAATCCAACCCAGCACTCGAGATCTAAACATATCGATATAAGACATCATTTTCTTAGGGATGAAGTGAATAAGAAAAGTTTTGAATTGCACTTCATTGACACCCACCATCAACTCGCTGACATTTTCACAAAACCTTAAAGTTCTGACAAGTTTTCCACTTTAAGAAGAGAACTAGGTCTTCGCAGACCTCCTTTGTCACAACCTGTATGAAAAATATGTGGTTTCAGTTTATCTCAGTCCAAGGGAGAAATGGTTATTTTTTGTCGGGGGAGTTTTCAAAGTCCCAGGACTTCTGATTTTTGCATGCTGCATATGGCGACACCCTGGTATATCAAATGGTGATTTGTGGAAGGGCATATATGATTAAGTCTGTCTGAAAACTGTCACTATGCATGAGATGATCTTCAGAACAAGTTCTCTGCCAAGTACCAAAGAAAAGGCTATGCAGAGCATTGATATCTTTCAGTATATCAAGTTCATTTGGGTATAACAGTGTCCTACTAAGGGGGAGTCAGTTTTTTAGTGTCACATTCTCAAGTCTGTCAACCTCGTTATTTGCAGCCGAGTCTGTTCAAGTCAACCTGAAAGTCAGTTGAGTCGACCTCTCTTGCTTCATATCCTCACAGCTTCTCAACTTCCTGTTGACTGTTCAACTTTAATCAACCACTCTGAAATTCCTTGATTCTCTGATATTTTCTCAGCTCATTCTCTAAAATCTGCCAACCACCGGCTTTCTCCTCTACAAAAGTTTCTTGAATGCTGAGCTTGGATTTAGGGGGAGATTCATGTCTAATAACTGATCTCTATCAACTAGTGCTCCTGAGATAAAAATCTTTCTTCATTTAGCATTATGGTTGTTCAAATAATTTGAGGATTTAAGGCTAATAACTCCATGAGGTCTACAACTAAGCAACTAAAGGAAGGTTTACACTAGGTGACTCTCACTAAAGCAATTTGATATGCTGAGTTCTACTATTCTTCTTAGTCTGATTATAAGAACTCAGTGACAATTTTGGTTGATGAACTCCACATTGAGTATTGTTTTCAAATAACCTGCTTTCTAAGTCTATCTAAGGCACTTAATGGAAAGCAATGGTAGAGACTTACTGAGTAACCGGGCCAACCTCACCTAAGACATGTGGTGGTTCGCATCAAAAGGTAGTGTCTTAACTAACTCTGTTCTGTTTGTATTTATTAAAAAAAATGCAGATCAATGGCTTTAATCTGCTGAGAAACTGTGACCCTTCACCAATGAAGTGATAAGGGTTAAGGCATGAGGTGGCATGCTATCTCTGCTCTGAATGAGATATAATGGTTAACTACACGGAATAACTAGGGAATCTTGCATCTAACCAATGTGATTACTCACGTCAAAAGGTGTAAGTTGAACCTGACTGTTATTTTAAAAAAATGTCTATGCTACCTCCAGATCAGAAGTGCTTGAATGGACACACTTAAAATGCAACCAATTGTTTGGTTTCAATATTAATGTCAGTTAATCCTTAAAGGTTGTTACGCCCTGATAAGAATGGATGAATGAAAAATATGTAGAACTTTGGCATGCATACATGCTTTCCTTCGAGTAATTCTGAGTGTAGACACATCGATAGTTTTTCCTGGTTTTGAAAATCTCTGAAGTTATTTACTTTAAATCCCTCAATCAATAATGACAAACCATGAAATGCTTTTTGAAGGAAGCTGTCATCCCATGGAGTTAACTTTTGCTCGATAATGAGATCTATATTCGACTTGAATCTTCTTCCTGACTCCCACCAATCTGTCACACGAACTTCCACACTTGTCCCACCCCACAACCTCTGTCCAACACTCGTTCAGACACATTGAAAAATCATCCCTCACTGCTTCCCCCCACATCTCCTGCAAATCCATTCTAGTGCTTTGATGATGTCAAAGGGGGAGAAATGTAAATGAGTCATAGCGTGCTGTCATTTTATTGTGTGTCTAGTTGTGTCTACAGTCAGTCATTTTTGTATGAGCAGTCAGTCAGTCTTTTTGCTTGCCAAACTATTACTGATGACAATGTTGATGATCTTCTTATGAATGGAGTGCTCATGATTCATGTTGCTACATTGCCTCAACCTTACAAAGTGTTTCTACTAATCATGTTAAAAGCATGTTGCTTTACCAAACTTAATCCTGGATTTGAATGTCAAAAATGAAAGCTCAATGACTCATAGTTGCCATCATCAAAAAGGGGGAGAATGTTGTGTTATGTGTTTTGATGATGTCTAACTATGACCTATGAGCTGCTTGAAGTTTTCTGATAAATCTTCTAAGTGTTTGATTATCAGGTAAACCAGTCGACCATATGCAGAAACAAGGCAGATTCAGTCGACAGATATGAGATATCAGTCAACTAATATCAGTTTTAGTCGACAGATATTGCAAAAATTCAGTCAACTAGTTCAACATCAGTCGACAGAATTTCTAGGCTCTCAACAAGATGACCTAGCTAAGCCAGCAAGTGTATATCAAAGTATGGAGGAGTTCTTATGAGTTGGAAATTGACTTTGCAGTCTTTTGAAATGATGCAATGAAGATGGGTAGCATTGAGGAAAGAATTGTCAGAAGAATGCAAAAATCAGTCGACTTTAGAAAAATCACTCGACTAAATTTTGGCAATATCAATCAACCCTAGTAAATTCAGTCGAGTGAATTTTTGTTCTAGTCGCCAAATTCAGCTGACTCATTTGAAGCTCCAAGAGCAGCATCCAAGCACTCAGCATCATACACTAGTAGCATCAACTGCAATACCCTACAAGGCCAACAACAACATAGCAACCAACTAGTTCAGTAAAGCCAATAGCTAGCAACAACCCTTAAGCAGCAGCGTACCAAGTCAACTTGGCCCAAGCAACAAGTTGACTCAAGTAAAGGGTCCTTCTGGCAAAGCACTGAGCAAGTCGACTCAAAGCATTCTAGAGGCTCATGTGCTGATGCTCACCAAGTGTTCAATGGATTGCCTAAGAGCAATATCAGCCAGCAGCAGCCAGCAACAACAATAAGCAACACCAGCAGCTACTAGCAATAACAACAACAACAACAACAAGCAGTAATAGCAGCAGCATCTGTAGTAAGTAGTAATAGCAGCAGCGACAGCCTGCAGTGACATCCAAAGGGAAAAGTCAGTCGACCCAGGGAAATTCAGTCGACAGATTGGCATATCAGTCGACTGATATTGCCTTCAATTCTACAAATTGTGCAGTCTGGTAGCAGGTCACCTAGGAACGTGACAACTAAAGTAGTCACGTGACTTCTTTTTCCACGTCAACGCCCTTGACTCTGGTATTCGAACCTGGGGTTCTAGAAGGTCTTAGAACAGACTTTTTAAACTGGTTCTTGTGGTCCAATCAAAAGATAGATCTGAAAAGATCTAAAGGTAGAAAACATTTCTTTTTATAACAGACCAATCAAATAACTTCCCTGGAAAGGTGCTTAGATAGAAAGTTCCATTCCCATCATCGGACCAATTAGAGAACTCCTTGGAAGCCAAGTTCTATCCAGATTGCCCAGCTATGAATGGCACCCATTCCCCTTGGAAAAGATAGAAGGAAGAAGAAGAAAAAGCTCAAGGAGGAAAGAGCTGCTCGTGGGAGTTTCAGATAAGGGTGGGAGTGTACACGGTGGGCATCCAGGAGAAATAAGAAGAGTGTGAAGATGAGAAGGGAGTAGCCAGTAGATATAGGGAGTGATGTTGCATTCCCCTAGTTATGTTTGGTGTTTGGTTTTAATGTTAACAAAATGATTGTGCTTGTGTGTGTATTCCATTGAGCATTACGTTCACATCTTGTTTTGATGAGTTAAAGCATGACTTCAAGGATCTCACTTGGAAGTCATATGAATGATTGTTGTTTAAGGAACTCATGCTATGTTTATCTTGGCTTGCAGGATCAAAGGATCAAAATGCACTTATGGTTCACACTTGGAATTGAAAGGAATGCATCAATACAATTTTCCTAAAAAGGGAGTTAACCCATTCATTGCATTGCATCGACTCCCTCTATGTTTCATGCATTTCATCATATATGTTTTCAAAGTCTTAGTTGGGTATTTTCATACATTCTTCCTCATGAGGTTTTTGGGCTTGAAATATGCTCAACCTTTTTAACTTGAAATTGATGAATGTGATTATTAATGATCCTTGCTCATTATATGGACTCATGGTCATTTGATTTGTCAAATGGTTAATGTGCTTCATGCATTTTTCACATGAGACTTTTGAGGGTTGTCACATGCTCATGTATGTTCATGCATATCCTTGATGGGGTTATTATGATTTCAATGTGTGGATGCATTTGTGATCTTGTATGGTTCCACTTGGACTGTTGAGTCATTGGTTTTGAGCTATAGATTTGCTTCATACATGTGTAAATGAATATCCCTCACTTGAAGTTTTTTGATATTGAGCATATGGAAGATACAAGAATGTTATTTTCATAATTAAGCTCTCATGCTTTTCCAGTTGTCATCATAGTAAAAGCTTCTAACCTAGGATATTGTCATTGTACATGCCTTTGTATATGCACAATTGACACATTCATAGTTCATCATAACAATAGCTTGCCAATGGTGGAATGTGTTTTTGTTGGTTGTAAACGGAAATCCAAAACATGTTTGAGTGAGCTCATTGAAGTATTCTTGAGTAAACATGATGAAAATGTTAACCTTGATGCAAGTATTTTGATTCTCATCTAACCTCCTGTTTTATCATATTTTTCATGATGAAAATTCATGGTTGATCCTCATGGGATTATGGTAATACTTAATCATTTGTTTTCCCTTGATTCATGAACTTTTGCAAATCTGGAAATGAGGCATATTTCGGTAGATTGACCCTGGGATTTCGGTCGACCGAAATCCCCAGAGTGGGCATGTTTTGTGTCTGTAATAGTTCGGTCGACCGACCCCTATGAACGGTCAACCGAATACGGTGAAAACCAAAAAACGGGGATCCAAAAATCTTCTAAACCCAATCCATTTGTGCTTAACTTTTACCCCTTTGCCCCTAGGTTCATGGTAGACCTATTAGGGGTCTTTTGGAGGGTTCCAGAAGGGTTATAATGGTCTTTTTCATTCTCTTATATATACTCTCATACGAACTCCGATTTTGATAAGAAAAACCCTTTTGTGCTCATTGTTTCTATCTTGTAGGTGAAGAAAAGGGAGAAAGGAAGGAAGAGCTCAAGAAAAGGTGGATTTCATCTACTTCAAGGAGTTTTTGGAACTCATGGAAGAAGGAAAAAGAGAGTGTGATGAGGGCATCTCACGACACTCCCTCTAGTTTGGTCGTCTGCACACTCTTGATATGGTCTGATCATGGTCTCCACTTGTTATCTTCATTTTCCCAGTGTCATTTATGTATTTTCCTTTTATTGAGTCCTATCTTATGTATTTTCCTTTATTGAGTCATGTGGTTCTAGCCCATTTCCCTTATTTTGCTTAAACTGGGCCTTATGTCCTTAGTTATGGGCCCATAGGATTGAGTCTAGGATATGCTCGGTCTTTTGTCCATTGTCAAGGACATTTTGGTCATGAAAAGAGTGGTTGCCTATAAATAGGCCCCATCTCTCCACTTGTAGTCACTCTTGATGAATATTGAAAAAAAAAACCACCTCTTATTATCTCTCAACTCTCTCTCTTACTCACTATATCTCTCAATCTCTCTCTCATTCTCTCTCTCCCCAAGGGGAGTTCGACCCTCCCTCTCTCTCCTCTTCCCCCCTCACTTACTCCAACCCCCAACCACCTCCACTACCTCACCCACCTCCATTAAGGCTCTCCCCTTCCCCATAGCCCTTCATTTACTTCCCCTCCTTGTCCCAAAGCAACTCTTCCACCTCCCAACACAATTCCCCCACTTCCCCACACAAATCCCACCACTTCCAAGGCCAATTTCGAATTTGAACCTTCCCTCCCATAGCCATTAGAATCATCTTGCCCCTTCTTCTCTCTTGGCCACCCCCTTCCCCACCTCATCTGCTTCTTCACATTCTTACCCTGCTTCAGGAAACAGAATTACAGCAACTTGCAGAGGAGGCCACGGTCACCCATCAATGACTCAGGGAGCAAGGCCTACATTTCCAGAATCATCTGCAAGCCAGCTTTCAAGGCGAGGTGGTTTCGTCGGCATCCGAGTTCGGTGCTGTCCGCAATCACCATTCTTCTCCGACTGCGCCGAACCTCTCAGATCCGGAGCCAGAGCTGCAGAGACGACTCGCCCACGGCTAACCTTGAAGGAACCAGTTTTCAAGGTCTTCTACAAAGTTCTTCCTCCCTCTGTCAGCGTCCAGGAACAGAAGGCGGAACCCCGTTCGGCATCCGACAACCAGAGTTACTATTTTTCTACCACAACCACGCCGGTCTGCCTCCTCACTGTCTGCACCGACCTCCGTCCACTTCTCTGGACACCCAGTTCATCTCCGACATCAGAAGATGTCCCCGTTTGTTTTGTTGCAAAGAAGACTCCTCCAAGATTCCAAAGAGTCCAGCGGTTCCAGGTTCGGAGCTCCGGAGCGATTGTGGTACCTTCTGCAACCTGCTGTTGCAGACAGAGCTCGACCAGCAACCAGAGCTGCATCCACCTTCCAGCCACCGGTGCGGTCAGCCCTGAGAATCATAGCTTCCCCAAAAATTCAAGCTTCATCCCCTATCAGTTGGCAAACGTTTGGCGTTGGTTTCGTCGCAATCCAAGCTTCGTGGAATTTTTAGCTGCCACAACACCGATCCACTGTCCAGAAAACCTGCAGGTGGGCAGAACCGGCGAAGCTCGGAATCTCGATCTCCTTTGCATTTCTCCCCACCCCGCTTGGCCGGCTGAAGGCCCCTCCCTGCGTGGAGGTAGTTTTGAATGTACTAAGTGTAACCCCCACCCCAAGATCACCCCTCCTGCGAGAGGAGTAGTGCTGTACCCTTTACATTTTCAGGTCAAGCTACACCGCCGCGGCGATCGGGTGCATACCCTCGCCTCCCGGCGCGCCCTCGTCTCCGAACGGGATCGGTGTCTTCACACCGATCAGGTGAGCTTCTGGTACTACCCTTTGTAGCCTTATTCCTGCTAGCTTAGTATTGCTTTGATTGCTCGTCGGCGGTGAGAAGAGAGTTCGAATTTGCATGCTAGTTTGTTAGTGTCCACCGCGGACCGTGAGAGAGTGTCACCCAAACCCCGCCTTGCGGGCCAGCCACCCACGAAGTTGGGTATCCTAGACTCTTTGGAGTCAGCCGTAGCATTGTAAGTCCATTAGAACAATTGGGTCCCATCCCGGACCCTCATCATTATCCCCCGGACCCACCGGGTGAGCGTGTGAACCGTGTGAGCAAAAATCGTCGATTGTGAGAATCATTGAGTGCTTGTATGCTTGCGGGTCTAAGTCCTAGGGTCATATCATCCTCTTTAGTGGTCTTTGGGCTGTGCCACATCAAGTGGTATCAGAGCAAGTCATTGACTTGTCTCTATCAAGTCAAGTCCTAGGGCATGTGTATGCATTTAGAGTCATCAAGTGCATCACTCTTGCTCCCTAGTATGGCCACCTCATATCGACCTTACCAATCGGCCCACTCCATAAGTCCAAGCCACCAAGAGATGCCTACCACTAACACCCATAACTTCCCTGGCCATATCAGTTACCTCATAAAAACCTTGACCCATGCCAATGGCAAGCTTGATAGCCTATCTAGACGACTTGACAAACTAGAAGAAAATTGGCCCGCCCCAAGGAAGAATGATAGTAGGCCTCCTCCCTCACCTCTCACCTTTGATGGGACTCATCCTAATGAGTATTTAGAATGGGAGGCTTCCATGGACCATTACTTCACTTGGCATCCCATGACCGATAACGAGAAAGTCAAATTTGCCAAATCACAACTTACCAAACGGGCTCAAACCTATTGGCTACAAATTGTCGGGCTAAGGATAATTAGAAGGGAAGATCCCATCACCACTTGGGTAAACATGAAGGAGCAACTTAGGGCTAGTTATGTGTCCCCTTCCCATTCTGAACACCAAAGTCCAAAGAGCATTTCAACTCCTTCATTTCCCCTTGGCCAACCCAAGACCCTAATCACACATTCCCCACCATTTTCCACCTCTCCTACCCCAACCACCACATCTACACCCTACCTCCAAGTCCTCACCACAACCATATGTCCCCATACTCAATTGGACTCCATGTCCACCCCTCCACCTAGGCCCATAATGGCCACCAACCCCAAACCAAAATCCCCTCACCAAAACCGCACCCCACAAGCCCCCTTGGCCACCACCGCAACCTCACCATCGTCCCAAAAAAGGGACACATCTCCCAAAACCAATCATCCCAAATCTCCTCACCCAACCCACCTTCCACTTCCCACCCCAATCCTACCCCAATTTAGGCCTCCACTACTTCCACTCCCAATTCCAACCCACATCCGACCTTGCTCACCTCCTCGGGTGCACCATGCTTCGACTAACAACCTCCTCCACCCACCGACTCCCACCTAGGAGTGGTTAGATGCACCCTCACCCAAAACCAAGAGCATGATTGGAGGAGAAACACCATATTCTATACCTACATAAGGATGGGGAGCCATGTTAGGAAGGTCATCTTGGATAATGGAAGTAGTGTGAATGTGGTGTCACCCGACACCGTCAAACTTTTGGGCCTTACCACCTCCCCACATCCCCACCCATATAGGGTAGCATGGATTGATACCACCTCCATACCCGTTAGTGCCCGTTGCCTTGTCCCAATTACATTCCAATCCTATCAAGGCCAAGTGTGGTGTGATATCCTTCCAATGGAAGTTGGGAGTATCCTTTTAGGACGGCCTTGGATCTACGATGTAGATGCCACCTTCTTAGGAAGAACCAACGCTTGCATCTTCATTCATGAGGGGAAGAAGATCCAACTCAACCCATCTCCACCCCGCACTCTACCTAAGAAGGCCTCTCCCTCCCTTGAGGGACCCACTACCCTTCCCCCCATCCCAACACCAACAAACCCCACCCCATCAAGTCCTAGTCCTAGTAACATCAAAGAGCCTCCTAGGAGCCTACACCTTGTCACTAGGAAAGAGTTTGAGGAAGAAGTCAACCAAGGGGATCAAGTATGTGCCATTGTCATTTGTCTAGGGGAATCCACCCCAACCGACCCACACCCCCTAGAAATTCATCAACTCCTTAAGGGCTTCCATGATGTATTTCCCGAGGAGCTTCCGGACAAACTACCACCTATGAGAGATGTGCAACATGCCATCGACCTCGTGCCCGGGGCTACCTTGCCCAACCTCCCACACTACCGACTCAACCCCACCCAGCATGCCGAGCTTCGGAGGCAGATTGAAGAACTCATCAAGAAGGGCTTCCTCCGAATTAGCAAAAGCCCTTGTGCCGTCCCGGCTCTTCTTACACCCAAAAAGGATGGGACTTGGCGCATGTGTGTAGATAGCCGAGCCGTCAACAAGATAACGGTCAAATATAGGTTCCCCATCCCTCGGCTTGATGACATGCTAGACATGCTAGCGGGAGCCACCATCTTCTCCAAAATTGATCTCAAAAGTGGCTACCACCAAGTCCGCATTAGGCCCGGGGACGAGTGGAAAACCGCCTTTAAAACTAAAGACGGTCTCTATGAATGGCTTGTTATGCCTTTCGGCCTTTCTAATGCACCAAGTACCTTCATGCGTCTCATGACCGAGGTCCTCCGGCCCTTCATTGGCATCTTTCTAGTTGTCTACTTTGATGACATCCTCATATATAGCCAATCCAAGGAAGCCCACCTCGATCACCTCAAACAAGTGTGCACCATCCTTAGGAAAGAGAGTCTCTTTGCCAATCCCGGGAAGTGTCATTTCTTGACCAATCAACTAGCCTTCCTAGGATTTATTGTCTCATCCCAAGGAGTATCCATGGACCCCGAAAAGGTCCAAGCTATTCTTGAGTGGCCCGAGCCCAAAACCATTCATGACGCCCGAAGCTTCCATGGGCTAGCCACCTTCTATAGGAGATTCATCCGGGGGTTTAGCACTATCACCACTCCTATCACGGATTGCCTCAAGAAAGGCACATTTGTTTGGACTAGGGCAGCCTCCAAAGCCTTCCTAGAGCTTAAAGAGAAAATGACCCAAGCCCCGGTCCTTTGCCTACCCGACTTTTCAAAGGTCTTTGAGGTCACATGTGATGCTTCCGGGGTAGGGATTGGAGGTATCCTTAGCCAAGAGGGTCACCCGGTAGCCTACTTTAGTGAAAAACTTTGTGAGGCTAGGACGAGATACTCCACATATGACAAAGAGCTTTATGCCGTGGTTCAATCCCTCTGGCATTGGAGGCACTATCTCCTACCCAAAGAATTTGTGATCTTCTCGGACCATGAGGCTTTGAAATACCTCAACACTCAACAAAAGCTCAATGCCCGCCATGCTCGATGGGTAGAATACATTCAAGCCTACACCTTTGTCCTCAAGTATAAGATGGGTAGTGAGAATCGCGCCGCCGATGCACTGAGTAGGCGGGTAGCCTTACTCTCCACTGTCCAAGTGGAAGTAACCGGATTTGAGAGGATCAAAGGAGAATACCCACATTGCCCCGACTTTGGGACCCACTACAACACCCTTTCTACCCAACCACTCAAGGAGTATAAGGGGTTCATACTTCAAGATGGATATCTGTTCAAAGGGGATAGACTTTGCATACCTAGGACTTCGCTTAGGGACTTCCTAGTTTGGGAGTTACATAGTGGCGGCCTAGCTGGTCACTTTGGGGTCCACAAAACCATAGAGTTGGTTGAGAGGCAATTCCACTGGCCCAGTCTCAAGAAGGATGCGGCCCACATTGTGGGACAATGCCGCATATGTGCATCCGCCAAGCAAGTAAGACAAAACACCGGGCTTTACACACCTCTACCCATACCCGATAGACCATGGGAAGATTTGAGTATGGATTTCATTCTTGGCCTACCAAAGACATTGCGCAAACATGATTCCATCTTTGTAGTGGTTGACAGGTTCTCAAAAATGGCCCACTTTATCCCCTGTTCCAAGACCTCTGATGCCTCTAAGGTCGCCCGGTTATTCTTCGATGAGGTAGTCCGACTCCATGGGTTACCTAAGACTATTGTGTCCGATAGAGATGTGAAATTCACTAGTTATTTTTGGAAGACGCTATGGCACTTGATGGGGACCCTCCTCAAATTCTCCACTGCCTATCATCCTCAAACCGATGGCCAAACTGAGGTTGTCAACCGAAGCCTTGGGAACTTACTCCGATGCCTTGTAGGGGACCACCCTGGGAATTGGGATCTCCTCTTATCTCAAGCCGAGTTTGCCTACAATGATTCTGTCAATAGGTCCATAGGCAAGAGTCCATTTGAGGTAGTACATGGGTATAGGCCTAGAAAACCCTCAGATCTCATTCCCCTCCCCTCACATGCTAGAGTGTCAGTCTCAGCTGAGTCCTTTGCACAGCATATCAAAGAATTGCATGATGATATCCGCAAGCATATAGGGAAAAACAATGAGGCTTACAAAAGACGGGCCGATGCTCACCGACGCCACTATGAATTCCTAGTGGGAGATCCGGTGATGGTGAGGACGGAGCGGCTCCTTCCCGGGCCTGCCTCCAAGTTGAGGGCACGAGGGTCGGGACCCTTTCGAGTTCTACGACGACTTGGCAGCAATGCCTATGAGCTTGACTTACCAGAGAGCTATGGGGTACACCCTACCTTCAACGTGGCGGACCTGGTACCCTACAAAGGCCCCGCGGTGGAACCCAGTCAGGAGCTTGAGCCTTTACCCCCCCTTATGAGAGACACCCCCGGAGGGACTCCACTTTCTAGCCTGAGAGACCGACAAGAGCAGGTAGAGGCAATACTGGATGAGCAGAGTATCATTACAAGGCACAGGGTGTATCAGCGCTATCTGGTTAGGTGGAAGAACCGTCCCCCGATCGAGGATGCATGGGTGAGTCGAGAGGATTTGATGCGCCTGGACCCCGGCATGTTGGAGCAGTACGACAGCCAGGCAGACCCATACTCGACAGGGTCGAGTTCTCCCCACCCCGGGGGATTTGATGAGGGCATCTCACGACACTCCCTCTAGTTTGGTCGTCTGCACACTCTTGATATGGTCTGATCATGGTCTCCACTTGTTATCTTCATTTTCCCAGTGTCATTTATGTATTTTCCTTTTATTGAGTCCTATCTTATGTATTTTCCTTTATTGAGTCATGTGGTTCTAGCCCATTTCCCTTATTTTGCTTAAACTGGGCCTTATGTCCTTAGTTATGGGCCCATAGGATTGAGTCTAGGATATGCTCGGTCTTTTGTCCATTGTCAAGGACATTTTGGTCATGAAAAGAGTGGTTGCCTATAAATAGGCCCCATCTCTCCACTTGTAGTCACTCTTGATGAATATTGAAAAAAAAAACCACCTCTTATTATCTCTCAACTCTCTCTCTTACTCACTATATCTCTCAATCTCTCTCTCATTCTCTCTCTCCCCAAGGGGAGTTCGACCCTCCCTCTCTCTCCTCTTCCCCCCTCACTTACTCCAACCCCCAACCACCTCCACTACCTCACCCACCTCCATTAAGGCTCTCCCCTTCCCCATAGCCCTTCATTTACTTCCCCTCCTTATCCCAAAGCAACTCTTCCACCTCCCAACACAATTCCCCCACTTCCCCACACAAATCCCACCACTTCCAAGGCCAATTTCGAATTTGAACCTTCCCTCCCATAGCCATTAGAATCATCTTGCCCCTTCTTCTCTCTTGGCCACCCCCTTCCCCACCTCATCTTCTTCTTCACATTCTTACCCTGCTTCAGGAAACAGAATTACAGCAACTTGCAGAGGAGGCCACGGTCACCCATCAACGACTCAGGGAGCAAGGCCTACATTTCCAGAATCATCTGCAAGCCAGCTTTCAAGGAGAGGTGGTTTCGTCGGCATCCGAGTTCGGTGCTGTCCGCAATCACCATTCTTCTCCGACTGCGCCGAACCTCTCAGATCTGGAGCCAGAGCTGCAGAGACGACTCACCCACGGCTAACCTTGAAGGAACCAGTTTTCAAGGTCTTCTACAAAGTTCTTCCTCCCTCTGTCAGCGTCCAGGAACAGAAGGCGGAACCCCGTTCGGCATCCGACAACCAGAGTTACTATTTTTCTACCACAACCACGCCGGTCTGCCTCCTCACTGTCTGCACCGACCTCCGTCCACTTCTCTGGACACCCAGTTCATCTCCGACATCAGAAGACGTCCCCGTTTGTTTTGTTGCAAAGAAGACTCCTCCAAGATTCCAAAGAGTCCAGCGGTTCCAGGTTCGGAGCTCCGGAGCGATCGTGGTACCTTCTGCAACCTGCTGTTGCAGACAGAGCTCGACCAGCAACCAGAGCTGCATCCACCTTCCAGCCACCGGTGCGGTCAGCCCTAAGAATCATAGCTTCCCCAAAAATTCAAGCTTCATCCCCTATCAGTTGGCAAACGTTTGGCGTTGGTTTCGTCGCAATCCAAGCTTCGTGGAATTTTTAGCTGCCACAACACCGATCCACTGTCCAGAAAACCTGCAGGTGGGCAGAACCGGTGAAGCTCGGAATCTCGATCTCCTTTGCATTTCTCCCCACCCCGCTTGGCCGGCTGAAGGCCCCTCCCTGCGTGGAGGTAGTTTTGAATGTACTAAGTGTAACCCCCACCCCAAGATCACCCCTCCTGCGAGAGGAGTAGTGCTGTACCCTTTACATTTTCAGGTCAAGCTACACCGCCGCGGCGATCGGGTGCATACCCTCGCCTCCCGGCGCGCCCTCGTCTCCGAACGGGATCGGTGTCTTCACACCGATCAGGTGAGCTTCTGGTACTACCCTTTGTAGCCTTATTCCTGCTAGCTTAGTATTGCTTTGATTGCTCGTCGGCGGTGAGAAGAGAGTTCGAATTTGCATGCTAGTTTGTTAGTGTCCACCGCGGACCGTGAGAGAGTGTCACCCAAACCCCGCCTTGCGGGCCAGCCACCCACGAAGTTGGGTATCCTAGACTCTTTGGAGTCAGCCGTAGCATTGTAAGTCCATTAGAACAATTGGGTCCCATCCCGGACCCTCATCATTATCCCCCGGACCCACCGGGTGAGCGTGTGAACCGTGTGAGCAAAAATCGTCGATTGTGAGAATCATTGAGTGCTTGTATGCTTGCGGGTCTAAGTCCTAGGGTCATATCATCCTCTTTAGTGGTCTTTGGGCTGTGCCACATCAGAGTGGCTTGAAGAGAGGATCGAGAAGACATCAAAATCTCCATCATCTGTCTAGAATCGAAGAAGGGCTGAATCATTTAGAAAGGGGGAACCTTCACACTTGCTATATTCTCCTTACTTTAGTCTTAAGAGATCATTTGGGGTTTATTGTATCCATTTGTGGATTTTGTGTTTATTTCTGAAAGGATATTCTCTCTATGTGTGACCGTATTCTTACGGTCGTGTGACTACGGTGCTGCGTTTGTTGCAGCGTATGTGTGTGTGTTGCTGTTGGATTTACGATCCAGAGCGTTTGGGGTTCGTCCCCATGTTGCTGTGTCTATAGCGTGAGTAGAGTTCTCCTCGTGGGGATTTATCCCCGTGTGTGTGTGCAAGTGTCGTCCTACGTGTTTGGAGCGTCACCTCCGTGTTGGAGATTTATCCCCGAGTGAAGCCTTACCGGCTTGGTAAGGGGTGGAGGTAGGGAGCCCGTCGTGGTCCCGAACCACCTTAAAAACCCTTGTGTCTTATGGTTTGCATTGTGTGATTGAGTGTTCTTTGCTTATCCGTTAAGACGATCATGTGAGATCGGAGAGATTGAGTGAACTTGAATTACTTTGTTAGTTTATTTCCTTCAATCTCGTCAAAGTTGTTAATTCTGCTTAGTGAGTTCTTAAAATTGCCATATTGCGTGGGGGACAATTCAACCCCCCCTTCTTGTCCGCTCACCTACCCCGGGACCAACAATTGGTATCAGTGCCTCGGCTCTATTTTTTTGGGTCTAACGACCTTTAGAGTGATCCCTATTGGCGAGTTTCATTTAGCAACATGTCTAATTTTACTCTTCCTTCTCGTTATGAAGGTAGTAACTACATTTCTTGGAGATATTACATGTGTGCTTATCTTTTTTTTTAATGAACATGAAATCTGGAAAGTCATATGTGATGGTCCACATAAACTTCCATCAAATGAAAGAGAGTGGAATGACAAGCAATGTGAAGAAAAATGAAATCAATCTCGAGCTTTAAGTGTTATAAATAGCATAGAGCCTCATGTTCTTTCTTGAATTTTCTCTTGCAGGTCAGCCAGAGATTTATGGGATCAACTGGCAAAGTATGAAGCCAATGAAAAGACTTCACAAGTTGGTTCAAGTGTAATGGTTGATGATGAAGAAAGCAAAGAAAGCTCAGAGGGAGAAAGCGAAGGTGAAGTCCTGACTCTGAAGAACCTTCTATTGAGGAATGGCAATTGACATATATTGAAACGCATGAAAGATGTAAAGAATTTAAATCTGAAAATAAGAAACTGAGAAATAAACTTAAAGAAATTCTTAGTATATATGTTCCATGTGTAAGGTACAAATTGCTTGAATCAAAAATTAATGACATTATGCATGCAAATCCTTCTTGTAAAAATTGTAAAACATTGAAATAGGAAAATGAAGGTTTGAAATTAGAAAATGAATGTTTAGAAAGATAAAATGATGATATGGAATCTAGAATAGATGAGCTTGATAAAGAAATTTTTGACATGCGTAAAGAATACACCTTGGTTGAAAAATCTGATGGATCTTTGAATTTTGAAAATGATTGTCATGATTTGAGTGAACAAAATAAACTCTTATTGTCTAAAATTTTCATGCTTGAGAAGAATGAAGAATGTCTTAAGAATATGCTAGCTTCCTTGTCTGACGATGAGAAAATGTTTGAAAAGCTTCTTGATAGTGAAATTGACAACATGAATGAAAATGAAGAGCTTAAAAAGAACAATAGTGCCATGCTAATTCAGAATTCCTTGCTTGAGGGTAGATTGAAAGCTTTTGATAAGTTTGAAAAAGAAAACTCATTGTTTAAACATGAGAATGAACATTTACTTGCTAAGATCTCAAACTTTGCTGAAACTGAGATTATTCTTAAAAAATTAACTGAAAGATTACATGCTATAAATGATGAAAACAAGAAAGTCATAGAAGAAAATGAAAATTACAAATCAATGAATTACTTGTTAAGTGATAAAGTGTCTACATGCGAAGAAGAAATCACAAATGTTGAATTACATATTTCTGATCTAGAAGAAAAGGTGAAAATGTTAAAAGATGATTTGTCTAGATTTGTGAAGGGGAAATAAAATTTGGATATGGTGTTGGGTGTTAAAGTGAATTTTTAAAAGGAAGGTCTTACATACACCCAGGTCAATAAAAAATCTTTTGAAAATAAATTAAAAACATCTTTTATTCATGCATCCGACATTCCAAGTACTTCAAAAGCACCTCCTCCAAATACTCAAAAGCAAATTTCTGAAAATGGTTTTATGAAAAAGAAAAATCTCAACACTAAGCCCTCCATGCCAAATAGATCTCAAAAAATGAAATCGAATGTTGAATGCTTCTATTGTGGTATGTTTGACCATGAAATGAATGACTGTGTTGTCATAAAAATGGATGATGAAAATGCATGTAAAGATAAATCTTTCTTCAAAAGATAAAGAAATATTTCTTACTTCTACTGTCACAAACTTGACCATGTGATGGATAATTACTTTGTGAAACAAAATGATGATTATCGCGCCACGAATGTTAAGTTTAACTTTCAAAGAAAATTCAGAAATGAACATGTTTCTTATGTTCAAAGGTTTCCATCCCATAAGAAAATTTTATTTACAAACACTCATGCAAACAATGAGAAGTCATTCTGTAGACCCACATCTCCTTGTTATTTTCATTGTGGGAAGTACGGTCATGTAATGAAAAATTGTTTATTTTTTAGAACTGATAATTTTCATGCTTCTAGAATGAATGCTAGGTTTGATTTTGTTAAATCTAGATCTTTTGAAAATAAAAGATGGAATGCATTTGAAAACAATTTTACTCAAAAAGGAAAGTCTTTTGCTAGAGTTGCCACCCCTCAATGCTTTTATTGTGGAAACCATGGACATGTTATTGAGGACTGCAGGATTATGAAGAATGATGATATAGTGGCAATGAGAATGTCAAAGAAAGCCTTAGTTAGAAATGCTTCTAATCTCAAGGGACCCAAAATGACTTGGGTGCCTAAATGTGTTGAATGAGTTGGTTTTGATAGAGGTGTGCCTTGAGATAAATAAAGAATGAAAGGGTTTCCAATAAAAGGCAACAAGGTACACTCGAATGGTAAAACCCCAACTTTGCTTCTTTTATTGTCAAACTTGGTAGTTTTGATATTTTTACTTATGATATTCTGTTATGTTTTTCATCTTATGTTCTGAACTCTTCACAGGCCATACATGCTTTCATTGAATGAATTTTTGGTATATCAAATGTGATATGTTAAATGACAGATTAAGTCTGTCAGGAAGCTATCACTATACGTGAGGTGATCCTTGGATCAAAGCTCTCTGCCTTGTACCAAAATTTAGAAATTGAATTATTTGGCTTATGAGGAAACATATTTTTGAATGGAATCAATTTACCTTTGATTTACATAACTTTCAAATTGAATTTGAAAATCATTTTTGTTTATAGAAGGTAAAAATTTTTGAACTATGAAATTGCTTGATCAAATGTAACAATTGGTATTGAATGATGACCATGGCTCAGTTTAAAGCTCATTGACCTTGTGTGGTTGTTTTGCATGAATGCCAAGTTACTTGATTTGTTCAAACTGAAAATTTATCTCATGCAATACTATTTTGAATGATCATGGTTGAATGTTTTGGGTTCTAAGGAAAATAGTTCTTCATAATAAAATCTGAAATAAAATGCTCATGATTCAGTTCTAGATTTAATGAAAAATTCATCTTCTGCATTCATTAATTTCCTACTTTCTTGAATATTCAAGAATGCACAAAAACTAAAAATCAACATAAAATGATCGCATTGGAATGTTTGCATATCATTCACAAACTATCTATGCATTGTGAATTTGAGTCTCATGTATACTTTGACTTGCTTATGCTTGAATGTCATGATTTACGGGTACATAAAATGGCAAAAAGATGCATATTGGATATTCATGCATATAGGGCATATGCATATATTTCATGATAATTACATATCTTGAATCATGAGTGCTTGCATGAATGTTTTTCTAAATCCTTGCATGTTTGCACGTACGAGGTTTACAAAACACTTCCTTGAATTTTTTAAGACCGTAACTTGCTAAATAACAATGTGGTGATTTTATTCATATATGATATATATCATACACTAAGGGGGAGGATTTATTTCCGATCGTGTAAATATTTAGGGAGAGTCATAGTCGTGTCTTCTCAAATTCATTTTATACATGCAAAATAAAACTATTACCCCCACCCTTTTGCACAAAGTGAATTTAATGACTTTAATCGATAAGGATTTGAGAAATTCTTTCCAACACTCTATAGGGATCTTGAATCTGTACATGGACACTAAAGAGTAATCGTGAGGAAAAAATTACCTACCCCGCAAAATTCAATAAGTGGAATGTCGAACCTAGTAGCCGAGAATCCCCATTGAGATACATGAGGAAACTCACGCCGAACGGTGAAACTAAAAGATCAATAAGAAAAATGAAAATGTGTGACTAATCCAAGTAGTCGAGAATCCCCATTGAGACATATGAGGAAACTCGCGTCGAACGGTGAAGTCCATTAAAAGAATCAAGAAAAGGGGTTGTGCGAAGCTACCGAAAGTCGAGAATCTTAAGTGAAAGTGTAGAGAGGAGATTACCTTCTAGTGTTCTTTAGAAAATCCGAAGATCCATATTTTTTGAAGCTCATTGTTCATGCATCATATTTCATATATGTGTATATTTGTAATGAATGTATACTATGAATTTGCCAACATTCATAATTTATGTAGTACTTCTTGTTGTGTATGCAAAACTCTTTTAGTTATGCTTCATGTCTTACATTCTAAAATGGAATCACATGCTCCATTCGTAACCCATGCCTCACTTAGGGGGAGTTACTAGTATTATGATTTGCATGTTTGACAATCGTACTTGTGTGCTTGCATGTACATGCATTCCCCTCTTTGATCTAATTCTAAGCATAATCTTTGCATTTGAAAGTTGAAGCTCATGATGTGCATAGTTGCATATTTGGCATTTTTAGCATGAACATAGTGCATACACTTAGGATTTGGAAGATTAAAGTCAAATTTGGCATTTTCTGCATATCATGCATATAATGCATCATTTTGAACACTTCATGCTGCACATATCTTCTAACAATTTGAACAACATTTGGTATCATATCTTTGGGCCAACAATTAGTAACATTTGGCATAAGAATTGGTATCATGTCTTCAAGCCTCACATGTTCATTTCATTTCGAATAACCCCACTGCTAGTCGTCTTTTTGTAGACGACAAAAAGGGGGAGAATGTTGGTTGTGTGTTGTGTGCTTAATGCGTGTATGCTCAATGCCTTATGATTCTGTACTTAATGAAAGAGAGTTGCTTTGAGGGAGAATGTGATTGAATGTCTTATCTTTCATTCTCATAACGTTCATTGAAATGCTTCTACCCTATCTTTTGGAACTCTCGCACACATCATTTTGTCATCATCAAAAAGGGGGAGATTATTATATTCCCCTAGTTATGTTTAGTGTTTGGTTTTAATGTTAACAAAACGATTGTGCTTGTGTGTGTATTTCATTGAGTATTATGTTTACATCTTGTTTTGATGAGTTAAAGCATAACTTCAAGGATCTCACTTGGAAGTCATATGAATGATTGTTGTTTAAGGAACTCATGCTTGTTGACAAGTTCTTTCTCCCTTGAACAAAAGTGTGAACCAAAATGCTAAAGGGAGCTAAGAAGACAAAGAGTGGATGCGTGTATGAAGGACTGGAAAAAAGGAATGTGATCACCACCAAGACACGAAATGCAAAGTAACAGCACCACGTACCTTGGAAAGGGGAGAAAGTGAGGCACTCGCCAATGTATGGCACTGTCAGGAGGAACACGACCTACAAAAGATGGCCCGGGATAGTACACGGCCGATCGATAGGCCGCTTACAGCGCTGTAGAAGAATGCGGGACGAAGAATGGGCTGGTACTCACACGGTCTGTGACAGGCCGCAGGATGGAGATGAACGGTCCTCTAAAGACCGCTCACGTCTTCAAAAGGACAAACGTAGGCTGCGCCAACCATCCCGACCCCAAGATGTGGAACGTCTTCCACCACCCCTTCCGATCGGCCAGAGGGGATGGGCCTCGTGCTTAGTTTCTTTTGACCTGCAAAACAATGCAAATGACAAGAAAATGCAACCCAAATTAGCCCTGTAATGTGCAATAACTATAGAAGAATGTGAAGGATTAACATCAAAAATGGAATGGGGAATACCTAGGGGTGGGATTTTTAACCCCTATGGGGCGTGAAAAGCAATAGGGGGGACGTTAAAATGAAAATGCCAGTGAAAAACGTGGGTGAAGGTGGAAAGAAAATGAGCATGCAATGGATGGAAGAACAACTTAAACACCTAGACCAAAACAACAAATCAACACTACTCCCTGAACCGGAGGCTCAAATGGACGTCGAGAGCCTCCCTCCCAAGCTACAGTTCGCTTGAAATCTCGGCAGCACTTCGACGTAGACACTGGATCTCCCCCTTTTCAAGCTTGGACCAAGGGTTCTACTTATAGACCCCTTAAAATCCAGCCCCGAATTAAGGTTTTCTAGCAGGAATTAGCTCGAGATTATTAAAGATAATCCGTAGATAATACTCCCATCTCTCACCAGGATCAAACGAGGTCTCATTTGGTTGAGAATCCGTGGAGAAAATGGGGGAGCAAGTGAGAGCTTTTACCACGGGTGGAGAGCCAAAAAAACTGTTAAGGCCGGGATTTCGGACACATACACGGTCAAACGATAGGCCACCCACGACTACAAACGGTCCATTGCTAGACCATCTACGGCTGTCGGTGGTAAATAGAAAATAAAATATATAAATCAATTATCCCAGAGAACTGACCGAAGTATTCGGCGTAGGACTCTTAGGATAAAGACAGTCTACCGCTAGATCGCTCCAAAATCCACACGGCACATTTCAAGACTGCGTACCAAGTGTTGGTGATAAATCACCAAAGCGAGATAAACAGATAATTATCTGAGAAATCAACCGATTTAGGACTATGAAAATACACGGTCTATCAATGGACCGCCCGACAAGTACAGGCGGTCTAATGTAAGACCGTCTATAATGGTGTCGGTGGAAAATCAGAAAACAGCCAATAAATCCAGAGATAAATCTGAGAGATACAAACAGTCTTACAAAGGACCGCCCAACATTCCAAACGGCCTATCTATAGACCGCCTTTATGCTGGGCGGTGGAAATTAATAAAATGAGACAAATAAGCCCATTTATCCCAAAGATCGAGTTAAATGAAGGCCCATTAAGTCCGATTTCGAGAGTAAACTTAGCCATGGAGGAAGTATCCATAAAATCAGCCCACAGACATGCCTGGAAATGGCCCAATGAGTAATGGACAACTCGAGGCACTGAAAATGAAGGTAAGAAGAATGACTCAACTCATAGGCAAAAAATGAGTGTCAACAGATATCCCTCCTTAACGTCCTCTTCACAGGGGAGCGAGCGGAGGTGATGCGAAAGCGAAATGGAACATGGAGATGAAGCGGAAATGAAGCGGAGTGGACTGAAAAGCGGGTGTTAAGGTAAAAGTCATCCGTTTTCTCACCAATGAGTGATAGGAATCTCCTGGAAAACTCCGAACTAAAACACAAGGAATGATCGGACAAAAACGACACCAGTCTAGAGAAACTAACTAAATAAAAGTAGAAGAAACGAGCAACCTCATCAGGGGACACAATCCATAACCAACAAGGGAATCGAAACAAGCAGTAAAAGTAAAGAAGCAGGCTAAAACCTCCAGACAGGGACCCTTAGTTAATCAAGCCAGGTGAACAGATCAGAGAAAACCTTCCAACTCTGAGTGGAATAGTTTCTCTTACCCAAAACCACGAGTGCACAATCATCCATCACTTAATGAGACACTTTCAGACAAGCCATGGGTCATGAATGTTCAAAAGATGCACATGATGCATGCTGGGGTAAAATAAAGGAAATCATTAAAACAAATGCAAAGAAAGTCATAAAATAGAAAATACTCGAGAATAATATTGCTAGACTGTACAAATCAGGGTCAAGATACTATCTGCAACCACGACGTGCAAGATAGAACCATCGTCCCCCAATTTCCCCAACCTAATGGCCTATCTGATGATTAAACACGTGAACCTAAATCGTCATCATTTTTGTTATAGGGGAACATCAGATCTTAGAACATGTGAATGATCAGCTGGTTCTCGAGATAATTAGTATAAATAGCATATAGTAATGCATTAAGGGTTGCAGGGATTGAGATACTTACCTGACTTACCTGTCCGGTAGTGGAAGTGAGGTGATGCTGCAAAAGAATCACGAACAGGGTTTTTCAATTGATATATCATGGAATAAGCCAACTAAGAAAAAAATTTATTAATTTTAGCTGACAATGCATCGAAAACAAAACCCCAAAAAGCCATTCAATACTTCAGCATATATGCGGTCTAGTGCAGACCGCCAAAGATTCTACACGGTCCAGAGAGAACCGCCCAAGCCTTGAGAATTTGAATTATGATCATAACGAATAAAAGGCCATATGGGAGACCGCCCAACACATAAAGGGTCTATCGCTAGACCGCGTTTCGATCGTCAGTTTCAAAAAAATAAACTGACCCTTCATCATCTTCTTCCTCACCCCCTCACTCCCTCTCTCCTGTAACTGACGGAGGCCACTCCCCCATTCCAACCCTTCACTCCCTCACACTCCCAAGCCCCCTTCTTTTCCAAGCTTTCATGCGTTTCAAGAAGTAGTCATCAAAGCACCTTCTTCGTCAGATGGCCCGGGAGGACACCGTAGTACCGCCGCCGGTGACGAACCCCGCAGAGGAGGCTCCGGTGCCACGCCCATGACCAAGGGAGATGCACCCCCACCACCGTCCGTGACCGAGGGAGGCGCCACGACGATCATCGCCAGGGAGGAGGAGGTAGACGCGCCGCTGGAGGCGGCCACGGTGGCGGTGGAGAAACCCCCATGAACCTCCGAGGTAGACCCCTAAACCCATCCCCATTTGATTTTTAGTGAATGTATGTTAGGCTAGGAGGATTGGAAGGGGCATACGACCCCCGTAGGGTCGGTTGTGAGGCTACCACGGCCACCACCATTGGTGGGGATGGGTTTGAATGCCGTCGGGCACGGTGACTTAAACATGGTCTTACAGTGACCGCCTAATCAAACCACACGGTTAACATAGAACCGCCGGGATCCTGAGACGGTCCATGGGTAGCCACTCATAGGAATCTGAATAGACGGGGTTTGGGGAGTAGAAATGGTCTGAGAAAGACCTCGTAGAGTTAGATGGTCCACACTGGACCGTCTAGAAATGTAACCATTGAGAACAACACAGTCTGCATCAGACCATCCTGTGACGAAACGGTGAAGGAGTGGCCCAGATTAAGAGGGGCTTGAGGGGATATCACACGGTCAGGTGGGGACCGTGGATTTCTGAAATGGTCAGGGATGTACCATTCTATGGATAGACAGATAAAGGATAGACGGTCCACATTTGGCCGTCCAGGAGCAAAGTGGTCCTCAACGGGCCGCCTACAAGAGCAAACGGCCAGTGTATGACCGTGTAGGTTTAGATCCTGAAAGACTGCATTTTTTTAATTTTGATGATTCATTATGCAATGTATGACTAATGCAAATTGTTTGAATGGATGCAGGGAAAGCAGAGGACCCCGATCTCCTAGCTCCAGGTCCGAGCAGTGTACCTCGCACTACTGGACTTCCAACGGGAGCGCCTGGCGGCGATGGGCTTCGGAGAGTTCCTCACCGTGGAGGTGACTCGGCTAGACACAGCGCTACTTTACGCCCTACACGACCGGTGGGATCCGGTGAGCCAGACGTTCCTTTTTCCTTGGGGCCACATGGTCCCAATGTTAGAGGACGTCACGCGCATCACTGGCCTACGCGTGCACGGGGCACTGGTCAGCGGGAGGACCTTCCCCGACTACCGGGAGCTAGCCCAGGAGCTGCTGGGTTTAGAGCTACTGCGACCAGAGCGTCAGTCGACGATGTTGATGAGGGCGAGGCTGCAAGAGAGCCTCAGACTATGAGGAGCCAGGATCGCGACAGGGGAGCTGCCTGAGCAGCATCTCCAGAGACTGACGGACCGAGCACGACCACGAGTAGCGGCCGCAGCGGGACCAGAGGTAGACAGAGTGCTGAGCCGCTTCCTGATGCTATTCTTCGAGAGGCTCCTCTTCGCCACCCGAGGAGACGTGGTCAGCTATCGCCTGCTGCCACTGCTCGAGGACGTGGACCGTGTTGGTGACTACGCGTGGGGAGCGACGGTCCTCGCGTTCCTCTTCAACACGCTGAGCTCGACCAGCCGACAGACGATGCTCGGCGGGTTCTCCCCTTTACTCCAGGTACGACTCGATCCTAAAAATGATTATGCAATGGTTATATGAATTTTCTAAATGCTTATGTGCTAAAATTTAATGTAATGCAGGTGTGGGCCTATGTGCACCTCCCCGGACTGGGGAGAGGAGAGGAGACCTACCCGGACCGGCTGCCAATCGCGAGATGGTGGACGACGCCATCGGAGGTCGGCTCCCAGCATCGCCAGGTCTGGGTGATCGAGGATGACTTGGACACCCTACCTTATGCTTCGGTAAGATCTTGAACTTAAACTTAGTGAATGCAACTATATGCCTATATGCTGATGCAACTGCTCTTTTGACAGGTCCGCTGGACGCCCTACCTGGCGGAGGGACACGAGGGTCACCCCTGGGTAGGATCTGAGGCGGTCTAAAATGCTGCTGCTGAGATATCCTCTTAGGAATCAGTTCAAGTCATGTCTAAGATAATAAGTCAGTAGTTGGGGAAATGCTCTTTTGGAAACACTGACTTTTCTACAAGCTGAAGGTTGAGAGCTGCTGGATTATATAGAAGGCTGTTAGATTGTTGCTAGACCTTTAAAGATAAATCTTTGGGTATTTGTAAATTGGCCCTAAGTCTAAACCTTGCTCTTGTGTGGCCTTCATTCATAGATGCTTGCTCATCTTCTCTTTAATCCATCCACATCCATGCTCTCATCTATTCTTCATAATAAGTTCATAGACTGTGGTAGTCAGGGGGAGTAAAATCTAAAATCTGTCACTTTTACTAACCTTCAACAGTTAACTACTAAGATCACTCTGACTAAGAATAAAATTGCTGATCTTAACTGAATTGTGATTTTTTGTTTATGAAGATTAAATCTTATCTTAAAATACTCACAATTATCCTTGAATGAGTCTTCAATGGTCTTAAAATAGTCTAAATTGGATCTGCTTAGAAGATTGTCTAAAAATCTGAAAGTCATTAGTAATAAGCCAATCTGGTAGAAAATCTGGTGTTTATATGGTTCTTAAGCCAAGTTTTAAGAAAATTCTATTAAAAGACCAAGAAATACGCCATTAAATGAAAAATGAAAAAGGCAGAGCAATGTCATATCATTTAAGAAACTGGCCATCTGTTTCAAAGAAATTTAGAGGTCAAGTCATGATAATAAATGCTATCTCTGTTCAAAATATGAAGCATAAAGGTAAATTGCACTGAGTAACCAATGATTCTGGTATTTAATCAACATGTCTCCTTGAGTAAAAAGATGCGATAATACTGGAATGCTCAATTAAAAATTATAAAAGATCAATGAAAAATATGGTTGACTCTGAGGTCTTTTCAGTAAACTAAAACTGTTTTAAGTTTAATATAAAATAGATTTTTAATCAGTTTTGGCTAATGGAGGAAGATTAATGATCTCTCTGATTGGGCAATGTCCTTGATAGAACTATTTTCTTTCCATTGATTTTGCTTCATAGGAATAATTTGTGAGGATTCATACTATAAGATATAATCCCATATGCCGAAAATCACATAAATGCGTAGAAAGGCATTTTCTTTAAAGTAAAGGGTATTCTGGGTATTAACTGTTGAAATTGGTAAAGTCGGCAGTATCTCATATAAAATACTCAACCCTACTTACTTTGTCTAACATACCCTCCTCATTCAAGCCGAAACTCCATCCCGCATTCGCGATTTCCTAGCTCGTGCCCAGACCGTAAGCCAAGCCTGTCCAGTTTCCCTTTCCACGTTTCTTCTACTCGTTCTTCTACCCTTTGTCCTCCACTCTTTTTTGCATCTACCATGTCGTCTCCTGCCGCCAAGAGCAAGGGAAAGAGAAAGGCGATGGAGGAGTAGAACCAAGAGGAATCTACGCCAGCAGAGGCTAAAGAGGCTCTACCAAAAGAGAAAAGATCAAGGATATCACACGATGAAGATATCAGCCCCGCAGTGCTTAAGGAGAAGTCAGAAAAAGGGAAAGAAAAGGTGTTGGGAACTCTTTCCAAGCGGCACCAGACACCTGCTACAGAAACTACTCGAGGAGGTTGAAGAAGAAGATGATCCTACTAGGTCATCAATGCAAGCAACATTAGTATTGGAAGCTGGAAAGATAATGTTTCCACAATACGTGGACTTTAACGACCAGGCAATGATTTCTAAATTTCCTGAACTATTGGAATTGTTTAGTTTCCAAAAATGGCGGAAATTTCTGGGTAAGCATAGGGTTTATTACCCTAGACTTGTTGCAGAGTTCTACAATAATCTAAATTTTAATTCAGTATAGTTCAAAATTTGGACTAGTGTCAAGGAGACAAAGATTGAAGTTTCTAGGCATTCCCTCCATAAAACATTTAGAATTCTAGAAGAACGGGTAGTCGAAGGAGAATATGAATACAATCATCATGAGGCTTACTCCCTTTTCACAGGGTTGCGTAGTAACCCCAAAGACAAAATTCAGGCAAAACTGACTCAGCTTAATGCAAACAAGTTCTCTCCATCAAAGAGGTTGTTTCACCACATTCTCACAACCATGATAACACCTCAAAATGGAGAAAGAGGAAGGGTAACTAAGTCTTAGAGGTTTATACTGTTTTGCCTGTTGAAAAAGATCAAGGTATGTTTGCCTGACATAATGATTCAGATTATGGGCACATGTAGAGAGTCTAGGAGAAACTTACCTTATGCGGCCCATTTGACTGATGTGTTTAAGAAAGTCCATATTTCTCTAGAGAATGAGACCTCTAAGGAGATACCCAAAGTGAATGTCTATAATATGGACTTTATATCTAAATACATGAAGTTGAATCCATCTTCGGCCAGTCAACTAAAGAAACAAGCAGAGAAGGAGGTCCCATCAGTGCAAAAGGATCAGCTTCAAGCTGAACATGAGACAGAACAATGTCAGTAGCAGCAAGTTGAACGAGCTGAGCAGGAGCAACATCCACCTGCTATTGATATGGAAGAGTCAATACAACATGAACAATAGCCCATAGATGTGCACGATGTCATAACTGAACAGATTGTTGATCAACAAGAAGATATAAATCAAGTTTCTACCGAGCTGCAAATCAGAGATTTACAGTTGGAGCAAGAAGTTCATGAGCTGAACTTGACTGATGAGCAAATAATGCAACAATTAGATCAGCACATTGATGAGCTCTTTAATCATTTTGGATAGCAGCCTCAGCACCAAGTTGCAATAGATCAGTCTGAACAGAGAGAGGAGCAGCAAAGAGAAGGAGAGCTTCAGGAAGGACAAAGGATGGAAGAAGTTCAGGATGAGCAATCCCAGGAAGCCCAAGAAGCTGTAATAGTAGCTTCACAAGAACAATTTCTAGGCCATGCTCCCTTCTATGGACCTCATCAAGGACCTATAACTTTATTTGGAATACAACCTCCTTACTGTCCTGAAGAACCATTCATACCTCCAGAATTTCAAGAATCTATCTCTGCTGGACCAAGCTCAGGACCACAGATTACAGAAATGTTTACCACATTGGTAAACCTCATCATAAATCAATGATGAACAATGAATGCATAGTTCATGCACCTACATTCAACCAATCAGAGACTTGATGCCAGAATGCTTCATGTGGAATAGACTATAGACAGTCAGTGGATAAAATTTGTATATGATAAGCACAAGTCATATATGAAATTGCATGGTGTTTTGGACTCCTTGCTGGTAGTATGTCAGAAGGCAGGAGAAATTTTGGGCAATATGCAAAGCACTCAGACTACATCTTATGTAAAACTTACTCAGAGTCTTGTCCATTCGTATGATATCAAGATAGAATTAGAACATTTGAAACTTCAGGTGACTCTGCTTAGACAAGAATAGGAGGCTTTGACTAAGAGAATTAATGTTATTTCTAGTGAAGTACATGGAAGCATAATACAGCTTGGAAACACCCATGAGAAACTGAATGTAGTTCTTGCACAAGTTCAGATGATTGCTAGCAGTTTCAAAAATGTTGTCACTAAACAAGCCACCAGTTCTTCCACATTTATGGCTGATATTCACAACCAGCAGACCTCCCAAATGGAAAACATGTGCAGCATGATGTATAACTGGTTTGTCGACATGACATCTAATGTCAAAGAGCTTAATGCCCTAGTTAAGTAAAATGACCAAAAAGTGATGGCCAAACTTGCAGCCCTCGAAACTAAAGTAGACAGAATACCATTTCCATGGGTAATACCTCTGAGGGGCAATTCTAGTAGCACACCACCCAGAGGAAGGAGAATCTCAAGAGGTACCAGTTCCAGCCGAACAAGTCCTGCCGATACCTAAGGAGTCCTCCTATTTTTTTGATAATGACAAAGGGGGAGAATTTTTGATGGTCATGTATGACAGCTCTTGGTCTGGGGAGAAGGAGATGCTGATGGTCCGTCTTTTGCTGATGATCTGTCTTTTGATGACTGGTTTTGGTATATAAGAGATTTCTGTATTGGTTAACATATTTGAATGAGAATGTCAAACTTGTGAATTTTTGTATATAAGGCTCTTGTATGATGAGATACTCACTCAAACATCAGTTTGCCTTTTCTTACTGTACCCAGAAATGTCAGTACTGCATACTGCATATTTGTTTTGAATGTTGATCTTGCCATGCATGCCAGTTAATGAATTCTGTGAATGTCATCAACAACTTGTGATCACACTTGATTGGGTGTTTAGAATTGAATGAGTGTGTGCAAAATGATTGGTTAATTCATTATCTTTTTAATCTTACATGACTCACAGTTGTCATCATCAAAAAGAGGGAGATTGTTGGAACCCTGGTTTTGATAATGACATTCTATGAATCATGTTAAGACTGGAATGAATAAACAGTTCAATCAAATCTGTTGTGTGACTCAGTATCAGATCACAGGTTATTGCATATTAAGTCAAGAGCATAGTATGGTCGGTGCAATTTTATGTCAAATAGCGTCTAAGGTCGATGCACTTTTTGCATCGTGCATATACAAGTCGTTGCACAACTTGTAAGTCTACACAAAGGTCGTTGCACTCTCTGTTCTGTGCACAATGAGGTCGAAGCACATTTTGCTTCATGCCACATGAAGTCAGTGCACATATGAGTTCAACGCATATAGGTCAGTGCATGTGTGCTCACTTAGCATACAACTTCGGTGCACGTTTAGCATAGTGCATCAAGGTTGATGCACCTTTTTAGCTAGCGCACGTAAGGTCAGTGCATATGCATGCATATAGAAGAACAAGGTCGGTGTACGTTCCTGTAGTGTCCTAATAAGGTCGGTGCATTCTTTGTTTTTCTACACATATAGTCGGTGCACATCCTGTGTGAATGCACACAAGGTCGGTGTATGTCTTGATCTTGTATACATAAGGTCAGTGTAGGTTTTTCCTCGAAGGTTGGTGCATATCCTTTATTAGGCATAACAAAGTCAGTGCATATTCTTCATTAGGCAGAACAAGGTCAGTGAATACATTATGGCAAGTCTGTGCATATCTGCATTGTGCATATAACAAGTCGGTGCATCCTTGCCTTGCGCAATATGAGGTCAGTGCATGTTTCACATTTAGCACATATAGGTCAGTGCATGTTTTTGCATAAAACACATGTAGGTCAGTGCATGTTTTGCATATGAACACACATAGGTCAGTACATATAGGTCTGTGCATACCTTTGCTTGAGAGCACTTAAGTCAGTGCATGTTTTCAAGTTAGTGCACATGATAGATCAGGTTGTTCTTAGTTTTACCTAAGCATGAATTCTGATCTGCCGAATGTTTGATTAATTGCCTTTTACTCTAATTGGCAAGATTAATGAAATTATCAGGTCTTTGAGATAAGCAGTACTTCAAGTCAGGCACGTGTTCCAAGTCTCTATGTCGGAAGCACGTGATCCGAGGGCTCTTGATCTTAGCCATGTGTCCTTCTCTCACCAACCAGATCTAACACGTGGTTTCCGAGAAGCGCACTCTAGTTGGAGTCTCTGGGTGGGAAATGTGATTTCCACACGACCCTCTTTCGTGAGCTATAAATAGAAGACCCGGTCGGGATTTCAAATGATGATGGAATTTTGAAGCAGAAAAGAGATGAAGAAGGGTGAAGGGTGAACCTGAAAAGAAAAAGTGCAAGAGCCTGTTCTAAAATGAAATAGAGTACCGTATTTCTGAGAGAGAAAAGTGAGATAAAAAGAGAAAGAGAAGAAGAAGAAGAAGAGGGAGATCGTGAGATCAAGAGAAGACTCTGAAGATCTGTTCAACTGGTCCTTGGATCAGATCCAAACAAGTTTGCTTCTACGTTAGCATTTTGATTTGATTTTACTGTCAGCTTTCCGATGCTGAACTTCTTGGTTTCCTGTTTTCATTTTTCATACTTCTTTTAAGCTGTGTATCAGCGGAGGCTGAGCTGTAAGGCTCAACGGATCAATCTCTTAGGCAGCGGAGGCTAAGCTGTAAGGCCCAGCGGATCAAGCTGTTAGGCAGCAGTGGTGAAGCAGTATTGCCCAGCAGTTAAGTTGGTAGTCAGTGGTTAAGCAAGCTGTGAAGCTCAGCTGTTGTTGGTAAGCTGTGAGGCCCAGCCGTTCAAGCTGTTTCACAGCGGAATCCACACTCTGGTTGGAGTGTGGGGTGGATGTAGGTCCTGCGGATTGAACCACCTAAAAAGATCTTGTGTACTGTGGTTTGCTTGCTAACTCATCAACCGTTAGATGTATGTCAGGCTCATTTCTATCTACGGTTCTGACTGAAAGGATTTAGTGTGCATGCATGCTTGATTTGGTTTCGTCAACAATATAGACTTGCTTGGGAGTCCACCTTTTCCAGTTCATCTGTTCGATTAAGTGCATCATTGGTTTTCATATTCAGCAAAGCTTAATTGCTTTTAATTCCGCATAAGTTTAAAGTCTTTAGTTTAAGTTTTAAATTGATCAAGTTTTTAGATGGGGATTCATTCACACCCCCCTCTGAATCCTTATTGCACCATTGTCATCCCAACAGATACAATCCATGCTTGGCGGACCAACCAAACATTAGCTTCTCATTCTGCTAACTGACCTCACGCCCTTTATAAGGGACAACCAATGCTGAGCCTCGACCAGCTCACGCAGTCGCCTCGATTGGCTGCAACAATTCTATCGACTCCGTACCATGAACACTATCATATACAGCATGCCGAACACCAAACATTACTGGACCAGCTCCAATCCGAGCATAAGCCGTCTATATTCCCAAATCCAATCAGTAAAAAGGTACATCATAATCGGCCAACCAAGGCCTCGCCTGCACACGATTCTCGCTATTCTCAATGCACCTCAACTGGCATCTTCTGGCTGCAAAAATCCATCCGCCAGCCACCAACTATACGCCAACAGAAAATTCAGCTCGCTCAGCTTTTCTCTTACATGCTCCTTTACCAGGCCCAATAAGCTCACTCTAAATCTCATCGGTCCATTCGTTGACTCTTACACTGATCATTATCGCTTCTCAAGCCGATTCTCACTCAGACACTGCATCCGATTCTAATCCTCACGCCAACTCTACCCTCTCAGGGGAGCATGGAAAAACCAAATGACAAGATTTCATAATCCTTGGTCCACATGAACTCTGGGCTCAGACTTACAGGGAATTCCTCCCATGTTGGCCACGTGACCAAGGTTCTTACTCGACGACATCCCTCCTGAGATCTCCATACTCAAGCATCGTCCATTATACCATCACATCGAATCTTCGTCTCAATTATTCCAAACGGACATTTGCCAATCTTGGCTCTGCTCTCACCACAGAGCCATAGGACATAACCTTAGCCATGACATACATCTCCAAGACAGACAAGTGCCATCTTATCACTATAGAAGTCTGGTCAATGGCATGCCAAACTACATGGATCCCTATACATCATAGATTCTTTGCACAACTAGGTCCTTCTCTCAACATTTCAAACTCTCAAACTCAACTGGGCCTATTCCAGGCATTATCACAGCTGACCACTCAGCTAGCCTCACCAGCCGCTCACAGCTACCAACTGGGACTCACAATTCCTTGCTCGAAAAACACATCTCTAGGATCACGATTCCATCCGACGACACAACTTGCAACACGAGTCAAGCACCTCACTTACTGACTCCGAACATCGCGTCCTCGTCCTCTGTCAGGCTATTCCTTTGCGATATATGGCTCCACTGCATGAACCTGGTGGAGCCGCTCTACTACCGGCTCGTGATGAGGACCCTCGGGGTCCATCAGGCGGAGGTGGAGTTCTCGGCACCCGAGAAGCCGGAGGAGCGAGTCGGTCGGCAAACGCGTGGACTAGCGGTGGAGGAGCATATTCGCAACTGGACGGGGCTTGGACGAGTGGTGCGCGCCCACCCTGAGAGTGACGAGGCATACCTCACAACGTACGCCAGGCGCTACAAAGACCAGGTCCTTCGTGGTACTAGACGACCGGTACGATTCTAATCTCATGCTTTCTATGATGCTATATGCAGCTCGACCCCTAAGGGTGGATTGCCGAGCTTCAGGGCCTCCTGCACTCCACTGTCCAGCAGCGGGACAAGCTCCGACAGGCGTTGGACCTCCTGGTGAGTGTCACTGAACCTTAGACTAAATTATGCATATGCTTATGCCATGCATATGAAGTTGACTAACCTTGGACTTCTACATGCAGCGAGCTGAGGGGGCCCAGCGTCAGGGAGCTGACGCACCTTCCTCCTTTTCCCAGACACCCGCAGATCATGCTGTGCGAGATGCGGAGTTCGCGAGGATGGTCACACGGGCAGAGGCGGCCAAGGTTGCTCTCGCTGAGATGGTAAGTAAACACCTACACTTTTCCAGTTGATTTTGATTATGAAAATGCACTTAGCTAATCATGATGTATGCTTATGCAGACGATCGAGCTGACTCGGCTCAGAGAGGAGATGGATCAGAGCCATGTAGCGGCGCGGGATGAGGTTGCCCGCCTTCGGGAGAAGATAGAGCGCAGCCATCCGGCAGACGCGGTCGAGACGACGCTCATCCACACGGTGCTAGAGCAAGCCCAAGCTAGGGTTGCAGAGACAGACCGCTACCGAGCTGAGGCGGAGTGCTTCCGAGCTGAGGTGGAGTGAGCCCAGCTTCAGGCGGCGAAGCTGGAGGGTATGATGGAGGGGATGAGCCAGAGATCCGAGCGCAGCGAAACTCCGAGCGATACACACGGTATGCATGGCTCTTACATGAGTTACTTTACGGGCTCATCCGGTGGCTGAAGGAACGAGGAGGAGGAGCGGCGTCGACGATCCCGAGAGGAGGTGAGCTCAGCGATGCCCCCCGCTAGCGAATAGGCATGAGGGTGCGGGTGAGACTGGCGGCCAGGGAGAGGGACCGGCCTGATGTACTTATATTTGAATTGTGTACATGTGGAAAGTATGGCAGGATAGTGATATGACATATTTTTGATTTTGAAAAATGAATGTGTGAATGAATGCGTGTAATACTAACTAGCTAACTACTCCTAGACCGACACGAGAGAGTGAGAGAGGGACAAAAAAATGTTTTGAATGGACTTGGTGCAAGAAGGACAAAAAATTGAGGCTTCAGGTAGATAAACGGTCATCAAGATGACCGCTCCAGGAGTCAAACGGTCCCATAGTGGACCGCGAGCATTTGTTCGGCCAAAGCTCCAAAGAAGGACGTTGGCGGTTCCGATTGGACCGTGGATTATGTAAGACGGTCCTATCTTGACCATTAGCATTGACAGACGACCTACATGGACCGCCTAGTACGCCAGGAGGTGAAGTGTAGGGAAGGAATGTAAACGGTCCTTGGTAGACCGCTTCCATGAACGCGCGGTCTATCGATAGACCGCGTACGGGGAAACTGTGATAGCTTGAAACGAGACTCTCTTGGAGAGTCCCAACCCGAGGGTAAAGGGGCCTAACCCATGTCAAAGCTCATCCTGACCCATTCTAGAGTTATCCTACCTCAATCCTATGGGTATTAGGCCACAAATTAGGTCCTATAAGTAGAGGGGCACTCCAATCTCATTCTTCACACAACACCTCTCTACCAAGCCTTGAAAACTTTGCTAATCCTTCCCAAAACACCATGAAGGGGCCCCTTGAAGGATGCTCTATGGGGGCGGCTTATGGTGGGCCAAAGTCGGCTAGGAAGGAGCATGTGGTGCTACAATGGCTGACCGCCATCCCCGGGCATCTAAGCACTAGCCCTTCGAGAGAGGTAAGTCAATGCAATTTCTCTTATTTCATTCAAGTTCTTCACAAAGTGCTTATACCTTCCTCTCTTCTTCTCTTTTTTCTTTCTATCACCTTAGCTTCTCCCAGGTCCCAAGCGCTACTCCACCTTGAAGTGGATGGCTCCCATGATCCGCGAGCTCCCCATAGCAGTGATATCTATCCTTAGGTCCTGGCACTTGCACCCTCTATTAGTATTAGCCAAAAATTATCCCAAGATTTCATTAGATTGGCATAGTATCACAGCTTTGATAGAATTATGGCATCCACAGACACACACTTTCATCTTCCCTTCCTTTGAGGCCACCATCTTGTTAGAGGAGGTAGAGACCTACCTATCCCTTCCTATGTCCAAAGTTGGGGAGGAAGAATTGGTTTGTCACACCGTTGCCCCTGTTGATCCTGCCCTCATCCTAGGGGACTTCCTCCCTAGTGCCAAGGATGTTCGCACCATGATTGGCCCTCACCATATCCATTTACTACCTCTAAGCCAGTGGGTTATAGCTCATTGCAAAAATAAGTGTGGGTGGGATGAGGCAATAGCCAAAGCTATCTCCATTTGCTTGTGCGGTGCTACACTTTTCCCTTCCACTGACCATGTCATAGACATTCCTACCCTTAGCACCATCAGTGGCTTGTGGTAGGGTCTTTCCATCTCGCATGCCATCCTCTCCTACTTGTATGAGGGACTTAGCTCAGCTGCCGTAGGAGGCCCACTCTCTGGTTCCATGATCCTTTTGGAGTGTTGGATGGGTGTCATGTTGAAGTTCATGCCCAGGGAGGATATCACTTCTGTCAGTCAGATCTTCGGGAGTCATCCACTCTTCCTTATAGGTGGTGCCTTCAGGTTCTCTTAGTAGGTGGAGTGTCGGACTGCAGATAAGAAGACCAGAGATGAGTGGCGCCTCTACATCAACACTTTGCCCGTGGATCGATTCGTGATGCGCGCTTCCTTCCTCATCGACACCGCCCTCAGGCTCCCAAGGGGGTTGGACTAGACTTGAGGCTCCTGGGAGACACCGCCCTGGCGATATATAGCCCCCACATGTGCTTCCTTGTCATGCCCCGATGCGGAAAATCAAAATGTAGCAGTTTATATCCATCATGTCAATCAGAGCATACATTGCCACAAGAGACAAAACAATAAAGCTAAATAATAAAGAAACAATTAACTCATCTTTATTAATAATAATAAGAGAAAGTATTCAATTACACCCGACTCCTTGTGGACTTCTATCTCATTAATGGAAAATACAACAACTCTAGATAACAACTAAGCCAAAGTTGACTTGAACATAAACTCTAAATAGCTCGCTCCTTGAATCACTCATTCCCGTCCCCATTGGAACGCACGTCCTTATCCGAGCTACCTGAAAAGGATTGGAAAGTAGGGGTGAGCAAAGCTTATTAGGATTTTATATCTCTATCATCAGGCATAATTATAGTGATTAACCATTTATGAATAACGTTGTAACAAAAGCAATGATAAATAAATGACAAGAGATAGATAGGAAAAAGAACATGAGCTTTCAAGTAAAGAGTAAACACAAGACCTTTTGATGTCATGAAATGATAAATGGAATTGGCCATATCAAACACGCATAACATGTCACACAAGAATTTCAAGTAATTGAGTAAAAGTGGAAATGTCATAGACCAATCACGCTAGTCATGCACTTCGGTGCAATGTCACACCTTATCATTACAAACTCCCCGGGACACAAGTACTTTCGGGCGCTCCTCCTAGGACCAGACCGGGCCCTTTATGATGCGTTGGCATTGAAGGTTTGGATCAATGATCCTAGTCTAGACATTCATCACATTAAATGGCCAAGAGTTCCAAGGTTAAGCTCACGAACTTACTTCTAGGATCAAGAGAATTTCCAACAAAATTGGAATGACATCAAGTAGAAAGACTATGACTCTTTAGGTAACAAGGATGTAAACAAGGATTTCACATGATCTCACAGTTCAAGGCAAACCTTGATAACTGCTTCACGGTGATAAAACAAGAAAACCTTATTAATATCTTATCTGTGACGATCTATAATTGGGCCGTTACAGAAATGTGACGGTCGTACACAGGGCCGTTACGTTGATGTGATGGTCCAATGTTGGGCCGTTACAGGACACTGACCAGTTTAATTTGAACTGGCCCAAAACACAATTAAGACCACGTTCATGGGTTCAGGTGATGTGACACAACCTCGGACCTAATTTAACAAGCACAACCACAAGGCTATGAAGCCTACGCAAGCGGACCTTCGTATGGCGCACACACTAAACCCGGGGGTAACTCGGGGATGCCGAGTCGAGGAAATGGGACAAGCCCCTTACTGGTAGAGGGCCAGCAAAGTCTAAGTCAAACCTCCCCTTGAGGTGCGGATATTCAACTCAATGTGTTGGCTTTGGCCGAGGGACGCGGATCACTCACTCACACCCACGGGGGTCGCACAAGTGCGGTGGAGCCTTAAGATCGGGCGCTCTCTTCCTTACCAACGGCGCATTGGAGAATATTAAATGAACAAGAATAATTGAGAGCAAGGGACGAGTTCTCACCTAGCCGGTTTGAAGAAACCGACTCCGGTCGGAGACGGGGGCGAGCGGGGAGGCGAGGGGAAGCACCCGCACGCCGCGTCGATGAAGCTTCAAACCTGTGAGTGTAAATAATACATGAACTACCCCCATGCAAGGGGGGGGATCTCGGGGAAGGAAGCCAATGAATACACTCAATACGACCTCCACGTAGGGAGGGGCCTTCAGCCGGCCAAGCGGGGAGGGGAATTCGAGCTAGAAGTGAAGAGAGGGAAGTCGAAGCCGAATCTGCCCACTGATTGTGTCTCATGATAGACCGTCAGGTATTTGGACACTGTGGTCATCCCCGAATTTTGTTGCAGACGAAACCACTTGGAGATTCTTCGTAGCTGGATCTGGATGATGCTTGAATTTTTTAAATTTCTTCGGGCACCACTGCTGGTCGGGGTAGGGGCTTGAATAGGGTGGTAGACCCTCGGATCTGACAGCTTCAGGTTCCCAATAGCAGGAAGCAGAGGTTGCCACGGTCACTCCCGAGCTCAGAATCAGGTGCCACTGGAGTCATTGGAACCGTTGACAAGTCCTCCTCGAAGCAAGACTGATGGGGATGCCAGCTGATGTTTGGGTCGACCGGTAGGCTCTGAACACTGAGGAGGGGTCGGTGCAGACTAAGTGGAAGCAGAACCGAGCACCCGAGGGAGAAAATTGATAACTTTCAGGTCCGGTCGTCAAATGGGGCTCTGATTCTTGGAGATGTTAGAAGACTCGTATTAGAAGATGTTTGAAGAAGAACTCTCGATCCGATTCCCAACACAATCGTCGCAGTCGAGCTTCCAATCCGTCTCTGGTCTCCTGCCAGGGGGATCTGCGCAGTTTTGGGAGAATGGCTCTCCTGGTCGATCTCGAACTCGGAATGGGACGGGACCACCACCATTGCGAAGAAGACAGGCAGACGCTTCTGTCGGTATATGGTATACCACCTGAAGCTCCTAGTGGACGACGGGGTGGCCTCTGCAATCTACGGCCAATCTGCTGCCTACAACCAGAACTTGAGAGGGTGGAGATAGGTAATGGGGAATGGGGTAGATGGGAGGGGAAATGAGGTGGTTGTGTGTAGGGGCAACCCCCAGCTGTGAGGGGGTCTAGGAGGGGGGGGGTTTCAAGGTGTGGGAAGGGGAGAATGGGGGCTGGAAGGGGGTGTTTGCTATGGGTGAGAGAGGAGCTGCGAATTTGGGCTTGGAGGGAGAGGGGAAGGTGAGGGGGGCACAAGTGGGTGGAGGGAAGGTGAGTTTGAATTTTCCTTAATGGTGGGTATTCAATGGTGGTCTTGGGGGTGGGAGGGGTTGTGTTGGGGAAGGGAAGGGGTGCTTGGGGTAGTGGGAAGGGTGCTTGGGGAAGTGGGTGGGGTAGTTGGGGGTTGGGAGGTGGAGCTAGGATTGGTGGAAGCTCTCTTGGGACTAGGGGGTGGAGTAATGGGATGTGTGGGGAAGGGGAGTGACCTTTAATGGTGGTAGGTGGGAGAGTGATGGTTGAGAAGGGAGGAGAGAGAAAATTTTCAAAATTGGGTGTGGAGGAGAGAGAAAGGGGAGTGAAAGAGAGAGATTAAGAGAGGGATGGGTGGGGAATCTCTCCCCTAGGGTCTCTCACCCAAATAATGGAATCTCTCCACTAGATAAGAAGTTTGAACTATCAAAATGGTAAGTTTTTCATTCATTGATTCATTACCTCAAAATGGAGAGAGTGGGGTCCTATTTATAGGGATCCCACAATTTACAATAAGACCCTAACTTTTGACACATTGACTAATAACCAACAAGATACGGGCGCCCATGGGCCAAGCCCAATGAATTAGGCCCAATAGCTAACTAAAAAATCTAATGACACTCAAACCTAGGGAAATAAGCACAAGACCTAGGGACATGACTCAAATAAAAGGGAAATTACAATGATATGACTCAAATAAAATAAAGAAACATACATAGGACTCAAAATAAATGACTAGACCATGATGTATGCCTCCGGGGTGACGAGAATGGTCGAGAGTGTTAAGACAGATGGTGATGACCCCATCATCAGGTCTTTAGGGTACAACCTGCCTGACGTTCTGGTGGGAATCCTAGGCTCACGGGGTCTTACGGAGGTCTCATAATAGTGGTCCTAGTCCGACGGAAGGAATATCCGGTGGAGAGTCCCATCTATTGTAAGAATTGAGGCTAATAAACACGGAAAACCAAGACAGTGCGGTTAGTCAATCCCACCGGAGTGGCATGACTGTCAAACAATAAAGCTAAGATCATATATATATATCTTACATAAATCAAAATTTATACAAGTGTTAAGTAAGGGTTTTTATCAAATTCTTCCTGATCATTCAACTTAGGATTTTCTAAACATCTTTCATGTAGATCAATAAAAAATTAATGTTTATGATCATAATACAATATTAAAATCACGTTCTACCTTGCTTATAGATCAACATATCATACTAACATAGTAAGTTTCTGGTTTTAAGAACGCATAATCAATAGTTTAAAACACTGTCAGGAGAATGTGATGGTCTAAAGAAGGGGCGTTACAAGCATGTAACGCTCTATAGTAGGTGCGTTACGTACAGAAAAATAAATAGATTAAAATTTCAAAATTTAAAAACATAGGGGCATGTGACGGTCTGTCGTGGGGCCGTCAGGCTCATGTGACGGTCTGTCGTGCGGCCGTCAGGCTGTAACGGCCTCTGAAAGATGCGTCACATGACCTGGAACCCGCCGACGAAGAACTTCGACATGTTACACTAAAACTTTGATTGCTCATGATAGAATGAATAAAAATTAGGGAAAATGCTACCATTCGAAAGAGCATAAAAATTCGTATAAAATAGCATGCTTTGATTTAGATCTAACACAACAAGATTCAATCTTTAACTAATAATCATGAAAGTTGCCCTTTTGATACACCTCGGAGTAAAACGTGAAATTCGAGCAGCATGATGATCGAAAATTGGGTAATTAGGTATCAAAAGAAAGAGCTCATGGAGACGCATGATATGGTATTATTATATTCCTGTTTGGCTTGAGAGACACCTACCTTTGCTTGAAGGAAAGAAGGACGAAGAAGAGGGGTCACCGGAACCCTAGGTACCGCTCCTAGAACGCCCAAACTCTCCCTCGTCCGGTCACGATCGGCCACGCTGCCTGATGCTGGTGCAAATAGGGTTCTAGGGTGTCGAAAGTCCTCTATAAATAGAACCTATAGGGACTCTTAGAGATCGAATTGGTTGAAGAGTCCTAAGAAGAAATTCTGGAGAAAACTTTGGATAAGGTTCTAATCCACCACCGTCGTCGTCGATAGAAGCGTCTAGACTTAGGGTTTTCGAAGAGAAAGCAAAGACCTAACAATGGGCTAGGGTTTGGCTCGAAATAGAGCACAATTGGGCTAGAATTGGGCCCAAATTGCGATGGTTAAACTAGGCCTTCTAAGCCCACGAAAAACTCCTAAAAACACGAAATTGGGCCTACACGAATTTTATTTTTGGCTCTTACCTGAAGATAAAGTTGTTACAAATTTGATTTTGCACTAGTTTCATATTTTTCCATAATTTTAATAATTTCTTTAGAAGTTGAGCCAATAAATAATTAATTTATGTGGAAATATTATAGTAGAAAAAGACAAGGTGCTACACCCTCCCCCACTTAAGGAATTTGGTCCCCAAATTCACCGAATCCGCTAACAACAAACCTTAAAACAATTCAGGATATAATTTCCTGATCGCATCCTCGGATTCCCATGTTGCTTCCTCAGCTCCACGCTGACTCCGCTGGACCTTGACCATCGGAATGGATCGATTCCTGAGTTGTTGTTGCTTGAAGTCCACGTTGCATCCCTATGGTTTTGATGATGTCTCACACTATAAATCAATCTTCTATCTCTAGATTAATGTTGTTTCATCATGTGAGTGAGTATAGTTCATTTGATTGTCAGATAAGCATGCTATCTTAATTCTATCTACACTATTTGGTTAATATGAACAGCAGTGGGTCGACTCATCAGCAAGGGTAGGTCGACGCATCAGAGCATTGATAGTTTGGGCACAAAGTCTATACACCAGCTTGATCCATTTAGTCTGTACATTGGCATATCCTCTTCTAGTCTGTACATCGGGCACTTTCTAACTGAAGTCCATACACTGGTCTCAATACTCATAGTCAGTTCAGCTCAACCCTATACATCCTTCCAAGCTTCAACTCTATACATTGGATTGTCAAACTTCATGTCTATACACTGGCTGCTGCATTGACATGAAGTCTACACATCCGATAGTGTAAGTCTTTACATCGCCTAGAGTCTTGTTTGCAAAGTCTGAACATTGCTTCAGAGATAGCTTCAGCAAAGTCTATACATAGACTGGCAGTCTTCATGCTAAGTATATACACTCCTTGAGTCCAAGTCTGTACAGCGTTCATTGTCTAGAAATCTTGAAGTCTGTACATCGGACTGCTTCTTTTGAAGTCTACACATTGGCTCGTTCACTTCTGAAAAGTATGTACATTAGACTGTGGCAAAGTCTATACACTCGGTTCCTTGGGCAAAGTCTATACATTGCTTAGTCTGCACATTGCCTTCAACCCAAGCGTTCAAAGCCAAGTCTATACATCGCCAAGTCTGTACACTCCTCATCTGTTCCTACGCTTGTCCAAGTCCATACATTCAACTTTTCCCTACGCTTTCCTGGCCAAGTCTGTACAACACTAAGTGTGTACATTGCATGCTGCTCAAACGTTCAATGTCTTCAAAGTCTGTACAGCGTCCGTCTCAGCCAGCATCTCATGCTGCGTCTTAGGCAAGTCTGTACATCGGCCTCATTCGTTCAAGTCTATACATTGAACTGCTCTTCAAAGTCTGTACAGTGTCCGTCTCAGCCAGCGTCTCATGCTGCGTCTTAGGCAAGTCTGTACATCGGCCTCATTCGTTCAAGTCTATAAATTGAACTGCTCTTCAAAGTCTATACAGCGTCCGTCTCAGCCAGCGTCTCATGCTGTGTCTTAGGCAAGTCTGTACATCGGCCTCATTCGTTCAAGTCTATACATTGAACTGCGTCTTAGGAAAGTCTGTACAGAGGCTTCGATTTACCAAGTCTGTACATCGGCTTCATTCGCTCAAGTCCACACATCCACAGTCGTTCATCAAGTCTATACATCCTCTTGAGCTTCACCAAGTTTGTACAACGCTGAAGTCTTCATAAGTCTGTACAGTGCTTGAGCTTCACAAAGTCTATACATCGCTTCAAGCGATTCAAGTCTATACAGACTGCCTTTACATTCAGAGTCTATTCATCGGTTCATCAGCCGATTGTTTCATTCAGAAATCTCCAAGTCTGTACAGCCGAGTGTCTAATGCATCATCTCACCCAAGCATAGTCTTTAAACTGGCTAAAGCTGTCGAAGTCTATACATCTCCGTTGAGCATCAAGTCTTCACACTGCTCACATTCTTATTAAGAGTCTCACACAGGTTCCAAGTCTGTACACTGTTTAGACTTCGTGAGGTCTATATAGTGGCTGAAGCTTTGTTAAGTGTACACATTAGTAAGGCTTGTTTGCTTTGTTCTTCGTAAGTCTATACAATGCCTTCACATGCGCTTGTTCATAGTCTATACACTGCCATTCGTCTGCATTGTTCATAAGTCTATACACTGCCTTCACACATGCGCTTCTTTCATTAAGTCTGTACACTCTCTCACGTTGTACACACTTAATCAGTTGAAGGTTCTGAAGTATATACATTCATGTTAATAGCCTGAACTAACTAAGTCTATACATTCCATCTGTCTGTCTGCAGGTGATTCAGGCTGATGATTGGGCACGTGAACCGAGGTTGGCACCTGGCACGTGATCCAAGACAACATGCGCATGACACGTGGATGGCAACCTGGTCAGGATGCTGCCATGTGGTCGAAATTCAAATGATCTGGCCAAAAGTGCATGGGCGGGAACCTGGCAGCCACACGCCAATATCTGCTATAAATATAGAGCTTCATCCTTCAGTAGAAGCTTGATCGTGAATAGAGAAAGCAGAAGCCATTGGTGAGTGTTTGCACGATCCAGAAAAGAAAAAGAGCAGAGAGTTCCAGATCCGAGAGGAGTTTGTTCGAGAGAGAGAGCAGTAGTTGTGGATTGATGAATTGCTTCATTTGAAGCTACATTTGTATTGGGTTTCAGAAACGATTTCTTCTTCATTATTTTTTTGTTTCTACTTCGTTTTCATTTCATTTTGTTCATCCTTCTGATTTGAATTGGTTTCCCTCCGGTGTGTGGAGGAAGGGAGTATTACTCCAGTTTCCCTCTGAGTTGCAGAGGAAGAGAGATCGGTGATCTCTGGTGGTGTTAGTGACTGGTTGTCATTAACTGTTTCCCTCCGGTGTGTGGAGGAAGGGAGAGGATTCTCCGGTTGTGTTCTAGCTGGGAGCTAGAACAGGATTCAAGTTCTGTGGGTAGCAGAACTTGGTTGAGGGATTTGTTTCCCTTGGTGTTCAAGCTGTGTGGCAGCATGTTATTCGCAGACTGAGTCTGCATTGATCTAGCATCGTCTAGTGGAATCCTCACTCTAGTTGGAGTGAGGGGTGGATGTAGATTGCGGACTGCAATCGAACCACCTAAAAACTGAGTGCCTCCTCTGTGGTTTGCTATTGTTATCTGCGCTCTTCATCTGCTTGTCTCTTTGCTTCCATGTGATCAGTTCTCCATTCCCATTCACATTTCTCTGTGTACGGATTAAGGAGGTGCGTTAGCAGTAGAATTTATTTTCCGCCTAAGTTTCTACAAATTGGGAGTGATCTATTCACCCCCCCTTCTATATCACTCTTGCTGCGTTAACAATTGGTATCAGAGCAGGTTTACGCCATGTGGACGAACGGTCAAGGAAATCATAGTGGTCCTAGAACCTTCATGGCCGAAGGTCAATCCATTAGTCGCCCTCCTTATTTCGATGGTAGTAACTATCTGTTTTGGAAGAACAGGATGGAAGTGTTCATCAGGGCTCAGAGTCATAAACTGTGGAGAGTAATCACGGTGGGGCCATATGATCTGCCACCAAACGAGGATGCTTGGACATATGACCATGTCAAGCTCTCTTCACTCAACTGGACGGCGCTGAACATCATCCAGTGTGCTGTTCACCCAGAGGAATATGCCCGTATATCTGCATACAGAACTGCCAAGCGAATGTGGGATGAGCTGCAATTGATCTATGAAGGTACAGCTCAAGTGAAAGCCTCGAAGGTAAATCTCTACACTTCTAAGTATGAAATGTTTAAGATGAATACAGACGAGAATATAACTGAGATGTATGCCAGGTTGTCTTTAATCACAAATACTCTTAAAGGGCTAGGGAAGGATCTTGCTGAGGCAGATATAGTCAGGAAAATCCTTAGATCTTTATCCTCGACATGGCACACTAAGGCCATTGTGATTGAGGAGTCAAAAGATTTGACTATCTTGACTGTGAATGAACTCATAGGATCTCTTATGACCTATGAGATGAATTTCAAAGGAGGTGGAGAAGGAAGTGAGAGGAAGGGTAAAAATGTAGCTCTAAGAGCTTCCCGCAACAAGGGTACCAACAGTGGGAGCAGCAGCAGTAGCCCCGAGTCCGAGTCTGAGCTTGAAGGTTTGTCAAATCTCGACCAGGAAGAGCAGGCAATGCTCACTAGACAGTTCAGAAAATTTCTGAAGAAAAAGGGAAAGACCTTTAAGAAGAAGAAGCCACACTCTTTCAACAAGAGTGCTGAATTTACTAGTTACAGGGATAGAAATCCTAAGAGACTAACTTGTTGTAATTGTAACAAACAGGGACATATGAAAGGCGAATGCCCAGACCTCCAGAAGAAGGGTCCCTTCTTCAGAAGAAAAACATAAAGGTGCAGAAAAAGAAGAAGCTACAGGCGATGGTCTGCACATTGAGCGAGGAAGAAGAAGACCCAGAAGAAGCTTCCTCAGAAGAATATGAAGATGGAATTTGCCTTATGGCAAACAGTGAAGAGGAGGTAATAAACGTTTTTGAAAATTTCTCAATTGATGACTGGGAGGATGCTTATGGTGACTTGCTAGATAAATTTAATTCTCTTAGCAAAGAGCACAGAGTTCTGAAAAGAAAATTTAACACAAATGTTGAAGAACAAACTCTGGTCTGTGAGGAAAATGAGAAGCTAAAAGAACAACTAGAAGAAATGACCTCACTAAGGAAAGAAAATGATAAGCTCAAGGGAGAAATTCAAGAAAGTCAAAAACAACTCAATGAATTCAAAACTAAAACTGAAGAAAGCATGAATGAAATTAGAATAAACTCAGAGAAATATGAAGATGTGAAGAAGGTAAATGCTGAACTCCTAAAAAATTCTGAGTCCCTTCAAAAGGAGCTGGAAGACAAACAGAAAGTCTTAGAAAAGTTTGTCCAAGGAAAGACTAGCTTAGATGCTATACTAGGGACTAGGGTCAATTTCAATAAGGAAGGTCTAGGCTATGACCCAACCAACAAGAGACCCTTGCAATTCAAGACCATCACCTTCTGCCCAGAGAAGGGAAAAGAAAAGCTGGACACACCATCTAGCTCAAACAGCTCTAAGGAAATTCAAAGTCCTAAAGAAAACACAAAAATCAGTACTGGACAACCATTTAAGATGGGAATGAATTTTATGAAGAATAACACTAAGCCCACTTACCAGAACACAAATGATAGATGGACCAAGAAAGCAAATCAGAATAAGAGCTGGAATTACAACAATCAGTTGGGTCCAAACAGGACCTACTGGAGAAATAACTTTCATGGTCAAAGATATGCTAATCAACAAGCCTACAGGAAATTTCCTAAGAATAGGAAGACTAATGAATGGAATAGAACTCACTTCTCCAGTTCAGCTGGATTCAACTTTAATAAACCAGAAAGGAAGGTGCCAGAGAAAACCATGCTGAAACAAATCTGGATACCTAAACACTTGATCAGAGATTTGAACAATGTCATTGGACCCAACTCATCTTCGGTTCCAAATCACTCTGCTTGATGTATCTGTGTAGGTCAACCTGGCAGCTGAAGACAACAAGTGGTACCTCGACAGTGGCTGCTCCAGGCATATGACAGGAGACCGATCCAAGTTTAGCAAGATAGAGATGAAGCCAGGGGGTCTGGTCAAGTTTGGAGGAAAGAACAAAGGTAAAATAATTGGAGTTGGAACAGTAGATAAGTCATCCACAAACTCCATTGAAAAAGTCTTACTTGTGGAAGGGCTTCAACACAACCTGATTAGCATTAGTCAATTATGTGACAGGGGTCACAAGGTTGTATTTGATGATAGTTCATGCAAAATCCTTGAAACAAATTCTGACATGGTTAAATTTGTAGCCAACAGGATTAATAATGTCTACATTGTAGACTTAGATGAGAAATCTGAATCTACTATTTGCTTATCTGCCAATTCTAAAAATGATGCCTTTGAATGGCACAGACGTCTAGGTCATGCTAGCTTTTCAACTTTAAATAAATTGGTCAAGCATGATTTAGTTAGAGGCATGCCTAGAATTAAATTCAACTCAATATCAAAAGCATGTGATGCCTGTGCTCTAGGCAAACAGACCAGAAACTCTTTTAAATTAAGATCTGAGCCATTGTCTTCTAGACCAATAGAACTTCTTCATATGGACCTTTTCGGTCCAACTAGAACTCAGAGTCTTAATGGAAACAGGTTTGGCTATGTCATCATAGATGACTTCTCTAGATATTCATGGATATTTTTCTTAGTAAATAAGAGTGATGAATTTCAAAAGTTTAATCTGTTTTTCAATAAGGTCAAACAAGAAGGAAAGTACAAGGTTAGTTATATTCAATCTGACCATGCAGGTGAGTTTGAAAATTTCATGTTTACTGATCTTTGTGACAAAGAAGGACTAACTCACATGTTTTCTTCTCCCAGGACACCTGAACAAAATGGGATTGTGGAGAGAAGAAATAGAACAGTGGTGGAGATGGCCCGAACCATGTTGATTGAAAGTAAATTACCTAAAAGGTTTTGGGCAGAAGCGGCCAATACAGCAACCTACATAATCAACAGGGCCATGGTAAGACCCATACACAAGAAAACACCCTATGAGCTTCTAAAAGGTAAGAAACCAAACTTGTTTCATTTCAGGATTTTTGGAGCAAAATATTTTATTCATAACAATGATAAGAAAGATTTAGACACGTTTGAAGCCAAGAGTTCACCTGGAATATTCTTGGGTTACTCTGAAGTGTCAAGGGCATATAGGGTATTTAACATATCAGATCAGAAAGTGGAAGAGTCTCCACACATCCTTTTTAGTGAAAAGAACGATGTTTCTAATGATGAAAATCTTGACAGGGATTCCAATCATGGTGGAGATTTTCTAGAAGACCAACAGGAAGAAGAGAAGACTCAGCCGAGTGGAGAAACAAATTCCCCAAATCAGGAAGGTCCAAGAGAAACAGGTGAGTCTTCAACAAATATCAGATTTCTTAAAGACCATCCTTTAGATAAAGTCATAGGCAATCCTGAAGATCCTCTTCGGACTAGGTCTCACTTTAGAAATGTGAATAATGATGACTTAATTGCATTAGTCTCACAAATTGAACCCAAAACAGTAGAAGAGGCCTTAGCTGATCAAGCTTGGGTCAATGCTATGAGTGAGGAATTAGGTCAGTTTGAAAGGAATAATGTCTGGGAGCTTGTCCCAAGACCAGATGGTATAAATATCATAGGAACCAAGTGGGTGTTCAAAAATAAGATGAATGAAGATGGAATCATCTGGAGGAATAAGGCCAGATTAGTAGCCAAAGGCTACTGTCAGGAATTTGGTGTAGACTTTGATGAATCCTGTGCACCTGTTGCTAGGATGGAAGCTATAAGATTGTTGCTTGCCTTTGCATGCTCAAGGAATATAAAACTCTAACAAATGGATGTTAAAAGTGCCTTTTTAAATGGAGTTATTAAAGAAGAAGTTTTTGTTGAACAACCTCCTGGATTTTAATATTCTCCTCAACCTAACCAAGTTTTCAGGTTAAACAAAGCCTTGTATGGTCTAAAGCAGGCTCCAAGAGCTTGGTATGAAAGATTGTCTGAATTTCTGATCAGCAAGGGCTACAAAAGAGGTAAAGTTGATCAAACTTTATTTACCAAGGGCATAAATAAAGATCTCATCATAGTTCAGGTATATGTAGATGACATTGTATTTGGATCAACTAAGCATGAACTATGTGATGAATTTTCTACCATGATGTCTGCTGAATTTGAAATGAGCTTGGTTGGTGAACTAAAATATTTTCTTGGATTGCAGGTACATCAGCTAGAAGATGGGTGCTTCATCAACCAAACCAAATACACAATGGAACTGTTCAAAAGGTTTGGCATGGAAAACTTAAAGCACATTACTACACCCATGGGCACCAATACCTCATTGGATGCAGATGAGACAGGTAAAGAAGTAAATGCCAAACTTTATCGAGGTATGATTGGATCACTTCTCTACTTGACAGCCTCTAGACCAGATATACAATTCAGTGTAGGAATGTGTGCAAGGTATCAATCTAGACCTACTGAATTACACTTAGCTGCAGTTAAAAGAATCTTCAGATATTTGTCAGCTAGTCATTCTCTTGGTTTATGGTTTCCCGCATCTCACACATTTAACTTAGTAGCATACACAGATGCTGATTATGCAGGCTGTAAACTAGATAGGAAAAGCACTAGTGGCCATTGTGAATTCTTGGGTGGGTGTTTAGTGTCTTGGGGCTCCAAGAAACAACATTCTGTGGCCCTCTCCACTGCAAAAGCTGAATATGTGGCTGCAGGGAGCTGTGGAACACAAGTAATATGGATTAAACACCAGCTTCAGGACTACCAAGTAGACCTGGGGTGCACACCTATTTACTGTGATAATACTAGTGCCATCAATCTTGCTAAAAATCATGTTTTGCATTCACGAACCAAACACATAGAGATAAGACATCATTTTATAAGAGATGAGGTATCTAAGAATAATTTTGAACTGATTCATGTAGCCACAGATAATCAGATTACTGACATATTCACAAAACCTCTGGATAATGAAAAATTCACCACATTGAGAAGAGAAATAGGCTTATACAAATTGTCTTAATTATGAAGCATGTTCTTATTGTGAGGGGGAGTTGTGTTTGTCTGATGTTTAGCCTTCTTTCATGCTGGTTTAAGGGGGAGGTCAGAATGCTTACTGGTTAGCTTTCAGGAATGCTTTGAGTAAGGGGAAGCTTTGAGATTATGCTGAAATGTTTTATTGAGGAATGCTATGTCTTAGGGGGAGCTGAGTTGTGATGTGAGAAGAGAAGTTCTTTGACAGATTCAAAAGGGCTGTCCAGATGTGTAACTTTGCTGGTCTTGCATGACTGATCTAGAGTGGTTCTCTCAGACAGTAGAGTGTCACTTATCTCTTAAGTCCATAAGTCAGTGACTCTAATCTCCAGATTAGAATCTTTTCTTTAGTACTTCTTCAGAGATTTGGACTAATTGCATAAAGTATATCTTCCTACATTGTCATTGATTCTGGTTCAGGCCAAAAACTTGTATGTCTTGTTATCTGACCCAATCAACTTGAAATCTAGACTTCAAGACTCAATTCAAGAAATAGTCCTTTTGGTATTGTTTTCAATCATTCTATCTCTTTAACTCAAGGGCTTAACTGAACAAAAATGTTCTATTTTGATCATTGAGAAACTGGGAGCTTCATCAATGAAATGAATTTTTTCTCCCATGTCATGAGGTGTCAAATGCTTAAAATGTATGAAAAGACATGACAGAGCAATGGTGGCTTGCTGGTGAGTAACTGGGGACTCTGGCCTATAATTAAGGTGTTTCCTCATGTTAAAAGCCACAGTTACTATCTCTGTTCCCTAATAATAACAAAGAAGGGGGAAGTAATGAGGTACTCACTCTGAGTAACTGGAGATTCAGGCCTCTAATCAAGGTGTCTCTCTAATGTCAAAGGGGGAGAGAAGTTTGCAATGTCTGCAATTTCAGTGAGAAGTTCTGCAATATCAGTGAGTCTTGGATTTGTCATACTTGTCTTCAATACCTTGAGAACACCTCTCTGATTTAGTCTCTTGCTGTCTTGTGGGATAGTTGAATCATCAGCTATATTTGCCATACTTGTGAACTCCTGCTCTAAATCATCCACTATGTATGCTGATAAACTTGTCTATCACTCTACTTCTCTATTATGTACTGAAGTATGAAGAATCTTCTCTTGAGATTAGAAACTCACTTATTCTCTTAAGACCTACTTGGCACTAAGAAGTTACTGCCCTTATTCTTCATGTTTCCAGCACTGTCATACCTTCTGTAGTTCTTTTTGCTGATGTCAAAGGGGGAGAGAAGTTTGCAATGTCTGCAATTTCAGTGAGAAGTTCTGCAATTTCAGTGAGTCTTGGATTTGTCTTGAGCTTTGGGGGAGTCATGTTTCTTCGTTGAAGATATGGTTATGAGTTGGGGGGAGATGAGAGTGTGTTATAGGGATTGTATAATTCATCTGCATGTGCATGCCTTGAATTTAATATGTTTGTTGCAGCTGATATAAATCTCTTGTTGAAACTTGATATTGCTTGATTCATAGTGTTGTCATCATCAAAAAGGGGGAGATTATTGCATCCCTATGGTTTTGATGATGTCTCACACTATAAATCAATCTTCTATCTCTAGATTAATGCTGTTTCATCATGTGAGTGAGTACAGTTCAATTGATTGCCAGATAAGCATGCTATCTTAATTCTATCTACACTGTTTGGTTAATATGAACAGCAGTGGGTCGACTCATCAGTAAGGGTGGGTCGACGCATTAGAGCATTGATAGTTTGGGCACAAAGTCTATACACCAGCTTGATCTATTTAGTCTGTACATTGGCATATCCTCTTCTAGTCTGTACATCGGGCACTTTCTAACTGAAGTCCATACACTGGTCTCAATACTCATAGTCAGTTCAGCTCAACCCTATACATCCTTCCAAGCTTCAACTCTATACGTTGGATTGTCAAACTTCATGTCTATACACTGGCTGTTGCATTGACATGAAGTCTACACATCCGATAGTGTAAGTCTTTACATCGCCTAGAGTCTTGTTTGCAAAGTCTGAACATTGCTTCAGAGATAGCTTCAGCAAAGTCTATATATAGACTGGCAGTCTTCATGCTAAGTATATACACTCCTTGAGTCCAAGTCTCTACAGCGTTCATTGTCTAGAAATCTTGAAGTCTATACATCGGACTGCTTCTTTTGAAGTCTACACATTGGCTCGTTCACTTCTGGAAAGTATGTACATTAGACTGTGGCAAAGTCTATACATTCAGTTCCTTGGGCAAAGTCTATACATTGCTTAGTCTGCACATTGCCTTCAGCCCAAGCGTTCAAAGCCAAGTCTATACATCGCCAAGTCTGTACACTCCTCATCTGTTCCTACGCTTGGCCAAGTCCATACATTCAACTTTTCCCTACGCTTTCCTGGCCAAGTCTGTACACCACTAAGTGTGTACATTGCATGCTGCTCAAACGTTCAATGTCTTCAAAGTCTGTACAGCGTCTGTCTCAGCCAGCGTCTCATGCTGCGTCTCAGGCAAGTCTGTACATCGGCCTCATTCGTTCAAGTCTATACATTGAACTGCTCTTCAAAGTCTGTACAGCGTCCGTCTCAGCCAGCGTCTCATGCTGCATCTTAGGCAAGTCTGTACATCGGCCTCATTCGTTCAAGTCTATACATTGAACTGCTCTTCAAAGTCTGTACAACGTCCGTCTCAGCCAGCGTCTCATGCTGTGTCTTAGGCAAGTCTGTACATCAGCCTCATTCGTTCAAGTCTATACATTGAACTGCGTCTTAGGAAAGTCTGTACAGAGGCTTCGATTTACCAAGTCTGTACATCGGCTTCATTCGCTCAAGTCCACACATCCACAGTGGTTCATCAAGTCTATACATCCTCTTGAGCTTCACCAAGTCTGTACAACGCTGAAGTCTTCATAAGTCTATACAGTGCTTGAGCTTCACAAAGTCTATACATCGCTTCAAGCGATTCAAGTCTCTACAGACTGCCTTTACATTCAGAGTCTATTCATCGGTTCATCAGCCGATCGTTTCATTCAAAAATCTCCAAGTCTGTACAGCCGAGTGTCTAATGCATCGTCTCACCCAAGCATAGTCTTTAAACTGGCTAAAGCTGTCGAAGTCTATACATCTCCGTTGAGCATCAAGTCTTCACACTGCTCACAGTCTTATTAAGAGTCTCACACAGGTTCCAAGTCTGTACACTGTTTAGACTTCGTGAAGTCTATACAGTGGCTGAAGCTTTGTTAAGTGTACACATTAGTAAGGCTTGTTTGCTTTGTTCTTCGTAAGTCTATACAATGCCTTCACATGCGCTTGTTCATAGTCTATACACTGCCATTCATCTGCATTGTTCATAAGTCTATACACTGCCTTCACACATGCGCTTCTTTCATTAAGTCTGTACACTCTCTCACGTTGTACACACTTAATCAGTTGAAGGTTCTGAAGTATATACATTCATGTTAATATCCTGAACTAACTAAGTCTATACATTCCATCTGTCTGTCTGCAGGCGATTCAGGCTGATGATTGGGCACGTGAACCGAGGTTGGCACCTGGCACGTGATCCAAGACAATAGGCGCATGACACGTGGATGGCAACCTGGTCAGGATGCTGCCATGTGGTCGAAATTCAAATGATCTGGCCAAAAGTGCATGGGCGGGAACCTGGCAGCCACACGCCAATATCTGCTATAAATATAGAGCTTCATCCTTCAGTAGAAGCTTGATCGTGAATAGAGAAAGCAGAAGCCATTGGTGAGTGTTTGCACGATCCAGAAAAGAAAAAGAGTAGAGAGTTCCAGATCCGAGAGGAGTTTGTTCGAGAGAGAGAGCAGTAGTTGTGGATTGATGAATTGCTTCATTTGAAGCTACATTTGTATTGGGTTTCAGAACCGATTTCTTCTTCATTGTTTTTTTGTTTCTACTTTGTTTTCGTTTCATTTTGTTCATCCTTCTGATTTGAATCTGTTTCCCTCCGGTGTGTGGAGGAAGGGAGTATTACTCCAGTTTCCCTCTGAGTTGCAGAGGAAGAGAGATCGGTGATCTCTGGTGGTGTTAGTGACTGGTTGTCATTAACTGTTTCCCTCCGGTGTGTGGAGGAAGGGAGAGGATTCTCCGGTTGTGTTCTAGCTGGGAGCTAGAATAGGATTCAAGTTCTGTGGGTAGCAGAACTTGGTTGAGGGATTTGTTTCCCTTGGTGTTCAAGCTGTGTGGCAGCATGTTGTTCGCAGACTGAGTCTGCATTGATCTAGCATCGTCTAGTGAAATCCTCACTCAAGTTGGAGTGAGGGGTGGATGTAGATTGCGGACTGCAATCGAACCACCTAAAAACCGAGTGCCTCCTATGTGGTTTGCTATTGTTATCTGCGCTCTTCATCTGCTTGTCTCTTTGCTTCCATGTGATCAGTTCTCCATTCCCATTTACATTTCTCTGTGTACGGATTAAGGAGGTGCGTTAGTAGTAAAATTTATTTTCCGCCTAAGTTTCTACAAATTGGGAGTGATCTATTCATCCCCCCCTTCTATATCACTCTTGCTGCGTTAACAGTCCAATATCTTGATAGGCTTCTCTTCATAAGATAAGTCCTTCTTCAATTCCAAATCAGCATGTTAGATAATGTGCGAAGGGTCATACACATACTTTCGAAGCATAGATACATGGAACACATCGTGAATACCAGCTAACTGTGGTGGTAGGGGTAATCTATAGGCAACTTCACCCACCCTCTCTAAGATCTCAAATGGGCAAACAAACCTTGGGCTTAGCTTGCCTCGAATTCCAAAACTTCTAATTTCTCTTGATGGTGACACTTTCAGAAATACATGATCTCCAATCTGAAATTCTAGCTCCCTTCTTCTATTATCTGCATAGCTCTTTTGTCGGGATTGGGTGACCTTTAAACGGTCTCTGATAACTTGGATGTTCTTTGATGATTCGAAGATAAGATCTGGTCCGAGCCATTGCTTCTTACAAATTTCTTCCCAACAAAGAGGGGATCTACAACTCCTGCCATACAAGGCCTCAAATGGTGCCATCTAAATGTTGGATTGGTAACTATTATTGTATGCAAATTCAATCAAAGGTAAATGTTCATGTCAACTACCTCCAAAATCAATTATACAGGCTCTCAACATGTCTTCAACAATCTGGTTTGCTCTCTCAGTCTGTTCGTCAGTCTGAGAGTGAAAAGCTGTACTGAAGTTCAAACGAGTGCCTAATGATGCTTGCAGTCCTTTCCAAAAGTGAGATGTAAACATGGGGTCTCTATCTGATATGATGGACACAGGCACTCCATGCAATCTTATTATTTCCTTTACATACAGGGCAGCCAAAATATCCACGGTCCACTTTGACTTAAGAGGTAAAAAGTGTGCGGACTTTGTTAGTCGGTCAATGATCACCCAAATTCCATCAAGGCCTCCTCAGTTCAGGGTGAACCCATAATAAAATCCATACCGACACTTTCCCTCTTCCACTGTGATATTTCGAGAGGCTTTAACTTCCCAGCAAGTCTAAAATGCTCTACTCTAACTTGTTGACATACTAAACACCTGCTCACAAAATCGGCCACTTCCCTCTTCATGTTCGGCCACCAGAAAGTCATCTTCAAATCTATATACATCTTTGTAGCTCCTGGGTGTATAGTATACTTAGATCTGTACGCTTCTTCAAGAATCTTCTTCTTTATTTCCATGGAATCAGGGACACATGTTCTCCCTCGAAACAACAATCTCCCATCATCAACTAACATAAAATCTGGTTGATTAGCCATCTGTTCTTTAATTTCAACGAGCATAGGGTCATTATCCTGCACCTGCTTAATTTCTGCTAGCAATTCTGAACGAAGCTGGACATGAGCCACCAAGATCCGATCTTTCTTTTCTGTAATATCTAAACTGGCAAACTGTTCTAACAACTTCCACTCTTGAATGATTAAACTAGCTAGTCTAGCTATCGGCTTCCTGCTTAAAGCATCTGCCACAACATTCCCCTTTCTGGGATGATATTCAATGGAGAAATCGAAATCCTTTAAGTACTCTAACCACCTTCTCTGTCTCATGTTCAACTCCTTTTGAGAAAATATATATTTCAAGCTCTTATGGTCTGAGTACACAATGAAAGTTTCGCCATAAAGATAATGCCTCCATATCTTAAGAGCAAACACAACAGCTGCTAACTCCAAATCATGAACAGGGTAATTCTCTTCTTGTTTTCTTAACTGCCTGGAGGAATAAGCTATCATCTTCCCTTGTTACATCAATAGGTAACCTAAATCGATTCCTGAAGCATCAGTATAAACTTCAAAACCTCCTTCACTTAAGGGTAAGGCCAAAACTGGGGTAGTGGTCAAACACTCCTTCAAAGTCTAAAAACTCTTCTCACAATCATCCGTCCATTCAAAACAATTCTCTTTACGAGTTAACCTTGTCAAGGGCACTGCAATCTTGGAAAAATCCTTGATGAACCTTCTATAATAGCCTGTTAAACCTAAGAAACTTCTTATCTTAGTTACATTCACAGGTCTTTCCCAATTACGTATAGCCTCAACTTTAGATGGGTCTACTGTGATTGCCTCTTTAGAAATAATGTGGCCCAGAAAAGATACCTCTTGCAACCAGAACTCACATTTACTAAACTTGGTGTATAGCTGATGCTCTTTTAATATTTGCAACGCCATTCTCAAGTGTTGTTCATGCTTTTCCCTGCTCCTTGAATATAATAGAATATCATCGATAAATACCACGACCCACTGATCCAAATAGGGCCGAAACACACTATACGTCGGGCTTCCTCGCACTACAGTTCCAGCACTTCCCCACCTTCCTGCACTACAGGCGAGGTAGTTCGGTATGGAGGAGGACGAACAGGCAATCAGGAGCGCCTTGATCATGTGGGGGATCGCCAGGACCCGCATCCTTCCTGCGGAGGTGACAGAGCTTTAGGAGGGCTATCAGGCTTATGTGAGAGAGCTTAGAGAGATCAGGCCTCGCGGGGATGCCCGGCTGAGGATTGAGTGATTTTTAGCATTTATGATGTATGGAGAGGATTGAGTGATTTTTAGCATTTATGATGTATGGAGACCATGAGTTTGATAGTGATTTATTTTCGAATAACGAATGGAATGTTCTGATTAAATAAGATTGGCCTCTGTCTCTTGTGCATTTGTGTGGATTGGAACATCTTTCAGGACATGAAGCGGTCCATCATAGACCACTGGATGACTTAGACGGTCTGAAATAGACCGCTTCATAAATGGATAGCAGGAGTTCAGAACGAGGGTGCAGGCGGTCTATCGAGGGGCCGTCTTAGATAATAGAATGGTTAGTGATGAACCATGTAGGAATAAGCGGTCATGATCAGCCCATCGAAATCTGGACACAAAGGAGGGCCACTGGACTTGTGAGATATAATGAAGGCAGCCTTATGAAGGCCGTCTAGAAAACAGAAGTGGTCACATTGTGACAGCTTGAAAGAGTGAAACGGTCTTTAAAAGACCGCGTACCTGTAGATGCCATCACGATTTGAAAAACCAGCCCCTGCACACACACTTAGACAGAAAAAATAGGTTAAATCTGTTTTAGGCTTAACCCCTTGTATGTAGCAAGTTAGGGAATGACCAATCCTTGATTTTTGGTCAAGGGGGTAAGCCTTATTAAACAGGCAAAATGACAAAAGAAAAAGGATGTAATGCATGCCATGAAATGCAAGTGATGTTTTTTGAAAATATTTTTGTAGTTTTAAAGATATTTGATTTTTTTGGTTTTTGAAACATATGAATTTTTTGTCAGATTTTGAAATATTTGTTTTTTTTTAGTTTTGAAATATTTGATTTTTTTTATTTTAAAATATTTGATTTTTTTAGTTTTGAAACATTTGATTTTTTTTAGTTTTAAAATATTTGATTTTTTTAGATTTTGAAATATTTGAATTTTTTTGGATTTTGTAATATTTGATTTTTTGAATTTTTGGAATATCGGATTTTTTTAGATTTTGATTTTGAACCAGTTCCGACTCGACGACGGGAGACCCACACATCTTATTATGGGCTCCCCAAGTACAACATGCATTATAGGTGATCATCAATGGCCAGGGGTCCAATTTCACTTAACGATGCCTCTATTGAGGCCATACCCGGGGTACGATCCAATCCTTGGGGAAATAAAAGAGAATTTGATGGGAAAGTCAGTAATAAGTATAGGGGTTTTTAGGGCTTGAGTTCTTCTCATGACAATCCCTCTTTAAGAGGTTTGGTCTATTGCGCCGGGGCTTTTTGTTCATCATCGAACCTTCATCGCTCTAGGCACGCATACGACCGGGCTCATAACGTCCCGCGGGGAAACTGTATTGCTACTCTTGCCATGCCTAGTTTCATTCTTTGGAGTAGTCTAACCTTTTGAGTTTCGAGCACTTACATGAGCTTTTAGCTTTTACCTTGGTTTTGCCCCTTTTCCTTTTTTCTTTTCCTTTCTTTTTCTTTCGTGAATGCAGAATTAGGTCATAATGAACTACCTCTATTTGAGACTTCTCTTTCATCGAGGTGTCTAGATCTGTTCTCGCCCCCTTATTCACCACTTGCCCCTATACTCGGCCGAAGAAGAGGAAAAAAACAAGGGTTATCTCCTTCCCCTAAGCACGGCTAAAGGAGAAACGGTGATGCGTAAAAGAGGAAAACCCAAGCTTAGAGATCGTGTAGTGTGTGGATGTCGTGCTGGGGATCCTTCATGATCAAGGGGAGGGACACCCCGCCACTGGGCCATTGCTAGTTTGACTCTAAGGATAAAAACGCTTGAGATACAACCCGTTCCACAAATTTCACAATTCTTCACCCTCTGCGTTGACGAGACAGTACGCATTCCCAGGATAAACCTCCTTAATTACGAACGGGCCCTAGGACCTGCTGATCTGATAAATTTACATTTCAAAATCATATTACCTACTCAAAATTTTCTTTCGATGACCTTCTTTTGAAAATGACGCGAGACACGCTTTTGATAAATCAAGATGTGATTGGCCGCATTAAGCCTCTTCTCGTCCAAGAGTTCCAGCTGGACTAGCAACGCCTCTCGACGTTCATCAAGATTAAGCTCTTTGTCGAGCTACACTCTTAGGGAAGGGATCAAAATCTCATACGGGAGTACCACCTCCATCCCATAAGTGAGAACAAAGGGAGTTTGTCATGTGGGAGTACGGACGGAGGTGCGATAAGCCCATAGAGCTTCTATCAATCTATCGGCCCAATCAGCGAATTTATGCGACTCACATGTTTTCTTGATGATTTCAAGAAGAGTCTTATTAGTGGCCTCGGCTTGGCCGTTGCCTTGGGGGTAGTATGGCGATGAATGATGCAATGAAATGTTGAATGTCTTACATAGGTCCAAGAGTTCCTGTGACACGAACTGTGGTCCGTTGTCTGTGATGATGTCGCTAGGCACTCCAAACTGCGAAATGATGTTCTTGAGGATGAAGCGGCAAACTGTGGTGACTTTGATATCTGCATATGCTTCAGCTTCTGCTCACTTGGTGAAATACTCCGTAGCTGTAAGGATGAAGGATTTCTGTTTGGTTTAGGAGTTCGGATCACCTAGTGGGCCTACAATATCAAAAGTCCACATGGAGAATGGCTAAGGAGCAGAAAGAGGATGGATAGATGAAGCAGGAGCGTGAATCTTATCATCATGGAGTTGGCACTGAAGACACCTACGGACATAGGTGGAACAATCTTCTTCTAGGGTTGGCCAGTAGTATCCCTACCTAAGAATCTTCTTTGCCAAGGCCTGACTATTGACATGCCCTCCACACTCACTCGAGTGAGCTGCTTCAACAACTTTCCAGGCCTCATCATTGTCTAAGCATCTCATGAGAACTCCATTAAGAGCGCATCTATACAACTCTCCCGCAATGATGGTGTATCTAGAGGCGACTCTTCTGATGGCCTTGCGTTGCGCGGCGTTGGCAGATTCTGGGAATGACACGTCCCTGCAATACTGGTCAATCTTGTGATACCAAGGCAATTCCTCTTCTTCTAAAAGTTCCTCGAGCTCAGTTAGCGATACTTCTTTCAAATCCTTTTTCTCAGCCGTCTTCTCTACAGATTTCCTAAGGCTATCAAACCAGGGATCCTAAAGGCTATCAACAATGGTCTCAGTGGAGCGACTAAGGGGGAAGGAGAGGGAAGAAGCGAGTGATGCAAGTGCATCAGCAAGAATGTTTTGAGACCGAGGGATATGAATGTAAGTCAACTTGTGGAATTGCTTAGCCAAGAGCGTGACCAAATCTTGATAATGTTTGAGCTTTGGGTCACGGGTGCGATAGGTGGAAAGAACTTGATGTAGCACCAACTGAGAATCTCCTATGATGTTCAAGTAATGTGCGCCCATGATGTAGTCATGCTTCCATCTAGCAAGGAGAGCCTCATACTCGGCTATGTTATTGGTAGCAGGAAAAGTGAGTTGATATGCAATGGGGATGGTCACTCCCTCTAGAGTGAGGAGGACACCGCCGATCCCTCGGCCCTGAGAATTGAGTGCACCATCAAAGTGCAAAGACCAGAAAGGGTGATGAGTGAACTCTGCCAGTGTTCATTGGGAAACTCATCATGGATAGAATATGTACAAGGGATAGGTAAATGAGCAAGATGTTCAACAATAGCATACCCCTTGATCACTTTCTGAACGATGAAGGTAATATCGAATTGGGAGAGGAAGCTCTGCCAGCGAGCTAACCTACTAGAAAGGATGGGTTTCTCTAAAAGATATCGAATTTGGTCCATTCTAGAGATTAACTTAACCTCATGGGCAAGGAAATAATGTTTCAATTTCTGGGCTACCCAAACTAAGGTTACACAGGTCTTCTCCATGGCAATATACTTAGATTCTGTAGGATTGAACAACCTAGAGAGGTAGTAGGCTGCCCTTTCCTTCCTTTCGTCGTCCACTTGTGCCAGGACAGCTCCTAGGGAGTCATCAATAACTGAAATGTATAAAATCAGGAGTTTCCCAGGAACAGGGGGTTGCAAAACCGGGAGATTGGACAAATAAACCATAAGATCCTCATAGGCCTTTTGACATTATTCGTTCTATTCAAATTTGGCCCCCGCCTTCAACAGTTCATAGAATGGGCAACACCTTTGTGAATGTTAAGATATGAACCTTCGGATGAACTGCAAACGCCCAATCAATCCTCTAAGCTCAGTGATGTTCTTAGGCGGTGGCATTTCCATGATGGCCTTTACTTTATTTGGATCAATTTGGATCCCCCGTTTACTAACTATAAAGTCTAGCAATTTCCCTGATGTTACCCCAAACACACATTTCTTCGGATTCATCTTCAACTGATACTCCCTAGTCCTTTGCAACACTTTGGCTAAGATAGTAGAGTGCTCTTCTTTCGACCTCAATTTCACCAGAATGTCATCCACGTAGGCTTCCATATAAACATGTATCATGTCGGGGAAGATTGCCATCATTTCCCATTGGTATGTGGCACCCACATTCTTCAGTCCAAACGGCATGACCACATAGCTGTAAGTGCCCCAGGGCGTGGTGAACGAGGTCTTTTCTTGATCTTCCGGAGCTAGGCAGATTTGGTTATATCCTGAATATCCGTCCATAAATGAGAGGGCTTTGTACCCAGCCGTGTTGTCTACAAACACCTCGATGTGAGGAAGCGAGAAATCATCTTTCAGACATGCCTTATTTAAATCCCTCAAATCGATGCAAATTCAAATTTTTCCATCCTTTTTCATCACAGGGACAATGTTTGCCACCCATTAAGGATATAAAACGACTCTAATGAACTTGGCCTTGTGTAACTTGTCCACTTCTTCTTTTATCCTTAAGGCCGTTTGAGGGTGGAACCTTCTTGATTTTTGTTTAACGGGCGTTGCCCCTGGTTTATGTACCAATCTATGTTCTACCAGAGTGGGGTTAAGGCCCGGCATGTCCTCGTAGGACCAGGCAAATGAATTGCTATACTCTCTCAAAACCTTGACTAGCTCCTCTTCAACCTGGGGAGGGAGATTAGAAGAAATAATTATGTGCCTGAGATCCTCTTCAGTTCCAAGGTTAATTTCTTTCGTGGGTTCATCCACTGCCGATGACGGTTCATCAAATTTCTTCAAACCCTACGCGTACAAATCGGCTGTGTCATCCACGTCACTATCCTCACAATCGATTGGGTCCTTCTCATCTATGATCTCATAAATACCCAATCCATCATCACTCCAAACCCCCTCTAACTCATCATCATCTTCCAAGACGATGGATGCCTCTACAAACTCAGGGCACTTAAGGAGGGAGTGACAACGTTGAACAAGATCTTGAAGGAATTGATCAGGAACGGCTTTACAGTGACGCGTCACTGGACGCATGGCCAGCGTGGAAGGGTCAGAGACATTGGAACGGGATCCTAATTCACTAGACTCAACCGACTCTATTTCTCTAAACTCAACAAGTCCTATATCTAACCTAGGGGATAGAAAATCTACAGGAAGGGAAACAGGGGTCTCGTGCCCCTGGGAAGAATGCGGACAAAACATAGCATAATCCTCCATTGAAACCTCCATTTTAAAGTTGACATTTTTTTGGAAATCGGAGGAAATCATGCAACAAGAGGGGTTAGAGGAGGAAGGATGAGGAAGTTGGAGGGGGAAGGGAGATGGGAAAAGAACATTAAAGAATGGATCAGATGAGGAAAACCACATTTGAGAAAGATCAGAGGGGAGAGTAAACATGGTTGAGAAATCAATGGGTGGGCAGTGCCCACATGCACATGGCACAAACAAAACTTCGAAGGGCCTTTCCATGAAAAATGGATCAACCATGACAGGAGGCGAGCGGGGTATGGATTCCAGCTCTTGAAAAAGGGAGGCAAGGTGGGAAGGAGACCAAGAGAAGGTGACAAGGGAGCTCCCCTCTTCCCACAAACTAGGGTAAACTGGCCCTACTGGAGCATACCTCACAAGCTGCATTTCGGTCTTTCTCGAACAATCCTCTTCTTCATAAAACAATTTTTCAAAGCTACCATAGAAATCTTCCTTGTCACCCACCAGCCCCTTTAGTGGCGGTGGCGGGTCAGCAACGGTACAAGCGGCATCACTTCCCATATCAGAACAAGGCGGCGTTGGCGTCTTCAAAGTGCCAGGCTGCAATGGTCCTTTCACAAAATGTTGACGGTAATCCCATGTCAGCGGCCCAAATTCTACTAGAATCGACAATGCTGACTCTCGGTAGCCAACGCCTATTCTGCTCATTTTCCTGTCGCTTGGGGTGGGCATAGTTCGCCCCTGTAACTGGGCTCCAAGACCCATGCCAGGCTGGTAACCTAACTTTAGAATCATGTTCCAGCCCTTGAGGTCTCGTATCTTGGACTTGGCTCTGACATTAATAGGTGTAGTGGTGGGCTTGCGTGACGCATATGCTCAGGGAAAATCCAAGTCCATTACAGAAAGGAACGGCTTATTGCTTGGCCAGAGAGTCGGTAGAATCTTGTCGGTAATAGCTTCAACTGTTTGTACTGTGGAGATACTTTTAACCTTGACCACCCGCCCCTGAAATGGAAACTTGAGGCATTGGTGGGCGGTCGAAGGAACAACATGTAGGCTGTCGATCCATGGACGGCCTAGAATAGCTTTAAACATTTGATCAATATCCAAAACATAGAATTCCACAGCCATTGTGAGAGGCCGAAGCTCGGCCTGAATAGTCACAACCCCGTGGCATGCTCTCCTGGAGTTGTCATAGGTAGCAATAGTCGTAGGAGTTGGCCTTAGCATATCTTCAAAAAAAAATGCAGGCACACAGAGTGCTCAAGGGATAGACATTTATCGACGCTCCTGTGTCCACTAGATCTGCGTCAACCGCCACCTTATTTCATGTGATTGAAATGCAAAGTCGCATCTGGCGTGCCTCAGGGGGTGCTAATTATGACTCTAAAAAGGAGATGGCCGGTCCTTTTGTAATCGTGGCCAATGCCGATGGTAAACTCTGCACTGCCATATCCTCACTGACCATAACTTTTTGAGGGAAAGTTTTTAGAGCATCCTGGTGCAGTGTGGATCTCTTGATCAACTCCAATATTGAAATCTTGGCCGGCGTCCTATCCAAGTGCTGTAGTAGATCATATATTGTGCCTGGTAGGGGATCGACTTCTTCTGGTTCAGCTAAGGATGAGGAAACTGGAGGGTTGGGTGCAGGTGCACCAGTAGAGGGATAGCTTCTTTGAAATAAACGCCCCCTCCGAAGGGCAAGGTTCTGTGCCGGCACGGCATCGGATGGACTCCTGACTAGCCTAGTGGGGGAAGTGGAAGGAATAGTGGTGGGAGAGGAGATGAGTGAGGTGGGTCTGACAGGCCTTGGCGGAAGGATGATAGGCAAAGGGTTAGGTGAGGGGATGACAACGGGGGGGTATGACGGGTGAAGGTGCAAGGTTTGGTGAAATGGTGGGCAGGGTGATAGGTGAAATGGGGGATCTGAAGGGAATGGTGGGTGCTGCGGAGGTCAAAATGGTGGGCGGAATGATGAAGGGGATAGAAGGTAAAGGGAAGTTAGTGTATGTATGGTGGAGAGCCAAAAGATGAGTGGGAGTCTCATCATCATAAGACCACCCATTGTTGGGAGCTGGGCAGTGAACCATATTTACTTGAGTCGGTGTCGGCGGCTGCTGTTGAGGCTGCGGAGCGGGCGGGTGATTTGGCATGGGATTCTGATGAATCCCTAACTCTGGTGCAGGCTGTTGCTGCTGCTGTGGTTGAGGTTGCTGAGGTTGCTATTGCTGCGGCGCTGGCTACTGCGGCCTTGGTGCCTGCCTTCTTTTTTCTCTCATGTCTTCAATCAACTTGTGCATCTGTGCCCAATCAATTCTCTGTCCCCCATGCAAATCATAAACAAGATTGCGGAACTGATAGCACCTTTCTATAGTGTGCCCAAGCTGCCAATGATATATGCAATATCTGGACTGGTCGGCAGTCGGATTCCAATTTGGGCGTTCCGGAGGGAGCTGAATGACACCAGTGTACATCAGAGCTGAGAAAATATCTGGGAGGGTTTCAGGAAGTGGAGGGTACTGGGCTCTTTTGGAACCCGGTCGAGCAGGTGCATAGCCGTTCAGTGGAGGGACAATATGGTATTGTGGCGGTTGTTGAGGCTGTTGTGATGGTGGTGGTGGTTGTTGGGGATGAGGAGCAGGAAATGACGGTTGAGTATTTGATGGAGCGGTGAACTGGGGATTGCGGGGAGGTTATTGGAAGTGTGGTGGAGCGGGATGGTTAGGAAAATGGATAGCTTGCACCTGCTCGTTTGTCTGGACTCCTTCGGTGATTTGGCCTTGGGGTTTTCTGGTGTTTTTGGGCTTCTGGGCCTTAAACAAGGAATGGATGGGGGAGTCCTTAAATTGGGTCTGGATGAACCAGTCCCTGCTATATAACTGGTGCATGTTAGAAATATCATTCATTGCTATGATATTCCGGAATGTAGGTGTGGCGTTGGAAATTAACAGCTTTACTTTCTCTTCTTCCGGAATCTGCCCGAGCACACGGGTGGCCATCTACCTCCACCTGTCAGCATACGTTGCAAAGTCTTCATCAGCCTTCATTTTCACGGCCACTAAGTCAGTGAAAGAGTATTTCGGGCCCACCTGGTCTTGGAATCTTTGAATACATTTTTCTTTAACGATCTTAAAGCTCTCTGCCTCCTCCAACGGCAGAGTATAGAACCATTCTAATGCAACCCCCTCCAACGAGCGATGGAAGAGGTACGCCATGAGGCGATGGTCATGCTAGAACTACACTGACTCATACAAATACTCCATGATGTGAATAAAGGGGTTGCCATTCCCATCATACTTCCAGTATGTGGGGAGCTCAGACTGAGGTGGGAAATGAATGTCCTGGAAGTTAGGAACGGGGATATCGGCAAGGGATTGTGGGCCAACCCGCTTATGAAGAAGGTCAATCTGTTGCTGCATGGTAGCCCACTTATCAAGAAGCTCCCGTTCCCGGGAAGGAGGAGGCAAAGCAGAGAGAGCAGATCCGACATATGGGGCCGAAGGATAGACCGACGGAGGGGGAGGCCCGTAAGAAGGATAGTGAGCCAAGGAAGGGCCCATATCCGCATGAGCTAGCTGGGTGCCCCCGGATTGAAGATGAACAAAATCAGCCGTGGTCACAAGAGCTTGCGACGCTGGTGAAGCAGTGATATAAGGATCTGGATAAGAAGACGAGGGGATCTGGGTCTTCCAATTATCAGGAATCTGATGGGCCGAGCTAGAAGTTTGGCCCACTTCCATGGTAGGGAATCGGAGAGTCCAGGGATGCACGGGAGTAAGATCAATGGGCGACTAACCCAACAACCGGAGAAGACGTGGCAGCAGCAGACACGCCATTAGGAGAAACAGAAGACGGGGCATCCTACCCCTGTAAGGCCTGACGGAGGATGTGAAGCTGAGTCGGATCTAACTGGGCCATCATGTGAAGAACATGATTGGCCGAATTATGAGGAGGAATCGGAATGAGAGGGTTGGCCACCCTCAACAACAATAGTCGGAAGAGGAGGAGCGGACCCCTCTCTCCCCAACACAGTGGTGACCCTTGGTGGGTCCTCCAAGAGTCCCTGAGGAAGCGTGTCCTCACGAGAGTGAGAAAAATCAGGGAAAGACATGTTGGAAAGAGAATTAAACAACGGATTAATGTAGGAAATGAATAGGGAATTGCCCCTAGGAGAAGATCCTAAGGGTGTGAAGCAACTCCACATACAACGGACACCCTGAAACTAGAGGACGACACCTAATAAACATGTAAATGGAGACTGCTAACAAACAAGGACAATCAAAGAGGTGAAGAGAGGCAACCAATTATCAACCAAGTTATGATGATGCGCGAAAGTTTCTTTATGTTCCCCTTTTAGAACCTTAATGAATTGAATTAAATGAGGTCCTCTCAACAATAAGGTTCCTAGTAGAAGTGGAATGGGGACTTGGTTGACTCTAAGTGTACTCTCTCTCTCACAGATGCAAGCTAGACTCGGTGTGGCAAGGTACAACTTGCCCGGCGTCTGTGTGGGAATCCACGGCTCACGGGGGCTTACGGAGGTCCCAGGTAATGTCACCTAGTGGGCTCCAAGGAGTATGGAGACGAGAGGATCCCCTACCAAGGTACGAATGTAACTAGTATGATAGAATGGATGAATCCTATGTGCACCAGTCTAACCTAAATCGAACAATCGATGATCAAACAATATGACAAACTAACAACAATCATGCAGAGATGAATGACAACCACGGGAGATTAATGGCACCAATAATAAGTGTAAAATGATATGAATCAACACACAAAATAGTAATGTCGGGTGCACTGTAGCTCAACCGCGGTCTGATGGGGACCGCTCAGGGAAGTAGATGGCCTTGGAAAGGACCGCTAGCAGACAGGGAGCAGTAAAATAAACAAACCCTAAATGGAAACGAACGGACACAAAAAAGGGGACTGGAGCGCACCTGAACACACTAGGCGGTCTAACAGACGACAGTAGAACCTGGAAAATGGCCCTGACATGAGCGTGTGACAATAGCAAATCAACAAAAATCTGAACGACAGGAACATACCTGAGGCAACAGTGGGCGGTCTCTCGACCGACCGTGTGAATCTGTAAACGGCCCCTCAGAAGACCACGCAGAACCCTAGGAATGGAAAACTTCAACAATCCAACTTGGAAAACCCAAATAAACTAACAACTTATCAAACCACACAAAGAAGAGCAAGTCAGCAAAATCAGAAGCACGATGGGCAGTAGGCGTCCTACCATGATTGTCAAAAAAAGGGGGTGTTGACAAGTTCTTTCTCCCTTGAACAAAAGTGTGAAACAAAATGCTAAAGGGAGCTAAGAAGACAAAGAGTGGATGCGTGTATGAAGGATTGGTAAAAAGGAATGTGATCACCACCAAGACATGAAATGCAAAGTAACAGCACCACGTACCTTGGAAAGGGGAGAAAGTGAGGCACTCGCCAATGTACGGCACTATCAGGAGGAACCCGGCCTACAGAAGACCGCCTGGGATAGTACACGGCCGATCGATAGGCCGCTTACAGTGCTGTAGAAGAATGCATGACGAAGAACGGGCTGGTACTCACACGGTCTGTGGCAGGCCTCCGGATGGAGATGGACGGTCCTTTAAAGACCGCTCACGTCTTCAAGCGGACGAACGTAGGCCACGCCAACCGTCCCGACCCCAAGATGTGGAATGTCTTCCTCCACCCCTTCTGACCGGCCAGAGGGGATGGGCCTCGTGCTTAGTTTCTTTTGACCTGTAAAACAAAGCAAATGACAAGAAAATGTAACCCAAATTAGTCCTGGAATGTGCAATAACTATAGAAGAATGTGAAGGACTAACATTACAAATGGAATGGGGAATACCTGGGGGTGGGACTTTTAACCCCTATGGGGCGTGAAAAGCAATAGGGGGGACGTTAAAATGAAAATGCCAATGAAAAACATGGGTGAAGGTGGAAAGAAAATGAGCATGCAATGGATGGAAGAACAACTTAAACACCTAGACCAAAACAACAAATCAACACTACTCCCTGAACCGGAGGCTCAAATGGACGTAGAGAGCCTCCCTCCCTGGCTACAGTTGGCTCGAAATCTTGGCAGCACTTCGACGTAGACACTGGATCTCCCCCTTTTCAAGCTTGGACCAAGCGTTCTATTTATAGACCCCTGAAAGTCCAGCCCCGAATTAGGGTTTTCTAGCAAGAATTAGCTCGAGATTATTAATGATAATCCATAGATTATACTCCCATCTCTCACCAGAATCAAACGGGGTCTCATTTGGTTGAGAATCCGTAGAGAAAATGGTGGAGCAAGTGAGAGCTTTTACCACGGGTGGAGAGCCAAAAAAAATGTTAAGGCCAGGATTTCGGACACATACATAGTCAAACGATAGGCCGCCCACGACCACAAATGGTCCATTGCTAGATCGCCTACGGCTGTCGGTGGTAAATAGAAAATAAAATAAATAAACCAATTATCCCAGAGAACTGACCGAAGTATTCGGCGTAGGACTCTTAGGATAGAGATGGTCTACCACTAGACCGCTCCAAAATCCACACGGCACATTTCAAGACTGCGTACCAAGTGTCGGTGATAAATCACCAAAGCGAGATAAACAGATAATTATCTGAGAAATCAACCGATTTAGGACTCTGAAAATACACGGTCTATCAATGGACCGCCCGACAAGTATAGGCAGTCTAATGTAAGACCGTCTATAATGGTGTCAGTGGAAAATCAGAAAATAGCCAATAAATCCATAGATAAATCTGAGAGATACAAACGGTCTTACAAAGGACCGCCCAACATTCCAAACGGCCTATCTATAGACCGCCTTTATGCTGGGCGGTGGAAATTAATAAAATGAGACAAAAAAGCCCATTTACCCCAAAGACTGAGTGAAATGAAGGCCCATTAAGTCCGATTTTGAGAGCAAACTTAGCCAGGGAGGAAGTATCCATAAAATCAGCCCACAGACATGACTAGAAATGGCCCAATGAGTAATGAACTACTCGAGGCACCAAAAATGAAGTTAATAAGAATGACTCAACTCATAGGCAAAAAATGGGTGTCAACAATGCTATGTTTATCTTTGCTTGCAGGATCAAATAATCAAAATGCACTTATGGTTCACACTTGGAATTCAAAGGAATGCATCAATACAATTTTCCTAAAAAGGGAGTTAACCCATTCATTGCATTGCATCGACTCCCTCTATGTTTCATGCATTTCATCATATATGTTTTCAAAGTCTTGGTTGGGTATTTTCATGGATTCTTCCTCATGAGATTTTTGGGCTTGAAATATGCTCAACCTTTTTAACTTGAAATTGATGAATGTGATTATTAATGATCCTTGCCCATTATATGGACTCATGGTCATTTGATTTGTCAAATGGTTAATGTGCTTCATGCATTTTTCACATGAGTTCACATGAGACTTTTGAGGGTTATCACATGCTCATGTATGTTCATGCATATTCTTGATGGGGTTATTGTGATTTCAATGTGTGGATGCATTTGTGATCTTGTATGGTTCTTCTTATTTGTGTGGTTCCACTTGGACTGTTGAGTCATTGGTTTTGAGCTATACATTTGCTTCATACATGTGTAAATGAATATCCCTCACTTGAAGCTTTTTGATATTGAGCATATGGAACATACAAGAATGCTATTTGCATAATTAAGCTCTCATGCCCTTCCATTTGTCATCATAGTAAAAGCTTCTAACCTAGGATATTGTCATTGTACATGCCTTTGTATATGCACAATTGACACATTCATAGTTCATCATAACAATAGCTTGTCAATGGTGGAATGTGTTTTAGTTAGTTGTAAATAGAAATCCAAAACATGTTTGAGTGAGCTCATTGAAGTATTCTTGAGTGAACATGATGAAAATGTTAACCTTGATGCAAGTATTTTGATTCTCATCTAACATCTTGTTTTATCATGCTTTTCAGGATGAATATTCATGGTTGATCCTCATGGAATTATGGTAATACTTAATCATTTGTTTTCCCTTGAATTCATGAAGGTTGAATCATTGTCAAAGTGTTTAAACACATTAAGACCAAACTTCTTCAAATCTGGAAATGAGGCATATTTCGATCGACTGACCCTAGGATTTCAGTCTACCGAAATCCCCAGAGTGGGCATGTTTTGTGACGGTAATAGTTAGGTCGACCGACCCCTATGAACGGTTGACCAAATATGGCGAAAACCAAAAAATAGGGATCCGAAAACCATCTAAACTCAATCCATTTGTGCTTAACTTTTACCCCTTTGCACCTAGGTACATGGTAGACCTATTGGGGGTCTTTTGGAGGGTTCTAGAAGGGTTATAATGGTCTTTTGCCTTCTATTTTATATACTCTGATATGAACTCCAAATTTGATAAGAAAAACCCTTATGTGCTCATTGTTTCTATCTTGTAGGTGAAGAAAAGGGAGAAAGGAAGGAAGAGCTCAAGCCAAGGTGGATTTCATCTACTTCAAGGAGTTTTTGGAGCTCGTGGAAAAAGGAAAAAGAGAGCGGCTTGAAGAGAGGATGGAGAAGACATCAAAATCTCTATCATTCGTCTACAACCAAAGAAGGGCTAAATCGTTTAGAAAGGGGGAACATTTACACTTGCTGTATTCTCCTTGCTTTAGTCGTGAGAGATCATTTGGGGTCTATTGTATCTATTTGTGGATTTTGTGTTTATTTCTGAAAGGATATTCTATGTGTGTGTGACCGTATGCTTACAGTCGTTTGACTACGGTGCTGCATTTGTTGCAGTGTGTGTGTATGTGTTGCTGCTGGATTTACGATCTAGAGCATTTGGGGTTCGTCCCCGTGTTGTTGTGTCTACAGCGTGAGGAGAGTTCTCCTCGTGGGGATTTATCCCTGTGTGTGTGTGCAGGCCTCGTCCTACGTGTTTGGAGCGTCACCTCCGTGTTGGAGATTTATCCCAGAGTGAAGCCTTGTAGTTTGGTAAGGGGGGGATGTAGGGAGCGCGGCGTGGTCCCAAACCACCTTAAAAACCCTTGTTTCTTATGGTTTGCATTATGTGATTGTGTGTTCTTTGCTTATCCGTTAAGATGATCGTGTGAGATCGGAGAGATTGAGTGAACTTGAATTACTTTGTAAGTTTTTTTCCTTCAATCTCATCAAAGTAGTTAATTTTGCATAGTAAGTTCTTAAAATTGCCATATCGTGTGGGGGATAATTCAACCCCCCCTTCTTGTCCGCTCGCCTACCCAGGAACCAACAAGTGAGATCTGTGTGACTGAACGTGAGGGTTGTTCTTTCAGACTCAACTGGGAGTCTTAAGCCCGTCCATCAGAAAACCTCCCAGATTTTCATCTAGAGCAACATTGTGCCCTATCGTGTTTCTTCTTCTTTTCTTTGGTTTTCTGCTCATTTTTTCTCTTTTGATCTGTCAAAATTATGTGTAGTGGGTTGATCTTGTGTGTTTGACATCTACTCTTCTCCCTCCACTCACGGGTTACAAACTTATCTACTTACGACATATGATATATCTCCTCTCCACACACGTTTAGTTCTGGGTGGCATTATGCTCTGAAGATTCCCACTCCAAGGACACCTCTAGTGGTTTAGCTGTTGTCCTGCTCAAGGACTGATTCTATATTTGACCATACTTCTGAAAAAGGTCTCGTGTGTTTTTGAGTTAGCTACCTGAGCTATTTTTTAAGGGAGTCGATCTATTCAACCCCCCTTCAAGATCTACACATCTACCTATCATTAGATATGGGTAGAAATTGAGACTTTCAGAGTTCTTCCCTATCTAGGTTTGCTTCACCTAATTAGGACTCTTAGATGCATGAAATCCTACAAATAGGACCTCATAGGCTCCCTAGTCAACCCTAGTTCGTGGGAGAAGGCTTCTAAGTGTGGGAGGATCGATCTTGGAGGAGGAATCGAGAGATTTGTAGGTGTCCGTGGGCGTTTTCATTCCTCTTCCTCTTCTTCCTACTCTGGATCAAAGGTAGGTGATCTCTCAGGCTAAACTTTAAATTAATGATTCAAACAAGTGCAGGCATGTCCCCTCTCTTCCTGCATCATTTTTCCCAATTTTTAAGGGCTATATTGCATAAATATCAATGATTATGGACTGGTAATCATCCTTTTAGGGCTTTCCTGCCGAAGCGGCCCTCTATTCGTAGTCGTAGCCCTTACAGGCATCGCGTTCTTGAATGCTGCCCAATGATAGACCGTGACCATGAGTTTTTAATTCAAACATGGTTTTCTGTCTATATTATTTTTAATATAAAAATTAGATATTTTTCATGAACGTGGTTCTCTCCTAGACGGTGATTATAAATATTATTTTATTAAAATCATGGATTTCTCTATCTATGAAAGTCTTATAAAAGGATTCTTTTTATATGGATGTGGCTCTCTTGTTAACCATGTTCTGGTCGCGATGCCCTTGTCAACCACGTTCAGGCTCGAGTTTCTAGGAATCCTAGTGCCCCTTCCAACATGTTAAGTGAGTGGTATTAAGTCTAGAAGCATGTCTTTCACGCCTGCATGACATCTTAACAAACGTAAGTAACTAGGGATATGATTAACTGTAATTTTTTAAGTTCATGATTCATGTTCCTCTTTCCCTTTTGATTCCATGTTCCTATCTCGTCCTTATTGTTCTAAGTATGATTAAAAGAGTAGATTTTCCTGTTAACCAGAAATTGGGTTCATAAAAGCATGTTTTAACTTTATTGCATGATAGTTATATCGATTGAGGGTTCATGATTGTATCACATGATGTATCATGGATTTATTGTTTGAACGTTATGTGACCCCTATGATCTTAACCTACCGCTTGATATTGATTTCTAGTAGTAATCGATGAATCTGTTGCTAACCCCAAAATCATGCTTTTTAATCCTAGCGTGAACAAAACCCACACTCGGCCTCACCTCGGCCTATAAAACAAGCCTCGAGAAATGGAAAGGAAGGGCCACGGATCCAACCCCCTATGTTCACCGACGATTTCCCGCACCGAGGATGTCGATTCCATGCGAAAACGAGCCTCGAACCACTGCCGAGCACGCGAACTCGCGAAGGAAACACGCCGCGCCACCGCCCCAGATCCTCACCACTCGTCCCCCCACGTTCCTCACCATCTCGCCCCTCTCAAGCTCCGTCGGCCACCGGAGAGAGAGGGAGAGAAATAGAGAATCGAGAGGAGAGAGGGAGAGAAAATGAGAGAATAAGAGAGAGGGGGGTGAAAGGGTTATATTTATAGGAAAATATTTGGGGTTTTAAATTTTGAAAAAATAGAAAAATGGGAAAAAAATCATCCCCATGATCCTTGAAAAATGCACAATGTGCCTTCAACATCTAGGAGCCGGAAAACATAATGGTTCATCCCACACGGGGGGATCCGAAGGCCCGATAGTCAAAACATCTGATTTAATCATAGAACTCGATCTGGGACCCACGAAAGTGCTCCAAAACTCACAGATTCTGATCTAAAAATTCGGGGCTTTACAGTCTTCCTTCCTTTCAAAACTTTCATCCTCGAAATTTGAAGTAACCTCCATGACATAGGGGAAGAACAACTGGCAATGCTCCCAGAGCTCCAGCTAAAATCTCAATTCTCACAAAAACACAGTTCCTGAGGGACATAGCCAGACCATGATCACAGGCAAAGTCATCCCGCTCCATATCTCAAAACACATAGATTCTCAAAGTAAGCATAGCACACAAAGAACACTAGTCTGGAACCACCTCAACTATAATGGAACTCCAACCATGGCATCGCTGCCACCATCTCTCCTACCAAGGAGACGCGACCCTCGTCATGAAAACCAACCACCGATACTGTTGGAAACCTAGTTTTGATAATGACATTCTATGAATCATGTGAAGACTGGAATGAATAAACACTTCAATGAAATCTGTTGTGTGACTCAGTATCAGATCACAGGTTATTGCATATTAAGTCAAGAGCATATTATGGTCGGTGCAATTTTATGTCAGACAGCATCTAAGGTCGATGCATTTTTTGCATCATGCATGTACAAGTTGTTGCACAACTTGTAAGTCTACACTAAGGTCGGTTGCACTCTCTGTTTTGTGCACAATGAGGTCGAAGCACATTGTGCTTTATGCCACATGAAGTCGGTGCACATATGAGTTCAACGCATATATGTCAGTGCATGCATATAGAAGAACAAGGTCGGTGCACGTTCCTGTAGTGTCCTAATAAGGTCAGTGCATTCTTTGTTTTTTGACACATATAGTTGGTGCACATCCTGTGTGAATGCACACAAGGTCAGTGCATGTCTTGATCTTGTATACATAAGGTCGGTGCAGGTTTTACCTCCAAGGTCGGTGCATATCTTTTATTAGGCAGAACAAAGTCTGTGCATATTCATCATTAGGCAGAACAAGGTCGGTGCATACATTATGGCAAGTCTGTGCATATCTGCATTGTGCATATAACAAGTCGGTGCATCCTTGCCTTGCGCAATATGATGTCAGTGTATGTTTCACATTTAGCACATATAGGTCAGTGCATGTTTTTACATAAAACACATGTAGGTCAGTGCATGTTTTGCATAGAACCCACATAGGTCAGTGCATGCTTTGCATATAGCACATATAGGTCTGTGCATACCTTTGCTCGACAGAACTTAAGTCAGTGCATGTATTCAAGTTAGTGCACACGATAGATCAGGATGTTCTTAGTTTTACCTAAGCGTGAATTCTGATCTGCCAACTATTTGATTAATTGCCTTTTACTCTAATTGGCAGAATTAATGAAATTATCAGGTCTCTGAGATAAGCAGAACTTCATGTAAGGCACGTGTTCCAAGTCTCTATGATAGAAGCACGTGATCTGAGGGCTCTTGCTCTTAGCCATGTGTCCTTCTCTCACCAACCAGATCTAACACGTGGTTTCTGAGAAGCGCGCTCCAGTTGGAGTCTCTGGGCGGGAAATGTGATTTCCACGCGCCCCTCTTTCGCGAGCTATAAATAGAAGACCCGGTCAGGCTTTCAAATGATGATGGAATTTTGAAGAAGAAAAGAGAGGAAGAAGGGTGAACCAGAAAAGAAAAAGTGTGAGAGCCTATGAAAAGAAACAGAGTACCATATTTCTGAGAGAGAAAAGTGAGACATAAAGAGAAAGAGAAGAAGAAGAAGAAGAGTGAGATCGTGAGATCAAGAGAAGATTCTGAAGATCTGTTCAACTGGTCCTTGGATTAGATCCAAACCAATTTGCTCCTGCGTGAGCATTTTGATTTGATTTTACTATCAACTTTCCGATGCTGAACTTTTTGGTTTCCTGTTTTTATTTTTCATACTTCTTTTAAGCTGTGTATCAGCGGAGGCTAAGCTGTAAGGCTCAGCGGATCAAGCTGTTAGGCAGCGGAGGCTAAGCTGTAAGGCCCAGCGGATCAAGCTGTTAGGCAATGGTGGTGAAGCTGTATTGCCTAGCAATCAAGCTGTTAGTCAGTGATTAAGCAAGCTGTGAAGCTTAGATATTGTTGGCAAGCTGTGAGGCCCAGCCGTTCACGCTGTTTCATAGCGGAATCCACACTCTGTTGGAGTGTGGGGTGGATGTTGGTCTTGAGGACTGAACCACCTAAAAAGATCTTGTGTACTATGGTTTGCTTACTAACTCGTCAACCATTAGATGTATGCTAGGCTCATTTCTATCTATGGTTCTGACAGAAAGGATTTAGTGTACACGCATTCTAGATTTGATTTCGTCAACAGTATAGACTTGCTTGGGAGTCCACCTTTTACAGTTCATCTGTTCGATTAAGTGCATCATTGGTTTTCATATTTAGCAGAGCTTAATTGCTTTTAATTTCGCATAAGTTTAAAGTCTTTAGTTTAAGTTTTAAATTGATCAAGTTTTTAGAAGGGGATTCATTCACCCCCCCTCTATCCATTGTCATCCCAACAATTGGTATCAGAATAGGTTTTTGTGTCCTTAGATCCAACTATCTACAGATCAGATCTTGTATCTTTGGTGCATCTTCTATGTTCTTATCTTTGCCTTAAATCTGTCTCTATGGCCAATCCACCGAGGTTTGACGGCTCTGGTTTTTATAATTGGCTAGGGAAGTTCAGAGATTATGTAATCTCTGTTGACTCCAATCTGTCGATTCTTATGACACAAAGTCCATATGATCTTCCAGAAGATCAATCTACATGGACTGTAGTTGAGAGGTTTAAGAATGTTGAAAATGTGGAAGCCCTGAAGCCAGTGAAGAGGGCAATAGATGCTGATGAGTTTTCTTATGTTTCTGAGTGCAGGAGCACTAAAGAAAATTTAGACAAGTTGAAGGTCAGAACTGATATGCAAGATGACGCATGTCTTATGATCAGAGATCACAACAGTGATCCGCAGGATGAGTCTTCCTCACAGGTAAGTTCTGACTCTAACGAAATTACTTTTGAAGAATTGTTGACTCTTTATAATGGTTTGTTAGATAAGTACCACAACGTCAAATCTGAAAAGAAGAAAATAGGAAAATAAAATAAATCATTGAAAAGGAAACTGAAACATGTTAACCATGCTGAATCCAATCATACTAAAAATGAAGAACTGAAAGCTGAAAAAATATGCAATGAATGTATTTTCTTGAAAGAATTAATTGATGATCTTAATTCCAATGATGATATGCAGAAAAGTTTGATCAAGTCTTTAAAAGAGGAAAATGAGCTGCTGCTTGAAAAGAAAAAAAAATTTGATGAATCTGAGGATAAATTGCTGGAAGAAAATAGCAACCTGAAAGAACAAAATAAAAAGCTCATGGTTTTAAATACTATTTTGTCAGAAAAATGGTTGACTATCAAAAAAGGGAAATGTGTGTTGAGAGAGGAAGAGGTTAATAAGGAACAAAAACTTGAATAGGAAATTGCTACTTTAAAGAGTTTGAATGATGCTCTGCATCAGCAGGTTATTTCAAATGAAACTGAAATTGCTGGATATGAGTTGAATGTTGCTTCTTTGAATTTTGAAATCCAAGACCTAAGAAATTCTCTGTTTAAATTTGTTAAGGGAAAGGATAACTTGGATAAAATTCTTGGAACAACTGTGAACTTTCAGAGAGAAGGGTTGGGATATATAACCCTGAGAATAAAAAGAACTTGGAAAACAAAACTCAAACTTCTTTTGCCTCTAGCTCTACCTCACATGTTTTTTAATTTTCTGCTCAAAGAATTGATAATCCATCTAAAAATTTGAAAAAGGGTGGAAAACATAAAAAGAATGTGAATCAGAATGATAACAAGAATGTTGCTGATAGTGTTGTGAACTTTGTCCATGTTGAAAATTCTGTTACTACTAAGAAATCTGATTCATCAATGTGTATTGGTAAAAGACTCCCCATTCATTCACATACACACAAAAGAAATGTCTCATGTCACTACTGTGGTAGGGCAGGTCATGTTATGAATGACTGCCATGTAATGATAGAAGATGACATGAATGCATCCAAGAATTTCAATGAATATAAAAATGGCAACAATCATGCTGTGTAGAAAAAGAAAATTCAATCTTTTCATTGTAATAGAATTGGGCATAGGATGCATGACTGCTGGTATCTCAACAATGTTGGATTAAAAACCCAGAGAAGCTTTAATGAACAAAGAAGGCCAAATTTGACTTCAAATAAAAGGCCTCATTGTAAGAACTACAAAAGAATAGGCCATGCAGTTCAGAACTGTTGGCATATGAGAGGAAATTTCATGTTCCATGAAAGAAATGGCAGAGCTAATGCCATCCTACAAAATCATTCCATTTATGCATTTAAGAAGAACATGAATTCATTTATGTCATGTCATTATTGTGGGAATGTGGGGCATGTAATGAATAATTGTTCAATCATGAAATTTGATTATCTGAATGCTTGGAGTACACCTGCTAGACGTGTTACTCATCTGACAGGACCCAAGAGTTCTTGGGTTCCTAGATATGCAAGGTAATCTTGTCTTGCAGGTGTGCCTTGATGGACGAAATAAAAGGGGTTGAATAAAAACTCAAGGCACATAAAGGTCAGTTAAACCCCATTCTTACCCTTTCTTGTTTTACTTATTTTACGGCATGAGTAATTCTTCTCTGAGTTTTTGAATGATTGGGCAGAATGATTCATCTATAGTTGATGAATGCTATCTCATCAATAAATGCTTCTAATCGATGTTGCATTGAAATGATTGATTCCTAGTCATCTGCCACATGCATAACTCACATAAGAATTGTTCATGCTGTAGTTAGTTGTTCATGTTCATGAGTAGAGGCATAGGTCTACATGACTCCTTGGTATATTAAATGGAAGTTGGGAGAAGGGCATATTTCTTCTGTCTAGAAACCCACGCCATGTGTAGAGGCTAGACCTTCACCTAGTACCAAGGGTCTTGTCATTGCATGTAGTTTAAATCCGTAATGTGCATTTAGTTCTTGCACCTCTGTGTACTTTAAGAAAAATAAGTGATGTTTGGCTGAAATCTCTACACATTTTGAGGGGGAGCTGAGTTCATTTGAGATTGTATGTATAATGTTTTGGAGCTGGACTATCTGTATTTGAGCTGTTGGATATTGCTGAATGCTTGGATAGTGGGCTAAATTTGCCATGTGAGTAGTAAAATGCTGCTACTGAGATATCCTCTTAGGAATCGGTTCAAGTCATGTCTAAGATAATAAGTCAGCAGTTGGGGAAATGCTCTTTTGGAAACACTGACTTTTCTACAAGCTGAAGGTTGAGAGCTGCTGGATTATATAGAAGCCTGTTAGTTTGTTGCTAGACCTTTAAAGCTAAATCTTTGGGTATTTGTAAATTGGCCCTAAGTCTAAACCTTGCTCTTGTGTGGCCTTCATTCATAGCTTCTTGCTCATCTTCTCTTTAATCCATCCACATCCATGCTCTCATCTATTCTTCATAATAAGTTCATAGACTGTGGTAGTCAGGGGGAGTAAAATCTGAAATCTGTCACTTTTACTAACCTTCAACAGTTAACAACTAAGATCACTCTGACTAAGAACAAAATTGCTGATCTTAACTGAAGTGTGATTTTTTGTTTATGAAGATTAAATCTTATCTTAAAATACTCACAATTATCCTTGAATGAGTCTTCAATGGTCTTAAAATAGTCTAAATTGGAACTGCTCAGAAGATTGTCTAAAAATCTGAAAGTCATTAGTAATAAGCCAATCTGGTAGAAAATCTGGTGTTTATATGGTTCTTAAGCCAAGTTTTAAGAAAATTCTATTAAAAGACCAAGGAATACGCCATTAAATGAAAAATGAAAAAGGCAAAGCAATGGCATATCATTTAAGAAACTGGCCATCTGTTTCAAAGAAATTCAGAGGTCAAGTCATGATAATAAATGCTATCTCTGTTCAAAATATGAAGCATAAAGGTAAATTGCACTGAGTAACCAATGATTCTGGTGTTTAATCAACATGTCTCCTTGAGTAAAAAGATGCGATAATACTGGAATGCTCAATTAAAAATTATAAAAGATCAATGAAAAATATGGTTGACTCTGAGGTCTTTTCAGTAAACTAAAACTGTTTTAAGTTCAATATAAAATAGATTTTTAATCAGTTTTGGCTAATGAAAATGGCTAGGAAGATTAATGATCTCTCTGATTGGGCAATGTCCTTGATAGAACTATTTTATTTCCATTGATTTTGCTTCATAGGAATAATTTGTGAGGATTCATACTATAAGATATAATCCCATATGCTGAAAATCACATAAATGCGTAGAAAGGCATTTTCTTTAAAGTAAAGGGTATTCTGGGTATTAACTGTTGAAATTGGTAAAGTCGGCAGTATCTGATATAAAATACTCAACCCTACTTACTTTGTCTAACATGCCCTACTCATTCAAGCCGAAACTCCATCCCGCATTCGCGATTTCCTCGCTCGTGCCTAGACCGTAAGCCAAGCCTCTCCAGTTTCCCTTTCCACGTTTCTTCTACTCGTTCTTCTACCCTTCGTCCTCCACTCTTTTTTGCATCTACCATGTCGTCTCCTGCCGCCAAGAGCAAGGGAAAGAGAAAGGCGATGGAGGAGTAGAACCAAGAGGAATCTACGCCAGCAGAGGCTAAAGAGGCTCTACCAAAGAGAAAAGATCAAGGATAGCACACGATGAAGATATCAGCCCCGCAGTGCTTAAGGAGAAGTCAGAAAAAGGGAAAGAAAAGGTGTTGGGAACTCTTTCCAAGCGGCACCAGACGCCTGCTACAGAAACTACTCGAGGAGGTTGAAGAAGAAGATGATCCTACTAGGTCATCAATGCAAGCAACATTAGTATTGGAAGCTGGAAAGATAATGTTTCCACAATACGTGGACTTTAACGACCAAGCAATGATTTCTAAATTTCTGAACTATTGGAATTGTTTAGTTTCCAAAAATGGCGGAAATTTCTGGGTAAGCATAGGGTTTATTACCCTAGACTTGTTGCAGAGTTCTACAATAATCTAAATTTTAATTCAGTATAGTTCAAAATTTGGACTAGTGTCAAGGAGACAAAGATTGAAGTTTCTAGGCATTCCCTCCATAAAACATTTAGAATTCCAGAAGAACGGGTAGTCGAAGGAGAATATGAATACAATCATCATGAGGCTTACTCCCTTTTCACAGGGTTGCCTAGTAACCCCAAAGACAAAATTCAGGCAAAACTGACTCAGCTTAATGCAAACAAGTTCTCTCCATCAAAGAGGTTGTTTCACCACATTCTCACAACCATGATAACACCTCAAAATGGAGAAAGAGGAAGGGTAACTAAGTCTTAGAGGTTTATACTATTTTGTCTGTTGAAAAAGATCAAGGTATGTTTGCCTGACATAATGATTCAGATTATGGGCACATGTAGAGAGTCTAGGAGAAACTTACCTTATGCAGCCCATTTGACTGATGTGTTTAAGGAAGTCCATATTTCCTTAGAGAATGAGACCTCTAAGGAGATACCCAAAGTGAATGTCTATAATATGGACTTTATATCTAAATACATGAAGTTGAATCCATCTTCGGCTAGTCAACTAAAGAAACAAGCAGAAAAGGAGGTCCCATCAGTGCAAAAGGATCAGCTTCAAGCTGAACATGAGACAAAACAATGTCAGTAGCAGCAAGTTGAACGAGCTGAGCAGGAGCAACATCCACCTACTATTGATATGGAAGAGTCAATACAACATGAACAATAGCCCATAGATGTGCACGATGTCATAACTGAACAGATTGTTGATCAACAAGAAGATATAAATCAAGTTTCTACCGAGCTGCAAATCAGAGATTTACAGTTGGAGCAAGAAGTTCATGAGCTAAACTTGACTGATGAGCAAATAATGCAACAATTAGATCAACACATTGATGAGCTCTTTAATCATTTTGGATAGCAGCCTCAGCACCAAGTTGCAGTAGATCAGTCTGAACAGAGAGAGGAGCAGCAAAGAGAAGGAGAACTTCAGGAAGAACAAAGGATGGAAGAAGTTCAGGATGAACAATCCCAGGAAGCCCAAGAAGCTGAGATAGTAGCTTTACAAGAACAATTTCTAGGCCCTACTCCCTTCTATGGACCTCATCAAGGACCTATAACTTTATTTGGAATACAGCCTCCTTACTGTCCTGAAGAACCATTCATACCTCCAGAATTTCAAGAATCTATCTTTGCTAGACCAAGATCAGGACCATAGATTACAGAAATGTTTACCACATTGGTAAACCTCATCATAAATCAATGAAGAACAATGAATGCACAGTTCAGGCACCTACATTCAACCATTCAGAGACTTGATGCCAGAATGCTTCATGTGGAATAGACTATAGACAGTCAGTGGATAAAATTTGTATATGATAAGCACAAGTCATATATGAAATTGCATGGTGTTTTGCACTCCTTGCTGGTAGTATGTCAGAAGGCAGGAGAAATTTTGGGCAATATGCAAAGCACTCAGGCTACATCTTATGTAAAACTTACTCAGAGTCTTGTCCATTCGTATGATATCAAGATAGAATTAGAACATTTGAAACTTCAGGTGACTCTGCTCAGACAAGAATAGGAGGCTTTGACTAAGAGAATTAATGTTATTTCTAGTGAAGTACATGGAAGCATGATACAGCTTGGAAACACCCATGAGAAACTGAATGTAGTTCTTGCACAAGTTCAGATGATTGCTAGCAGTTTCAAAAATGTTGTCACTAAATAGGCCACCAGTTCTTCCACATTTATGGCTGATATTCACAACCAGCAGACCTCCCAAATAGAAAACATGTGCAGCATGATGTAGACCTGGTTTGTCGACATGACATCTAATGTCAAAGAGCTTAATGCCCTAGTTAAGTAAAATGACCAAAAAGTGATGGCCAAACTTGCAGCCCTCGAAACTAAAGTAGACAGAATACCATTTCCACGGGTAATACCTTTGAGGGGTAGTTCTAGTAGCACACCACCCAGAGGAAGGGGAAGCTCAAGAGGTACCAGTTCCAGCTGAACAAGTCCTACCGATACCTAAGGAGTCCTCCTATTTTTTTGATAATGACAAAGGGGGAGAATTTTTGATGGTCATGTATGACAGCTCTTGGTCTGGGGAGAAGGAGATGTTGATGGTCTGTCTTTTGCTGATGATCTGTCTTTTGCTGACTGGTTTTGGTATAGAAGAGATTTATGTATTGGTTAACATATTTGAATGAGAATGTCAAACTTGTGAATTTTTGTATATAAGGCTCTTGTATGATGAGATACTCACTCAAACATCAGTTTGCCTTTTCTTACTGTACACAGAAATGTCAGTACTGCATACTGCATATTTGTTTTGAATGTTGATCTTGCCATGCATGCCAGTTAATGAATTCTGTGAATGTCATCAACAACTTGTGATCACACTTGATTGGGTGTTTAGATTTGAATGAGCGTGTGCAAAATGATTGGTTAATTCATTATCTTTTTAATCTTACATGACTCACAGTTGTCATCATCAAAAAGAGGGAGATTGTTGGAACCCTGGTTTTGATAATGACATTCTATGAATCATGTTAAGACTGGAATGAATAAACACTTCAATCAAATCTGTTGTGTGACTCAGTATCAGATCACAGGTTATTGCATATTCAGTCAACAGCATATTATGGTTGGTGCAATTTTATGTCAAACATCGTCTAAGGTCGATGCACTTTTTGCATCGTGCATATACAAGTCGCTGCACAACTTGTAAGTCTACACTAAGGTCGTTGCACTCTCTGTTTTGTGCACAATGAGGTCGAAGCACATTTTGCTTCATGCCACATGAAGTAAGTGCACATATGAGTTCAACGCATATAGGTCAGTGCATGTGTGCTCACTTAGCATACGACGTCGGTGCACGTTTAGCGTAGTGCATCAAGGTTGATCCACCTTTTTAGCTAGCGCACGTAAGGTCAGTGCATATGCATGCATATAGAAGAACAAGGTCGGTGTACGTTCCTACAGTGTCCTAATAAGGTCGGTGCGTTCTTTGTTTTTCTACACATATAGTCGGTGCACATCCTGTGTGAATGCACACAAGGTCGGTGCATGTCTTTATCTTGTATACATAAGGTCGGTGTAGGTTTTGCCTCGAAGGTTGGTGCATATCCTTTATTAGGCCGAACAAAGTCAGTGCATATTCTTCATTAGGCAGAACAAGGTCGGTGCATACATTATGGCAAGTCTATGCATATCTGCATTGTGCATATAACAAGTCAGTGCATCCTTGCCTTGCGTAATATGAGGTCAGTGCATGTTTCACATTTAGCACATATAGGTCAGTGCATGTTTTTGCATAAAACACAAGTAGGTCAGTGCATGTTTTGCATAGAACACACATAGGTCAGTACATATAGGTCTGTGCATACCTTTGCTTGACAGCACTTAAGTCAGTGCATGTTTTCAAGTTAGTGCACATGATAGATCAGGTTGTTCTTGATTTTACCTAAGCGTGAATTCTAATCTGCCGAATGTTTGATTAATTGCCTACTCTAATTGGCAAGATTAATGAAATTATCAGGTCTTTGAGATAATCAGTACATCAAGTAAGGCACGTGTTCCAAGTCTCTATGTTGGAAGCACGTGATCCGAGGGCTCTTGATCTTAGCCATGTGTCCTTCTCTAACCAACCAGATCTAACACATGATTTTCGAGAAGCGTGCTCTAGTTGGTGTCTCTGGGTGGGAAATGTGATTTCCACACGCCCCTCTTTCGTGAGCTATAAATAGAAGACCCGGTCGGGCTTTCAAATGATGATGGAATTTTGAAGCAGAAAAGAGATGAAAAAGGGTGAAGGGTGAACCAGAAAATAAAAAGTGTAAGAGCCTTTTCTAAAAATAAATAGAGTACCGTATTTCTGAGAGAGAAAAGTGAGATAAAAAGAGAAAGAGAAGAAGAGGGAGAAGAGGGAGATCGTGAGATCAATAGAAGACTCTGAAGATCTGTTCAACTGGTCCTTGGATCAGATCCAAACAAGTTTGCATCTGCGTGAGCATTTTGATTGATTTTACTGTTAGCTTTCTGATGCTGAACTTCTTGGTTTCCTGTTTTCATTTTTCATACTTCTTTTAAGCTGTGTATCAGCGGAGGCTAAGTTGTAAGGCTCAACGGATCAAGCTCTTAGGCAGCGGAGGCTAAGCTGTAAGGCCCAGCAGATAAAGCTATTAGGCAGCGGTGGCGAAGCAGTATTGCCCAGTAGTTAAGTTGTTAGTCAGTGGTTAAGCAAGCTGTGAAGCTCAGCTGTTATTGGCAAGCTGTGAGGCCCAGCCGTTCAAGCTGTTTCACAGCAGAATCCACACTCTGGTTGGAGTGTGGGGTGGATGTAGGTCCTGCGGATTGAACCACCTAAAAAGATCTTGTGTACTGTGGTTTGCTTGCTAACTCGTCAACCGTTAGATGTATGCTAGGCTCATTTCTATCTACGGTTCTGACTGAAAGGATTTAGTGTGCATGCATGCTTGTTTGGTTTTGTCAACAATATAGACTTGCTTGGGAGTCCACCTTTTCCAGTTCATCTGTTCGATTAAGTGCATCATTGGTTTTCATATTCAGCAAAGCTTAATTTCTTTTAATTCCGCATAAGTTTAAAGTCTTTAGTTTAAGTTTTAAATTGATCAAGTTTTTAGATGGGGATTCATTCACACCCCCCTCTGAATCCTTATTGCACCATTGTCATCCCAATAGATACAATGCATGCTTGGCGACCAACCAAACATTAGCTTCCCATTCTGCTAACTGACCTCACGCCCTTTATAAGGGACAACCAATGCTGAGCCTCGACCAGCTCACGCAGTCGCCTCGATTGGCTGCAACAATTCTATCGGCTCCGTACCATGAACACTATCATATCCAGCATGTCGAACAACAAACATTACTGGACCAGCTCCGATCCGAGCATAAGCCGTCTATATTCCCAAATCGAATCCGTAAAATGGTACATCATAATCGGCCAACCAAGGCCTCGCCTAGACACGATTCTCGCTATTCTCAATGCACCTCAACTGGCATCTTCTGGCTGCAAAAATCCATCCGCCAGCCACCAACTATACGCCAACAGAAAATTCAGCTCACTCAGCTTTCCTCTTACATGCTCCTTTACCAGGCCTAATAAGCTCACTCTAAATCTCATCGGTCCATCCGTTGACTCTTACACTGATCATTATCGCTTCTCAAGCCGATTCTCACTCAGACACTGCATCCGATTCTGATCCTCACGCCAACTCTACCCTCTCAGGGGAGCATGAAAAAACCAAATGACAAGATTTCACAATCCTCGGTCCACATCAACTCTGGGCTTAGACTTACAGGGAATTCCTCCCATGTTGGCCACGAGACCAAGGTTCTTACTCGACGACATCCCTCCTGAGATCTCCATACTCAAGCATCGTCCATTATACCGTCACATCGAATCTTCGTCTCAATTATTCCAAACAGACATTTGCCAATCTTGGCTCTGCTCTCACCACAGAGCCATATGACATAACCTTAGCCATGACATACATCTCCAAGACAGACAAGTGCCATCTTATCACTATTGAAGTCTGGTCAATGGCATGCCAAACTACATGGATCCCTATACATCATAGATTCTTTGCACAACTGGGTCCTTCTCTCAACATTTCAAACTCTCAAACTCAACTAGGCCTATTCCAGGCATTATCACAGCTGACCACTCAGCTAGCCTCAGTAGCCGCTCACAGCTACCAACTGGGACTCGCAATTCCTTCCTCGAAAAACACATCTCTAGGATCACGATTCCATCCGATGACACAACTTGCAACACGAGTCAAGCACCTCACTTACTGACTCCGAACATCGCGTCCTCGTCCTCTGTCAGGCTATTCCTTTGCGACCCCCAACTGGGTCCACCACCAAACACCTGACACCACTTCCAACGAATGAATAGGGTACTCATTTGGCAAACTTGCTGTCATATTTACCCAACTCTCTATTCCGCTGGTACCGTAAACTATAATTCCTCTAGCAATGGCACGGCTATCAACATGACTTACATAGCCAAAACCAATCTCACACCAAGGCAGCAACTCTCCTTATCGGTAAGAAAGCTGTGACACTCTACCAATTCTCTGAAATCCATCTATAGTAACCATTACTACGATCTTGGAACTATGGGTTATGGGCCTACCACACTTCCGCTACGCACTCTGCACAATGCGCACAATCATCATAGGCAACTCAGCATCCGTATTCCAAACAATTCTTGTAACGCCCCGTGTTTTTCGGATCATTTTCTATGAGTCGCGGATCGTGTCCGAGTGGGTTTTGGACTTTAATTTTTTATTTTCGGACCCTCGGATGGTGCTTTTGTGGGTTATTTCAAGTCCGTGGCGGTGAGTTGAACCGCCTTGCTTTTTGTCAGAATTTTTCTGTGTCAGATGTTATTTGCCAGGAATTTCCAGAGTTAATGTGAGTTAAAAAAAGGAAAACAAAAATAAAAATTAAAAGCTATTAACCCCACCACCCCCTCCATTATCTTATTCATTGTCGTGTCTCACTCTCTCCCTCCCGTTTCTCTCCCTTTCTCTCCCACCACCTCTCCCGCGGCCGACGGACGGCGGCGATGGGCAGGATGGGGGGACGACGCGGCGAGTGAGCGGCGGGGACGATCGTGATGGGCCGGAGGTGATGGCGCAGCACGGTGGCTCGCGTGAACGGGGTTCATCTCGCGTGTGCAAGGCGGATTTTGGTGGTTTCTTTGCGAGAGGTAGGGAGACGGACCCACACTACTCATCCCGTGTTTTCCCCTACATGCAGTCATGTTTTGAACGAGAGAGCGGGGTTTACTACTTTTCAGGGAATTTCCATGTTTACGGGCATGTGATCGGATCGATTCGCCGAAATCGAGTTTCGTGCATGGCATTGCGATCGGGGGTGGTTCCCTACATGTGTCGATGGTTTTCATGCCCAATGTGGGCCTGTTAAGTGATGGAATGAGCCTCCGGGGTGGTTCCCGGAGGGGACCCTACCACAGGGAAAAAGCCTACTTGGGTGGCCAGCCTTCTAGCCGCCAGAGGTGCTGGGTGGCCAGGGTGGTGGTCACCCATGCCCATGCCCCTCTGGGCGGTCTCTGGGTGGCTAGGGAGGTGGTCACCCATGCCAGGGCTGGGCGGCCACTGGGTTGGCCGCCCAGGTATGTGGGGGGCCATTTATTGGGCCGCCCAGGCCTTTCTGTCCCGGTGTTAGGCGGCCAACCTCCTGGCCACCCAGGCCTGTGGGCGGCCTGGGTGTTTGACTTGCTCCCCCACCGTGATCGAACGAGAATGGATAAGAGGCTCATGGGATTGACGTGATAGGGTAGGGATGACTATATTACTGGGAGTGAACTCCAGGCTAATATGAAGTGCATGGATACAAGTTATTCCTTAGAATGAAAGACAATTCTGAATCAACTTTGTCTACGAACAAGAAAGCTTAAAGTAATGCAACTATGAATCTCAGGGAGAGTTCGATGCTGGCTTAGGATGAACGCTAGAGGCAAGCTTAAAACATGCAAGTCGGAGGGGAAGTTGTGTTTCCAGTGGCGGACGGGCGAGTAACGCGTAAGAACTTACCCTTGGGAGGGGAACAACAACTGAAAATAGTTTCTAATACCCCGTAGGCTGTGGGCCGCCTAGGCCACAGGGTGGCAGCTATCTGTGTGCTCGCCCAGAGATGTGGGCGGCCAATTGGATGCCCAGACTGTAGTATCTCGAGAATTTAATTGGAACTAAATAGTGGAATTTGAAATTTTAAAAGAAAATTTTTCTTTCAGCAGAAACTCAAATAATTCATAAAAATCTGGAAAAATAATAATCGTGTAGAGGATGAAAAGTTAAGACTATTATCCTTCTGGGTCGAAGCCTAATTAAAATCTTAACTTAGCTGAATTAAGGAATTGAGGCTAAAATCAGACCTTTAAGTAACCAGACCTTAGATTGCTTAATTGGAGCCCTAATCGCGATCATTTGAGCCCAAATCAAGCCCATTAGATCGGTCTCGATAGAAAGCCCAATAGCCCTCTCGTTTCTCGCCAAAACCCTAGCCCTAAAGTTTGAAGTTGGGCGAGTTGCGGCGGTGTGACTTGGTCAAGCGTGAATCGCGCGCGACCTACGTGTGTGGGATTCTATCCCTCTTCTATCAACCCTTCCAAAATCAATTGACCCTATAAAACTAACCCTAATCCAACCTAGTATCGACATTTACTGCGGCTACCGATGAGTAGCGAGGACGTGGGAGTATTCTGCAACGTGGACGAGGTGTTCTTCGTGCGGTTCAGGTTACTTGCGTTCGTCTTCTTCCTTCAATTAAGGTAGGCAATCGTAGCCCAAACCCATCATAAAATATACCATTAGAAGCATCCTGAAGTCCTCTTTTTACCAGCATGAGAATAATTAATTATTGTATCCTGTAGCATGCATATTATCCTTTTTAGCCATAGCATGTCTAGTTAGGGCACCGACCATGTTAGCATCTTTTGATCGAGTCAATGCTCGGTGCAGGGAGGCTTAAAGCCAAATTAATCCTGACATGTTATGCATTTTTATGGCATCTTTTCCTTAGATTCATTTTGCCCAATTTATATGCTTTAGACCGTTCGAATTCAGTGATGGAATTAGAGTCTATCAAAGATCGCCACAGGCTTGGTGTGTTAACCTGCTTGCGGTCGTAACAGGAACTGCCCCGGGTCCCTAGTAGTTAGGTGATAGACCGTTTCACTAGGCACCACTCTGAACCATGCGGCCTGTCAAACGACCGTCTAAGGAACCCAGCGGTCGCTCGATAGACCGTTTCACCTATCTACCAGTGTTATTGATCATCACCAAAGCGGTCATTCGATAGACCGCTAACCTCTAATTAGCGGTCCTTTATAGACCGCCTCGCGTCACTGATTTCTTTTTGTATGTTTGATTATTTTACCTCGGCTACATCGCATGTGTAGGATAGAAACCCACGCCAGGAAATTGGTAACCTATGGAATATGATTCAATGATTTGATCTAACTATGTTCATGATTAATCTCTCTTCCATTCTATCACATTACGTTCTCCAACATGATCTTGGTTAAAAAAAATTGAAATTTTCATCATGTCACAATAACTATGATGAAATAAATGTGAAAATCTTCTAGGTTTGTTCTGATAGTCACTCCACTCGGTTGTACTGACTGACCGATTATACACCGTTTTCTAATATTTTATTAACCGTTCAATCTTGTAATGACTGGGATTCTCTGTCGGATATTCCTTCCGTCGGACTGGGACCTCCATTATGAGATCTTCGTAAGCCCCCGCGACCCTGGGATTCCCACTAGGACACCAAGCGGGTTGTACTCTCAAGAGTTGCACCCAATTATTCGATCGAATCTCTTGTTTTACAGCCCGAAGTTCGGGTCTATCTTGTTCTAAAAGCGGCCTCGGATTAGACCGCCTGGTGCTCAAGCGGTCTAGTCATGAACGTTTCCTTCTGGCCCACGAGCCAGGTCCTACTGGTCGTTTCCTTGACTTCTTTTGACCTAGCCATGTCTAAATTGACCTAATAGCCTCCGGTTCAACCTGATAAGGTTGGGCAGACTCTGGTTTGGTCCCACCTTGTCTTGGGCGGGCTAGGAGCCCATTAGGTCGACTCCTTAGTCTTGCTGGGCCTAGTTCCGATTATGGTCGTTCCTGGACCGTCTTTACCACTAAGCGGCCCTATCAATACCATTTTTCATGTGGGACGGCCCATTGGAGACCATTTTCCTTTGGTCATGACCCAGTGAATTCCTTCTATCTCAAACGGTCCATTACATACCATCTTTCTTTTGGAAGCGGCCCAGTGGGGACCGTTTTTACTTTGCTAGCAGCCTATTGAAGACCGTTTTATCCCCTTGGCGCTGGACTTGTGCCTTGGCCCAGTATCCTTCCTGGCATTCCCATGCAGACCGTTACTCTTGTAGAACCTTGTTTTACGCAAAATTTCTTGTGTGTGCTTCATTGGCCGAGCTGGGGATGGTTTGTGCTGCATTTCACCCTAACTATCCTTGAAACTACCAGCTACAATCTTATGGCTCCTCATTTTACTATGGAAATACCATTCGATCCTAGAGATAAGTTGCCTAGCTTCACCTTGGAATTCTTGGCCGATTCCAATGAATGTCTAGATATTACTTGGGGTCTTGGATCCACTAAACCAATGCCAATGCATCATAAGGGCCCGATCTGGTCCTGGGAGGAGCGCCCGAAAAGTACTAGTGCTCCAGGGAGTTGTAATGACATGGTGAGAAATTGCACCGAGTACTTGACTAGTATGTTGTCAAAAACATTCATTACTCTTTTCTTTTTGCCATTGACACTTGATTCCTTCTTGGAATGTTATCAATACGTGACTTGTTTACTTCCGTGCTTGATCGGGCAATTCATGGAATTGATATACCTCTATTCTGTCTATTCTTTTTCCCATCATGTTCTATGTTTATTTAGTTCCGTTACATTTAATCGCTTGACATCTAATTTAACTGGATACTTACTTAAACTTGCCTGCTATTGCCTACTGAGCATTCACTCACTCAGTTTTTCCCCTTTCAGGTAGCCCTGGTGATGAAACGCAAACGGATGGGGATGGGCAAGAGTAAAGACTGGAGTGAACCCTGGCAGGCGTGGACTGGATTAGTGTCATTGGAAGTGGCCTATGTGGTTGTGTAGTTACTTTAAAGAGTCATTGTATGTTGTCAGCTCAGACTGGTCATTTCGAGTTGTAATCTTCTCTTTATCTTTTTTATGAGTCTTGACGTAAGAAGGCATGAATGTGGAACATTGATACTCTCATGTTTATAAATAAGTTGGTGTTTCTTTTAGGCTATTCCTTCTCTATTGCAATTATGTTCTTTTAATGCCGTTATTGCTCTGTTTATCATGAATGTATATAACTGCCGCGTTCTGATATTCCGCGTCAGGGTGTGACAGTTTTGTGGTATCAGAGCCTAGGTTTTCTAAGTTCTTAGGTTTATAAGTGATTTCGTAGAACCCATGACTTTATTAAAGTCTAAGGATCTAACCCGGTGAGATTGGGTAGAGACTTGGGGTAGAGTTAATTAATAAACTCTAAAAGGATTCTCGCTAGGCTATTTTTAATTAATATTTTTTCTTTTTTTCTTGCACATATGTAGGAGTTTATTCCGATGGCGGCGGAACGTGCGCAATGGAGGGATATGCAGCGTACTGTGCAGGGTTTGAGTTAGGCCCTCCAGTAGGTGGCCCAAGGAGGAGGAGCACACCATGGAGCCGGTGATTTCCACCAGAATTTCTGAGGAATGAATCCCCCACGATTTGGAGGATCGACGGATCCAGATGAAGCCCAGAATTGGCTGAAGGAGATAGAGCGAGTCTTTAGAGTCATGCAGTGCGGTGATCAAGATCGGGTGCTCTTGGCGACGTTCCAGCTGTAACGCGATGCATGTGCTTGGTGGGAAGCAGTAGAAGCCACGCTCGGTAATAGGCGTGCGACGTGGGACGAATTCAAGGAGCATTTTAATATCAAGTATTTTTCAGACCGGGTACAAGAGAAGAAGGCGGCAGAGTTCGCTGCTTTAAAACAAAGGTACTTATCGGTTGCTGAATACGAAGCTCAGTTGTCCAGGCTGTCTCGCTATGCAACTCATTTGGTATCTACTGAAAAGATGAGGGCCAAGCGGTTTCTCAATGGATTAAAGCTTCAATATATTAACCAATTGGCGCCTTTAGAGATTCACACTTATGCTGAGATTGTGAGGAAGACTCAAGTCCTCAAAGATACCATAGAGATGACTGAGAGGATCTGAGGAAGGAACATTAAAAAAGAGTAGACCATTGGTTCTGGGAGTTTCAAACCCAACAATGGCAAAAAGAGGCCCACTAGTGGGTCTAGTTCGTGGAAGGACAAGAAGCCGAGGAGTGATGACAAGAAGTCAGGTCCAGTTGCTTCATCCAAAGCCATTTGCAAGTATTGTGATCGTCCGAGTCATAAGATGGAGGAGTGCTGGCGAAAGCTAGGTGCATGTTTGTGTTGCGATAGTCGGGACCACCGTATTCCCGAGTGTCCCCTCCTGTCCAACCAAGTTACACCAAACAAGTCGCAAGGAGGTTAGAAGCGGCAGGGCAAGCTTCAAGCCCTACAAGAAACTGAGACCGGAGCCACCGAGGAGGGTGGACTTGTTGAAGGTACACTTATTATTTCTGATAAGCTAGCATTTGTTCTATTTGATACCGGAGCAACGCATTCCTTTATCTCTCATGGTTTTGCTAAGTCCTTGACTATGAAACCTGTGTTAATGAATTCTCTATTGAAAATTTCAACCCCTATTGGTTCGGGTTCAGCAATTAAATATTACTACCCTTCTAGTAAGATCCTGATTAGTGGGCAGAATATGCCAGCTTATTTAGTTTGCATGGAAATGAAGGATTATGATGTAATCTTGGGAGCTGACTGGTTGGCCAGATATGAGGCCAATGTTCATTGTAGAACTAGCTCTGTGTCTTTTTCTAGACACCCCGAGCTTTCTTTTGAAGGGGTTAGGCACTCTAAGTCTGTGCCACTTATTTCAGCTCTTCGAGTTGAGAAGTTATTAAAGAAAGGATGTCAGACATTTTTAGCCTTGGTTTCTTTAACCAATAAGAAGGAGCTTGAGATTAAGGACATTCCTATTGCCCAAGATTTTCCAGATGTATTTCCTGAAGATTTGCCAGGACTTCCACCAGAAAGAGAGGTTGTCTTCTCCATTGATCTAGTTCTTGGCGCTACTCCAGTTTCTAAAGCTCTGTATCGTATGTCTCCTACGGAGTTAAGAGAATTGAGAGAGCAATTAATGGAATTGCTTGAGAAGGGGTTTATTCGCCCGAGTACATCCCCGTGGGGAGCTCCGGTGTTGTTTGTAAGGAAGAAGGATGGCTCTCTGTGGCTATGTATTGATTACTGCCAGCTTAACCAGCTTACTATCAAGAACAAGTACCCATTGCCGAGGATAGATGAACTGTTCGATCAGATAGCGGGAGCACAATATTCCTCTAAGATTGATCTTCGATCGGGATACCATCAGGTGCGGATCAAGGCCGATGATATCTTTAAAACAGCCTTCCGTAGCTGGTACGGGCATTTTGCATTTGTGGTAATACCTTTTGGACTAACGAATGCTCCTGCAACTTTCATGCAGTTGATGAATAGTGTGTTCCAGCCCTACTTAGATCAGTGGGTCGTTGTGTTTATTGATGATATTTTGATATACTCTAAGAGTGAGGAGGAGCATGCTGAGCACTTGAGGATGGCGTTGCAATTATTAAGATATCATCAGTTATGCGCCAAGTTTAGTAAATGTGATTTCTGACTGCAGGAAGTGTCTTTTCTAGGACATATTACCACTAAAGAAGGAATTTCTGTTGACTCCTCGAAGGTGGAGGCAGTATGAAACTGGGATAGGCCTGCGAATGTAACTGGAGTAAGAAGTTTTCTAGGCCTAGCAAGTTATTATCGAAGATTTATCAAAGATTTCTCCAAGATTGCGGTACCCCTGACCAGATTGACCCACAAGGAGAATCGGTTCGAGTGGTCGGAAGATTGTGAGCGGAGTTTCCAAACTCTGAAGGACTGTTTAACCACTGCCCCTGTTTTGGCTTTGCCTTCTGGAGAAGGAAGATTTGAGGTCTACACGGACGCTTCGGGCATTGGCTTGGGTTGTGTGCTTATGCAGAATGGCAGGGTGATAGCCTATTCCTCTAGGCAACTGAGGAAGCATGAAGAGAATTATCCCGTCCATGACTTGGAACTTGTTGCAGTAGTGTTTGCCCTAAAAATTTGGAGGCACTACTTATACGGAGAGGCTTTTATTGTATTCTCTGACCATAAGAGCCTTAAATACCTATTTTCTCCAAAAGAACTTAACATGAGGCAAAGAAGATGGCTCGAGTATTTGAAGGATTTCGATTTCTCTATTGAGTACCATCCTGGAAAAGGTAATGTGATGGCTGATGCTTTGAGCCGCAAGCCGATAGCAAAATTGTCAAGTCTCGTGTTGCAAGAATGGAGACTACTAGAACAGTTTGCTAGTCTAGACCTCAATGTTAGTGAGGGTCGGGTCATGATCGCTTAGTTTTAGCTTCGTCTAGAATTATTGATGGAAATCAAGTCCCTGCAAGGAAATGATCAGATGTTGGTAGAGATAAAGGAGAGTTTGAGCAATAGACCAGATTTTATATTAGCCGATGACGGCAGGTTGTTGTTTCGAGGAAGAACATGTGTTCCTGATGTGGCCGAAGTAAAAGGAAAGATTTTAGAAGAAGCCCATAGGTCCAGGTATACTATCCATCCTGGAGCCACTAAGATGTACCGAGATCTAAAGAGGACATTTTAGTGGCCAAACATGAAGAGGGAAGTGGCCGAGTTCGTGAATAGATGTCTAGTCTGCCAGCAAGTGAAGACCGAACATTTCAGACCTGTCGGGAAATTAAAACCACTAGATATACCACAGTGGAAGTGGGAGAGCATCGACATGGATTTCATAATGGGCTTGCCGAGAACTTGTGGTAGATTTGATGCGATATGGGTCATTGTTGATAGACTGACTAAGTCTTCTCATTTCTTATCCATTAAGTCGAAGTGGACAATCGATGTTTTGACTGCCTTGCATATGAAGGAAGTGGTAAGACTGCATGGTGTGCCTGTGAATATTGTGTTAGACAGAGATCCTAGATTCACTTCACATTTATGGAACGGTTTACAGGAGTCCTTGGGAACCTGTCTAAACTTTAGTACTGCTTTTCATCCTCAGACAGACAGGCAAATCGAGAGAACCAATCAGATTGTCGAAGATATGCTAAGAGCTTGCATGATCGACTTTGGCAGTACCTGGCATGAACATTTGGCTTTAATAGAATTTGCCTACAATAATAGTTATCAGTCCAGTATCCAGATGGCACCATTCGAAGCTCTTTATGGAAGAAGTTGTCGATCACCATTGTGCTAGGATGAGGTAGGAGAGAAGCAATGGCTGGGACCGGATCTCATTTCAGAATCATCCAAGAACATCCGTGTTATCCGAGATTGTCTGCAAGTGACACAATCGAGGTAGACAAGTTATACTGATAATAGGAGGAGAGCCTTGGAGTTTCAAGTGGGCGAGCATGTATTATTGAAGGTTTCACCTATGAGAGGAATCTGAAGGTTTGGCATTCGTGGTAAGCTAACTCCGAGATACGTTGGCCCATTTGAGATTTTAGAAAGAGTTGGAGAAGTTGCTTATAGATTAGCTTTACCACCTCAGTTATCTGGAGTGCACAATATTTTTCATGTTTCTATGTTGCAGAAATATGTTTATGACCACACTCACATCATTCAACATGCGGATCTGGAGTTAAAGGAAGATTTGACTTATGAGGAGAAGCCCATCAAGATTTTCGATCGGAAGGAACAACATCTTACGTGCAGTGCCCCAAAATTTATATAATAATTTCTGGATTATTTATAAAATTTTCTGAAATTCATTAAGAATTTATAAATCCTAAATAAATTAATAAAAGGATTATTAGATTAATAAGTCATTATAAGACCCAATTATGTTAAATAATTAACCTTGCCTATTTAAATAAAATCCAAAAGGTTTAAGGACCAAGCACATTAAGTTTGGCCCATGTTCTAGAAGGTTATTTAGCCTATTTACGTATTTCAAGGATAAATACCATTTTTATGGATAATAATATGGATAATTAACAAAAGAGTTTGATTAATGTTGAACTCTGTGCACGTTGGATGTAGCGATCTATCGTGCGATCGCCACAGATATGTAACGCACCAGTCTTGATGCGTTACATCCTGTCAGTTCCGTGAAAGAAAGAACAAGCAAAAAGATTAGAACTTTGAGATCCTATCTACAAGAGATCGACTTGGGAGAGTTTATAACATTACTAAGGACTCTTAGGGATTAGGTTCTGGCAAATTAAGGACTCTAGAATCAATCTAATCTTCAAAACCCTATAAATAGGACCTAGTTCTGAACTGAGCGACCCTTACTTTTGGCTCGTGAAGAATCAAGGTAAGGAGATAGAATTTTGGGTAATTTCTTTAGAAGATTTTGTTTAGTATACTTTAGACCAATAGTTCTCCAAACTTCATGTTTGGAGATCAAGCAACCAAGGAGATTGAAGCTTCCAAAGTTGCTAGTTCGACCATAGTAACTCAGGATTCAGAGCAAAAGACCCCTGAAGATCAAGAGATTAGGACGTCTAAACGAGGTAATTAGAATTCAATCATTTAGAACTTTTTGTTCACCTTACTTTCATCTTCTTACCCTCAAAATTTCACACCTTTTGGACAAGAGGTTGGAGAGATAGAGCAGCAGGAAGTTGCTGGAAAATCGCTGGAAAAGGAGAACTAGGGCACATCTTTCAGACTCAAATTAGAAGTTTAAAGTTCAGATAAAAGTGTAGGTTCTCTCATGATTGGCAAAAACATCTTGCTAGGGATAAAAGCCCTCTGATTGTACTTGATTTCATGCATTATAGACTATGAATTCCATGTTTTTAGTGGGTTTATGCATACATACATATTCTTAGCCCTAATCAAAGATCAAAGATATTATCTTGTCAATTCACTACAACCTATGCATCTAGATGACCTTTACTTCGTTTTGTCATGATTGGGGTAGTTAAATCTTTTCAAAACATGATATGGTTTCAAATGATAGTATTTTTATTTCATTATACTGTTAGCAGGGACTCTGACGCACCATACTTAGACCGTCACATACTGTAACGGCCTTACGATAAGCTGTCACACTCTCTGTTGTATTTAGATTACTCTGTTGTCTTTGACGCACCATAGATGGAGCATTACATTACTGTAACGGCCCCTCGATAGACCGTCACAATCACTGTGACGCACCCATTCTAGACCGTCAGGGTAATCGTAGACATAATTGAAAATCAGTCAAGTTAACATATAAATAAGCCTAGTTATCTAAGTTTCGACCTAATTTCATGTCTTTAAGATTATCTACTAATTCATGATAGAAATTACATAATTAAGGTATCTTAAGTTAATTTAAGTTATGTTAATTTCTTGTGCCAAAATTCTATAGTTTTGTATCTAAATCATGATTTTCCAAAGATGTATTGACGGAGTTTTATCATGATTTCCTATTGTTACACATTCTCTCTCTACCAATAGATTCATTTCTCTAAGTACATGGCACATATTCCGGTATGTTGTCCATTAGTTCACTTTACACTATAGGAATAATATTCTTAGATATGAGGACCTCTCTATTGGATATTCCTTCCAATGGATTAGGAAATCTTGTTTCAAGGCCTCCATAATTCTCCGCGAGCTTGGGATTCTCAGTAGGATGCCGAGTTGGTTGTACCATTAAAACCCAAGTGATCAGATGACACTATCGATGTTTCTAGTTATCAGTAGTGTAACGGATCTATATTGGACCGTCAGGTACATGTAACGGCCCAATATACGACCGTCACATTCAACTGAGTCTGATTTCTTGGTTTGGGATTCAGACTAATGTAACAGCCCAATACTGGAGCGTCACATCATGTAACGGCCCAATACACGACCGTCACAATACTTGAGTATTTTAACCGAGGTTTGACCAAGGGTTGATATTCCAAGATTTCTAGATAGACTCTTAATGATCTAGAACTTATCATATTGATCAAGAAACCTAATATAATGAATGGAAGATAAAGAATGTACCGTTATGTTGTCGATTTATTTCCCTAAGCATAACATAGTATAAGTCATTCTTGATTTCTCATGATTCTTATTAAAAGCATTCATTCATTGAATTATTGTTATCAAGAGCTTGTTGGAATTGTACATTCTTGGCCATACTTTATTGTTACATGCGTGGAAAAAGCTTGATTTATACATGAAGATGCGATCGAGCACTGATTGTGTTCAAGGGCTCTATGCTAGTCCTCTCGGCTGATTGTCGGAAACATACTATTATAAACCATGGGGTATGATGCTACTGACGTCGCATTGCGTTGGGAGTACTTTCTTTATAAATAAGTGAAAATCCACAACACAATACAGCATGATTGATACTTGACTTTCTTGATATTCCATATAAATTCATGAAGTACTTACTCATAAGCAAAAGATACTGGAGTGATGATTATGTGGCTTGCTAGTACATTCTCGCAACATTCTTGTTCATGAAAGGCCATATCATGTTCTTATAACATTCTTGCTAGTTCATACTTGCTCTCGTTCTATCTTGTATACTTTGGTTTAATCGCATGATTGATCGCATTTGCATGATTTTACCTTATTTCTCTAGAGCTAAAATGTTAATTACTTTAATGATGCCTTCATGTTGATGCGAAGATACCTACTGGGCAAGTGTGCCCATTACCTATTTCCATTCTTTTTCAGGAAATGGAAGTGAGTCGGGTTCGGATTCGGAATGTTCAAGTAGCGGATCCGAGAGTGAATAAAGAATGAGCGAAGACTTAGGAAGTTTATATTGTTTAGATCGAGTCTATGTAATTTCTTATTTCTTGAGTCTAGCATGATGGAAGTTGAATTAGTGTTTGTATTCGAATATTGGATTTAATTATTAATGCAAGTTGAAGTTGAGTAAATATTGTGCGATTGCATTCTTATGTGTAATTACCTTGCGCTCTGATCATTCTTGCTTGCAAGAGGCTTAGTATGCCGGCTGTTCACGTTCCTCGAGCGAGTCTTCCGTTGTAATAAAGGCTCGAGGTGTGACAGTTAAGTTGGTATCAGAGCCTAAGTCTCAGGACTTAGGAAGAAGAGTCATATCATAGGATAAGTCCAAGGTTTAAGGACCCCTACCTTTGAACTAAGGAAGAAATTTCCACACCCATATGAGAATTGGGTAGAACCCGCGATAAGATAGTTAATTAGCTTTAAGATTGATTTTCCTTCCAATTCCACGAGAAATAACAAGTTGTTATTTTTCTCTCAGGTACCCTAGTATTATCATGGCTCATCGCGGAGATTGGAATGGTATGCAACAAACTATTGCTGGCCTCACTCAGGCATTACAAACCATGGTGCAAGCTGGCGCAGGAGCAAGGGCTGGTGACTTGCATCGCAACTTTCGGAGCTTAAACCCTCCGCATTTCTATGGTTCTTCTAATCCTGACGAGGAAGAGAACTGGATAGACGAAATGAATTGTATCTTTGACGTTATCGAATGCACCGATCAAGAGAAGGTGCGTCTCGCAACATTCCAATTTAACAATGATGCCCGTACATGGTGGAAGTTGGTTCCGGCACCTCCGGCCGATGCACCTCATACATGGGATGGTTTTCTTACCCTATTCCGTGCCAAGTACTTTTCTGAGCATGTAAAGGAACGAAAGGCTATGGAGTTCGCCGCTCTTCGGCAAGGAATGATGATGGTTGCCGAATATGAACTATAATTCCCAAGGCTTGCACCTTACGCACCGCATCTTATCAGCACCGATTTATTGAAGGCTAATCGGTTCATGGACGGGTTACGACCCGGTTTCATTCAGCAACTCGGGACCCAAAACATCCGTACTTATGCGGAAATGGTTCAACGAGTGTATTTGTGTGAAAGGTCCTTAGAGAAGGTCAAGAAATTAAAAGGGAAAGAAGAAGAGTCTAGCCGACACTCAGATCGGCGTTATAAAAAGGAAAAGTTCAGCATCACGGAGCCCTATAAGAGCCGTGATAGTAAGAAGAGATCCAAGAATGGGAATGGTGGAAGTTCCCATAACCAAAAGAAAATCAAGGAGGAGGAGCAAGTTGCTACAGCTTGCACGTTTTGTGAAAATCTTGGCCATTCGACTTAGGAGTGTTGGAAGCGCCTTGGCGCTTGTTTACGTTGTGGAAGCAGGGAGCATCGCATGCCAGATTGCCCCCTTATGAAATACCAATCGTCTGGTGGAGGACGTAGGAGGCAGGCTCGCCTCAATGCCATCTTAGAAGAAGAGGAAGCGCCCAGGGATGGTGGGCTTATGGAAGGTACTCTTCAAATGTGTTCTCGTCCTGCATTTGTGTTATTTGACACTAGTGTCTCTCATTATTTTATCTCCACTACTTTTGCAAAAACATTATCAATTGCATCAGTTCCCTTACCTTCAGATCTCGCTATTACCACAGCCTTAGGTTCTGGAACAAAGGTTACCGACTATTATCCTAATAGTGAAGTGATAGTAGAAGGTCACAATCTCCCCGCAAACTTAGTATGCCTTGACATGAAAGGTTATGATGCCATTTTAAGGATAGATCATGATGCTTATCTCAATTACCGAAAAAGGATTATATCCTTACGAAAGCCCAGTCTTCCGAGATTCTCTTTTCTTGGCATCAAGTACAAGAAGCATCCTATTATTATATCTTCTCTTCACGCTTACAAACTTATCTCGCAAGGATGTGAAGCTTTTCTTGCTTCTGTCATTATTACTAAATCCAAGGAGATTATCTTAGCAGACATTTCTATTGTAAGTGAGTTCCCCGATGTGTTCCCATCTGAATTACCCAGTTTACCACCCGAGAGGGAAGTGAACTTCACTATTGAACTCATTCTAGGAGCAACACATGTTTCTATAGCCCCTTACAGGATGTCCCCCACAGAACTCAAGGAATTAAAAAGGCAGTTGTAGGAATTACTAGACAAAGGCTTCATCAGACCTAGCATATCCCCTTGGGGTGCACCGGTTCTATTTGTCAATAAGAAGGATGGTTCTCTTAGGCTATGCATCGATCACCGGCGACTGAATCAACTCACAATTAAAAACAAGTATCCGTTGCCACGTATTGATGAACTCTTCGATCAGCTTTCAGACGCAGAATATTTCTCTAAGATAGACCTCATATCTAGTTATCATCAGCTTAGAATTAAAGAAGAAGACATTTATAAATCAACTTTTCGAAGTCGTTATGGCCACTATGAATTCGTGGTAATGCCATTCGGATTAACTAATACCCCGGCAGCATTCATGCAACTTATGAACATTGTCTTCCAGCCATATCCGGACCAGTTTATCACGTCTTCATTGATGATATCTTGATATACTCCAAGACAAAGGAGGAACATGAAGAACATTTGAAAATAGCTTTGCAAACAATTAAAGAACATAAACTCTATGCCAAGCTAAATAAATGTGAATTCTGGCTCAAGGAAGTTTAATTCCTAGGCCACATTATTTCAAAAGAAGGTATTGCGGTGGATCCTTCTAAGGTAGAAGCTGTCAAGAATTGGATCCGGCCAACAACCGTATCAGAAGTATGAAGTTTTCTGGGTCTAGCTGGTTATTATAGAAGATTCATTAAATATTTTTCAAAGATTGCGGTTCCTTTAACTAGACTCACGAGAAAAGAAAATCCTTTTGTCTGGTCAGAGGAATGTGAGAAAAGTTTTCAAACTCTTAAGAATAATCTTCCTACAGCTCCTATTCTATCACTATCGATGGAAGGTGGTGGATTCGAAGTATATACGGATGCATCTGGTATTGGCTTAGGGTGTGTCCTCATGCAAAATGGAAAAGTAATCTGTTATTCTTCTAGACAATTGAAGCGTCACGAGGAAAATTATCCTGTACATGATTTGGAATTAGTAGCTGTTATTTTTGTCTTGAAAATTTGGCATCATTATCTCTATGGAGAAAAGTTTACGTTCTACTCGGATCACAAAATCTTGAAATACTTATTTTCTCAAAAAGAGCTAAATATGAGGCAGAGAAGATGGTTGGAATATCTCAAGGATTTTGATTTTTCTATTCAATATCATCCTGGCAAGGCTAATGCTGTTGCGGATGCACTCAGTAGAAAACCAATGGGTATGCTATCAAGTCTTATGATTAGTATGACTAATCTTATTCCTCAATTTGCTCAGTTGAACTTAGATATTGACAGGAAGGAAGAAGATTGCTTCATGACTAATATCCGAGCTCAACCTACCTTAATAGAGGATCTAGTCAAGTTGCAAAATGATGATCTCGTGTTACTAGAAATTAAGGCTAATATTGAACAACGGCCGGATTTCTCTATTACGGAGGATGGAAGATTGCTATTCAAGGGCCGAGTGTGCGTATCGGATCATGAGGATACGAAGAAATTGATTCTAGAAGAAGCACATAAATCCAGGTATACCATTCACCCAGGTAGTACAAAAATGTATCAAGATCTCAAAAGAAATTTCTGGTGGCCCAACCTGAAGAGAGACATAGCTGATTTCGTGTCTCGCTGTCTCACTTGTCAACAAGTAAAGGCAGAGCATTTTAGACCCACAGGTAAACTGCATCCCTTGAATATTCCCAAATGGAAGTGGAGAGTATAGGGATGGATTTCATTATGGGGTTACCTAAGACAAGAGGTGGACACGATGGTATATGGATAATCATAGACCGATTAACTAAATCTGTACATTTCATACCAATCAAAAGTTGATGGTCTGTGGATATCCTGGCAGCATTATACATAAGGGAAATTGTTAAATTACATGGTGTCCCAGTCACTATTATATCTGATAGAGATCCTCGATTCACATCATAATTTTGGAAGGGACTATAACAGTCACTAGGGATTAGATTAAATTTCAGCACAGCCTTTCATCCACAAACTGATGGTCAGATAGAAAGAACGAATCAGGTGGTAGAAGACATACTCAGGGGTTGTGTTATTGATTTTAGAGGTAGTTGGCATGATCACTTACCTCTGGTAGAATCTGCATATAACAACAGTTACCAGGCCAGCATACAAATGGCACCTTTTGAAGCTCTATATGGAAAAAGTTGTCGATCACCAATATGTTGGAGTGAAATAGGGGAAAGATAATTCCTAGGCCCCGATATTATCAGAGATTCTACAGAGAAGATCAAGCTTATTCAAGAGAGAATAACGATGTCACAAGATAGGTAAAAGTCTTATGCTGATAATCGAAGACGCGACTTGGAATTTCAAGTAGGAGATCATGTGTATCTCAAGGTTTCTCCAGGTCGTGGTATTCAGAGATTTGGCATTAAGGGCAAACTAACTCCAAGGTTCATTGGTCCGTTTGAAATTCTCGAAAGGGTCGGTGAAGTGGCTTATAGACTGGCTTTACCTCCACAATTAGCAGGAGTTCATGACGTATTTCACGTCTCTATGCTAAAGAAGTATGTATATGACCCTGACCATATTATCACTTATGACAATCTGGAGATTCAGAAGGATATGACGTACGAGCAAACGCCAATAAAGATTCTGGAACGAGAAGTGCGTCAACTAGGAAATAAAGTTATTCCTATGGTCAAGATTCAATGGAAGAAAGCATGGCCATATGAAGCAACATGGGAAACCGAAGAAACCATGCGGAAAAGATTTCCAGAATTATTCAACTGTAAGTACACTCTCCATATTCCATATATTGAATTTGGGGACCAAATTCTTATAGGTGGTGGAGGGTGTAGTTCCCCCGAATTTATATAATAATTTCTGAATTATTTATAAACTTTTCTAGAATTTACAAAGGCTAAATAGATTATAAAAGGATTATTAGATTAATAAGTCATTATAAGGCCCTATTATGTTAAATAATTAACCTAGCCTATTTAAATAAAATCCAAAAGGTTTAAGGACCAAGCCCATTAAGTTTGGCCCATGTTCTAGAAGGTTATTTAGCCTAATTACGTATTTTAAGGATAAATACTATATTTATGGATAATAATATGGATAATTAACAAAAGAGTTTGATTGATGTTGAACTATGTGCACGTTGGATGTAGCGGTCTATCGTGCGACCGCCACAGACATATAACGCACCAGTCTTGATGCGTTACATCCTGTCAGTTCCGTGAAAGAAAGAATGAGCAAAAACATTAGAACTTTGGGATCTTATCTACAAGAGATCGACTTGGGAGAGTTTATAACATTACTAAGGACTCGTAGGGATTAGGTTCTGACAAATTAAGGACTCTAGAATCAATCTAATCTTCAAAACCCTATAAATAAGACATAGTTCTGAACTGAGCGACCCTTACTTTTGGCTCGTGAAGAATCAAGATAAGGAGAGATAGAGGTTAGAGAGATAGAGCAGCAGGAAGTTGCTAGAAAATCGCTGGAAAATGAGAACTAGGGCACATCTTTCAGACTCAAATTAGAAGTTTAAAGCTCAGATAAAAGTGTAGGTTATCTCATGATTGGCAAAAATATCTTATTAGGGATAAAAGCCCTCCGATTATACTTGATTTCATGCATTATAGACTATGAATTCCATGTTTTTAGTGGGTTTATGCGTACATACATATTCTTAGCTTTAATCAAAGATCAAAGATATTATCTTGTCAATTCACTGTAACCTATGCACTATAGAAACATTATTCTTGGACATGAGGACCTCTCTATTGGATATTCCTTCCAATGGACTAGGAAATCTTGTTTCAAGGCCTCCGTAATTCTCCGCGAGCCTGGGATTCCCACTAGGACGCTGAGTTGGTTGTACCATTAAAACCCAAGTGATTAGATGACATTATCGATGTTTCTGGTTCTCAGTAGTGTAACGGATCTATATTGGATCGTCAGGTAAATGTAACAGCCCAATATACGACCGTCACATTCAACTGAGTCTGATTTCTTGGTTTGGGATTCAGACTAATGTAACGGCCCAATACTGGAGCGTCACATCATGTAACGGCCCAGTACACGACCGTCACAATGCTTGAGTATTATAACCAAGGTTTGACCAAGGGTTGATATTCCAAAGTTTCTAGATAGACTCTTGATGATCTAGAACTTATCATATTGATCAAGAAACCTAATATAATGAATGGAAGAGAAAGAATGTACCGTTATGTTGTCGATTTATTTCCCTAAGCATAATATAGTATAAGTCATTCTTGATTTCTCATGATTCTTATTAAAAGCATTCATTCATTGAATTATTGTTATCAAGAGCTTGTTGGAATTGTACATTCTTGGCCATACTTTATTGTTACATGCGTGGAAAAAGCTTGATTTATACTTGAAGATGTGATCGAGCACTGATTGTGTTCAAGGGCTCTATGCTAGTCCTCTCGGCTGATTGTCAGAAACATACTATTATAAATCATGGGGTATTATGCTACTGGCGTCGCATTGCGCTGGGAGTACTTTCTTTATAAATAAGTAAAAATCCACAACACAATACAACATGATTGATACTTGACTTTCTTGATATTACATAGAAATTTATGAAGTACTTACTCATAAGCAAAAGATATAGGAGTGATGATTATGTGGCTTGCTAGTACATTCTCGTTACATTCTTGTTCATGAAAGGACATATCATGTTCTTATAACATTCTTGCAAGTTCATACTTGCTCACGTTCTATCTTACATACTTTGGTTTAATCGCATGATTGATCGCATTCGCATGATTTTACCTTATTTCTCTAGAGTTAAAATGTTAATTACTTTAATGATGCCTTCATGTTGATGCAAAGATACCTACTAGGCAAGTGTGCTCATTACCTATTTCCATTTTTTTTCAGGAAATGGAAGTGAGTGGGGTTCGGATTCGGAATGTTCAAGTAGCGGATCCGAGAGTGAATAAAGAATGAGCGAAGACTTAGGAAGTTTACATTGTTTAGATCGAGTCTATGTAATTTCTTATTTCTTGAGTCTAGCATGATGGAAGTTGAATTAGTGTTTGTATTCGAATATTGGATTTAATTATTAATGAAAGTTGAAGTTGAGTAAATATTATGTGATTGCATTCTTATGTATGATTACCTTGCACTCTGATCGTTCTTGCTTGTAAGAGGCTTACCATGCCGGCTATTCGCGTTCCTCGAGCGAGTCTTCCGCTGTAATAAAGGCTCGAGACGTGACATTAGGAATCGTTCCATACCTATGGTCAAAGTTCAATGGAGCCGACGAGGAACCGAGGAAGCTACTTGGGAGTCTGAAGATGCTATCCGAAAGTAATACCCTGATTTATTCCAAGGTCAGTTATCATATTATCCCCATTTCGATAAGTGTAGTGAATTTGGTGGACAAATTTTCTTAAAGTGGGCGAGGGTGTAGCATCCCGAGAATTTAATTAGAACTAAATAGTGGAATTTTAAATTTTAAAAGGAAAATTTTCTTTATGGAGAAACTCAAATAATTCATAAAAATCTAGGAAAATGATAATCGTGTAGACGATGAAAAGTTTAGACTATTGTCCTTCTGGGTCAAACCCTAATTAAAATCTTAACTAAGCCGAATTATGGAATTGAGGCTAAAATCAGACCTTTAAGTAACCAGACCTTAGATTGCTTAATTAGAGCCCTGATCGTGATCATTTGAGCCCAAATCAAGCCCATTAGATCGGTCTCGATCGGAAGCCCATTAGCCCTCTCGTTTCTCGCCAAAACCCTAGCCCTAAAGTTTGAATTTGGGCGAGTTGCGGCGGCGTAACTTGGTCAAGCATGAATCGTGCGCGACCTACGTGTGTGGTACTCTATCCCCCTTCTATCGACCCTTCCAGAATCAATTGACCCTATAAAACTAACCCTAATCCGACCTAGTATCGACATTTGCTGCGGCTGCCGACGAAGAGCGAGGACGTGGGAGTATTCGGCAACGTGGACGAGGTGTTCATCATGCGGTTCAAGTTACATGCGTTCGTCTTCTTCCTTCAATTAAGGTAGGCAATCGTAGCCTAAACCCATTATAAAATATACTATTAGAAGCGTACTGAAGTCCTCTTTTTACCAGCATGAAAAGCCCTAATTATTGTATCCTGTAGCATGCATATTATCCTTTTTACCCATAGCATGTCTAGTTAGGGCACTGACCATGTTAGCATCTTTTGATTGAGTCAATGCTCGGTGTAGGTCGGCTTAAATCCAAATTAATGCTGTCATGTTATGTGTTTTTATGGCATCTTTTCATTAGATTTATTTTGCCCAATTTATATGCTTTAGACCATTCGAATTCAGTGATGGAATTAGAGTCTATCAAAGATCACCGGAGACCGGGTGTGTCGACCTGTTTGTGGTCGCAACAGGAACTGGCCCGGGTCCCTAGCGGTCAGGCGATAGACTGTTTCACTAGGCACCGCTCTGAACGATGCGGCCTTCCAAACGACCATCTAAGGAACCCAGCTGTCACTCGATAGACCGTTTTACCTATCTGCTAGTGTTATTGATCATCACCAAAGCGGTCATCCGATAGACCGCTAACCTCTGATTAGCGGTCCAATATAGACCGCCTCGTGTCGCTGATTTCTTTTTGTATGTTTGATTGTTTTACCTCGGCTAGATCGCATGTGTAGGATAGAAACCCACACTAGGAAATTGGTAACCTATGGAATATGATTCAATGAACTGATCTAACTATGTTCATGATTAATCTCTCTTCCATTCTATCACATTACGTTCTCCAACAGGATCTTTGTTAGAAAAAAATTGAAATTTATCGTCATGTCACAATAACTATGATGAAATAAAAGTGAAAATCTTCTAGGTTTGTTCTGACAGTCACTCCACTCTGGTGGTACTGACTAACCGATTACATACTATTTTCTGATATTTTATTAACCCTTCAATCTTGTAATGGTTGGGACTCTCCGCCAGATATTTTTTTCGTCAGACTAGGACCTCCATTATGAGATCTCTGTAAGCCCCCACGAGCCTGGGAGTCCCACTAGGACGTCGTGCGGGTTGTACCCTCAAGACATGCACCCAATTATTCGATCAAATCGCATGTTTTACTGTCACGCCCCGTACTTTATACCGTCAAGATATTGTCCGCTTTGGCCTACCGACCTCACGGTTTTATCCTTTTCTAAGAGTGATCGACTTCAGAATGGGGGACTTCCCGGGAGGTCACCCATCCCAATACTACTCCCCATTAAGCACGCTTAACTTCGGAGTTCTTTTCAAAAACTGAGCCGATACTTCAAAAGATGCCTCGATGATATAGAGTCCAACTTAGCTATATTTGAGGGTGTTACACTCTACCCCTCTTATATAGGCGACGTCCTCGTCGCTAGGCATATATAACGCAATCACGCAATCAAGCCCCCAGGCAGGTAGGACTTTAGAGGTGGCCCCTACAGGCTCAAGAGGTGGCTCCCACTATGTAGCACTTTGCTACATTACAGATTCAAGAGGTGGCTCCCATAGCATAGCACTTTACCGTGCATGGCACTTAGTTCCCATAGTTTCGGTTGAGGTATAGCTCTGATACCATTCTGTCATGCCCCGTACTCTATACCGTCGAGATATTGTCCGCTTTGACCTACCGGCCTCACAGTTTTATCTTTTTCTAAGAGTGATCGGCTCCAGAATGGGGGACTTCCCGGGAGGTCACCCATCCCAATACTACTCCTCATTAAGCACACTTAACTTTGAATTTCTTTTTAAGAACTGAGCCGATACTTCAAAAGGCGCCTCGGTGATATAGAGTACAACTTAGCTATATTTGAGGGTGTTACATTTACAGCCCGGAGTTCGGGTCTGTCTTGTTCTATAAGCAGCCCCAGATTACACCACATGGTGCTCAAGTGATCTAGTCATGACCGTTTCCTTATGGCCCACGAGCCAGGTCCTACTAGTCGTTTCCTTGACTTCTTTCGACCTAGCCATGTCTAAATTGACCTAATAGCCTCCGGTTCGACCTGAGAAGGTTGGGCTGACTCTGGTTTGGTTCCACCTTGTCTTGGGCGGGCTAGGAGCCCATTAGGTTGACTCCTTAGTCTTGCTGGGCCTAGTTCCAGTTGCGATCGTTCCTGTACCGTCTTTACCACTAAGCGGCCCTATCAGGACCATTTTTCGTGTGGGACGGCCCATTGGTGACCGTTTCCCTTTGGTCATGGCCCAGTGAATTCCTTCTGTCTCAAACGGTCCATTACATACCGTCTTTCTTTTGGAAGCGGCCCAGTGGGGACCGTTTTTACTTTGCTAGCGGCCTATTGAGGACCATTTTATCCCCTTGGCACTGGACTTGTGCCTTGGCCCAGTATCCTTCCTGGCGGTCCCATGTAGACCGTTACTCTTGTAGAACCTTGTTTTACGCAAAATTTCTTGTGTGTGCTTCATTGACCGAGTTAGGGATGGTTTGTGCTGCATTTCACCCTGACTATCCTTGAAACTACCAGCTACAATCTTATGGCTCCTCATTTGACTATGGAAATTCCATTCGATCCTAGAGATAAGTTGCCTAGCTTGACCTTGAATTCTTGGCCGATTCCAATGAATGTCTAGATATTACTTGGGATCTTGGATCCACTAAATCAATGCCAACGCATCATAAGGGCCCGGTCTGGTCTTGGGAGGAGCGCCCGAAAAGTACTAGTGCCCCGGGGAGTTGTAATAATATGGTGAGGCATTGCACTGAGTACTTGACTAGCATGTTGTCTAAAACATTCATTACTCTTTTCTTTTTGCCATTGACACTTGATTCCTTCTTGGAATGTTATCAATACGTGACTTGTTTACTTGCGTGCTTGATTGGCAAATTCATGGAATTGATATACCTCTATTCTATCTATTCTTTTTCCCATCATGTTCTATGTTTATTTAGTTGCATTACATTTGTTGTGCCCCTGTGTTATGATGATAGCAACTGTGTTTTGATGATAGCGACACAATAAGTCACCACATGAGAATGCATGATTGAACTATCATCTCTTGAGTTTGCCTGATTGGGTGATTGAATGATTGCATGTGGCATCCTGCTTATATTAATGTCTATGCACGCATGCATTGGCTAAGTCAATGCACTTTAGTGGTTATGTCATTGTCTAAGGCTATGGTTCATGCATATATGTTAGTCCTCCTGCACAATAAACTCTGTGCATGTTATTGTTAATGTGCATCTTGGTCTGTGCGTCTTAGTTCGTGCACACTGCCTTGGTCTTGGTCGGTGCAATGCTTAGCTCACATATTTAAGTCTGTGCACTCCATTCATGCATGGTCGGTGCAGTCCTTGTGTTGGGATAGCATCATGATTAGGTTGGTGTAGGACTGAGCTGTGGTGTTTAGAGTCGGTGCATTCTTAGCATGTGCAAGCTTGAACTCGGTACAAGGTGCATTTCGTGCAACTCTCGCACCGTGTGCATAAAGTCAGTGCACATTAATTTGGCATGTCGGTGCATGAGGTGTGTATGTCTTGAGTCAGTGCAAGCTAAGGCATGCTGCTCATCTAGTCTGTGCATGATGTACTACTAAGTCTTTGCACATCACTGGTGCACTATGTTAAAAGTCTGTGCATCATTGCTCATGGCATTTTCAGTCTGTGTAGAGCTTGTACTCTGCATGCATAGAATCAATACATTCCTTGCATTGCACAAATGCAATTTGTGCATTTCTTAACTCTGCATTCAGGTTACGCCTGTGCATACTCTCTTGAATAACATCTACTGAGCTCGTGCACACTAGTTTGTACGTCTTATTAAGTCTGTGCATTTGACTGCTGTGTGAACACATTTTCATATGGATGAGCTTCAAAGTCGAAGCATCCCTTCTCTGCACGAGCAAGTAAATGCAATGTCTTTGCTAGCACGACTACTCTAGCAAGTCGGTGCAATACCTTCGCCAGCATGACCAGGTCGATGCAATGTCTGGTCTCGAGAGAACAAGCTCGGTGCAACGTGTGAAGCAACTCGGTGCAAACTTTCCTCAAGACAGCAAACTCAGTCGGTGCATGAATTTATATGGAACTTAAGCATGCAAGTGATCAATTGAGGAAAACCATGGTTTAAGCATCTTATGTGCACCTGAGTACCTTACTTACGAGGATCAGAAGAACAGGAGCACGTGAGAAAAGCAAAACAAACAACTGGCACGTGATCCAAGGCTAATCATTATTCGAAGAAGCTGCCACATGGATAGCTAAATGTTGAGATTCTGACTCGTGGCTGAAAGCTTCCTGAAGCTTCTTGGCAGGAACGAGCCTTCCACATGCTCAGTACGTGAGCTCGTGGGTCCCAGACAAAACGAATATAAAAGATCTTCCTCCTGCGAACAAGATAGGTATTCCTGAAGTATTCCAAAAGGTAGAACAAGATGAGTAGAATAGGAATCATCTGAGAGAAGCAGCAGAGCAGAGAGAAGAGGAAGAGAAGAGAAGACAGTGAGAAGAGAAGGAGAGAGGGTGATGCGGGACGGACACGCGGTCTGGGACTCTATCTCGCGATCGTCCCTATGTGAGGGAAACACTGGACCGTGCACGGTTTAGAAGCCGGTAGTGAGTCTCGGGTATCGGCTTTCCGCGTGTACTCAGATCGAGTCACGGGACGGGTCACTCACTCTCTCTCACAGCGGTGATAATAATTATGATCGAGCTAGAATAACCTATCACTCATGCAGCGGCATTCAAAAATATACGAGTAAAGCAAATGCGATAAAGAGTTGGAGCAAGTTTACCTCCACGCTCCGGGCGTGGGGAAGACAATCCCGGCCAAGACAGTAACTCCCGGTTAAATAATTATTACAATAATTACAGAAATGGTTTCTACTGTCCACTCCACGTAGGGAGGTAATGGGCTACAAATGGGGCCCAAAAGGACCGAACTTGGGTTGACGGGCAGCGTTTTGATGTAGCTTCAGCGGCACGCGTATTCACGAACGTGGGGCCCATGTGCTCATCGACGGGTCCGAGTGGGCCCAGAGTGGTACCACTGTGACGTTGGCTCCTGGAGAGGTGCTCCCTGGGACGGCGGCACGCCGGTTCGCCTTGCAGAAGGCGAGTCGGCTCCGGTCTTCACTGGTTGACCTTGTTGCCCACGGATCTGAAGCTACTCTTTTACAGCGCGTGACCCGGTGAGATCTACTGCTGCGATCACTCTCGACGTCGGATCAACGCACAAGAGGTACCGTTGGAAATCTCTTTCAAAATATCTCGATCTATGGCGAGAGAAAGAATTTTGAATTTCTTGGATCTGGCATTTATCAATTTTACAAGCTGTTGTTGGACAAAACCTGAAATCTCAGGACAGAACTAAGATTTCCTGAGAGTTGGCGTTGACCGTGCCTCAAACCTCAGATCTGGAACTTTGACTCTTCACGAAAGTTGTAGAGGTGGAAACAAGGAAGACGGGGATATTTTTATTTGACTTTTGGTGGTGGGTTCGATTTTTTGAGGATTTTATACTGACTGGGGGTCGGATCTGAACTGCACAGGACAGACCACATTTGGGAGAAGACAATAATTTTTAAAAATAAAAAAAGGACTCTAGAAATTCTAAGAAAATTCTTGAATCATGGGGGTGATGGAGAGAACTCCCAATAAAATCGGTGACCCAAGAAAATAAATATAAGATGGTATAAACATGGAAACTCAGGGTTACTATGACAGGATCTGAACAGAAGACAGAACTGGAAGACTTAAGAACACGAAAATGGAAAAAAACTTAACGATGGGTAAATGACTGGAGTTTTTTTGTGGAGGCTGGGGTGGACGTGGATGACTCACCCTCCAAGTTTGGACTCGATTTGAGCTCCTGATGGAGAGATAAAATTTGAGCTTTGAGGATCTGTCCTGATGTAGATAGAACTCCGGCGACGCGATGGCGACGGCGGTAGAAATAGAATTCAGAGGGGCTAAGGAGAAGATAGAAGGGCTTCACACCCTGAAGAAGAGCTCTCACAGCTCTAGAGAGGGGGGAGAGGAGAGAGGGGCGCACCTAGGCTCCTTGGGGCAAAATGCCAAATTTTCTTCATTAATTCCAATAAAATGTGAATTACATCTATTTGTATGAAATGGAAAAAGACTCAAAATAACTCTAGATCTAGAATTGGGAGGGGTAAAAGAGGGAGTTCCTAATTATTTATCCCATGTTGTTTGGAACCACATTATAATATCATTAAGGGGGGGCGGCCCCTTGACCAAGGGGCATGGTAGATGGCATCTTGGACTTTGTATTCCACTTGTCCCCCCTTGACTTGTCAAACCATCTAGAAGCCACCTAGGATGGTTGACTAGCCCCACATGGACCCAAATGGCTTAGGTGGACCAATGGGAAAGGAGTGAGGGCCCCCTTGCTGGACTTACTGACATTTTGCATAAAAACCCAAACAATCCTAGGCAATGACACATTGGCTTATAAAGCCTTACAATTGCACATATGCTTCCGCAAGAATATAAAAGCAAACTAAAGGACACAAATGTAAATAAAAGGTTAGTGCTCTTGTTTGGATGTCCCTATCAATTCTCCCCGGGTGGGAAGAACTCGACCCCGTCGAGTAAGGGGTGCGGCTACTCGAGGAGCTCCGGCGGATCCGTCACCGAACCTGGAAGCACGGAGTACGCTCCACTCCAAGTAATCGACACCTTCTCATCCTGTATAGATTCGATATGCACACGCTGCTGGGAAATGAGGCTAGAGGTGGACACCCCTGGGTGGGGTCACTCTCAAATGAAGGAAGCGGCTCAAAGGCTCACTAGGAATCACCGCTTGTCCCTTATGTGACTAGATCCGATATGTGAAATAGAACTGATCCCAAAGTCCGACAAGTCTCATAGTCGAAAGGGACTAACAACGCGAGCGTACAAAACTGACTCGAATCGATGTATGCACAAACACGCGACAGACAAACGAAATAAGGACTCACAAAGACCCTAAACAAACCTAATGTTAGTCTAACCTATGCATAGGCGATGGTGGACCAGGACACCTGAATATGTGCCATGCATGCATGTTATGCAAATGGAGGTTGGTGGCATGGGGAACACCTAGACGCCCAAGTATGAAGTGGCTCGGCAATAAAAAGCGTACCCGTTAGAAACACGGGTGGCTCGGGCTTTACTGGCTCCAAACAAGAGGGTTTCGGATAAGGTTGGGAAGTAGAGGGTGGCAAAAGAGCACTCACGGGTGGTGAAGAGGCATGTGTCCTTTCTAACCAGTCCGAAAATATTATCTCGATTTCATCAAAGGTGCGGGTTGGAGTAGGGACCTCGTGGTGGACTCGCTCCTCGTCTCTTGGCTCGGGTGTGGACCTAGGCTCGGCTAGAAGCGGGGCTTCCACTTGGTGGGAGGTGACTGGGCGGACCACTTGATTGGGGTTGCTTTGGAGGGCTTGGATGGGGGTGAAGGGGCGGGGTTGGTTGGAGGTGTGGCCCACTTGATTGCGGGTGAGTTGGTGGGGTTGGCTAGTGGTATGACCCCTGTGGTTAGAGGTAGGTGGGCGGGAAAGATAGACCCTCCTAAGCGCTCTCTTCATGTCCCACCATAACTCGATGGGCCTTAGTCTCCTATCCTCCCAGAAGTATTTGATGTCCCTCCATGTTTCGGCGGCTTTATAAAAGAGTCACATTTTGGCAAAGTCCACTTCCATGGGACCGGACATAAGTAACACTCAAAGTAGTCATCCATAACGGCTTCCCACTCTAGGTAGTCACTCAGGTTTTCGGAGCCATAGAAGTGCCGGGCTACGGGCCTACGGGGGTGGTCTGGGTGGTTATCCCATCTTAGATAGCATCGCCACCATGCAGAAGATGCGGCCCCTTGGTCATCCATGGGACACGGGGACGCTAGTGAATGGACATGCCAACAGTTGGTGACAAGACACTAGACCGACTATGCAAGGTTGGAATGCACTAACTAATGCACACTAAGGACCCTAGACTTAAACTAGGACTCAGTACGTGGCGGAGTTAATCGATCCGAAGATCACTCGCGCAAGTGTGCGGCCTTCCCGATAGGCGTAGCCTAATGTTCGGACAACACCTTTTTATATACCGAACAATGCTATGCGGATGCAACCTTAGACCGACTTAGACAATGACTAGACGTAAATGACACTTTTTTTGTGGACTTAGACACAAAGACTACCCTAGACTCAACTAGCTCTCTGATACTAAATTGATGTGGGACGGACACACGACCTGGGACTCTAGCTCGCGATCGTCCCTATGCGAGGGAAACGCTGGACCGTGCGCGGTTGACAAATCGACAGTGAGTCTCGGGTATCGACTTTCCGCGTGTACTCGGATCGAGTCATGGGATGGGTCTCTCTCGCAGCGGTGATAATAATTATGATCGAGCTAGAATAACCTATCACTCATGCAGCGGCATTCAAAAATATACGAGTAAAGTAAATGCAATAAAGAGTGGGAGCGAGTTTACCTCCACGCTCTGGGCGTGGGGAAGATGATCCCGGCCAAGACAGTAACTCACAGTTAAACAATTATTACAATAATTACAGAAATGGTTTCTACTGCCCACTCCATGTAGGGAGGTACCTGGCTACAAATGGGGCCCGGGAGGACCGACCTTGGGTTGACGGGCATCATTTTGATGTAGCTTCAGCGGCACGCGTATTCACGAACGTGGGGCCCACGTGCTCATCGGAGGGTCCGAGTGGGCCCGAAGTGGTACCACTATGACGTTGGCTCCTAGAGAGGCACTCCCTGGGATGGCGGCATGCCGGTTCACCTTGCGAAAGGCGAGTCGGCTCCGGTCTTCACTGGTTGACCTTGCTGCCTACGGATCTGAAGCTGCTGTTTTACAGCGCCCGACCCGGCGAGATCTACTGCTGCGATCACTCCCGACGTCGGATCGATGCACAAAAGGTACCGTTGGAAAGCTCTTTCAAAATACCTCGATCTATGGCTAAAGAAAGAATTTTGAATTTCTTGAATCTGGCTTTGATCGATTTTACAAGCTGTTGTTGGACAGAACCCAAAATCTCAGGATAGAACTAAGTTTTCCTGAGAGTTGGCGCTGACCGTGCCTCAAACCTCAGATCTGGAACTTGGACTCTTCATGAAAGTTGTAGAGGTGGAAACAAGTAAGACGGGGATATTTTTATTTGACTTTTGGTGGAGGTTTCGATGTTTTGAGAATTTTATACTGACTGGGGGTCGGATCTGAACTGCATAGGATAGAATAGATTTGGGAGAAGACAGTAATTTTTAAAAATACAAAAAGGCCTCTAGAAATTCTATGAAAATTTGTGGATGATGGGGGTGATGGATAGAACTCCCAATAAAATTGGTGACCCAAGAAAATAAATAAAAGATGGTCTAAACATGGAAACTCAGGGTTACTGTGACAGGATCTGAACAGAAGATAGAACTGGAAGACTGAAGAACACGAAAATGGAAAAATACTTAACGATGGGTAAATGACTGGATTTTTTTATGGTGGCCGGGGTGGACGTAGATGACTCATCCTCCAAGTTTGGACTCGATCTGAGCTATTGATGGAGAGCTAAAATTCAAGCTTTGAGGATCTGTCCTGATGTAGATAGAACACCAGCGACGCGATGGCGGCGGCGGTAGAAATAGAATTCAGAGGGGCTAAGGAGAAGATAGAAGGGATTCACATCCTGAAGAAGAGCTCTCACAGCTGTAGATGGGGGGGAGAGGAGAGAGGGGCACACCTAGGCTCATTGGGGCAAAATGCCAAATTTTTTCATTAATTCTAATAAAATGTGAATTACATCTATTTGTATGAAATGGAAAAAGACTCAAAATAACCCTAGGTCTAGAATTGGGAGGGGTAAAAGAGGGAGTTCCTAATTATTTATCCCATGTGGTTTGGAGCCACATTATAATATCATTAAGGGGGGCACCCCCTTGACCAAGGGGCAAGGTAGGTGGCATCTTGGACTTTGTATTCCACTTGTCCCCCCTTGACTTGTCAAACCATCTAGAAGTCACCTAGGATGGTTGACCAGACCCACATGGACCCAAATGGCCTAGGTGGACCAATGGGAAAGGAGTGAGGGCCCCCTTACTGGACCTACTGACATTTTACACAAAAACCCAAACAATCCTAGGCAATGACACATTGACTTATAAAGCCTTACAATTGCACATATGTTTTCCCAAGGATATAAAAGTAAACTAAAGGACACAAATGTAAATAAAAGGTTAGTGCTCTTTCTTTGATGTCCCCATCAGAGGGGCAGAGAGGCATAGAGTAGTAGAAGAGGATAAAGAAAGAGAGTGAAGAGAGAGAGAGAGAGCTCGTGGAGAAGAAGACAGAAGACTTCACTGAAGATCTACTTCTACTGGACCGTGGATCAAATCCAGGCCAGTTAGCTCCTACGAGAGCCACGTTTGATTTGCAGAGTCTTGCAGCTTTCCGACACTGTTACTTTCATCTTTGTTTTCTTTTATCTTTGTTTCAAGTTGTCAGTCAGCAAAGCAAGCTGTGTTGCTCAGCTGTAGTAGAGGATCGGTTCCTCTGGACGGCCAAGCTGTATTGCCCAGTGGATGGCAAAGCTATAATGCCCAGCGGTCAAGCTGTTAGTCAACGGTCGGCTAAGCTGTAAGGCCCAGCGCAAGCTGTTAGTCAGCGATTGTAGGCAAGCTGTGAGGCCCAGCGGTTTAAGCTGTGTATCAGCGGAAGCCACACTCTAGTTGGATTGTGGGTTGGACGTAGGTCTGGAGGACCGAACCACCTTAAATATCGTGTGTCCACTGCGGTTTGATTGCCTTATTAGATTCGCTAGATGTATGCATAGGCCGATTTGAATATTTTGTCTAGTGTGAGTCTTGGGTTGCATACTCTCTACTTGATTCTGGTTCCAAAAGATCCCATGTGTTTAGTTGCTATCACTCTATGTCCAGAGCGGTAGGTGATTGCACCTTCTAAGCTTGATTGAGCTCATCTCTATCCTTCAGACTCGTTAGATCCTAGTTTATTTTTATTCCGCATCTCTGATTGTTATAGGTTTTAATTGGGTGAAGTTTTTAAAGGGGATTCATTCAACCCCCCCTTCTGAATCTGAGCCTAGCACCATATCAATTGGTATCAGAGCATACCATCTAGGACTCATTTGACCTATCAATTGGTATCAGAGCCGGTCTTTGTGTATTCAGATCCAACGATCTATGGAAGATCCTACTGCTTTAGGTGCTACTCTTATTGCAGTCTATTCGGTTTTGATCAAGGGCTATTGGCGCACTGCTCAGTGATTGCTTTGTGCATTGAAGCTGTTTGTTATCTGTCTTTATGGCTCGTCCTTGTGCTTTTGATGGTTCTAACTTCAGCAAGTGCTTGGGAGGCCTCTATATCTATATGAATTCCATTGATCCAAATCTATGGAATCTCGTATCAAAAGGCCCACATAATTTGCCTCGAAATCAGACTATGTGGTCCATTTAGGATAGATCAAAGAACTGTGATAATGTCACAGTTCTTAAAATTTTGAGAGATGTAGTGAATACTGACAAATTTCCCTTCATTCTCAGGTGTGCATCTGGAAAGGAAATTTTGGACAGAATAACTTCTGCAAACGGGGAGCAAGAGGATAAATGCTTAAAGGCCAATCGGAGAGAGAATGATGATGATACTGCTTCTCAGGTAAGCTCCAGATGAGAAGAACCTTCATTTGATGAATTGGTAGTGATGTATGAAGAGTTGTTAGAATTATCTAAGAAAATGAAATCTGAGAATAAAAGGTTGAAGAAAAAGATTGAACAAAATAAATCTGAACTCTCTTGTGAGAATTGTCTAAAGTTGAAAAAATGTTATGATATGTGCATGATGGATGTTCATAACAGTAAGGAACAGATTTTGTCTTTGAAAAATGAGAATCAAGAATGCTTAAACAAGATATTTGAATTAGAAGATCAGCTGAATGCTAAAAATGATGAGCACCAAATAAAATTGCAAGAGTTGAATAAGGCTAATTCTGAAGCAGACAAATTGAAACTTGAAAATGCAGAACTGCAGAAGAATAATGAAAACCTTGCTGCCAGAATAAAAGAAGTTGAGGAAGAAGCCTCAAACAATTGTTCCATAAAGTCAGCCTGCAGTAGATGTTCTCTGCTAAAGGAACGCAATGAAGATCTCTATCTGGAAAATGAATGGCAGAGGAAGTTGATTGACTCCCTCAAGGAAGATCATAAAGACTTGGTGGCTGCAAAAATTGAAGTTGAACAGTCCGAAGAAAAACTGATTGATGAAAATGAACATTTAAAATCTGAAATAAAGAAGATTGAAAATTCTTGTGATAAATATACTTCTGTAAAGAATTTGAATGATGATCTTCAATCTGAATTGAAAATCCAATAAGGATTAATTGACTCTCTAAGAAAAGAAAATGAGAAACTAGAACAAGAAATTGAGAAGCATAAAACTACAAATAAAGTTTTGAGTGAATGTGTTAATTGTAGTGAACAAGATATTGCTAGCTATGAGATACACATTGTATCCTTAGAAAATAAAATTAAAAAACTTGAAAGACTGCATGAAGAAAATGAAGTAATCTCTAAGGAACTTGATGCTATTAAAGCTGTTAATGTGGAACTACAGAGAAATCGGGAAAAATTTAAATCTAAATAGAAACAAGAACTATCTTCTGAAGATCAGATTTTAAAAATTGAACTAGTTCAGAATGAAGAGCTAATGAAAGAAAATGAAGAATTGAAGCTGCTGAATTCTGCTATATCTGAAAGGCTCTTGACCTTGGAAAAGGGAAAGTGCTCATTTGATAATGAATCTAAAAAATTGAGTGCATTAATGCAGGAAATTGACGGTCATAAAACCATCAATGCTATGTTGAATGAAAAAGTAACAAAATGTGAAGATGAACTAGTGAATTCTGAAGTGAACATCACTTCACTTCAAAATAAAATTCATGATTTGAATGATGCTCTGTCAAAATTTGTTGAAGGAAAAAGCAACCTTGATAAGATTCTTGGAACTAAGGTTAATGTTCAGAAGGAATGATTGGGTTACAATTTGGTCAACATGAAGAAATCTGAAAATAACGTATCCGCCTCTTTTAGTAGTTGTTCTGAGCCATCTAAAACATCTTCATCATCATTATTTCAATTCAAGGCATAGAAAAATGAAAAACAAACAAAAGTTTTGAAAAAAGCTAAACAATTGAAAAAGAGTGCACATATAAATAAAGTCAAAGCTGCTCCTACCTGCGTTGCTAACTCTACTAGTTTGGTGACATTTGATAGCTTAATGCACGCTGTTCATAAGTCTTTTACTCATTCACATGCAAATAAAGAGGATGATGACACTTGTGAAACAATGCATTCTAAGAATTCATTTGTTAGAAACCATGCTACTAGGAAATCTGATGTTTCATGCTATTACTATGGTAGGCGTGGTCATTTAATGAATGAGTGCTTTGTTATGAAGTTCGACGATCGGATGCATGCTAGATATTTCACAAATCATCATGGGCATAAAAGAAAAAAACATGTGCTTAACCAGCACATTACCCGCTTCAACTGCAACAAGCCCGGTCATAAGGTTGTTGAGTGTTGGTCAGGGAATTATTGGAATAATTTTGGATCTAGAAGTAAGTACTTCAGGTGCTTCGAATGTGGAAAGTATGGCCATACAGTTAGAGATTGCTGGCATGCTCAGGGAAACTCTGATAAATCCAAATTTTCTAAATTCCCTATAAAAAGAAATGTGTTTGATAGGAATTTTATCAGGACAAACATTCATGTTTCAATTGTGGCAAGCAAGGTCATAAGTTTGCTAAATGTTGGCTAACTGAAAATAAGAGACAAAATGTTCATGTAAACAACGGACAATTTCATGCTCATGCACATAGGCCTCATGCTTCTGTTAATGTGCATCATAATATTAGAAAATCTGTTGCTTATTGTAAATACTGTGGTAAATTTGGACACTCCATGGCCAACTGTTATTTGATGGAATTTGATGACAATGTTGCTAAGGAACTGTTCAGAAAACTTGTTAGGGTTAATACAGGACCCAAGGCTGCTTGGGTTCCTGCTGGATCAAAATGATCAAATTGTTGCAGATGTGCCTTGGAATGGAATAAACGGGGGTCAATAAACCAAGGCACTCAAAAATGAAAACCCCATGATCCTACTCTTCAGGTCAATCCTGAACACTTTGTTTAAATTCTGTCATCTGAAATTGTGTGTTTGAGATGTTTGCATATCATGTGAATCTGTCCATGCTTAATTAGAATCAACTGAAAATCTGAAATGAACTTGGTGTCTCAGGTAGTCTCTGTCTCTGATTGCATTGCATGTCTGATCCATGAGCATAAATCATAAAACCATGTGTTAGGTTTTCATTGCATACGATGCATTTAGTCAGGGGGAGTAGATGGATGATTTTTAGAAAATTCATTTCTTAAGATGACCCATTGCATCTAGAAAGGGGGAGCATTATTGACTCATTAATCCTTTTCAATCCAGAATCTTCCTGTCCAGATATTTGAATTACTATCTTGCTCCTGTATGTTCCACTCGAATTCTTTATTGTCATTACATGACAAGCTGATCTGTCTGTATTCCAGACTCAGCTACCATATTTTGATCTGCTTAGATTTGATGCTCTTCTCATGATTGCTGTAACTTCTTATGCTAGCTTATCCTAATCTCTCACATTCCTTCAAGCTGGTCTGACCTGTCTGATTCTTGCTCTGGTGATGATAAGTTGTTCAGTTGCATTGATTGAACTGATTTGATAAATCTAAGTTGTGTACCCTATTTATATGTCTAAAACCTTAGAAGAAATTTCTATCATATAGGGTTAAGAATGTCCACTGATTTAAAATAGTATAAGTCTCATGTATTCTCATATTTGAATTTGTATGTTTGAAAGTATCCAAATTGTTTAACCCCGTGCACTACCATGTATTAAGAAATTTTGATGATGAACTAAATACCATGTGATTGTGCTCCATGTAAATAAATGCATATGTGATTTGTGGATGAGGAATGATATGCTTTAATTTCTTCATGGCTGAATGAAGCTCATTCCCATATCCTTGCAATTATTTAATGGGATGCTTTTTAATTCATGAATTATGTGCTGAATTAGATTGACATTGTCTTGGATTTTGCACAGGGAGAGATGAAGACAGGGAGTAATTCAAACCAATTCATGGAATCACCCAACTGTGCTTTTGGTTCATTTAGATTATGGTTGAATCATTTAATTCACTTAACGGTTGTGCAGGTTCTCAAGTGTGAAATTGAGTGAATTATGAAAGACAGATTTCATTTTCTGAAACTTGAATGATGTGGAAGACTAACTTCCAGTACGTAATGTGACAAGTGTATAGAAAGGGAATGAACATATAGACCACATTGGATATCTTCCAAGTGGATCTTCACATGAATGTGGACCAACAAAATGGTAAGTTATTTTGTTTGGATGATTGAAAGAAGATGGTTGTGTTGTTTGGATGAACAGACCCCAAGGTAACTCTCTATCTATTTCTACTTGGTTTATCGGTGATAATAGGGGTAGAGTCACTTATCTTCCCATCATGTAGTTATCTTTGATGACTCATGTTTTTTGAATTACCCCATTGTGTGTTCTCTTATATCTTGTTTATGTCAGGAAAGTGTCGACCCCATGGGTCGACACTTTGTCCAGGGGTCAGGTGTTTTCAGCCGGTCCTCTTATGTCTTTGAACGTAGGGATAAAAAGTTGACCCAAAAGGTCGACCTTTTTATCACTAGGTTCTGTCTGGGTTCATTTTTTAGAACCCTGGACATAAGTGTTGACCCACAAGGTTGACACTTATTCCTGGTCTTTCTGCCGTGGCTTGTTTCAATGCCACAGGTAGAAAGTGTCGACTCCATGGGTCGACACTTTCTTCGCTGGGTTCTGTTTGGGCCTTTGTTCTATCTTGCCCGATCGCGAGTGTCGACCTTAGGGGTCGACACATTCCGGCGACCAAAAAATTCGCCGGTTCGCGCGGCGGCCGGTGCCCTAGCCCATTCCACTCTTTTAGTGCTCGACGTGATTGGCCCTTGGGGGATAATGTCCTCCACGTGTCTCCTCCATCCCTGGTGGTATAAATCGAATGTGATAGGGTTTATTGAAGAGAGAGAGAGAGCATCTAATGCATATACGATTTGGGGTTTTTGCAGGGTGTGAAGCCGCAGGGGAAAGAAGCTTCCTCCCATGACGTTCTGAGTTCGATTAAAGCTGAAGCACCATGGGGATATCATCTCTCCATCATCCATGGTCTCGATCGTGAGTCAAGAGAAGAGAAAAGGGCATGAACCATCTGTGTCCATTCTTCCGATCTGAAGTAGAGGAGCTTCGTGAAGACATCTCCTTTAACTCTTTCAGCGCCATGAAGTCACCAAAGAACCAAATCCCATCTTTGACGTTCAGTAGTTTCCTCAACTCTATATTCATCACAGTTTAGAGTTATTCATGCTTGTTTATGTCTAGTGAGCTTACAAATGTATATCTGTGTTCATCTTTTAAACTGAAGAATATTGTGTGTGTGTTCGAAGCAGGGTCTCCGAGTGTGGAATCATTGTTGGGGTGCGTCCCCGTCTTGGCGTGTGTGTGTGGTGCTGAGCACAGTGTTGAGGGTTCGCCCTCGTGTGTGTGCTACATTGCAGCGTGTTGAGCGTCGAGCTCGTGTGTGTGTGATTTACTGCCATCGTGCAGCGTGTGGTGTACTGGGGTTCGTCCCCGTGTGCTACCTCGAGTAGTGTTCTAGTGAAGCCTCACTAAGGTGGTGAGGGGTGGACGTAGGGTACCCGTCGTGGTCCCGAACCACCTAAAAAATCCTTGTGCATGTGTAATTGGTTGTGTGTTTGTTCCTTATCTTCTACCACCATTTACAGGATGGATTATGAAATGTGCTTCACATCGATGCTAAAATTGTCAATGTATACGGCTAGTTCAAATTGCTAACTCTCCGTGTGTGATCTTATCACCTGCATGTTTGGTGAGGCTTAATTGAGAAGTCGTCAAGTCATTTTAATTGGTTATAATTTTTAGAGAGGGATCTATTCACCCCCCCTCTAGATCTGTGCCACTACACTATGGGACCCAACAATTGGTATCAGAGCCCGGCTCTATTATATTAGATCAAACGATCTTCAGAGGGATCCTATTGTAGTTTTGAATGATGAATGCTTCTTCAGATATTGCTTCTTTGACTTCTTTACATGTTTATAATGGTGATGACTTTAACTCATGGCTGGGAAGAATGTGTAGGACCATAAACTCAATTGATCCAAATTTATGGAAGTTAGCTAATGATGGTCCTCATAAGTTGCCTCGGGATGAAACCAAGTGGTCCAACCGAGATAGACTAAAGAGTCATGAAAATGCTACAATTTTGAGGTTGATGAAAAATTCTGTCAATGCTAATAGGTTCACGTTTGTCTCCTCTTGCAGAACCGCCAAAGAACTAATGGACAAATTGATGCAAGCTCAAGAGAAGCAAGGACTAAAGGGATTAATGGCTGATGATATTTATCAAACTTGTGATGAAAGTGCTGAGGAGGTAAGCTCTAAATCAGATGGAGATGAATTATCTTTCTAAGATTTAGTAGATGCCTATGAAGAATTGTCTGAAAAATATCAAAAGGTGAAATATGAAAACAAAGCCCTGAAGAAAAAATCTAATGAAAATATCCATGATAATTCCTCGTGTGTGAAATGCATTGATCGAATTTCAAAAATTGAAGAACTGGAAAAAGAAAATGAACTTCTGACATGCAAAGTTTCATTGCTTAAGAAAACTGAAGAGAGTTTAAAAAGTAAGTTAGATTCGTTATCAGATGATGATAAACTATTTGATAAACTTCTTGATTTTGAAATAGATGCCAAGTCCCTTCTGGATAAAAATGAAAAACTAAAAGGGGACAACGATGTTTTGCTCATTCAAATCTCCTTGCTAGAGGGAAAATTGAAGTACCTTGAGAAATCTGAAAAAGAAAATGATCTGTTAAAATCTGAACTTGAAAATCTAAAACAATTAAATACGACCATGGTTGAAAGACTTTTGACAGTTGAAAAAGGCAAGTCCATGGTCGCTCAAGAGAGTGAGAATGTAAGTATTCTAGAACAGAAAATAGAATTTTAAAAGATAATAAATGTCACTCTAAATGAGAAAATCACTTCTTGTGAAAATGAAATTTTATCTTATGAACTTCAAATTGCCACACTCCAAAATGAAATCGTTGACTTGAACAAATCATTGGGCAAATTTGTGAGTGGGGAGGAGAATCTAAACAAACCCTTGGGAACTAAGGTAAACTTTCAAAGGGAAGGACTAGGATACAATCCTAGTAAAAATGAAACATTTAACCTGAAAACAAAAATATCGGTTGCGCATGCTTCTAGTTCCTCAAGTGCACCAAATACTTCTTCATCTGTCAAACAAAAGCCCATTATGCATGCAAAGAAATTTGATGTGGAATCCCAAGCTCTAAAACAAAACAATGCTTCATGTCACTATTGTGGTGAGCTTCGACATTTAATGCATGACTGTAGTGTGATGAAAGAAGATGATTCGAATGCCTCTAAGATGCAAACCAATAGATTCCATGTTGGTAAGAAATGGGAAGTTGAATGCTTTCATTGTAGAAGAATGGGCCACACTATGAATAATTGTTGGTCATTAAATGTGAAACCAAAATTTCATAATCAAGATTATAGAGTCCCCAGACATGCATAAAAGTCCAATGCTTATGCTCAACCCAAGAAACTGAAACAACGTGTGTATTGTCATTACTGTGGTTATGTGGGACATCTAATCGATGATTGCTCTTTGTTTCGCCTTGATGATCTGAATGCAAGGAAAATGTGGAAAGCCACAAATCAGGGTGAACCTAACCCCTAGGGACCCAAGATGGCTTGGATTCCCAAAACATCAAAGTGAAGATTTTGTTTTGCAGGAATGCCTTGTGATGGAAGGGGTTGTCAATAGAATAAAACTCCTCCAAGGCAAGAATTTGATGAGCCAATATGGTAATACACTCCACTTTTACTTTCACATGTGAATAACAATCTTTTGTTATTGTTCATAGAGTTTATCGGCTTTCACTCATGCTTTCTTGTGTGAATAACAATAATTTTGCTGTTGCTCACAAGGTTCTTTTTCTAGCTACGCTCGTCTCTTTTTGTGAATAAAAGTTAAATTTTACACATAGAGCATACACATCTCTTTGCTCACTTGTGAATACAAATCTAAATTTAATCATCTGTCATCTTGATGCACTGACACGCATATATTTCATAGTCGTGTGCATGAATGCCATGATGAACCGATATCTAAAATGGTGTCAGTGGAAAGGTAGATTAAGTCCACCTGGAAGCTTTCATTATGCGTGAGTGTGGTCTTCGGACCTACGTACTCCGCCACGTACCGGTAATCAAACTACTTGAATACACCATTTTGACATGCTTGAATGTATATAATATACATCTATTTCTTTTTGAGCTCTTCTACGACCGAGCAACCTTGTTAAATAAACTTGCATTGATTCAGGCATGAATGCTTCATGACACATTTTAACAAGGTCATTTTGATTTTCAACCGTGCATACATTTAGGGGGAGACGAAACCTTGAGAAGGCTAATTCGTCGACTACTATATGTTCAATCACTCACTTCATATGGAACCTTGATATAACTGACTTCATTCAATAAGGATCTCTGTTATTCCACTCAACACTTTTATGGATTCTTAAATCCCTACGTTAATGTCTAATGACTCGTGAGGAAAAAGCTGTCAGTCCCTCCAAAAATTGAATAAGTATGATTTGACATCGAGTACATCGGGAATCCCCCCTGAAATAAAGGAGAAAACTCGCATCAGAAAGTGTCTTATCCACATAATCATAAATGACGATACCGAGTAACCGGAAATTGCCCCTGAGACAAAGGGCATGCCTCGTGTCAAAAGTTTAGTCATGTTGTTGTTATATAAATACAAAATTGTTTGGGACTGTGCGAAGCTACCAAAAGCTAAGCATTTTGTATTGAAATGTAGGGAGGAGAGATTCTTGTTAGTGTTACTTAGAACATATGATTATTCATATTGCTTTGAAAGTTATTATTCATTGTTCACATGTTGAATCTGAGCTTGATTGTTTGAATGTATTTCCTGAATTAGTTGATCATCAATGGTCTAGCAGTACATCTAATTGTAAGCACAATCATGTTAATATGGCTCATGGACATAATTGCTCAAATCAATTGCATTCTTTTTATACCTGTCCCTAAGGGACTTTCATGCTTGATTATATACCTATGTATGCTTGTTTGTATGCCCGCATGCTTAAAATGCATAATGAGAACTCAATTGTTGAACCCCCCAAAATTGAAATACATGACTCACTTTGAATATGCTATCCCACTCATACTCCCTAAATTTCCTCTAAAATGGATTTTGCTGAAGAGAAAACCATGGTTGTTTGATTATTGAACTGAGTTGGTCAAAATCACTCTCTTGTGACCAACTAAAATTGTGATGGCTGAAAGGTATACAAATTCTGATTGAATTATTTTATGCGTTGAGTCACTGATCTGACATTGTGTCCACTCCTCGAACCTCGTCTCATATTTCACTGACCATGAGTTCTGATGCACAGAGTTAATAGATTATATTTGGTGACTCTAACATGCTTTGATCTTGAGTTCTTTGAAGTGCTCAGAATGAAGGAGATAAGGTAAGCAATCTTGGCTTCAATGCTATTCATGAGAATGAAATGTACTTAACTCAAATCTGGTATTATTCCTTGCAACATTTCAATCTTAATGATTTGTGTTGGATATTAGAAATGAAAGCTTGCATGTTTAATTGAATTGATCATCCAATTGTGGGTATTTGATTTCCCTTGTCCAAAATCAACTTCTCTCAGTTGAGCAACCCACATATTGCCCATTTTGTGTTTATCATTTCGTGGATATCAAGTTGGGTTCATTTGGCCTTCAATTCACTCCAGTTCACTTGATTTTTCAAAGTGCAGAAGAAGTGTCAACCCCTAAGGTCGACACTTTTACCGTGTGTCCCTCCTTCTTCTCTCGGGACAGAAACGCCTCAAAATTGTGTCGACTCATTGAGTCGACACTTTGTGTTCGGGAGTCTATTTGTGAACCGGACCGCTGGGTTCACTTCTCACGCCATTTTCTCATATGGCTCGAACCCTAATTGGCTTGGCTCTCTTCTGGTCGAACCTAATCGAACCAAAACCCCTTTCTCTTCTCCTTAAACCCTTTCATCACCCATCCTCTCCTGCCCTAACGTTCCGTCCGCAACACCCCACGGATGATCCTCCACTTCCCAAGCCTCCGCGGCTCCTCCTCTCCATTCCTCCTCTAGCCCTCGTTTCTCTCCGTCCACCCCATCTCTTCCAAGAGCATCCTCCGGCGAGCGGTGGCGTTCGCCCCTCCTTCTTCCTTTTGAAGCTATCGCGGCGCCCTCCTTCGAAGCACATCCAGTTGGAGAAGGTGTTGATTGTGGTGTGAACTCCAGCCAGTCAGAGGAAGCCCTTCATCTGCTCGAGGGTATCACTACCGGTCTCCTTCCACTTGCTCAACAGTTCGTCCACCTGATTCAGTGAAGACCGGACAGTGTTAGCATCTATTTGAAGCTATCCAAGCTGCACAAATGGCACCAAAGAAAAGATCTGTGTTAGAAAGGGAGGAAGCCCGCATCCTAAAAGAGGTACGGTGCAAGGACAAAGAAGCCCAGGCTGAGAAAAGGAAAAGAGCAGCTGAAACAAAAATGCTGGTTGAGAAAAAAGTGTTGCGACCTCGTGCAGTTGATTTTAGAAGCATCGAAACTGCTCTGCCAAGGTTAGTAGAATTGTTGAGGAAGCAGCCAAATTTGATTCCATTCATGACTGAACACAGAAGAGTCTATCATTCCCTAGTTCATCAGTTCTATGGAAATATGGTTGTGAAAAATGATGAACTGTACACCAAGTTAGATGGGCATTTTGTTTCTTTAACTGCTCAATTGATAGGAAAAGCCTTGAATTTGCTTTGGGATAGTGGGATGATTTATGAAGAAGCCATTTATTCTGAAGATCTTGCATATGAACTCATGACGGATAAGGTAGCAACACCAAGGTGTGTACTGAAGCTCAATGCAAATGAATTCCCACCTCTTCAGAAGATTCTACATCACATGATGACCACTATACTACTGCCTAGATCAGGGTCTAGGGAACAAGTAACTGATAGGCACAAATTCCTATTTGTACAAATCATGAGTGGAGAACCGGTTAACTTCCCAGAGGTGATGATGGAGTACATAACCAGCTGCAGGAAGTCCAAGAACCAGAATTTACCTTATGGAGCTGCTTTAACACCAATTTTTTAGTCCTTGCATATTGATCTAAGCAAGCAAGTCAGTCATCCAATTAGGGATGCTGACATCTATACTATTCCATCAATCTGCAGCAACATGGGCTATGAATTGAAAAATGGTGTTCTCGTTCGTACTCTTCCGTCACAGAAAGATAAAGCCCCGGTAGCAGGGTCTGAGAAGAGTGAAGGTGAAGATCAAGAATAACCCATCAGCAGAACTGTCGGAACCAAAGTTTCACAAGCTACATCTTCAGCGACTCCATCAATGAATGCCAAATTTGATGAATTAGCTGATGAAGTGTGCAATGTTAAAGAATCTGTGGATGCCATCACAAAGGAAGTCAAGGAGATGAAGCTTCATCATGATACTTATCTTCAGAAGTCCGCTGCTATGGCCGACTCTATTGATTCTCTACATACAGCTATTGGCATTCAAAACTCCACGTTTGACGATCTCTCTGATTTTCTCTGGCGTCCTCGCACGCCTCCTGACTCTCCCTGAGGCCTTGATCTATTGTACCCTACCTCTCATGACCAACCTGACTGACTTTTCCCCTTTCCCACTCCTTTTTGTTGATGACAAAGGGGGAGATGATATGTGCTGATATGTGGGTGTTATGGTTGCATGTGTCTTGTCTTGTGTTTAACTCTGTGGAGGACTTGGACTTGGTGTTTATTTTGTGGACATAGTTGTTGACATGTTTTTTTTACCTTCCTTACCGACTTAAAAGATTTCTTCCATCCCTTCTACTAAATCAATATGAGAAATATATGAAAGGTAGAAGGAGACAGAAGCATGTAAACATGTGTGATCGCCACTAAGGTGCCTAATGTGATAAACACACCATACCTTGGAAAGAGAGGGAGACACTCTCCTTTTGACCAGCACTGCAGGGATGCGCGGCCCGTTAACAACTGCCTTAAGGATGGCGCGGCCGCTCGACAGACCGCTCGTCAGTGCTGGGGTGGAACGCGGGATGAAGAACGAGGGAGGATGAATGGTTCAAGATCGGCTGCGGGAATGACATGAACGGTGCAATATTAGCCGCGCTTCCCTTAGAACGGACATTCTGGAACCGCCCAACGTCACTACACCCTAAGATGCAAAGGTCCAACCTCCACCCTTTCCGACCAGCCAGAAAGGATGGGCCTCGTGCTAGTGTGTTGCTGACCTGTAAAACCACGTGTAGAACGCAAAAAGGAACCCAAATTAGAACTGGAGGGTCTAGCAAATGCTAAAATGGAAAGAAATGAATATGACTAAATAAAATGGGGGATACCTAGGGACTTTTAAACCCCTAGGGGCACCAAAAACATAGGAGGATGTCTGTAATGTGTGAGACAATGAAGAAAAATAGATGAAAGAAAGGAGAACGATGCATGCAACGAGAAAATCGATGGTGGGACTAGTGAACTAATGAATCAAACAAATGATGTACTCCCTGAACCGGAGGCCTATGCGTACGTAGAAGGCCTCCCTTCCTATCTTGGGTCGCTCAACAATCCGGCAGAGCTTCACCATTGACCCAAAAAATCTCCCCACTTTTCAAAGGTAGCCTTTAGGGTCTATTTATAGAGCCTAAGAAGCCAGCCCCGAAATTAGGGCTTCTATCCATTTTTAGGTTGAGATTATCAAAGATAATTTGTAGATAATCGAATTATCTCTTAACCAGAAGAAACGGCACCAAATTTGGTTCAGTATCCGCGGAGAAAATGACAGGAGAAGCTAGGGATAAAACCATGGATAGAGAGAGAAAACCCTTGAAATTCTCAAGAATCGAGACGATGAACAGTCTCATGATAGACCACCCAACAGGATGAGAGGCCATATCCTAGGCCGTCCAACCTTGTGGGTGGAATTTTAATAAACTTAAAATATTATCCAACTATCCATTGAGATGACCGAAAACCTCGCCGTTGGACTCTCATAGATAAATGGTTGTGGGTAGACCGTACATCCACAAGAGCGGCCAAGAGAAAACCGCCCATTCCTTCTCGGTGATAAATCAAAATAGATTAGATAATTAGATAATTATCTAAAAATCAGCGATGTTAGGATTCTAGGAGATAGACGGCTTAGGCGGTACTGCACAATGGTCTTATGCATCTAAATCCTAACCGTACAAATGCTTGTCGGTGATAATTCAGAGAATTAACCAATATACCCTCTAAAATGTTTGGACGGCCCAGTATCAACCGTACATATGGTTGTACGGCTAGAGGTGGACCGCACATGTATATGGGCGCTTGAAATTCATAGAAAAGCTCAATCAACCAAAATCAAGGCCCACTAAGCCTTGAATCAACTCGGACCTAGCCAGGGAGGGAGGCCACCCACAAAATTGGCCCAGAACGTGCCAAAAAATAGCCCAGCGGGAAATGGACAGCTCGAGGCATCAATAAATGGGAGTAAGAGAAATGACTCAACATATCGGTAAAAAACGGGTGTCAACAGATGCCCCTCCTTAACGTCCTCTTTACAGGGGAGCGAGCGGAGGTGAAGCGAAAGCGAAATGGAACATGGAGATGAAGCGGAGATGAAGCAGAGCGGACTGAAAAGCGGGTGTTAAGGTAAAACGACACCCATTTTTGCCAACAAGCGATAAGAATCTTCGAAAAACTCTGAACCATCCACAAGGAACGATTAGACTAAAAGTGATGCCAATCTAGAAGAACTAAATTAAATAAAAAGAAACACACGATCAACCTCATGGGGGACACAATCCCTCGGACCAATGAGGAGACCGGAATAAGCAGCGAAAAATAAAGAAACAGACTAAAACTCCAGACGGGGACCTCTTAATCAACCAAACCAAGCGAATTGACCAAAGTGAACCTTCCAACTCAGAGTGGAATTGTTCTTCTTACTCAAGCACTAAACGCACAGCTAACCATCACTGGTGGGATATTTTGCAAGCAAACCATGGGTCATGAATGCTCAAAAGATACGCATGATGCATGCTGGGCCAAAATAAAAGGAATCGTTAAAAAAAATGATGTCACGCCCCGAGCCTTTATTACAGCGGAAGACTCGCTCAAGTAACGCGAACAGCCGGCATGGTAAGCCTCTTGCAAGCAAGAATGATCAGAGCGCAAGGCAATCACACATAAGAATGCAATCGTACAATATTACTCAACTTCAATTTTTATTTATAATCAAATCCAATATTCAAATACAACCACTAATTGAACTTCCATCATGCTAGACTCAAGAAATAAGAAATTGCATAGACTCGATTTAAACAATGTAAACTTCCTAAGTCTTCGCTCATTCTTTAATCACTCTCGGATCCGCTACTTGAACATTCCGAATCCAAACCCGACTCACTTCCATTTCCTAAAAAAGAATGGAAATAGGTAATGAGCACACTTGCCCAGTAGGTATCTTCGCATCAACATGAAGGCATCATTAAAGTAATTAACGTTTTTGCTCTAGAGGAATAAGGTAAAATCATGCGAATGCGATCAATCATGCGATTAAACCAAAGTATGTAAGATAGAATGAGAGTAGGTATGAACTAGCAAGAATGTTATAAGAACATGATATGGCCTATCATGAACAAGAATGTAACGAGAATGTACTAGCAAGTCACATAATCATCACTCCAGTATCTTTTACTTATGGGCAAGTACTTCGTGAATTTTTATGGAATATCAAGAAAGTCATGTATAAGTATCAATCATGTTGTATCGTGTTTGTGGATTTTCACTTATTTATAAAGAAAGTACTCCCAGCACAATGCGACGCCAGTAGCATCATACCCCATGGTTTATAATAGTATGTTTCCGACAATCAACCGAGGGGACTAGCATAGAGCCCTTGAACACAATCAGTGCTCGATCGCATCTTCAAGTATAAATCAAGCTTTTTCCACGCATGTAACAATAAAGTTTTGGCCAAGAATGTACAATTCCAACAAGTTCTTTGGTAACAATAATTCAATGAATGAATGCTTTAATAAGAATCATGAGAAATCAAGAATGACTTATACTATGTTATACTTATGGAAATAAATCGGCAGCACAACGGTACGTTCTTTATCTTCCATTCATTATATTAGGTTTCTAGATCGCTATGATAAGTTCTAGATCATCAAGAGTCCATCTAGAAACCTTGGATTATCAACCCTTGGTCAAACCTCGGTTAAAATACTCAAGCAGTGTGACGGTCGTGTACTGGGCCGTTACATGATGTGACGCTCTAGTATTGGGCTGTTACATTGATGTGACGGTCTAGCGTTGATGCGTTAGAATGACTAAATCCAGAAACAGTAATTGGACTCAGTTAAATGTGACGATTGTATATTGGGCCGTTACATATGCCTGACGGTCCAATATAGATCTGTTACACTACTGATAACCAGAAACCTCAATAGTGTATTCTAATCACTTGGGTTTTAATGGTACAACCAACTCAGCGTCCTAGTGGGAATCCCAGGCTCGCGGAGAATTATAGAGGCCTTGCAACAAGATTTCTTAGTCCATTGGAAGGAATATCCAATAGAGAGGTCCTCATATCCAAGAATAATGTTCCTATAGTGCAAAGTGAACTAATGGACATATACCTGAATATATGCCATGTACTTAGAGAAGTGACTCTATTGGTAGAGAGGATGTGTAACAATAGGAAATCATGATAAAACTCCGTTAATACATCTTTAGAAAATCATGATTTAGATACAAAACTATAGAATTTTGACACATGAAATTAACATAACTTAAAATAACTTAAGACACCTTAATCATGCAATTTCTATTGTGAATCAGTAGATAATCTTAAATATATAAAATCAGGTCGAAACTTAGATAACTAGGCTTATTTATAAGTTAACTTGACTGATTTTCAATTCTGTCTACGATTACCCTGACGGTCGAGGATGGGTGCGTCACAGTGATTGTGACGGTCTATCGAGGGGTCGTTACAGTAATGTAACGCTCCTGTTATGGTGTGTCAGAGACAACAGAGTAATTAGAATGCAACAGAGGGTGTGACGGCTTATCGTAAGGCCGTTACAGTCTGTGACGGTGTAAGAATGATGCATTATAGTCCCTGCTAACAGTATAAACAAATACAAAAGACTATGATTGAAACCATGTCATGTTTTGAAAAGATTTAACTACCCCAATCATGACAAAACAATGTAAAGGTCATTTAGATGCATAGGTTCCAGTGAATTGACAAGATTTTATATTTTTTATCTTTGATTAGGGCTAAGGATATGTATGTATGCATGAACCCACTAAAACATGAAATTCATAGTCTATAATGTATGAAATCAAACACAATTAGAGGGTTTTTATCCCTAACAGGATATTTTTACCAATCATGAGATAACCTACCGCTTAACAATGCTTTAAACTTCTAATTTGAGCTTTCAAGGACCGCCCTAGTTCCTCTGTTTTTGTGACTTTTCAGCAACTTCACGCTGCTCTAGCTCCTCAGCCTCTTGACCTAAGGACGTGAAATTTTGAGGGTAAGAAGATAAAACTAAGGTGATCAAAAAGTTTTAAAGGATTGAATTCTAATTACCTCGTTTAGACGTCCTAATCTCTTGATCTTCAGGGTCTTTTACTCTGAATCCTGAGTTACTATAGTCAAACCAGCAACTTTGGAAGCTTCAATCTCTTTGGTTGCTCGATCTCCTAGCATGAAATTTGGAGAACTATTAGTCTATGGTATACTAAACAAAATCTTCTAAAGAACTTACCCAAAATTCTATCTCCTTACCTTAATTCTTCACGAGCCAAAAGTAAGGGTCGCTCAGTTCAGAAGTAGGTCCTATTTATAGGGTTTTGAAGATTAGATCGATTCTAGAGTCCTTAATTTGCTAGATCCTAATCCCTAAGAGTCCTTAGTAATGTTATAAACTCTCCCAAGTCGATCTCTTGTAGATAAGATCCAAAAATTCTAATCCTTTTACTCGTTCTTTCTTTCACGGAACTGACAGAATGTAACGCATCAAAACTGGTACGTTACATGGTTGTGGCGGTCGCACGATAGACCGCTACATCCAACGTGCACAAAGTTCAACATCAATCAAACTCTTTTGTTAATTATCCATATTATTATCCCTAAAAATTGTAAATAGGCTAAATAACCTTTTAGAATATGGGCCAAACTTAATGGGCTTGGTCCTTAAACCTTTTGGATTCTATTTAAATAGGCTAGGTTAATGACTTGTTAATCTAATGTTCATTTATTCATCTATTTTGGGTCTTTAAAATTCCCAGAAAATAATTAAATATTCCAAATGTAGTACCCCAGAATTTATATATATAATTTTTGAATTATAAAATAGTTTTTTGGAAATTATAGATGCCTAAATAAATTAATGAAGGATTATTGAATTAATAAGTCATTATAAGGCTCAATTAGGCTAATTAGTTAACCAAGCCTATCTAATCATTATCCAAAAGGTTAATAGACTAAGCCCATTAAGTTTGGCCCATATTCTAGAAGGGTAATTGGCTTATTCACGTATTTTAAGGATAAATACTATTGATATAAGATAATTATGTGGATAAATGAATAAAAGAGTTTGATAAAATTAAAACTCTATATATGTTGAATGTAACGGTCTATCGGGCGACCACCACAGTCATGTAACGCACCTAGACACGACCGTTACATCCTGCAGATTCCGTAAGGTGAGGAAATTGTAAAAAGATTGGAACTTTGAAATCCTATCTACAAGAGATCGACTTTGGGAAGCTTATAACATTACTAAGGACTCTTAGGGATTAGGTTCTAACAAATTAAGGACTCTAGAATCGATCTAATCTTCAAACCCTAGTCAAAACCCTATAAATAGGACCTAGTTCTGAACTGAGTGACCCTTACTTTTGGCTCGTGAAGACTCAAGGTAAGGAGTCATAAATTCGGATAAGTTCTTTTGAAACTTTTGTTTAGTATACTTTAGACTAATGGTTCTCCAAATTTCGTGCTAGGAGATCAAGCAACCAAGGAGATACAAGCTTCCAAAGTTGCTGATTCAACCTTAGCAACCCAAGAATCTGAACGCAAGTCCCCTGAAGATCCAGACATTAGGACGACTAAACGAGGTAATTAGAGTACGATCCTTTAGAACTTTTTGTTCCCAATAGTTTCATCTTCTTACCCTCAAAATTTCACATCCTTAGGTCAAGAGGCTGAGGAAATAGAACAGATTGAAGTTGCTGATTTATCACAAGAAGTACAAGGGACTAAGGGTAGCACCTAGCATCAAATTCGAAGTTTTAAGGTTCTAGAAGAGGTAGGTTATCTCATGATTGGCAAAAATAACTTGTTAGGAATAAAAGCCCTCTGATTGTGCTTGATTTCATGCATTGTAGACTAAGAATTTCATGATTTTCTAGTTCTATACATTCATGCATTTCTTAGCCCTAAATGGAAATTAAAAGATATTATCATGTCTATTCACTAAACCTATGCATATAGTTGGCCTATACTTCGTTTTCATGACTAGGACAGTGGTAGTATGTTGATTTCCAGGCATGTTATGTTTTCATAAACCTTTACTTAGTTTACTGCCAGCAGATTCTCTGATGCACCGACGTAAGACCGTCACATGAATGTAACGGCCTTACGATAGACCGTCACATCCTGTTGTACTTTTATTTGATCTATTGTCTCTGACGCACCCTAGCAGGAGCGTTATACCACTGTAACGGCCCCTCGATAAATCGTCACACAATATAACGCACCTATCCTAGACCGTCAGACACCTGTGTTCTGTCAGCCCAAGGTAGAATAATAACCAGTTAAGTTTACTTATAAATAAGCTTAGATAGCTAAGTTTGGACCTATTATCATGAGTTTGAGTTTAGATTCTGATTCATAATCAAATTGCATGATTAATGTGTCTTAGGTTATTTTAAGTTATACTAATTTCATTGGCTAAAATTCTATAGTTTTGTATTCTAAATCATGATTTTCCAAAGTTGTATTGACGGAGTTTTATCTTGGTTTCATAATGTTACACATTTTTTCCTATCTATAGAGTCATTTCTTTAAGTATATGGTGCATATTCCTGTATGTTGTCCATTAGTTCACATTGCACTATAGTAACATTATTCTTGGACATGAGGACCTCTCTATTGGATATTCCTTCCAATGGACTATGAAATCTTGTTTCAAGGCCTCCGTAATTCTCCGCGAGCCTGGGATTCCCACTAGGATGCCGAGTAGGTTGTACCATTAAAGCCCATTGATTAGATTACACTATCGATGTTTTTGGTTATCAGTAATGTAACGGCTCTATGTTGGACCGTCAGGCACAAGTAACGGCCCAATATACGACCGTCACATTCCACTGAGTCCGATTTCTTGGTTCTGGATTTAGACTAATGTAACGGCCCAATACTGGAGTGTCACATCATGTAACAGCCCAGTACAAGACCGTCACACTGCTTGAGTATCTTAACCCAAGGTGGACCAATGGTTGATATTCCAAGGTTTCTAGATGTACTATTAATGATCTAGAGCTTATCATATTGATCAAGAAACCTAATATAATGAATAGAAGATAAAGAACGTATCGTTATGCTGCCGATTTATTTCCATAAGCATAACCTTGCTTAAGTCACTCTTGATTTTTCATGATTCTTATTGAAGCATTCATTCATTGAATTATTGTTATCATGAGCTTATTTGAACTCATTATATTCTTGGCCATACTTTATTGTTACATGCGTGGAAAAAGTTTGATTTATACTTGAAGATGCGATCGAGCACTGATTATGTTCAAGGGCTCTATGCTAGTCCCCTCGGCTGATTGTCGGAAACATACTATTTTATAAACCATGGGGTATGATGTTACTGGCGTCGCATTGCGCTGGGAGTACTTTCTCTATAAATAAGTGAAAATCCACGGCACGACATGACATTCTTGTACATGACTTTCTTGCTTGATATTCTACAGAAATTCACGAAGTACTTGCTCATAAGAAAAAAGTGATGATTATGTGGCTTGCTAGTACATTCTCGATACATTCTTGTTCATGAAAGGCCAATATCATGTTCTTGTTACATTCTTACTAGTTCGTATTTGTTCTCATTCTAACTTACATGATCATTTTGTTACTTTGGTTTAATCACATGATTGATCGCATTCGCATGATTTTACCTTATTCTTTAGCGCTAAATTGTTAATTACTTTATTAGTGCCTTCATGTTGATGCGAAGATACCTACTGGGCAAGTGTGCTCATTACCTATTTCCAATCTTTTCAGGAGAGGAAAGTGATTCAAATTCAGATTCGGGTTATACAAGTAGCTGGTCCGAGAGCGAATGAAAGTATTGTCAAGATGAGAGTGAAGACTTAGGAAAGTCTATATTGTTTAGATTGAGTCTTTGTAATTTTCCTATTTCTTGAGCCTAGTACATAATGGAAGTTGAATTAGTGATTGTAATTGAGGGTTCAATTTGATTATCAATGAAATAAAGTTGAAGTTTGATTATATATTGTGCAATTGCATCTTGATGTGTGATTATCTTGCGCTCTGATCGTTCTTGCTTGCAAGAGGCTTACCATGCCGGCTGTTCGCGCTCCCCGAGTTAGTCTTCCGCTGTAATAAAGGCTCGGGGCGTGACAGGTAAGTTGGTATCAGAGCCTAAGTCTCAGGACTTTGGAAGAAGAGTCATGTCATAGGAAAAGTCCAAGGTTTAAGGACCCCTACCTATAAACTAAGGAAGAAATTTCCATACCCATGTGAGAATTGGGTAGAGCCCGGGATAAGATAATTAATTAGCTTTAAGATTATTTCTCCCAATTTCATGAGAAATAACAAGAAGTTAGTTTTCTCTCAGGTACCTCATTTTACAAATGGCTCATCGTGTAGATTGGGATGGTATGCAACAAATAGTTGCCGGCCTTACTCAGGCATTGCAAACCATAGCGCAAGGTGGCGCAGGGGCAAGGGCTGGTGACCTACATCACAATTTCCGGAGTTTAAATCCTCCATGATTCTATGGTTCGTCTAATCCCGACGAGGCAGAAAACTGGATAGATGAAATGAATTGTATATTTGATGTCATCCAATGCACCGATCAGGAGAAGGTGCGTCTCGCAACCTTTCAACTCAACAAAGATGCTCGCACATGGTGGAAGTCGGTTCCGGCACCTCCGGCCAATGCACCTCATACATGGGATGATTTTTTTACCCTGTTCCGTGCCAAGTACTTTTCTGAGCACATAAAGGAATGGAAGGCTATGGAGTTCGCCGCTCTTCGGCAAGGAATGATGACAGTTGCCAAATATGAACTGCAATTCTAAAGGCTTGCACCTTACGCACCACATCTTATTAGCACTGATCTACTCAAGGAAAATCGGTTTATGGACGGGTTACGACTCGGTTTCATTTAGCAGCTCGGGACCCAAAACATCCGTACTTATGCGGAGATGGTTCAGCGGGCGTACCTATGTGAAAGGACCTTAGAGAAGGTCAAAAAATTGAAAGGGAAAGGAGAAGAATCAAGCCGACGCTCAGATCGACGTTATAAGAAAGAGAAATTCAGCATCACGGAGCCTTACAAAAGCCGTGATAGTAAGAAGAGATCCAGGAATGGGAATGATGGAAGTTCCCATAAGCAAAAGAAAGTCAAGGAGGAGAAGGAGCAGGTCACCACGGCTTGCACATTTTGTAAAAAATTCGGCCATTTGGCTGAGGAGTGTTGGAAGCGTCTCGGCGCTTGTTTACGTTGTGGAAGCAGGGAGCATCGCATGTCGGAATGCCCCCTTATGAAGGACCAGTCATCTGGTAGAGGCCGCAAGAGGCAGGCTCGCCTCAATGCTGTTCTAGAAGGAGAGGAAGCGCCCAGGGATGATGGGCTTATGGAAGGTACTCTTCAAATTTGTTCTCATCCTGCATTTGTGCTATTTGATATTGGTGCCTCTCATTCTTTTATCTCCGCTACGTTTGCTAAAACATTACCAATCGCATCAGTTCCCTTACCTTCAGATCTTGCTATTTCCACACCCTTAGGTTCTGGAACAAAGCTTACCAACTATTATCCTGATAGCGAAGTGCTGGTAGAAGGTCATGATCTCCCCGCAAACCTAGTATGCCTTGACATGAAAGGTTATGATGCCATTTTAGGGGTAGACTAGCTTGTAGATCATGATGCTTATATCAATTGCCGAAATAGGATTATATCCTTTCGAAAGCCCGGTCTTCCAAGATTCTCTTTTCTTGGCATCAAGTACAAGAAGCATCCTACTATCATATCTTCTCTTCACGCTTGCAAACTTATCTCGCAAGGATGTGAAGCTTTTCTTGCCTCCGTAATTATCACCGAGTCTAAAAAGATTATCTTAGCGGACATTCCTATTGTAAATGAGTTCCTCGATGTGTTTCCGTCAGAATTACCCAGTTTACCACCCGAGAGGGAAGTGAACTTCACTATTGAACACATTCCGAGAGCGAATGAAAGTATTGTCAAGATGAGAGTGAAGACTTAGGAAAGTCTATATTGTTTAGATTGAGTCTATGTAATTTTCCTATTTCTTGAGCCAAGTACATAATGGAAGTTGAATTAGTGATTGTAATTAAGGCTTCAATTTGATTATCAATGAAATAAAGTTGAAGTTTGAATATATATTGTGCAATTGCATCTTTATGTGTGATTGTCTTACGCTCTGATCGTTCTTGCTTGCAAGAGGCTTACCATGCCGGCTGTTCGCGCTCCCCGAGTTAGTCTTCCACTGTAATAAAGGCTCGGGACGTGACACCAAAAATAATTTATAAAAATTCTGGGGTCTTACAAATGCGAAGAAAGATTAAAAATATAAAATACTCGAAAGTAATATTGCTAGACTGGGAGAATCAGAGTCAGGATACTATCCGCAACCATGTTGTGCAGGATAGAACCATCCTCCCCATGTTTTCCCAACCTAACGGCCTATCCAGAGATTAAACACGTGAACCTGGATCATCATCATTTTTGTTAAAGGGGAACATTAGATCCTGGAACACATAGATAACCAACTGGTTCTCGAGATAATATAACATAGTACCATATAGTAATGCAATAATGGATGTAAGGATAGAAGGCCATACCTGACTTACCTGTGCAGGTGAAACGGCATGCTTTTTTAGATTTTCTGATTTTTCTGATTTTTATGGCTTTTCATGTATAAGATAAACATGATAAACAAGCAAAGTATAAATATAGCGAAAATGAGATGGGAGACAATGCAACATAACATAACAAAGGCAAACGAGCACATATGCAAGGGCATGAATAGAAAAAATATGCATGCATGAACACGGTGTGGCAAGATAACAACGCGGTGGGACAACACACGGTTGTGACAAGAACATGACGGATAACCACACGGTTGGGACAAGAACACAGGATACAAAGGGACGCTTAGATGACTAACAACATGCAGTGAGGGACAAAACAACATGTGTGGGACAACACGGTGGGATATGAACACGTGACAAGGACATGGCGGGACAAAAGACAAGACAAATATCCACTTCAATCGAAACCCAAGATTAGAATGAAGCAGAACCGCCAGGGTCATAATCGTGAGGCAAAGCCCTCTCATATAGATATAATCATTGCAAACAAAAGCTGAGAAGGACACAAGCTTCAGAACAGATCGAGGGATATGATTGAAGAAAGAAAGAACACATCAAAATGTGGACATGAGACAGAGCAAAAAGATATAGCAAGAAAAGCTTGAGTACTTGCAACCTGCATACTTAGTAAATGGATTACGTATCTATTCTCAAAACAAATGCGAATGCATTAAAAAGACACATTTTTGATTTTTTGAAAATATTTGATTTTTAAGTTTTTTGAAATATTTATTTTTTTTTAAAATTTTGAAGTATTTGATTTTTTTTGATAATATTTGATTTTTTTTTGAATTTTGACATAGCAATCCGCAGCACCAAAAGACGGGCTCAAACTATTGGCCAGGGATCGTCGTCCCTACCCCCTTTCATCAAAGGCATCCCTTGAGCGGGGCATGCATGTGAGAGTGGCTTACCATAACCAACCACTTCTAAAGAACGGTGCCCCTACTAAGGCCATACTGGGATACAACCCAGCCTAAGAGGGAGAAGCAGAAGAAAAATTGGAGACAAGCTTCCTGTAGGATGGGAGATATCAAGGCTCGAATTCCTTCCAGGGCACTACCCCTCAAAGAGATAGCCTGTTGCGTCGGGACTTTGTGTCTTTGATTTTTAGACCCATATTTATCAGGCATGCATGCGACCGGGCTCATGACGTCCCGCGGAGAACTGTACTACCACTCTTACCATGCCTTTGATTCATAACTTTCATTGATTCTTTTCTTATTTTGATAGCCCTTATTGGCCAGATATAGCATGAAAACTCACTTTTGAGGGTCAAGACTGCCCCTATTTGAGATATCTCTCGTATTAGGGAGCACCCAGGTTAGTCATCTCATCCATCAATCTCTTGGCCCTGCACTTGGCCGAGCAGAGAAGAGAAAAGGCCTTTGTGTAAACCCAAAGTATGGCCAAAGCAGCAACGATGTTGCACTAGAGAGATCGGCTATGGCTTGCCATGAAGTGTGTGAAAAATCCATACTCAAAGGTCACCCTCAACAATCGGGAAAAGAACTAGACTCCCAGCGCGAAGCTATCACCAGCCTAAGATGCTGCAGAAGCAGACTAACTAAAGCCTAAGGCCACTCAACCATGTTTTTAAGGAACCAACATTATAAGCGCGTGTAGAAATAACAGAGTAATAGCAATGATAACATGTTCCGTCACAAAATCAAAGATACATTTGCAAATCGATGGCGTGGAAACCAGCCTCCTGAAGTGATTTCGATCATCGAGCTTTGATCGGCACGAGCTTTGCATTCCTTGCATGCCTGGATAAAGGATGGAAGGAAAGCAAAGGATTGGATTCCTCGACATAGAGGAGTGGCAGACATCATACTGGATGAAGATGAGATAAAAGGAAGAGAGATGAGTGCTAGAACTCCCTCGTTAAGGAACTGAGGCCCTGATAACAAGGAACCAAGTACAGAATAACCAAATATTAACTGAGATCAAGGTGGACTAAAGTCTCGAAAATAGCAAGAAAAAGGGTAATGACCCTGAAAGGGTGAGACAGAAAGAATAGATGAACCATAAAAAGATTGTGGCAAAGATAAGGGGAAAGAGGAGTGATCATCCGACGTGGTCGGGGAAAAGGGATTAGAATCACCTGACAGGGTCGGGGAAGGAGAGTGAGAATCACCCGACAAGGTCGGGGAAAGAAAATGATAAACACCCGACATGGTCGGGGAAGAGGAATGAGAACCACCCGACAAGGTCGGGGAAAGAAAAGGGTAATCACCTGACATGGTCGGGGAAGAAGAACGATGGTCACCTGATAGGGTCGGAAAAAGAAAAGGGTAATCACCCGACATGGTCGGGGAAGAAGCATGAGGAATCTCCAACAGGGTCGGAGGAAATGGATAATCACCCGACATGGTCGGGGAAGAAGCATGAGGAATCTCCAACAGGGTCGAGGAAAGAGGATGAGAAGCGGAATCCGGACGTATCCAGGGAAAACTGTAAAAGGCTCCTGGATCAGGGGAAGAGGAGGACATAAGTTGGGACCTAAAATGGTGAGGATAGGAGAAGATGGTAGAAACATGGTCAGGTGGTGGAAGGTACACCACCCAAGGATAAGAACTGAGTAGAATAAAAGACGACTGAAAGGAAGATGAAGAGACAGGAGAAGGAGGTAGAGTGAGCCCCTGAATACACAACTGTTGGCCCTTATACTTACGTCATTTCCTCTTCTTGGCAGAAAACTGCTTGCAACAATTCTGCCTGGCACGGACTCGGGCCTTCGGGCTTCTTGTTTTACAATGTTTCCTCAAACAACGGGCCCATCTGGCAGACGGCCTGGCCCGGTCATGGATATGCACCTCCATCGGGACGGTTGCCCCTAGCTGTGCGGTGCTAACCATAGAAGGACATTCCATAACAGTCAACTCCTTGGGAAGAACATCAGGAAGCAATGGAGTTTTATCATTTGGCACTAGAACATGGAGCTTTGGCATCTTCACTCGGTAGTTGGGCATGAAGCATAACTCCCTTGCTAGAAGCGCAGGACGGAACTGAGGGAGGGCGATGCGCGGCGTTGATGTGGCCGCCTCACCAATAAGCCGAGGGAGATGAGACAGAAAATGTAGAATGCCCTTGGTCAATCCCAAAGGCACGGCCAATTGCCCCTTGAATGCTGAATTCATTAAACCTTTGGCGGCTGTGTGGGTTAGCACCACCCGGGTGGAAAACTCTTCTGGACCAGTGAACTGAATAGCAATCAAGCGAGAGGTGATAACAACATCAATAGTGAATTCTCCGGCGAGCAAAGAGATTGCCACCGGCCTTGCTTATGAAGAAACTGGCACCAGTGCTAAAGAACTCTTCTTAGCAACCGTCTTCCTAGCAAGTGGAGGCTCATTATCTCTAGAATAGCCAGAAACTAGGACTCGAACCGGCATGCGGCAAATGAAATCTTGAAGCTTGTAATGCATAATTAAAGCCTGGCTCGGCTCTTTATCTCCCTGGGGATTAGACCCGAGGGGCACAAGAGGTAGCAAGCACCCGCTCCGTGGGGTAGAGATAGGTGAAGAGAGGGGTGGAGAAGGCTTGGCAGGTGTGGGCGAAGGCAATGCGAGTGGCGGAAAGATAACGACGATGATAGGCTCTGGTAGGGGTAAAGCTTTGGAGAGCGGAGGTGTGGGAGAGGGCAAAGGTGAAGATGGTGGCGTGGGTGGAGATGAAGGCAATGGCGGGGGTGTGGGCGCATGGGTAGCCTGCTTAGGCTCGGACGATGATGGTGAAGGGAGCGGCATCGGTAGCGGGGATGGTTGTGAAGGTGACGGAACAGGGATCATTGTGAGAGGAGGCGATGAAGACGGTGGTGGTGACGGTAATGGGGATAATGGAGAAGGCAATGATGAAGATGTGGCCAATGGAGACAGTGAAAATGGCGGTGGAGAAGGTGGTGGCGAGGCAGAAGAGGTGGCAGGTCGTGGTGCCCATCTCCGATGTGTCGGTACAACACGTCGAGCGGCGTTGGGAGTAGAAGCGGTGGTGGAAATGGAGGGTGAAAGAGAAGAGTTTGTACTGGCCTGAGTAGAGGCTTAGGTAGGTGAAGGAAATGGGATAGGAGAGGGGATAGATAATGGAGCGGGTGCTTCATCAACTGAAGAATCACAGGGATGACCCTGGTCTTGAGACAGAGATGGCTGCCTGGGCGGTGCTTGCTGCTGCTGCTGCTGCTGCTGCTGTTTGCGAAGATCTACAATAACTTGGCGCATGACAGCCCAATCAATCATCTTCTTATCTTCCAAGCTGTAAACAAGTTCCTGAAACTCGGGGCAGTCCTCAATCGAATGCCCCTGTTGATGATGGAATTCACAGAAATGGAGCAAATTCCCGACCGCGGGTCGGCAAGGCATAACCGGAGGGAGTTGCAACGCATGGGTGGCCATCAAAGCCCTGAAAACGTCTGTAAAGGATTCTGGCAACGGAGGGTGAAGAGCCCGCTTCGGGCAAGGTAGGTGCCGAGGGGTATGAAATGGTAGTGGGGATGGTAGCGGAGGTTGCATAGGTAAGGGGGATTGCGTAGGTGAAGGCGGAGGGCTAGAATGATGTGGAGGTGTGGAGGGAGTTGGAATATAATGGACGGCATCCACCCGCTCAGGGTGTGACGTTTCCTTGACCGGAAGTGGAGAGGTGGAGGGAAATAAAACAGCGGAGGGCTGACTTATGAAGGAAGATGTAGTGGGGTGACATGGGAAGGCATATGGATAAGTGGGAGCGGATGGCCGACTCATTGAGGGATATGAGGTGGAGGGCTGACTTGTGGGGGATGGTGAAGAGAAGGGGTATGGGGAAGGTGAAGGTGAATGAGACTCGTGGTCAATGGAAACTAGGAGTTGTTGGCTAATGAAGCGGGCTCGGCTATAGAGTTGTTGCCAGGAGGTAATATCATTCAGGGCTAAGATGCATCTAAGCTTGGGTGTTGCATTAGAAATAACCATTTTGATCTACTCGCCCTCCAGAATGCGCCCCGGGACTTACGTGGCTAGGCGACGCCAGCGGTCGACGAACGTGGAGAATTCCTCGTCGGGCTTCATATTCTCTTGGGCCAGATCCACCATGGAGTACTTAGGCCCAACCTGGTCTCAGTACTGCTGAACGAAATTTTCTTGTATAACTTGAAAACTCATCATCTGCTCTTGCGGTAACGTGAAGAACCAATCCTTGGCCGAGCCCTCTAAAGATAGGCCAAACAAATAGGCCATCAAGTGTAGATCGTGCCGGAACTGGGCCGATTCATATAAGAAATCCTTCAAATGGACGTAGGGGTCACCAATCCCACCATAGCTATGATATGCGGGAAGCTGTGAACGTGGTGGGAGTTGAAGACCCTGGAATGCAAATGGGATATCCAAAGAAGTTTGGGGATTGATTCGGCGTTGTAATTCATCAAGCTGGTGTTGGGCCTGAACGAACATCTCCTCGGTGGGAAGAGTCCGAGAAGGATATGGGCCAGCCTGAGCAAGGGAGGATGAATTTAAACCAGGATAATGTTGATGGGCCGAATAGAGGTACCCAGCCTGAGAAGAAGGCAAGCCCATTCCAGGGATGGAAGTATGTATGGGCCTGGAAGGACCAGGTATGTGGGAATGAGAATTGATTGGGCTAGCAGTAGCACGGGCGGCACAAGAAGGCCCGTTAAACGGATAGGGTCCAGTGGAGGAATAAGGAGATGGGCCCGCATGGTAAGAGGAAGCCACGCGGGGATAAGAAGGTAGAGAAGAATAGGAATGGGATACAGGGGAAAAATGCTCCATGGAGAGGGTGGAGGCTTTTTACAGTCAAGAATTTCAAAGGAATACAAGGATAGAAACGAGCCTAGGACAAATGCAACTAAATGGAACCACACAAAGATGAACTAGACCAAATGAGCCTAATCTGACAAAATGAGGTGAATGATGATACTACAACACACAATGGAGGGGAGAGATGAGGGAAGAATCAACCCATTCAACAACCAGGTTATAAATGATGCACAAAGATTTTATAAGTTCCTCTTTAGGACCTTAGTGGATTAATTAAAATCTGAATTCACTCAACCACAAGGTACCTAACCAGGGTAAGAATGGAAAAACTGAGTGACTCTAAGGGACTCTCTCTCTCGCAGATGCAGAACCCTAGACTGAGGGATGGTGTGGTACAACCTCCCCGGCGTCCGTGTGGGAATCCACGGCTCACGGGGACTTACGGAGGTCCTTGGCAAGGTCCCCTAGTCGGCTCCAAGGAGTATGGAGACGAGAGGAAACCCTACCTCGGTAGGAATGCAACTAGATGTGAATGAAATGCATGAATCCTATGTGCACCGGAGTGCATGCAAGATCTAGCCTAGAAACTAGCAAACAATGGGCAAACGAGTCATGATAAATAATAATAATAATCATGCAAAATCAACTAGCAAACAGGGGAGATCAACAATACCACCAAGGGATCATGAAGATGATATAGCATGATACTCAACAATGGAGGCTCGAATGAACTAAAGCACACATGGATGGTCTCTGGGAGGCCGTACAGGGAGTAGAACGGCTCTTTCTGAACCATTCAACAGTAGGGAATGTGTCAACTAACTAAATCACAAAACGTTGAAGAATTGCCTAAACCACGAGATGCTGAAGAAATGACAAGATGCTGTAAGCTGACTGACAGAGCACTGAAATGGGGGATGAGTGTAAAGCAAGTGTACCTGGATGAACAGTCTCAAGCAGACCGTATGACCTCCGGAACGGACCTGTATCAACCGCAGAACGTCAACAAACCCAACCAGCGCTAGAGTGAAAGCATACTTGTACCTGGAAGATGCATGGTTGAAATCAAACCGTTCGAGATAAGAACGGGCGGTGGTAGACCGCAGGACGCAGCAAGCTCGCAAAGGGATTAACAATATCGCAGAGAAGCACAGCTGATCCGTGACCGTACGGTACCACCGACGGCTTTGCATGAACCGCACAACCCCCAGGAGTACCAGAATGCAACCTGAGAAGACTCAAAGAGGAAGAACTTCCAAAAAACTAGAGAGAGGGTCAGCAAACCATTAACACGATGAGCACTAGGTGTCCCACCGTGATCGCCAAAAAATGGGCGTGTTGACATGTTTTTTTTTACCTTCCTTATCGGCTTAAAAGATCTCTTCCATCCCTTCTACTAAATCAATATGGGAAATATATGAAAGGTAGAAGGATATAGAAGCATGTAAACATGTGTGATCGCCACCAAGGTGCCTAATGTGATAAACACACCGTACCTTGGAAAGAGAGGGAGACACTCACCTTTTGACCAGCACTGTAGGGATGCGTGGCCCGTTAAGAACCGCCTTAAGGATGGCGTGGCCGCTCGACAGATCGCTCGTCTGTGCTGGGCTAGAACGCAGGATGAAGAACAAGGGAGGATGAACAGTTCAGGATCGGCCGCGGGAAGGAGATGAACGGTGCAATATCGACTGCGCTTCCCTTAGAACGGACATTCTGGAACCGCCCAATGTCACCACGCCCTAAGATGCAAAGGTCCAACCTCCACCCTTTCTTGTCGGCCAGAAAGGATGGGCCTCGTGCTAGTGTGTTGCTGACCTGTAAAACCACGTGTAGAACTCAAAAAGGAACCCAAATTAGAACTGGAGGGTGTAGCAAATGCTAGAATGGAAAGAAATGAATATGACTAAATGAAATGGGGGATACCTGGGAACTTTTAAACCCCTAGGGGCACCAAAAATGTGGGAGGATGTGTGTAATGTGATGAGATAATGAAGAAAAATAGATGAAAGAAAGGAGAATGATGCATGCAACGAGAAAATCGACGGTGGGATAAGTGAACTAATGAATCAAACAAACGGTGTACTCCCTGAATCGGAGGCTATTGCGGACGTAGAAGGCCTCCCTCCCTATCTTGGGTCGCTCAACAATCCGGTAGAGCTTCGTCGTCGACCCGAAAAATCTCCGCCCTTTTCAAAGGTAGCCTTTAGGGTGTATTTATAGAGCCTAAGAAGCCAGCCCCGAAATTAGGGTTTCTATCCATTTTTAGGTCGAGATTATCAAAAATAATTTGTAGATAATCGAATTATCTCTTAACCAGAAGAAACGGCACCAAATTTGGTTCAGTATCCACGGAGAAAATGACGAGAGAAGCTAGGGATAAAACCACATATAGAGAGAGAAAACCCTTGAAATTCTCAAGAATCGAGACAATGAATGGTCCCACGATAGACCACCCAACGGGATGAGCGGCCATATCCTAGGCCGTGAAATCTTGTGGGTGGAATTTCAATAAACATAAAATATTATCCAACTATCCATCGAGATGACCGAAAACCTCGCCGTTGGACTCTCATAGATAAACGGCTATGGGTAGACCGTACATCCACAAGAGAGGCCAAGAGAAAACCGCCCATTCCTTATCGGTGATAAATCAAAATAGATTAGATAATTAGATAATTATCTAAAAATCAGCGACCTTGGGATTCTGGGAGACATACGGCTTAGGAGGTACCGCACAATGGTCTTATGCGGCTAAATCCCGACTGTACAAATGCTTGTCAGTGATAATTCAGAAAATTAACCAATATACCCTCTAAAATATTTGGACGGCCCAATATCAACCGTACATATGGTTGTACGGCTGGAGGTGGACCGCACATGTATATGGGCGCTTGAAATTCATAGAAAAGCTCAATCAACCAAAACCAAGGTCCACTAAGCCCTCAATCAACTCGGACCTAGTCAGGGAGGGAGGCCACCCATAAAATTGGCCCAGAACGTGCCAAAAAATAGCCCAGCGGGTAATGGACAGCTCGAGGCATCAATAAATGGGAGTAGGAGAAATGACTCAACTTATCGGCAAAAAACAAGTGTCAACAATGGTTGTCCAAGTATGGACAGTAGTTGTGGTTATTTTGTGAATGTCATATTTTATGAACTTGTGTTTATTTTGTGGGATGATCACTTGTGCTTAAAGAACATGCCTTGTTGATGGATGTTATGTTTGTTGGATGATTCATTATAGATGCTCAATGGCATAATAATTCATGGTTAGAATGCATCATATCTTGACTGTGTTATCAAATGGTATACAGGATGCCTACTGTGGTCAAAGAATGTAAGCTGCATTTTGACTGCATTTTGAGAATGAGTGTGCTTGGAATCATTGGTTTGTTAAGCATGGTTTCATGTCTAGAATGCTAGATGTGAGTCAAATTCTTTGAAACACTCTTTATCTGTCAACACTATTTTGTCTAATTGCACATAGTATTTGTCGTCATCAAAAAGGGGGAGATTGTTGAACCACGTGCACTACCATGTATTAAGGAATTTTGATGATGAACTAAATACCATGTGATTGTGCTCCATGTAAACAAATGCATATGTGATTTGTGGATGAGGAATGATATGCTTTAATTTCATCATGGTTGAATGAAGCTCATTCCCATATCCTTGCAATTGTTCAATGGGATGCTTTTTAATTCATGAATTATGTGCTGAATTAGATTGACATTGTCTTGGATTTTACACAGGGAGAGATGAAGACAAGGAGTGATTCAAACCAATTCATGGAATCACCCAACTGGGCTTTTGGTTCATTTAGATTATAGTTGAATCATTTAATTCACTTAACGGTTGTGCAGGTTCTCGAGTGTGAAATTGAGTGAATTATGAAGGATAGATTTCAATTTCTGAAACTTGAATGATGTGGAAGACTAACTTCCAGTATGTAATGTGACAAGTGTATAGAAAGGGAATGAACATATAGACCACATTGGATATCTTCCACGTGGATTTTCACATGCATGTGGACCAACAAAATGGTAAGTTATTTTGTTTGGATGATTGAAAGAGAATGGTTGTGTTGTTTGGATGAACATACCCCAAGGTAACTCTCTATCTATATCTACTTGGTTTATCGGTGATAATATGGGTAGAGTCACTTAATTCTTCCCATCATGTAGTTATCTTTGATGTCTCATGTTTTTAGAATTACCCCATTGTGTGTTCTCTTATATCTTGTTTATGTCAGGAAAGTGTCGACCCCATGGGTCGACACTTTGTCCAGGGGTCAGGTGTTTTCAGCCGGCCCTCTTATGTCTTTGAACGTAGGGATAAAAAGTGGACCCAAAAGGTCGACCTTTTTATCACTAGGTTCTATCTGGGTTCATTTTTCAGAACCCTGGACATAAGTGTCGACCCACAAGGTCGACACTTATTTCGGGTCTTTCTGCCGTGGCTTGTTTCAATGCCACATGTAGAAAGTGTCGACCCCATGGGTCGACACTTTCTTCGCTGGGTTCTGTTTGGGCCTTTGTTCTGTCTTGCTCGATCGCGAGTGTCGACCTTAGGGGTCGACACTTTCCGATGATCGGAAAATTCATCGGTTCACGCGGCGACCGGTGCCCTAGCCCATTCCACTCTTTTGGTGCTCGATCGTGATTGGCCCTTGGGGGATAATGTCCTCCATTGTTGTGTCCCTATGGTCATTTGAGTCATCCTGTGGTCACTTGGGTCATTCGACATCATCCTATGGTCATATGAGTTCTGTGGTATTATTGGTTTTGATAATGGCTAAACACTATTAGTCATTGATATTTTCCACTCTCATGTGACTGACACACGTGATATTTTGTTCATGACAGATACGCCATTAAATGGACAAGGAATTCAGTGGAAATGGCAAAGGTGAAAGCTCAATGGTTGCGCCCTCACACGCGGATCGACCTGCGCGGTCAGGTCGCGGGGATCAAGGGGGCAGCGCCCCTTGCGGGGTTTCCGGGGGCGGAGCCCCCGGAACAAAATTCTGATTATAGGAGCGATATAATCAACAGAAATCTTCAAGACTATCAAGGGTGATGCCACAGACATGAACGGATTGCTAAAGGAGTCAAGCGATGGAGCTAAAGCAGTTAACGGACTGACCCGGGAAAGCTCGGGGTCTGCCCAGCTGGCGGTCGACCGCCAACACAGGGGCGGTCGACTGCCCCAGCCAGCAGCTCCTAGTCTGCACGAGTTTCAGTAGCGATCGACCGCCAGCCAGTAGCAGTTGATCGGAATTCCTAGGGATCATCCGTTTGTAAGTTTTTCAGTAGCGGTCGACCGCCACCTACCTCCGATCGACCGCCAGCCCCGATGCTACCATGTTTGACTTCGATTTCCACCTCGAGGCCAGCCCCTTTCCTTGTATTTGTTTAACCCCAAAGTCACCCAATCTTCCATAGATTGTGGATCTAGTCTGGGGGATGTCTAAGGACCATTCAAGGTTATAAAACACATGCAAGAGGGTTAGAAACCCTAGTTGATCATTTGTGAATCCAAGGGAGATCAAAGGAGGCTACAAGGGTGAGAAGAGTTCGAGTACTGTAGCTGTGAACAGTACTCCGGGAAGAAGTTCTTCATCCATTCAAGGGATTCAAGCCTAGATCTGAAGTCATCTCAACCTCCAAGGAAGCAAGAAGCAATCAAGGCTCTCAAGGGTGATCTAAACTACATCAAACTCTTCATCAACTCAAGGAGATCAAAAGGAAGATCAAAGCTACATACATAGTCTTCTTCATCAACTCAAGGAAGATCATCTCTCAAGGAAGAAGACACCATTGAAGTATCCAACTCAAGCTCCAGCAATCTCAGACAAGATTTTTCTTCTTGAGCATATTCTATATCTTGTTTGATGATTGAGTGTTTTCATATTTGTTCTTTTTCATTTCATACAAACGATTGAAACTGAAGATCGTCCCTACCGGTGGTTAGTAGGAAGGCAATCGAAAGTTGTCTGATCTGCGGTGTTGACGTCCCTACCTGTGGTTAGTAGGAAGGCAATCGGAGGTCTTTTCGATTTGCGGTTCAGTGCGTGGCACTAGTGGAGCCTCACCGGATTTGGTGAGGGGTGGACGTAGGACTGGGGATTCAGTCCGAACCACCTTAAAATCCTTTGTGTTGTGGTTTGATTGTGTGATTGATTTATTTTAGATGCATGCTTAGGTTCAATATCCATATTGTGAAATCATATTTCTAAGCAAATCGTTTTATACGTCGTTAAGCTAGTTGTATTCCGCTGTAATTATTTTTAACTAGCTTTATAGAGGGTTGCATTGCAAAAAGAGGGGCAGATCTATTCACCCCTCCCCTCTAGATCCGCTGTCCACTACACAACATCCACGTGTCCCCTCCATCCCTGGTGGTATAAATCAAATGTGATAGGGTTTATTGAAGAGAGAGAGAGAGAGCATCTAATGCATATACGATTTGGGGTTTTTGTAGGGTGTGATGCCGTAAGGGAAAGAAGCTCCCTCCCATGACGTTCTGAGTTCAATTGAAGCTGAAGCACCATGGGGATATCATCTCTCCATCATCTATGGTCTCGATCATGAGTCAAGAGATGAGAAAAGGGCATGAACCATCTGCATCCATTCTTCTGATCTAAAGCAGAGGAGCTTCGTGAAGACATCTCCTTCAACTCTTTCAGCGCCATGAAGTCACCAAAGAACCAAATCCCATCTTTGACATTCAGGAGTTTCCTCAACTCTATATTCATCACGGTTTAGAGTTATTCATGCTTGTTTATGTCTAGTGAGCTTACAAATGTATATCTATGTTCATCTTTTAAACTGAAGAATATTGTGTGTGTGTTTGGAGCAGGGTCTCCGAGTGTGGAATCATTGTTGGGGTGCGTCCCCGTCTTGGTGTGTGTGTGTGGTGCTGAGCACTGTGTTGAGGGTTCGCCCTCGTGTGTGTGCTGCACTGCAGCGTGTTGAGTGTCGAGCTCGTGTGTGTGTGGTTTGCTGCCATCGTGTAGTGTGTGGTGTACTGGGGTTCATCCCCGTGTGCTACCTCGAGTAGCCTTCTAGTGAAGCCTCACTGAGGTGGTGAGGGGTGGACGTAGGGTACCCATCGTGGTCCCGAACCACCTAAAAAATCCGTGTGGATGTGTGATTGGTTGTGTGTTTATTCCTTATCTTCTACCACCATTCACAGGATGGATTATGAAATGTGTTTCACATCGATGCTAAAATTGTCAATGTATACGGCTAGTTCAAATTGCTAACTCTCCGTATGTGATCGTATCACCTGCATGTTTGGTGAGGCTTAATTGAGAAGTCGTCAAGTCATTTTAATTGGTTATAATTTTTAGAGAGGGATCTAATCACCCCCCTCTAGATCCGTGCCACTACACTGTGGGACCCAACATGAATCATAAGTTTTAATAACTCTTAACCACCCATGTCATAAAATATCTAGACTCATTCATCTGAATTCTGAAAATATGAGATCAAGGCATCTTTGGTAGAGATACATGGAGTTAGTATTGTGTTTAAACACTAATTTGAAAAAGGTTGTCTAAGAAGAAAAATAGTTATCAGAGCAAAGACCTTGGTCACTGAGAAACTAGGTCCTCTATCAAAGAAATAGAGTACATGAAGTGCCAAAGTTATCTCTGGTGGAAAAATGATTGAAAATCTGATAGAGCAATGGCATGATTGTGTTGAGTAACTGGGGATTCTGGCCTCTAGTCAAGGTGTCTCCTCATGTAAAAAGACACTTCATTTGCTAACTCTGTTCTCATATCTGAGAGGCAATGTCAGTTATCACACTGAGTAACTGGGTCACTTCACCTAAGACGTGTTGTGCCTCATGTAAAAATGTGTTGATCAACTAAAATTGCTCAAGAAAAAATATGTGCTGATCAAAAGTAAATATCTTACAAATTCAGTCAACTTCACATTATAGTAAGGGTGTTTAATCTCAATACTGCACTTTGTAACTCTCAAATGTGTCATTGAGATTATTTGAGTAAGTTGGAAGATGATTGGTCGGGAGAATTACTTGATTAGTTGGTTAATCTTTATTAAAACTTAGTTTCAGATATGAGTAATGAATTTAATTGACAGATTCAGTATACATCATGCTTAAACCAGGTGGGTATTGTAGGTTAATTCATAACCCCTTATGATAGGAGAGTCTATCCTTACATGGACTTATAACTGTGCTACCTGCTATTTGGTAATTTCTTCTGATCAGTTTCACCTCTGACAACTTGATAATCCACCTGTTGGTCACTTCTTGCTCTGTGAATGTCATATCTTGCTCAATCTCTACTGAATGATTCTTGAAAATCCTGTGCTATGTTTGCACTCATATCACTCTATCTCTGGCTATCTTTACTAAGTTTACATCATCAGTTCCACTCACTACACTGTTTGTCCTTGACGAATCACTCTTGTAACTGGTTCTAGTTCGTGGGCCTTCCACCTGCATTTTTCTGACCATACAAATGTGAGGTGCCACTCCGAATATTACTTTGATCACTTGCAACCTTCTGAACTTCAAAATTCTTATAGTGGTGGATTCCAGATTGATTCATTGAATAACCAGAGTTCATCCCTGTAGGCACACCCTGTGTTTTGATATCACAAGCAATAAAAGGTTTCAAGCAATTCTTTCTACATTTCTTGCTTTTTCATAGGGGAGATCTTGTGCCTGATTGTTTCCTTGTTCTTGTGATTATTGATTCAACTCATGCTCTTTTTGATGACGTCAAAGGGGGATAGTACTTTAACATGCAAGTGTGACTGTCTATTATGTGCAAGTGTGACTCATAGTGTTGCCATCATCAAAAAGGGGGAGAATGCTGTGCCCCTGTGTTATGATGATAGCAATTGTGTTTTGATGATAGCAACATTATAAGTCACCACATGAGAATGCATGATTGAACTATCATCTCTTGAGTTTGCTTGATGGAGTGATTGAATGATTGCATGTGGCATCTTGATGATATTAATTTCTATGCACACATGCATTGGCTAAGTCAGTGCACTTTAGTGGTTAAGTCATTGTCTAAAGCTATGGTTCGTGCATATATGTCAGTCCTGCTGCACAATAAACTCTGTGCATGTTATTGTTCATGTGCATCTTGGTCTGTGCGTCTTAGTTCATGCACGATGCCTTGGTCTTGGTCGGTGCAATGCTTAGCTCACATATTTAAGTCTGTGCACTCCATTCATGTAAGGTCGGTGCAGTCCTTGTGTTGGGCTAGCATCATGATTAGGTTGGTTCAGGACTGAGCTGTGGTTTTTATAGTCGGTGCATTCTTAGCATGTGCAAGCTTGAACTCGGTGCAAGGCGCATTTCGTGCATTCGAGTCGGTGCAACTCTCGCACCGTGTGCATAAAGGCAGTGCACATTAATTTTGCATGTCGGTGCATGAGGTGTGTATGTCTTGAGTCAGTGCAAGCTAAGGCACGCTGCTCATCTAGTCTGTGCATGATGTACTACTGAGTCTTTTCACATCACTGGTGCACTATGTTAAAAGTCTGTGCATCATTGCTCATGGCATTTTCAGTCTGTGCAGAGCCTGTACTCTGCAAGCATAGAGTCAATGCATTCCTTGCCTTGCACAAACACAGTTTGTGCATTTCTTAACTCTGCATTCAGGTTATGTCTGTGCATACTCTCTTGAATAACACCTACTGAGCTCGTGCACACTAGCTTGTACGTCTTATTAAGTCTGTGCATTTGACTGCTGTGTGAACAGATTTTCATATGGATGAGCTTCAAAGTCGAAGCATCCCTTCTCTGCACGAGCAAGTCAATGCAATGTCTTTGCCAGCACGACTACTCTAGCAAGTCGGTGCAATGCCTTCGCCAGCACGACCAGGTCGGTGCAATGTCTGCTCTCGAGAGAACAAGCTCAGTGCAACGTGTGGAGGAACTCGGTGCAAACTTTCCTCAGGATAGCAAACTAAGTCGGTGCATGCATTTATATGGAACTTAAGCACGCAAGTGATCAATTGAGGAAAACCATGGTTCGAGCATCTTATGTGCACCGGAGTACCTTACTTACGAGGATCAGAAGAATAGGAGAACGTGAGAAAAGTAGAACAAACAACTGGCACGTGATCCATGGCTGATCATTATTCGAAGAAGCTGCCACATGGATAGCTAAATGTTGAGATTCTGACTTGTGGCTAAAAGCATCTTGAAGCTTCATGGCGGGAACGAGCCTTCCACACGCCAAGTACATGAGCTCGTGGGTCCCAGACAAAATGAATATAAAAGACCTTCCTCCTGCGAACAAGATAGGTATTCCTGAAGTATTCCAAAAAGTAGAACAAGATGAGTAGAACAGGAATCATCTGAGAGAAGCAGCAGAGCAGAGAGAAGAGGAAGAGAAGAGCAGACAGTGAGAAGAGAAGGAGAGATGGGCAGAGCGGCATAGAGTAGCAGAAGAGGATAAAGAAAGAGAGTGAAGAGAGAGAGAGAGAGAGCTCGTGGAGAAGAAGATAGAAGACTTCACTGAAGATCTGCTTCTACTGGACCGTGGATCAAGTCCAGGCCAGTTAGCTCCTGCGAGAGCCACGTTTGATTTGCAGAGTCTTGCAGCTTTCCGGCCCTGTTACTTTCATCTTTGTTTTCTTTTATCTTTGTTTCAAGATGTCAGTCAGTAGAGCAAGCTATGTTGCTCAGCAGTAGCAGAGGATCGGTTCCTCTGGACGGCCAAGCTGTAATGCCCAGCAGACGGCAAAGCTATAATGCCCAGCGGTTAAGCTGTTAGTCAACGATCGGCTAAGCTGTAAGGCCCAGCGCAAGCTGTTAGTCAGGGGTTGTTGGCAAGCTGTGAGGCCTAGCAGTTTAAGCTGTGTATCAGTGGAAGCCACACTCTTGTTAGAGTGTGGGTTGGACGTAGGTCTGGAGCACCGAACCACCTTAAATATCGTGTGTCCACTGTGGTTTGATTGCCTTATTAGATTCGCTAGATGTATGCATAGGCCGATTTGAATCTTTTGTCTAGCGTGAGTCTTGGGTTGCATACTCTCTACTTGATTCTGGTTCCGAAAGATCCCATGTGTTTAGGTGCTATCAATCTCTGTCCAGAGCGATAGGTGATTGCACCTTCTAAGCCTGATTGAGCTCATCTCAATCCTTCAGACTCGTTAGATCCTAGTTCATTTTTATTCCGCATCTCTAATTGTTATAGGTTTTAATTGGGTGAAGTTTTTAAAGGGGATTCATTCAACCCCCCCTTCTGAATCTGAGCCTAGCGCCATATCAATTGGTATCAGAGCATACCATCTAGGACTCATTTGACCTATCAACATTTAATCGCTTGACATCTAATTTAACTGTATAATTACTTAAACTTGCCTGCTACTACCTACTGAGCGTTCGCTCACTCAGTTTTTCCCCTTTCAGGTAGCCCTGGTGATGAAACGCAAACGGATGGGGATGGGCAAGAGTAAAGACTGGAGTGAACCCTGGCAGGCGTGGACTGGATTAGTGTCATAGGAAGTGGTCTATGTGGTTGTGTAGTTACTTTAAAGAGTCATTGTATGTTGTCATCTCTGAATGGTCATTTCAAGTTGTAATCTTCTCTTTATCTTTTTTATGAGTCTTGATGTAAGAAGGTGTGAATGTGGAACATTGATACTCTCTTGTTTATAAATAAGTTGGTGTTTCTTTTAGGCTATTCCTTCTCTATTGCATTTATGTTCTTTTAATGTCGTTATTGCTCTGTTTATCATGAATGTATATAACTGCCGTGTTTCGATATTTCGTGTCGGGGCGTGACACAGACCTTGTCAGTGCGAGGTTCGGCTTTCTACATCCCGCATGTTGGCGGTTCCCGTCTATGCCGGTTTCGCTGGTAGTCCACAAGAGTAGTCACCTAATCAGTGGTTTTAGGGATAGTGTTCTATTCGTAGCTGCCTCGTGTCATGTTACACGTGTACGGTGAGTTACGTATGGACCGATGGTGTCACGATTACTTTCTGCTTCTTTAGCGACTTCTCACCTTTTTGTGACCTTTCCCTACTAGTAGTAGCTTTCCTGCACACACGTGTGCGGACCCACTTGGGAGTGGTGGAGAGCTTTTCCTGGTGTGACAGTTTTTAGGCTGGTTACCGTAGGGCCCCTCGTCTTTGCAGCCTGAGTCTAGGCTGGGGGGAGATGTGATTGGGGGCGTCTAACACATGCTGACGAGTGCGACCCCAGCTAGTCCTTGTTCTCTGGTTACATACTTAGTGTGTCCCTGTTTCTGCCAGGGGAGAGTAGGGAGACACCAGTGGCACAGACTAAGATGTCAGTGGACGCATGAGGCTTGGCTTCATGTGAGTAGTGCTCCTGTCACCTTAGAGGTTTTGACTCAGGTTTACTATTCATGAGTTTCAGTGTTTTAACGGCTCGGTGTCTTGGTTAGTCATGATCGAGGTGTGGTTCATCGCTATCTTCGTGAGTCCTGTCCGGTTGTGTAGCCGTGTGTCTTGGTTGACCGTCAAGGGTCTACCTTGTAGCCTAGATCCTAGCGTGTGTGTCCTAGGGGTGGTGTTTCGAGACAGGTCATCGTGGTCTAGCTTTCTGTGACCCTGGTTCGAGAATCCGCTTCGGTGTGAGTTGTGTCTGATATTCGAGGTGTCCCGACGGTGCGCAGATTTTTGGCAGTTAGTGGTTTAGAGGGTTTCCTTGTATGCTGTGCGGTTCTTACTGCTTTACTGATTTACCTGCTTTACTATCTTTATATTTTCTTATCTGCTGCTCTGTTTATCTTGTTTTGTTGTGGTGGGGATCCGCGGGACCCCTACTGAGCCAATGAGATGAGGCTCATCGATTTTCCTTTCAGTTCAGCAGGCCTCCTAGTCGTTCGGAGGCCTTGAGCAGCATTCGAGTTCTTAGCGTCGCCAGCTTGTGTTAGACAGGGTATGCCCCAGAGGCTGTGTACCTTTCTTTTGTTGCACTTTAGGATTTGTGTATATCTGGACTAGAAATTGTATAAAATGTGTAAATATATTTATAAATGAAAATTTTAATTTTAGCACTTTAATTCTTGCATTTATTTTAGATTTCTGTACACTGCCATGAAACCTTTTAACCCTTCCGAGCTTCCTAGCCTGTGGGTGGCGGCGTAGGATCCGAGCGATATCGGGTTTGACCCGGTATCCGGATCTTGGGTCATTATAGTTGGTATCAGAGTAGAGGTTACGACATAGTACAGAAATGTAGAGTAATTGTAGTTTTTAACAGTCCAGAGAGTCCAGTACAGTCAACAGCTAGCTTAGGTTGATCTGCTTTTTTACCGTGTTGTTTCCTTGTGTGTTTAAGGATCCACGATGACATAGAGGCGGGGGGTCCCAAGCAGAGCTGGCCGCGGGGACTCAGGAGGTGCAGGGTGGAGCACCACCCCCTCTAGAAGATGCGGTTCTGGGTGTGCCGAGAGTAGCAGAGTTTTTCGACTTGTCCACCTAGTTCTTGGTATTGGCTCAGGGAGCGTTTTCGGTTGCCCTATATTGGGCGAGGTTTATGGAGTTGAGCCGATACTCGCCGTCGGCCATGGCAGGTCCAAGGTTCTTCACTCAGTAGTTCATCGTCGATCTAATGCCAGAGATTCTTCGGACCCTCATGGCATCTGGGGTTGTCGACATGGAGGTAGCGTTTCGTACGGCGACAATTTTGGAGGTAGACCTGTTGCATGCCCAGGAGTAGGGTTGGGCATTGTAGTTTCAACAGGGTCTCCCTCAGATGGTTCAGGAGGAGGCAGTTGCATCCTCTTCCCTTGTTCATGGTCCTCGCCAACTGGACAGGAGGAGGTGTAGGCAGGTGGCTAGGCAAGGTGTTGGGCGACGCCTGGAGCTTAGGCGTCGACGGCTGGCACAGTAGGAGGTGCAGGTGCAAGCTTGGGAGGGGTCCATGGAGCAACCAGTTGTGCAGTGACCGCGGCATGGCCTGGCAGAGCAGTCAAGGCAGTGTCCGAGGTGCAGCGGATTTCACGCAGGCCATCTTTGCCAGGTGGCTGTGGCGGAGCAGAGGTGCTTCCGGTGCGACTGAATGGGGCACCTGGTTCGTGATTGCCCTGACCAGAGGCGTTGATCTAGGTGTAGCCGGGGTGGGCATGTGCTCCGCGAGTGCCCCCAACTGCCACCCTAGTGATGATCATTCGTTGGTGGCCTCTGTGAGGCTTAGGGATGCTGGTGATCGTGTTTTGACCCTGGCTGCGACAATCGTGTATAGAAGGTACGACCGCATTTTCATCCAATTTTTTTGGTATGTTTTGGAGTTATTTGTTGTTTCCTCTTGGGTTTTGTGTCTTGAGAAGCATGCGTCTGGGCTTTGTCCCCAACTCTGGAGGTCGTTTCTAATGCTGGGAGGTACCGCAGGTGCAGCCAGGTGGGGCTTTTGGCACGTGGTGGCCTAGGAGGGCTGTCCCAGCAACTCTAGTGGCTTTTTGGAATGGTGAGGTTGGACTTTCGAGGCTGCGGGATGTGCGGCAGGGTGATCGAGGAGGTGTCCTACCTTGTGGCAGGTATAATTTTGAACTGCATGTGTCGTGTTTTCGGTGTAATCTCTTGAATTTCGTTACTTTCCTGTTTATTTCAAATTATGTTCATGAGTCCATGTGTAGGTGTCAAGAGTCCGAGGTGGTGTCCCGTGTAGCGGAAGTAGAGTCGCTCACTTGTTTCTCTGTCGATATGGCATGTGGCACCTTGGTAAGTGGAGTTAATTTACCGGCCGAGTTACAGGTGTGGTGCCTGTGTAGCAATTGTAGAGTTATGTAGGATTCGGGTGCTCGTACCCCTGCTGGTATGACTCGTTGGCACCATGGTATAAGGAGTTGACCTACCAGTTGCATTTCATGTGTTGCACCGTACAGTGGGCGTCCTACTTTCTCCAATGTAAGTTGGGCTTTGAACTTTGGTTCGACGCATGAATTGCCAGACAGTTCGTGGAAGTCTATGCTCCAGATTTAAGGTGCTAGAGTCTCTTGCACTGTTTCTGGGTTTGGTCTGGGGCACTAGAGGTTGTTTCGTGGCAGGCGCTAGAATCTTCCCTCTCGGCGAGGTGTCTCGTGCAGAGTTGCGCAACAGAAGCGTGGTGGGCCCATAACCCTTGGGCCCAAGATCGATGCCAAGTGTGATATGAGGATACCTTGGTGGTGAGTAGAGTTTTGAAGGTCGGACAGCTAACCCTAAGGGGGGAGGCTGGCCTTTGGTATGTAGTGGCGTTGGCCACGAGGTTGGCATCGTTTGGATGCCATTAGTTAGGTGTTGTGTTCAGCGGCATCGGTGGGGTTGAGAATTCGGTGCTCTCGAGTCGAGGCTATCGAGTGGAGACTTTGGTTGCCCTAGTTTCTCCCCTGGAATTGTCGTAGTTGGCTCATGGAGGTGCCCGACGTGTGGCCGATGCTGTGCGGAAGGCATAGGCCGATGAATTGGTTATCATACATAGGATGTGAGTGTGTGTAGCTCCGGAGTGAGGAGTTGTTTGATCACCTTCGATTCAATCGGTGTTTTCTAGGTCAATCCGAGATCGGTGATGAGTATGAGTATGATGAGAGTCGCTTCCGGTCCCAGTGGGAGTATTGTGAGTATCGAGGTGACTGATTGGACCCTAGCACCCAGTAATTCTGTGGTTTTATGTGCCAAGTGTGTGGTAGTAATGTAAGTTGGGGACCCGTTGGAAGTTTGTATGTGGTTGTTGGAGCAGGACCTGAACTGTGACCGTGGTCCGGTGTGCTTAAGGTTTGTTGTGGTGCGAGGCGTTGTCCTCTAGTTTAACTGGTTTTTGTAGGCGCGAGGCATCGGCGGATGTCACTCGGAGTTGAGTTGGCATTTTGATCGGCCCTGATGGGTGGAGAATTTTATTGTAGCTCCAGATGAGATTCCATGAGGCAGTCATGAAAAGTCCAAGGAGCTGATTGTGTTGTCTTGGCTCCTTGCAATGTGTGTTGTTTGGTGTTCCGGTCATCCGACGGACTTGATGCTCGAGTCCGGATAAGTGGTATGATGGTTGTGAGTCGAGAGCTTGGCATTACTGATACTCAGGAGAGTTTGGAACTCAGTGTTTCCCATGGTACTGCCCACTAGATAGTTGTATTAAGGTCGGAGGCTTCCCCTAGCCCATGAGGAGCTGTTAGAGGGAATGGCGTGTGGAGCAATTGTGTGTTTAAGCTGAGCGCTATCGCATTCAGGTGAACGCTGGTTGCTATCGATCGACAGGCCAGGTGGAGCTGCGGTATCACTAAGTGTGGATAAATCGATCGTAATATGGAGCGGGTGTCTCCTTGGCAAAAGAATCTCCTGAAGTGTGATCGTGAGATCGAGGCCCTGCCCTTGAGAAGGGTTTGGAGGCGTTGTGTCAGGACTAGCGAGATGGTGGAATTCCATGTTCACGCAGGTGACCTTGTTGTCCTTCTTCCCTTATGAGAGCTGGGTTGGCTAGATAGCCAGAGCGGTTGGATCAGTACCTAGTCGATGTGTGGCCCAGGCGTGGGGCTAGGAGATGTGTAGGCCAGTGGATGTGATCGGACATCCAGAGTTTGGTTTGATGGTTCTGTGGATAATCGAGAGGGAAGAGTGACTCGGGGATTTCTTGGTCGGTGTAGGGCCAACTGTCGGTGAAGGGGTTTTTCACCTGATGTGTTGCTCCTCGAGTTGGTCCTTATTTAGCGGTTGGTGAGATCTCTGATGATTAATGTTGGGTATCCTTCGAGCATTGGTCGAGGTCGGCGAGAACGTGGCAATGGGATTGGCATCGATCGGTGAGCATTTGTTATGCTTGGCTTCCGAGGTGGGAGTCGCTGATTATGTAGAGCTGTTATGAGCGTTGAGATTGGTGATGTGGGATTAGGTGAGCTTTAGATCTTGAGATGACAGTTGCTGACCGTGCGGAGCTGTCGGTTATGCCGCGATCGGCAACGATGTCTGTCAGAGTTTGCTCGAGGTCAAGATGTGATTGTTCTCCCTGTGCGAGGTTTTCGACGTCTGATAATCGAGGAGACCGATGTCCTAAGTGGACAGCTGGGTGAGGTCTTCCCCAGCATTCGATGGTGTTGTAGATAGAATTGGGTGTTTCCTCCTTGAAGTGGAGCATGTTAGATATTGTTTGTGCTGCGAGGTTTTGAGAAGCTGAGGTGAGGCCAGACTCGTTGTCACGTCCCGAGCGCGGAAGGAACCCGGGAGTGCATGACGAGTTCATATCATTCATGTCAATCAGAGCACGAGGTAACTCGACACCAAAGATAGAGTGTGCTAAAGAGAAATAACCAAGTCCATTTTATTCATGAACTAATATTCCAAAGTACATCCTCCAATACTTTCCAACCATTAGACTCAATAAAAAGAAAATTACAATGATGACTCAAGAAAATAGAAAGACTCGACTGGATAACTCAAGTAGATATCCGGGACGGCTCTACGCTCATCACTCTTGACCATCCCTATCTGCCTGAGTCTCGTCATCGGTATTACTTGAAAAATTAAGGGAAAACACTAGATGTGCGAACGCTCAGTAGGAATTATATCTCAATTGTAAGCTTGTTTTAAGTAAATTACATGTTACATGAAATGCATTATGGCTATGCATGAATGAACGCAAGATAACATGTAACAAGGATTAATAGAATTAATAAAGTGGAACTAGCAATATTTCAAAGTATATCACACAAAGTTAACAAGGATATCAAGTCATGTCATGAGAATTGGCTATTTAAGTTCTAGCAAGTACCATGTCGAGTCAAGCACGTCAAGTAATATCATGTATTTTCATGTCACGAGAGAGAGAGAGAGTGGAATGCCATAGAATAATCTAAAAAGTCATGCACTTCGATGCAATGCCACACCGTGGTCAATATAGCACCCATCAGCACAAGTACTTTTAGGTGCTCCTCCCAGGACCAGACCGGGCCCCATTAACGCTAGGCATTGAGTCGTGTAAATATCTAGACATCCACTATAGTTTATAGCCAATAGAGTTCCAAAGGAATAAGCAATTGTAGGAACATTAAGGTAGATTCACGGAATAGAGAGTTCAATGATACAACCTTGTGTAAAGATGACATGGCGATAAATCTACACAAAATCGAGATATCCATGAATCTGGGATAATTGGCGTCCACTCAGGCTGCTGCCAATTACAGAAAACGAGTCCACTATAGTGGTCGGTAATTCTGTGAACAGTACAGGCATGAAGAAAAGTCGCGTCAGCTGTGATGGACGCTAAATCCCAATATGGCATCAACTGTATTGGACGCTAATTCCATACAGTGATAGGACTCTCACAGAACACTAGGAATAGTGCTCCATGATGGCTAGGGCGTCATGTTTCTTCAGAGTGACATGAGAAGACACGGTTCATGGGTTTTTAGGGTACAACCTGCACGGCTGCCTTAAGGGATTCCAAGACCAGCGAAGACTTACGGAGGCCTTAGAGAAAGAAATTCCAATCCGGCAGAAGGAATATCTGGCAGAGGGTCTTTCAATCTCCATGAATCAAGGTGTCAACGTGAAACTCGTGAAAACAGGGAATCCATCTCGGTCGTGAGACATCAATGCCAACAAACCCGCAATATGGGCCAAAACATGATAGACATTGTGAGATAAGGAATTCACTGTTAAGCGACGTCAATTCTTTATTAATAGAACTTTAAATAATTAATTTACAAATTCACGTCTCTGTGAAGAGGCACCAATTCTAGAAATTTCCATAATCAATTAATATTATTTATAATTGGCGTCCATGTATGGAGGCGCCTATTCTTTAAATAGTATCCATGTAAACGGACGTTAATTCACAATTTTCAGGTTATTTGAATTTTAATAAATTAGACAGGAATTAGCATCTCTGTATAGAGGCGCTATTCATATAAGACACGTCTGCTCAAGCAGATGCCAATTCCTTTCGATATACAAGTTAACAGGCATCGGGAGGTACATTCACAGATACAAGGCACTATTCATTTCTTTAGGAATTGCATGAATAGTAGCACTTTGACGTTTATCTAAAATTTCATGGATCAGAAGATACAGAAATTAAGAGAAAATTACAAGGATCCTAGAAACAGGCTCATGCAAATTTTTACTCATCAGGTTCCATACTTGTTTAATTTTGAACATGCGTTAATTATTTAATGAATTGCAAGAATTCGCATCAGGGGTAGTGGCCGCTCATTAATTGGCGTCTATCAGGCTGATGCTAATTTAAGAATTAGCGATCTTCTGGACGGGCGTCAATTAAATAGCATCCTCTATACTGGTCGCTATTTTCAAGTGAAACAGAAAGCTTTAAAACTACGTAGAAACTCATGGAACCAGGGATCATGGGCACATAATATGGATGCCTAACACGAATTATATGCATGCAACACCTTTAGATATCATCTTATGCTTAAGTTATTGAGATAACCTACCTTGTTACGGGTGAACGGGGAAGAGACGATGAAGACCAGAGGAAGAAGAGGATGCATAGGAAGAAGCACGTGCTTCTCCCACTCGTTCCAAGCAACAACCGCAGCACTAGATGCACCGAAAGAAGGGGAAGTAGAGGAAGAAGATGACCACGACCCGGGGGAGGGAGATGCGTCGACTCTTCCCGCAGCAAGTCACGAACAGCAGCAGCAGTAGCGTGCATCTATCGATCGCAGGGGTTCTATTTATAGGGTTCTAATAATCCTAATACGTTCATGGTGTCCTTGTAAGTTTAAAACTTCCCCGGATAAACCGAATCTTCCCATACTGGCAGCCGCTTTCCCTGTTTTGATCTTATAAACTCTAAAGCTCTAAGCATGGGCCAACCTAATCCCCTTCGAACAAGTGCTAATGTGTTAGCGTAAGAAGCACATTAAGTTTTCTGGAGGGTTGGGATTAACGGGTGTTGGTTTACGTAAGACTCATTAAGCTTAAAAGGAATGGGCTTGAGTTAGAGTTATTTATTTTTAACATGGGTTTTTTGTTAAGTAATGCGTTAGGCCCAGTTGTGGGATTTTTCCTAATTGGAGCCTTATGATGTCATTTTAAATATTTTATATATTTATTTTGGGGTGCTACACCCTCACCCACTTAGAAGAATTTGGTCCCCAAATTCAATTTCATATAAAGATGGAGGGTGCATATTACTTACAGTTTAGAATAAATCTGAAAATGTTTTATGCATTGATTCCTCTATTTCCCATGTGGCTTCTTGTTCCGAGGTTTTGTTCCATTGAATCTTCACCATGGTAATAGTCTTGTTCCTTAGCACACGAACCTCACGATCAAGGATCCTTAAGGGCTTTTTCTCATATGTGAGATCCTTTTGTATCACCAGGTTGTCATGTTCTATAATGTGGAACGGATCATGAACATACTTCTTGAGCATGGAGACATGGAATACATTGTAAACTTCAGATAATTGAGGTGGCAAGGCGATCTGATAGGCAACCTCGCCAACCCTTTCCAAGATTTCAAAGGGACCGATATACCTTGGTGTAAACTTACCCTTAACACCAAATCTTCTAATTCCTTTTTTTTATAAACCCAGTCATCTAATGGATCTAAGGGAGAGTGCACCCCCATTCCAAAGGAAGGGAATGTTCTCACTCCACCTTCTAACCACTAGATGCTTTTTTTTATATTGATATTTCCAAAAAGAATACATCTGCACAGAGAGGCCAAGCCTCGGATTACAATGAAGGTAAAAACCTATAAAATCTATACACACCTCCTGCGAATGTTAGGTATGCCATTAGCATCAGCTATGGCATAACCTTTACCTAGTAGAGGTATCTCTCTAATAGAAAAAAACTCTAAATTACACCCCATGTGAACTGCATGATTTGCCAAGTCATCCGCAAGCTGATTTGCTTTTCTGTATGAGTGAACAATGGAGCAATGAGAAGATGAGAAGGATTGTTGTAATGATTTTCACCAAGAAAGTAATGACCACGGAGGGTCTTTATTACTGTTCAACAAATCAACCAATGCCATTGAGTAGGTGTATATAATTGATATAGGAATTTTATGTAACTGTGCCAGTCGAAGACCGTCAAGTAGAGCCCGCCCTTCAGCAACCATGTCGGAACCGAGGCCATAGCAATAAGAAAAACCCAATATCAACTGCCCATGAGAATTTCTGAAACAACCACTACCCCCAGATGGGCCAGGGTTGCCTTTACTAGCACCATCAACATTTAAGGAAAATTCTGTAACAAGAGCAATCCAATGAACAGTAATGCAAACTGGGCGGTTGTGATTAATTACTATTCCATATCCCTGCATAATATTTGAATAATAAGAGCTAGCCCTTTGTTTAAACCTGAACTGACTGACTGTATGATTGATCTCGGCAAGGATCAAATCTGAGATTCTTTGAAAAGTTGTTCGCTGGCCTTCATACCTTGCACGACATCTATATTTTCATATTTCTCAAGCTATCATAATGGTTGCCATTAAAGATATGAATCCTTTAGGTTTGTAGATAACTGCTCCATTTGTGGCTGAACTTAGCCTACTGGTAATAGAGGTTTCATCCAAACATGTGTTGATTAGTAGTGGAGCAAAACTGTTCCATAAGAACTTAGCCAAATCACTATGTACAAATAAGTGGTCCTCATCTTCAGTGTCATGAGAAGCACAGCAACAAACACAACATGAGGCCAGGTTAACACCACTACTTTGAATTTGACTATCAACTGGAATAGAATGTCTCATAATTTTCCAACAAAATAAAGCAGCCCATGGGGGGAGTCTTTGATTACAAAGTTTGCTTACCATTAATCCAGAACTAGTTGCCACTTCCTGTTCTTTAATGAATTTGTAAGTGGATTGTATATTGAATTTACCTGAGGTTGTAGGGGACCAGATAGGTATGTCATTCCCAGTTTGCATTCCAAAGCTCTAGATTTCCTCCCGCAGCTGATGGTCCTCCAAATTCTGCCAGACGGGATGTAGATGATTTGCCAAGGCAGCTTGAACAGAACAGTCTTCAAATTGAGGAAGATTCTGACTTGAGAGATGATCAACTAAAGTCTTGTCCTTGAACCAATTATCTTTGAGAAAATTAGTATTGACACCATTTAGAACTATCATTCTAAATCCTGCCATTGGAATAGATCGGGCTTTCTCAAAATCATGCTTTTTTATACCAACTGGAAAAGGGATTTTGCAGTCAGATATATGCTGATCATGACAATATTTACTTCTCACAAATTGGGCCCAATGAGAATTGCTGTGAATAGAATTCCATAGCAGTTTAACATAAAAATAGATCTGAATATCAGATAGGTCTCGGATGCCCAGCCCTCGTTCTAAAAAAGGAGTACAAATTTTATCCCAAGATACCCAATGTTTCCTATGAGCTGTTTCAAACCCCTCCCAGAAAAAATTAGCACATATTTTCCCAATTTGCTTGAATATTGTGTAAGGAATAGAGGCAGCACTAGCAGTATACAGAGGAATAGCAGCTAAAACCGACCGAATCAGGACCAGTCTTCCTGCCTGAGATAATAATTTGCTTTGCCAGCCAGCTAGCGTAGCACTTACTCTGTCCAACAAGTATTTGAAGTAAGGAACTTTAACTCTACCTTTAAAAAGAGGGATGCCCAGATATTTGATGCAATCTCTTTTGTGATGATAACCAGTTAAGTGACATATGCGGTCAATAGAACAACGAGGCATCTGTTTAGCCACTACAAAATAGCTTATATGTGCATTGATCCGCTGACCAGATGACTGTTCATATTTTCCCAAAAAAAGGATTAGTTGTTTAACAGATGACATTTCACCATTCATAAAGATAATTGAGTCATCCGCATATAGAATGTGGGATATAGGCTGAACACCATGAGGAAGGTGATAATACTTGCACATACCAGATTGAAAAAGATGTCTGAGACCCCTGCTCAGGACTTCTTCTGCCAGTATAAATAAAGCTGGGGCTAAGGGGTCCCCCTGTCGAACCCCTCTAGTGGATTTGAAGAAGCCATGGGTTTGCCCATTAAAATCTATGGAGAACCATCAATTGATTATCATTTGGGCAATCAAAGAAACAAATATGTTGGAGAATCCAAATTTTTTTAGGACCATAAAGAGGAAATCCCACTCTATACGGTCATAGGCTTTTGCCATATCTAGCTTGAGGAGCATATTATGTCCTCTGACAGGTCTATCCATTTCCATTAGAAGTTCCTTTGCCAATAGAAAATTATCTGTAAGATGTCTTCCACTTATGAAGCCACTTTGCTCATCGGATATAATAAGAGGTAGAATTGGACGCAACCGATCACATATGACTTTGGACACAATCTTATATGTAAAATTACATAGACTGATTGGTCTAAAATCTGCATAGGATGTTGGATTTTTAACCTTCGGAATCAAGCAGAGGATGGTAGAAGTAACACCCTGGGGTAAACCCCATCCTTGAAAGAAGCTTTGGACAGCATTAGTGACATCCATTCCAATGATATCCCAGTAGTGTGTGAAGAAACCCCCAGTGAAGCCATCTGGCCCTGGAGAGCTATTACCAGATAGAGAGAAGACTGAGTTTTTGATTTCTTCTTCTGAAAGAATAGAGCATAAAATTCTATTCTGGTTTTCATTGATCATCTGAGGTATAACATTAAGCAGGCTCTCATCAATAATGTGATCTTTTGAAGTTATAAGAGTTTTGAAATATTCGGCTGCACCATCAGATAATAGATCTTGGTCTTCTACCCAGTGATCATTAAGTTTCAGTTTGTGTACATAATTCCTTTACCCTTTGACCTTTGTGTATTGGTGAAAATATTGGGTATTCCGATCTCCACAGGAGATCCATTGCACTTGAGATTTTTGATACCAAAAAATCTCTTCACGAGATAATATAAGACGCCATTCATCATTAGCTTTGTGGAGCTTCATACGATTTTCCATCGTAGGATTAGTATCACAACAAATTTGAGCCTACTCAACCTGAGCTTCTGCTTTGTTTTTAGCCCAGTGAATGTTGCCAAAGGTTTCTTTATTCCATTTACTTAAGGCAAACTTCAAGTGTTTGAGCTTCCTCTGGAGCATATGAAAAGGATGGATGTCCACCTGGGTGCATTTATTCCACTGATCTTTCACAAATTCCAGAAAACCTTCATGAGTATGCCACAAATGCTAGTAAAAAGATCTCCCCGGGGAAGAATGTTGGATTGGGTTCATTGACAGAAGCAGAGGGGCATGATCTGATGGACCTCTGATTAAATGCATGATAGACAAGTTATAAGATGATTGGGCCCATTGAGCATTATATAGAACCCTGTCCCGACGAGCTCTTATGTGAGATGACCCAGTTTGGTTATTCGTCCAGGTAAATTCAGAGCCTGAATAACCAGCATCGACAAGACCAGTTGCTGACATAAACCTTGAAAATCTAACATGGCAGCCATGGAAGCAAAGGAACCACCAATCTTTTCTTTTGGGGATGCAATATAATTAAAGTCTCCACCTATAATCTAGGGTATGTCCACACCTTGACTGAAATCCATTAAGGAATCAAACATTGTCCTGTAATTACTTTTAGAACATGAAGCATATATAGCTGTGAAATACATAACAGCCAAATCATTTTCCTTAAGAACAACAGTCAAATATTGTGAATGGAGGTCTATGATATCAAGATAGATATTAGTCTTATGAAGTAGCCAAATTTTGGAGGAATCACCATTATTGCCAATGACAGATTGCAAATTAACCCGCCGAGCCACATCCTGAGCACGATTGAAGTCTATACGGGGTTCTGAGATTGCAACCATACAAGTGTTATTAGCTTTTATATGCTGAGAGAGACGTTTAACGGTGGCTTTGTTGCCAATTCCTTTAACATTCCATATCAGGATTGAATTAAACATGATCAAGAGAGGAGTATGAGTGAGCAGCCAAAACCTTGGCTTTAGCCCTTGTCAATCGGGCATCACTAAACAGCACACCAGGCAGAATAGAAACCTCATCTGATTTCAATTTTTGGGGGTGTTTTATAGTGTTATCATGTGCTTGGAAAAGCATCCTGGAGTTCTTCGAAGCAGACAGGTTTGGAACAACATTCGAACTAGTGATTTTGAAGACTTTCAAATCTAAACTCTGGAGATTAGATATTGGAGCCGTGTTTCTATCCTGAGGTGCCTCCTTATTGCAAGGGATTGAAGGTAGCTCTTCTGATTCTGAGATCTCCTCTATCCTGGACAAACCTGTTGTGGTCATTCTTGTAGAATCATTTATACAAATTGCTGGTGAGAGCCCATGATTATCTAGTACCTCCGAGCTTCCAGAAGAAGATGCAATAAATTGATAGCACTTAGATGCTTCAGAAATTTCATTATCTCCAGGGACTTTTTTATCCTAAACATTATCCTCTTCAGAGTCTGTATCATCAGATAATTGGCTCAAAGCTGAGAATCTGTTAGCATCATTCCCTGTCAGCATAGAGTTGGAAGTTTGAGCCATCCTTGGCTTATATTCCTCATTCCATGTCAGCTTAGAATTGGAGGTTTGAGCCATCATTGGCTTATACTCCTGACGGATATAAGTTGGAGCTCCATAAGGAACATTATTACGCACAAGTGGCTTTCGGACAGTAATCTTACTTTGTTTCATCTTACAATCCTATTTCAGACGCCCAATCTTATGACAATGTGGACAAAAATGAGGCACTCAGTGATAACTGATCGGCTGCCAAAAACCACCGCCTGCAATACCAATCCATACACGATCTTTTCTCTGCTTGTCCAGATCCATCTCAACACAAACCAAAGCGTCTGAGGTTTCAATCATAGTGACTGTAGCATCGTGAATCCACAGCACATGGCCAACATTCCCTGCTAATGAACGAAGCATATCTTCGTGATAGAAATTAACAGGTAAGGAAGGAAATCCGATCCAAACTGGAACAACCGAGGGATCAGCATCAAAATCAAATTCATGCGTCCATCTAAAAAATCTGAACAAGAACCCCTTGATATATAAATTCTTTTGAAGAATTATTTTGAGGAAGTCAGCTTCACAGCCCAACCGGATCAAAATATGCCTAGGGTTCATCCGGTTGATGATGAAATCAGAGCTGAGTTTTAAACGCTACGACAAACATGCTTTAATTTCTGGGATTGAAGACGACCATATGAACATTTTGCTATGACTGCATTCTGGAGATGTAAGCAAGATGCCTGAATCTCTTCTTCTGAGAAAAATACTGCGGGCTCATCTTTGTCCATGAACGTAGGGGATTTCACCTGGAAGGAGGCCCGTGGCCGGATCTGGGACTCCATCAACATTTGAGCATAGGTTTTTCGAGGAGCCACTACCATTGCATCCGAGCAACTAGCTTCATTGCCCTTCAGAGGAGGCAGGACCTCCCCCACCACACCAGCCATGGCCGGCGAGGAGGGGAGCTCACCGAGAGAACAAAGAAAATGATGGCGGGAAGGAGGAAACCGGAGCTTCTCACACTAGAATTTTAGAGAGAGACATTCGTAAAATCTTCTAATTCCTCGTTCTGGAAAAACCTTATGAAATACATGGTCTCCGACTTGGAACTCGAGCTCTCTCCTTCTGGTGTCGGCATACGTCTTTTACCTCGACTGAGCCATCTGAAGTCTCTCTCTAATGATTTGTACCTTTTCGGTTGTGTCTCTTACTAGCTCCAGGCCGAGAAGTTGCTTTTCCCCAACTTCATCCCAGCATAGCCTCGAACGGTGCCATTTGGATGCTAGCTTGGTACCTATTGTTGTAGGCAAATTCTACCAGGGACATATGATTGTGCCAACTCCCACCAAAATCTATGACACAAGCCCTGAGCATGTCTTCTAATACTTGATTTGTCCTTTCCGTCTGACCATCCGCTTGGGGATGAAATGCAGTGCTGAAATTTAGTCTCGTCCCCATGGAATGTTGTAAACCCTTCCAGAAGTGTGATGTAAAACGTGGGTCTCGGTCAAACACTATTGAGACAGGTACTCCATGCAATCTGATGACCTCTTTCATATATAAAGTTGCTAGCACATCAACCGACCATTTACTCTTAATGGGCAGAAAATGTGTAGACTTAGTCAACCAATCAATAATCACCCATATCCCGTCATGTGCGCCCTTTGTTTTAGGCAAACCCATGACGAAATCTAACCCTATATTCTCCCACTTGCATTTAGGGATGTCTAAGGGATGTAATTTACCAGCTGGCTTTTGATGTTACGCCTTAACCCGTTGGCAAGTAAGGCAGTGAGAGATGAACTCCGCTACCTTTCTTTTCATATTGGGCCACCAAAAGTTCAATTTCAAGTCATGATACATTTTGGTAGCACCGGGGTGAATAGTGTACCTTGATCGGTAAGCTTCTTCTAGAATCTTGTTCTTCAATTCCAGGAAATCCGGTACCCAAGTCCTCTCATGAAATAATAGTCTTTCATCAGATGCTATCTTGAAATCAGGTTGCTCATTCATCTTGCTCTTAATTTCCATTGTTACTTGGTCATCTTCTTGTAACTCCTTGATTTCAGAAAACAAGTTAGGATGTAAACTCATATGAGATAGAGTAACACATCCTTTCTCCTTATCTATATTGAGATTTAATTTAGAAAATTGTTCTAACATCTTCCATTCTTGAATCATACAACTGGCCAATGATGCTCTCAGCTTCCGACTAAGGGCATCAGCTACGGGGTTACCCTTTCTCGGATGATATTGTATAGAGAAGTTGAAGTCCTTGAGATATTCTAGCCAGCGCCTTTGCCTCATGTTCAATTCTTTTTGAGAAAATAAGTATTTCAAACTTTTATGATCGGTGTACACAATGAATTTTTCTCCATAAACATAGTGTCTCCAGATCTTCAAAGCAAATACTACTGCGGCCAATTCTAGATCATGCACCGGGTAGTTTTCTTCATGCTTCTTAAGTTGCCGGGAAGAATATGCAATTACCTTCCTTGTTGCATCAACACGTAGCCTAGTTCGACGCCAGATGCATCGGTATATACTTCAAATTTCTCTCCCTCAACTAGAAAAGCTAACACCGGGGCAATAGTCAAGTGGTCTTTCAGAGTTTGGAAGCTTTCTTCACACTCTTCGGTCCATACATATGGATTCTCCTTCCTTGTTAACCTTGTAAGAGGAACAGGTATTTTGGAGAAGTCCTTGATAAATCGCCGGTAGTAACCAGCCAGACCGAGAAAACTATGGATTTCGGTATCATTGACAGGTCTTTCCCAGGTCTTCACCGCTTCGACTTTAGATGGATCAACAGAAATCCCTTTCTTTGAAATTACATGCCCCAAGAATGATACTTCCTCGAGCCAAAAATCACACTTGAAAATTTTGCATATAGTTGATTGTCCCTCAACACTTATAATGCAATCCTCAAGTGCCCTTCATGCTCTTCCTCAGACTTCGAGTATATCAAAATGTTATCAATGAATACCATAATAAATTGATCAAGGTGAGACCTGAAAATGCTGTTCATCAACTGCATAAAGGCTGTAGGGGCATTTGTTAGTCCAAAAGGTATAACAGTAAATTCGTAATGCCCATACCTGCTCCTAAATGTTATTTTGAAAATATCCTATTCTTTAATCCTTAATTGATGGTATCCTGACCTGAGATCAATCTTCAAAAATTATTGAGCACCTGAAATCTGATCAAGTAGTTCTTCGATCCTCGACAGCAGGTACTTGTTCTTGATAGTGAGTTGATTAAACTACCGATGATCTTTGCACAACCTCATGGATCCATCCTTCTTCTTGACAAATAGGACGGGCGCTCCCCACGGGGAAGTACTCGGCCTAATGAATCCCTTCTTCAATAGCTCCATTAATTATTCTTTTAGCTCCTTTAATTCGGCGGGGGACATTCTATAAGGTTCCTTTGAAATAGGGCCAGCACCAGGGACAAGATCAATTGTGAAAGACACTTCCCTCTCTGGGGGTAAGCTAGGCAAATCCTCCAAAAATACATTGGAAAAATCTCGAACCACGGAGATATCTTCTAGCTTCGATTCCTTAACCTCTGTTATAGTTACAAGGCCAAGAAAATCCATACAACCTTTCCTTATAAGCTTTCTAGCTCGAAGAGCCGAAATAAGGGGGGTGACTTGTTTCGACTCTGGGGGCTAGAGTAAACAAGTTTTGGGTGATCACTAAAAGTTACTAGACCCTTCCAGCAGTCTATGATAGCCCTATGCGTGGATAGCCAATCCGCGCCTAGAATGACATCATACCCTTCCATGTCCAGGCATACTAGATCGGCAGGTAGATCATGCCCTTCCACCAAGACTTCACTATCTGGGTAATGATATTTATTCCCGGATCAAGTTCCAAGAGGAGTGGATATAACTAGATCCGTTTCTAACAAAATAGGTTTCATAGATAATGAAGCAGCAAATCTTTGAGAAACAAACAAATGGGTTGTGCCGGTATCAAATAAGACACGTGCAGTCTTAGAACAAATCTTTAATGGACCTTCCACTATTCCACCTTCACTTTGCTCCGCCTCTTGTAATGCTTGGAGACGGCCTTGCTTCTTCACCGGGCGCTTGTCGTTGCTAGCTTGCTCATTCAAAAGGGGGTAGTCGGGAATCTAGTGATCACGGCTCCCGCAATGGAGACAAGCTCCTAATCTCCTTCAACATTCCTCGGCCTTGTGCCCTACCTTGTTGCAGTGCTTGCAGACCTCTTTAGATGGTGTGGTCGTAATAGAGATGGCTTATCATTCTTCTTAGACTTCTTCTCCTTGGAGGAATCGCTTCCATTATTGGACCTCTTCTTTATGGACGAGGCCTTGAAAGTTTCGTGACTAGTAACATACTCCTTCTTATCTCTCCCACGGATCCGGTCAGATAGCTCTGTGGTGTACTCCAAGAGTTGTGCTCGCCTCACCATCTCCGAATAGACTTACACGTCCATCGGTGCCAATTGTGTAATATATTGTGGTTTAAGTCCGTTTAAGAACCTACAGACCTTCGTCTTGTCCGTACACACCAGATGTGGTGCATAACGGGACAACCTGGAGAATTGGGCCTCATACTCGGCCACTGATAAATTTAGTTGCTTAAGCGCGGTAAACTCTGTGGCTTTCTTCTCTTGAATTCTATCAAAAAAGTACTTGCTATTGAAATGGTCAACAAACTCGCCCCATGTGATGTGTTCATGCGGCAAGGTCGCTTCCACGGACTCCCACCAGAATCGAGCATCCCGCTCCAGTTGGAAAGTTGCTAGTAGAACCTTTTCCTCATCTGTGCATTGCATTACACGGAATATACGTTCTATCTCATTCATCCAGTTTTCAGCATCGTTGAGATCGGACAAGCCGGTAAACTTTGATGGGTTCATATTTCTAAAACTCCTGTGGAGATCTCCCGCTCAACGGTTCATACCTCCTTGCGCAACTTGTTGTAGCGCTTGAGTGAGATCTAGAACGGTCCTTTTGCATGTCATGCCATTGAGTTTGCTCGGCGGCTATGATCCTATAAGAATTTTAAATAATTAATAAGTGTGTTTAACTATAGGTTTTTATTCTCCAATATTGACTTAACCCACAGCTCTACCCATCTCACCAGGTAAAAGCTATGAAACCTATCCTTGGACTTTGGTAACATAGGTAGTTTGAAAACCTAGGCTCTAATACCACAAAAATTGTCAGGCCCAGAGCGCACAAGGAACCCGAGAGTGTGGACAAGTTTATATCATTCATGTCAATCAGAGTACGAGGTAATTCGACACCAAAGACATAGTACGCTAAAGAGAAATAACCAAGTCCATTTTATTCATGAACTAATATTCCAAAGTACAACCTCCAATACTTTCCAACCACTAGACTCAATAAAAAGAAAATTACAATGATGACTCAAGAAAATAGAAAGACTCGACTGGATAACTCATGTAGATATCCGGGATGGCTCTACGCTCATCACTCTTGACCATCCCTATCTGGCCGAGTCTCGTCATCGGTATTACTGAATAATTAAGAAAAAACACTAGATGAGCGAACACTCAGTAGGAATTACATCTTAATTGCAAGCTTGTTTTAAGTAAATTACATGTTACAATAAATGCATTATGGCTATGCATGAATGAACGCAAGATAACATGGAACAAGGATTAATAGAATTAATAGAGTGGAACTAGCAAGATTTCAAAGTATATCACGCAAAGTTAACAAGGATATCAAGCATGTAATATCAAGTCATGTCATGAGAATTGGCTATTTAAGTTCTAGAAAGTACCATGTCGAGTCCAGCACGTCAAGTAATATCATGTATTTTCATGTCACGAGAGAGAGAGAGTGGAATCCCATAGAATAATCTGAAAAGGCATGCACTTCGGTACAATGCTACACCGTGGTCAATATAGCTCCCATGGGCACAAGCACTTTCGGGTGCTCCTCCTAGGACCAGACCGGGCCCCATTAACGCCAGGCATTGAGTCGTGTAAATATCTAGACTTCCACTATAGTTTGTAGCCAATAGAGTTCCAAAGGAATAAGCCATTGTAGGTACATTAAGGTAGATTCATAGAATAGAGAGTTCAAAGATAGAACCTTGTGTAAAGATGACATGGCGATAAATATCACATAAAATCGGGGCATCCATGAATCTAGGATAATTGGCGTCCACTCAGGCCGCCGCCAATTACAAAATACGCGTCCACTGTAGTGGTCGGTAATTCTGTGAACAGTATAGGCACGAAGGAAAGACGTGTAAGCTGTGATGGACGCTAAATCATAATATGGCATCAACTGTACTGGACGCTAATTCCATACAGTGACATGACTCTCACAGAACACCAGGAACAGTGCTCCGTGGTGGCTAGGGCGTCATGTTTCTTCCGAGTGACATGAGAAGACACGGTTCATGGGTTTTTAGGATACAACCTGCTCGACCGCCTTGAGGTATTCCAAGGCTAGCGGAGACTTACGGAGACCTTAGAGAAAGAAATTCGAATCCAGCGGAGGATCTTTCAATCTCTAAGAATTAAGGTGTCAACGTGAAACTCGTGAAAACAAGGACTCCATCTCGGTCGTGAGACAGCAGTGCCAATAGACCTGCGATATGGGCCAAAACGTGATAGAAACTGTGAGATAAGGAATTCGCGTCAATCCAAGAAGGCGTCAATCAAAGAATACGTGTCACTGTGAAGCGACATCAATTCTTTATTAACAAATTTTTAAATAATTAATTTACAAATTCACGTCTCTATGAAGAGGCGCCAATTCTAGAAATTTCCATAATCAATTAATATTATTTATAATTGGCGTCCGTGTATTGAGGCGCCAGTTCTTTAAATAGCGTCCTTGTGAATGGATGTTAATTCACAATTTACACATTATTTCAATTTTATTAAATTAGACAAGAATTAGCGTCTCTGTATTGAGGCGCTATTCATATAAGACACGTCTACTCAAGCAGACACCAATTCTTTTCGATATATAGGATAACAGGCATCGGGTAGTTATGTTCATAGATACAAGGCACTATTCATTTCTCTAGGTATTGCATGAATAGTAGCACTTTGACGTTTATCTAAAATTTTAGCGATCAGAAGATACAGAAATTAAGAGAAAATTACAAGGATCCTAGAAACAGGCTCATGCAAATTTTTACACATCAGGTTCCATACTTATTTAATTTTAAACATGCGTTAATTTTTTAATGTACTGCAGGAATTCGCATCAGGGGTAGTAGGCTCTCATTAATTGGCGTCTACCAGGCTGACGCTAATTTAAGAATTAGCGACCTTCTGGACGGGCGCCAATTAAATAGCGTCCTCTATACTGGTCGCTATTTTCAAGTGAAATAGAAAGCTTTAAAACTACGTAGAAACGCATGGAACCAGGGATCGTGGGCACATAATATGGATGCCTAACATAAATTATATGCAAGCAACACCTTTAGCTATCATCTTTTGCTTAAGTTATTGAGATAACCTACCTTGTTACGGGTGAACGGGGAAGAGACGATGAAGATCAGAGGAAGAAGAGGATGCATAGGAAGAAGCACGTGCTTCTCCCACTCGTTTCCAGCAACAACCGCAGTAGTAGATGCACCGGAATAAGGGAAAGCAGAGGAAGAAGACAACCACGACCCATGGGAGGGAGATGCGTCGACTCTTCCCATAGTAGGTCATGAACGGTAGTAGCAGCAACGTGCGTCTGTCGATCGCAGGGGTTCTATTTATAGGGTTCTTGGGTTCTAAGAATCCTAATACGTTCATGGTGTCCTTGTAGGTTTTAAACTTCCCCAGATAAACCTAATCTTCCCATACTGGCAGCCGCTTTCCCTGTTTTGATCAGAGAAACACTAAAGCTCTATGCATGGGTCGACCTAATCCCCTTCAAACAAGCGCTAACGTGTTAGCGTAACAAGCCCATTAAGTTTCTAGGAGGGTTGGGATTAACGGGTTTTGGTTTACGTAAGTCTCATTAATCTTAAAAGGAATGGGCTTGAGTTAGAGTTATTTGTTTTTAACGTGGGTTTTTTGCTATGTAATGCGTTAGGCCCAGCTGTGGGGCTTTTCCTAATTGCACCCTTATGAAATCGTTTTAAATATTTCCTATATTTAATTCGGGGTGCTACACTCATCCCTCTGTATGTGCCTCGACTGGTCTGAGGATTGGTTTGTATTGGCATAGGATTGCGAGAGGACCTCGTAGGTTGTATTGGTCTGGCGTTGTCCCTCAGAGGTGTTGTGTAGTGTAGGGTGGTTCTGTTCCGCTTCGGTGGTGTTGCCCGTGGGGTGTGCTCTCCCCCTTGAGTTCTGTGCATCGTTCTAATTTCGAGGATGAAATATGTTTAAGGGGGGGAGTTTGTAATGCCTCGTGTTTTTTGGATCTTTTTCCGTGGGTCGCGGATCGTTGCCGACTGGGTTTCAGACTTTAATTTCAGATTTTTGGACCCTCGGATGGTGCTTTTGTTTGTCATTTCGGGTTCATGGCGGTGAGTTGAGCCGCCTTGCTTTTTCCCAGAATTTTTCTATGTCAGATGGTATTTTTTGGGAATTTCCAGAGTTAATGTGAGTTTTCAATAAAAAGGAAAACAAAAATAAAAAATAAAACCTATTAACCCCCCACCCCCTCCGTTCTCTCCCTCACTCTCGCCTCTCACTCTCCCCTCCTGTTTCTCTCCCTTTCTCTCCCACTACCTCTTCGGTGGCCGATGGACGGCGGCGGTGGGCAGGACAGGGGGACGACGCGACGAGCGAGCGGCGGGGACAATCGTGACGGGCCGGAGGCGGGGGCATGGTGGCTCGCATGAACGGGGTTCGTCTCGCGTGAGCGGGGTGCTTTTTTGCGGTTTGTTCGCGAGAGGAATGGGGACGGACCCACGCTACTCATCCCATGTTTACCCTAGAATGTGGTCGAGTTTTGAACGAGAGAGTGGGGTTTACTGGTTTTCGGGGAATTTCCATATTTACGGGCATGTGATCGGATCGATTCGCTAAAATCGAGTTTCATGCGTGGCATTGCAGTCGGGGGTTGTTCCCTACGCATGCTGATGGTTTTCGTGCCCAATGTGGGCCTGTTAAGCAAGGGAATGTGCCTCCGGGGTGGTTACCGGAGAGGACCGTGCCACTGGGAAAGCTGGCCACCCAGGGGTGTTGGGCGGCCAGGGTGGTGGCCGCCCAAGCCCATGTTCCTCTAGGCAGCCAGTGGCCTCCCAGGTGTTTCGGCGGCCAGGGAGGCGGCCGCCTAGACCAGGGCTGGGGGGCCATTGGGTTGGCCGCTAAGGTCTATGGGTGGCCACTAATTGGGCCACCTAGGCCTTTCTGTCCAGGTTCTAGGCAGCCAATGTCACGCCCCGAGTGCGGAAGGAACTCGGAGACGCATGACGAGTTTATATCATCATGTCAATCAGAGCGTTAGTGTATTCAACACAAAGACAGAGTGTGCAAAAGTAAAGATAATCCAATCCTTTATTCAATCACAACCTCAAAAGTACTTCTATTACAATCCACTTAATGAAAGTGCTAAGACTCAATAAAGGTAAAAGTACAACGATTGACTCAAAGATATAGAAAGATAAGACTAGTGTAGATCATGGAAAATCCACTTTTAAGACAAAAATAATAATAAGATGAAGAATGAAGAATGATAAAAGGGAGTGTGAGGGAGCACATGGTGCTAATAAGGAGTGTGATCGCCAGAGGGGTTACCTCAAGAAGAAAGAAGATGATCGCGAATACCTGATGAAGATGAAGATGCGAGATGGATGTAGATTCCTTCCTCCTCCTTCTACCGGCCGGCCGATGAAGGGGGTTTTCCTCTTGATTACCCTTAAACAAAGACACAAATAAGTAAAGAAAAGAGGGGATCAGCCAAACGTGAGTATAGTATCAATTCAAAAGAACAAGAGGATGATGAAAGTGAAGCATGAAGTGTGCACCTTTTGGTTATTTTAAAACCCCTAATAGAATTAGGGAAGGAGAAGATGCAAAGAAAAACTAATGCAAGAGAAGACTATATGATGATGCTGAACAACGACAGAACGATGATGAGATGATAATGATAAACGAACAGAAAGAAGCCCCTACTGTTCCTGACAACAGTAAAGGGAAACCACGTTGATGCTACAGCTGTGGTTAGTGCAGCAGGAGGGAGATGATGAAGAGAGCCCTTTCTGTTCTTCTGTAAACTCTAATCTCTGTCTAAGCAATAGCTCTCTGTAAACAAGCTTCGGTAACCTCAATCGGCAGCACCCCCCCCCCCCCCGTGTGTCCTCGCGCGAGATCAACCAGGGCATCCTTTTATAGGGTTTCGATCATAGATAATCACAGATTTGGGAAGATAAGATCAAGCAATGATCATCAATAGCAAGGACTTTAGTTCCCGGATTGAGCAAGTGATTAATCAAGGCAGGGAACTCTCCAGGAAAGGTGTACCCAAACAGGACACGGAAGGCTGAGAGACGACCCTCAGAAGGGCGTCAATTAAAATTGACGACCTGACCTAAGGCGTTAATTCAAAACACGACTGGGACAAAGGCGTCAACTCCTGGATTTGAATTTAGTAATAAAAAAACCTTCCTTATTTGAAAATTTTGAAGAGACGCGTGAAGAATAGGCGTTAATTGAAAACACGCCCTAAGAAAGGACGTTATTCATTGGTTTTCAAATCGTAATTGGACTCTCATAATACCAGGAATTGACGCCCTTATGTATGGTCGTCCTTTCTTGAGAACACGCCCCAGATAAGGTCGCTATTTACAAAAATGCAAGAAAAATCATAAAAACCCACACAAAAATAGAAAAACTTTATATTATAGAAATATTGAAGTTCACTTTGGGGCGTTATCATAGTAACATGAGATTTGATCAACATAGTATCAATTTTGGCGTGTCTACAGCTGCCCCGCCTTGGCATCTGCTTTGCAAGGGAGTGAGACGTAATGAAAGTGAAAGTGTAATGAAGTGGAATGAACTGATAAGTAGATGCCAAGGTGTGATGTGACACGCTTCAGATACGAAGCATTAGAAATCTTTCAAGATTCTGAGTGAAATAACTCTAAGTGATTCTAAGGAAGCATCAATTTTCTGGATAAAGGAGACTAAACTAAACAAGTAAAATGTGCGCGTGGGCACGACAGGGAGGCACCATTGGAGAGCGTTTACCAGCCAACGTGGATGTGCTACAACCAAGGTGAATTTACAAAAAATAAAGTGAATTGAGATGAAGACCCAGCAAAGAGGCATTTTCAACGAACTACCCCGAGCGGCCTCAGAGAGAATAAAGTACTCGATTTGGAGTGGAATATCTCATGTCAACTCAATCAAGAGCGAGTGAGCTTCATTATTGCCATAATATGAAGATTTTCAGCATGAAGCTCAAAGTCCTATATGATGCATGCTGGGCTAAAAGAAAAATTAAAACAAACTAAAAATAGAAAATAATCAAGGATAATATTGTTAAGCCATCTAGATTTGGTCAAGAATCCAGATCTTTGAGCTGACACTAAGCCGAAGCCCGTTTGTCCGCGCATAAACTCAGAAAGTGGAACTATCGCCCCAGACCTTGAATGACTCAACGGCCTATCCGTGTGATCAAGATTCTCCTGGAATTATCACTGTTTTTGATGAAGGGGAACTCAAATTCTAGGTTCATCAGAACCACAAGGTCCTTGATATGTTATCATAGAATACTATATAGTAACAATGCTTACAGGAAAGAAATACAAGAATAGAATGATTTTACTCCCATGAGTGATCCAAGCGCCTCGAAACCTACACTCCTCTGCACTTGAAAATTCATTAGGCCTCTCAAAGCATGAAGTGATCAGAAATAATCCTCAATTCAAAGCATGATATGATCATAAGTGCTTAATCACAAATAACTCCAATTAAAAGATAGCACTTAAGTTCATCAAGATATACGGAGGAATTAAATATGCAAACCAACAAAATAACGACTGGAGTCAATGGCGTCAAAAGCATGAAATGAGACTGGCATGAAGGTGTTAATTGCACTGAGATTTCAAGAAAGAGACGCCCCCCAGGAAGGCGCTAAAATAAAACACGACTTATATCAAGTCGTCAATTCAAAAGGAGACGCCCTGACCCATGTCGTTAATTAACAATACGGTTCTTCTCTGAATCGAAGCCTAAGCCCATTCTTATTCGAACTCTACTCTCGACCCCAAGACCCTCCAAACTCCTATAACAGAAAGGATCTCTCGGCAATCAATCAAATAATCAACGCCCCCAAATTAAATGATTTGCATGAAAGATGACTTGACAAGATATAGAACTACAATTGATGATAAAAGGGGGGTTACATGTAATAATGAAAATCCGTGATCGCCACTGAGGCCAACAACATGCCAAATAATATAAAGATCAAGATAGGGCATGCTACATACCTCAGAAATTCAAGATGGCCAAGGGCTGGCCTGGGGATGAACGCGATGTATCGTCCCGGCGCGTTCTTCAGATCGCGCTAGGAACCTATAGCGCGATATCAGATAGGAAGCGGGGTTATTTGGATTCGTTCCTTCCTTGCTCCAAGGCCGGCCAAGGTGCAAGGGCTCCACCTATTAGTCTTCTAGTGCCTGCAAATAATCATAAATAACAAATAAAAGGCCCATTAGAACGAGATTTTAGTAGAATCTACCCCTATTCTTAATCAAAAGCATGCAAACGGGGGGGCTCTATTACCTGGGGGTTTGGTGGTTTTTAAACCCCTATGGAAGGGCCAAAAGATAGGTGTGGTGTGTGTGTATGCATGTGTTTTGTAAAAGAAGTATTTTTTGAGATTGATATGCAATGCTATGCAAAGATTGGAATGAACGAATTGGGGAGAAAAACTAAGGACTATGAAGAACTAAGAAGAACACAATATGCCCTAAATACTCCCTTGGATAGGCGAAGAGCGAGGAGTTATTAATTTGGAACGATGCACAGCCTCCTCCTCGTCAAGATCTTGAGTTGCATCCTCCTGAAACGACGGCCAAAGGGTGCAATTTATAGGAAAAAGATCGAAAAGCAACCCTAGGTCGGAGTTCAATTCAATCCAAAAGTTGGCGGCTCTGCCGATTAATGAGGGGGAAAGACTCCTATTAGGGTTTGGAACCTTCCTTTGGAAGGAATATGATTGGAAACTTACCAAATAAGGACTCTGAGATGAAAGAGGGGAGTCCGGGTCGGACTGGGTTTCTGACTGAGAACGCGCTACAAGCGTATAGCTCATTCATGAAGAACGCGCGATGACGATACAGCGCGATAATTAAAGGCCCATTAAATGATTTAGAAAAAGGAGAAAAATCCTTTGGGCAGTCACTTAATCAAATGTTGAGTGAGAATAACATCCAAAGTGGATGCTATAATGATCAGATGTCAAGAAAATAACAACTGTTCAAATGGTAACTTCAATTAGATCCACAACGCGCTGTGAACAAGAAAGCGATAAGAGCGGATAGCGCGGGGATGCCAAACTCGAGACGAGATCCAAGCTATGGAATTGAAATGTTGGGCCAAGAATAGAGAGACATCCCAGAAAATCAACCAACTAGGGATCAATTGGGGCATTAACTAGGAGAAAAAAGAAAATGCCCAATTTATCGGCCAAAATTGGGTGTCTACAGATGCCCCTCCTTGATATCCGCTTTGCACGGGAGTGAGACGGAGGTAAAACGGAGGCAAAACGGAGATGACACAGAGTGGTAGGGACGGGGAGATGAAGTGGAAATGCAGTGGAGCGGACTGATAAGTGGATATCAAGGAAAAAGAGACATCCATCACAACCGACAAATGATAGGAATAATCCAAAAAACTCTGTGCTAACCACAAGATCGAGCTAGCATCAGTGACCTCTGCCTAGAGCGATAGGCGTGGAACAAAGAAAAGGGAGATGATCAACCTCCTGCACAAAAGAGGCATCCGCAGTGTGTAGAAACTACGAATTTCACTCAGTTAGTGGAATGGACGCGAGCCCGGCGGATCCATCGACGCCATCGTGTGGTTCACAGCTAATGAGTGGATCAAAAAAAGGAGGATAAGTTGAATTGGATTGAAAGGGGATAAGCAAATTCTAGGCAAGGGTCACATCGACCAGCGAGATCCAGTGTCCAACGAGGAGTAATCTTTCAAATTTGGAATGGAATTGAATTTCTTTGTTCAAGAACATAAGCATTATTGATCCTTAATTAAGAAGAAGAGTTGGGCATTTATGAATGCAAAGGGCATGATGCGTGCAGGGCTAAAAATAAAAGAAATCATTAAAACAAATGCCAAGAAAAAATAAAATATAAGATACTCAAGGATAATATTATTAAATCAAACAGACTTGGGTCAAGAGTTATCTGCAACCACGACGTGCGAGATGAAGTCCATCGTCCCCAAATTTGTCTGACCTAACAGCCTATCCGACGATTAACTACATGTTTCTAGATCATCACTGTTTTTGGTAGAGGGGAACTCAAATCCCGAAACATACGGAGAACCAGCCGGTCCTTGAGATAATACAATAATGTAAGTATCATGTAGTAATGCAATAAAAGGAATGGACAAAGATATACTTACCTGATGGCATATCATCATCTTTCTTTTGCTTTCCTGCGAATTCAATGTTAAGCAAATTCAAGCAAATTCAGGCACGCATAAGCAAAAGAGCACAAGTTTCTCATTCACTCTCAACATATATTCTCATGGCCTTTCCTTTTCTCTCCCTCCTCCCTTCTATTTTTAATTCTCTTTTTACTTTGGTTATCGCGCTATATATCCATAGCGCGTTAAGGTCGCGCTATGAACGGATAGCGCGTTAATCACACGCAAGTTTTTAAACCCCCCCCCCCTTTTCTCTTATTCATACCCATACTTCCCTCTCTCGACTCCCTCTCTCACCCTCTCACCAACCCGAACCCTCATTGCTCTAATCCAATGGAAGAGGATCCTACTCGACGCTCCAAATGGCGCGCCACCCGTGGCCGTCAACGATCTTGCGTGGAGGAGCAACGAACGCCCCCTCCCGCGGAAGAGAATGCCGATTCGGAGGCGACCGTCTCGGCCCGGCTTGAAGGGGACGAAATGGAGATCCCCTCGGACGATGCCGAAGAGGTTGAAGGCGCCCCGACGGCCGAGGAAACAGCGGCGGAGCCCATTGGTGGCGCGGCGGCCCGAAAACGTCGATTGGTAAGAAAACCGCCCTAATCTTTCTTTCTTTTGATTTTTCTTGTTTTTTCTTTTCAAATGAGATGAAGACAGAAGGGGAGATGCCCCTTTAGACCGATGTGTAGGGCAGAAAGCCCATGGAAAAGTTCTGGGGAATGAGGGGTCACCCCCTACCTGCGGATGGTGAACGCGCTATATCTTCATAGCGTGTTCTTGAAGAACGCGCTATGACGATATAGCGCGATAAAGAACAGAATGCCAATTTTTCTTATTTTCTAATTTTTTTGTTTTTTTGATGATCACAAATTGATATTTCTTGCTTTTTATGTTGTGTGCAGGGTGTGGAAGGTGCAGTTCATGCCCGGATTTCATGGACATTGGTTCGGGCCGTCTACTTTGCGCTACCGGAGTTTCAACGGGCCCGCCTCCGCCGAATGGGCTTCGGAGAGTTCCTGGAGATAGAAGTGCTGAGAGTCGATGTGGGATTGATAAGGGCCCTGAAAGCCAGAGGGGATACGGGGTGCAAGGCCTTCCTCTTCCCCTGGGGTCATATGATCCCGACTCTAGAGGATGTCACCCGTATCACCGGGCTGCGGGTGCATGGATCGGCAGTGACGGGCTGCACTTACCCCGACTACCGGGAGATGGCGCGTAGACTACTAGGCTTGGATCTGGAGGGGACTGGCCGGACCTCGCTAGTGTCAAGGATTGCTTTGCAGGAGAGTCTCGGCTTGTTCCACACGAAGAGGGAGGTGGGAGAGACTTCGAAGGCTCGTGAGAGGAGACTATAGGCTGGAGCCAGAGAGAGTTTCGCGACTGAGGCTGGCGCACAGGCTGACATGGAGCTGAGGAGGTTTCTTATTTTGCTGATCGGCAAGCTACTTCTAGCGACTCAGGGTGATGCAGTGAGCTGTCGATTTCTACCCCTACTAGAGGATCTGGACAGAGTTGGACGGTATGCTTGAGGTGCGGCAGTCCTAGCCCATTTGTTTGACAGCTTCGGCATTTCTTCACTCCAGTCTTCACTCGGGGGGTTCTACCCTTTACTTCAGGTATCTCTCTAAACCTTAAACTCCATGGATTAAATTATGCACTTACCTCTTATATTGATCACATGAGCTACATTTCAGGTTTGGAGTTATTTGTATCTTCCTACCCTCAGGCGTACTTGGGAGGATCGAGGAGATCTACTGCCCCTGGCCAGACGATGGACCCCTACACGAGATGGCCGATCTCTGAAGGACCAGGTCACCCATATTCAGGAGACGTTAGATATGATGCCCTATATAGAGATAAAATTGATTTTTGAAATTGAATTATATTATCTGAATGAGATTCAGGGCAATGATAAATTGAACTATTCAGGTGGTCTGGACTCCCTATCAAAGGGACGCCGAGGTGATGCCCTGGGTGGAGGCGGCCATCCCATACTTCGGGAGAGAGATCTGGTTGCATGCCCTCAACCTGGTCGAGCCACTATACCATAGGTTGATCATGAGGACACTAGGACTCCATCAGGCGGTGGTAGAGTTCCCGACCCAGGCGACGGATCCACGACCTGGACGACGCTTCCAAGGCCTCCAGGGGACAGATGACTGGCGGCAGCGCGCCCGGGAGCAGTACGCAGATTGGAAGAGGCGTGGCCGAGTAGTCCCTACGGGAGCGGATTCAGATGATGCCTACCTCCAAGCATACTCTCAGGCATACGGCAGCTGAGTTTATCAGAGCGCTCGTGGACAGGTATGCCTTTAAATTCATTTGTTCTTGATTATTCAAAATGTGACCAATATGTGTTTATTGCAGTTCGACATAGAGGGGAGATTGGCCATGGTACAGGGACTCCTCGACTCCAGGATCTGACAGCGTGAGGACCTCCAACATACCGTCGATGAGCTGGTAAGCACTTGTAATTAGAATGATTTGGATTTGAAATTCAATTAATAGTAATGCTTTCTCTTTTTAGCGCGAGGAGCTAGAGACAGTCTGATCCTCGCATGGTGCTTCATCCTCTACTCAGCCCATCTGCGACCACACTGATCTAGAGAGCCAGCTTGCTAGTGCAGTTGCTCGGGCGGAGGCAGCTGAGGCCTCCCTACAAGAGAGAGTAAGCAATTTGTTCTTTTAATCTTAGTCTTGAAAAATTTTATTATCAGTTATTTGACCAAGATTTTGGATGCAGGAGCAGGAGCTGCGGACAGCGGAAGCAGAGCTGAGGCGTCACGATGCGGAGGAGCTTCCTCGAGATGTGGCAGAGTTACGCCTCCTACTCGGGGTGGAGAGGAGTGAGCGGCAGAGAGAGTGGGAGGATCGAGACAGAGAGAGAGAGATGGGAGAGAGAGAGAGAGTGGAGCGGGAGCTAGAGAGGGTGGAGCTGCGTACCAGATTAGGCATCGCCGAGCAACGGGCGAAGGATGCGGAGGATCGCTATCGACGAGGGCGTGAGCGGGCTCAGCGTGAGGGATACTCCCGAGCCTATTCGAGCGCTGATTATTTAGTTACCTCCTCTGAGCATCAGAGGAGGGAAGATGATGAGAGGGAAGCACGCGGTGACAGGGGTTCAGCTTCTCAGGGATCGATGGCTCCGCCTAGGTCTTCCCAGGGAGGACAGGAGGAGGCTGAGAGCTCGCGTAGAGGGGGAGATCAGGAGGATCGAGGGGAGAGCTAGAGAGGTTGTTTTATCCATTCTCATTTTGTACTCTTTTGACATACATAGTGGAATGAGATAATCTTTGATACTTGTTTGTACTTCTTGTGGTTGTTCTTGTGATTTTACGCACCTCTGTAAAAGGATATCTCCGCAATAATGCCATCAGTAATATAATGCAATTTTTTTGAATTTTCAAAAATATGCAAATTTTTAGGAGTTTTCAAAAGAAATATTTGTATTTTTGTGTTGATTTTGAAAACATATGAAAGTTTTGGAAATGCTCAAATTTTTTTTTGGAATTTGGCAATATTGAATTTTTTTGGAATTTCGGCAATATTCATTTTTTTTGGAATTTTGGCAATATTCATTTTTTTTTGGAATTTTAGCAATATTCATTTTTTTTAATTTTGGCAATATTCATTTTTTTTTGGAATTTGACTTCGACATTGCTAATGCAGCATCAACGGATATTTAAACCACTGGCTAAGGGTCCTAGTTCCTTCCCCTTTCGCTCAAAACTGCCCAAAGTCGGACGTGCATTTAAAGGTGGCGCCCCATGACCAGCTACCTTTGGTTACGATACCCCTACCAAGGCCATACCCGAGAAACATTCGGTCTTAGAGGGAGAAGAGAAGAATAATTGATAAGCTTTATGCAAGATGGGAGATGTCGAGACTTGAATTCCTTCCAAGGTTTTTCCCCTCAAAGAGGTAGTCTGTTGTGCCGGAGCTTTGTGCCTTTGATTTTTAGACCCTTGACTTGCATACAACCAGGGTTTTCCCTGCGGGGACTTTGCCTCTCTTGACATGCCATAATTCATACTTTTGCATTTATCAAAATTTTGACTTGATTTTCATAATAGCCCTTTTGGCTAGATGTATCATGAAATTTGATTTTAGTTTGGGTCAAGACTGCCCCTATTTGAGACTTCTCTCGTATTGGGGATTACCGAAGTTGGTCATCTTATCCGTCAACCTCTTGCCCCTGCATTCGACTGAGTAAAGAAGAGAAAAGACTTTCAGATATACTCATGGCATGGCCAAAGTAGCAACGGTGTTTTATCAAAGGAGCCGGCTAAGGACGCCGTGAAGTGTGTGCGATGCCCAGCTAAGGGTTGCTCTTAACAAGCGGGGAGAGAACGTTGAATTCCCAGCTCGGGGTTTTTATTAACCAAAGGTGCTGCAGAAGCAAGCCTAATTTGGAATATTTTAATTAAACAAAAGCCTAAGATAAAACACCTCTTTTAATCTTTGTTAAGAAGCACTTCATTTTGAAAATCACGCGTGAAGTAATAAGGTAATGATATCATAAATGCGTACTTACGTCAACATGTTACCTTGTAACCTTTGTAGAAGCAACTGTCAGAGGCGAGGTTGATCATCGTGAGATAGTCCTCTTTTAGCGAATAAAAGGATTGGAAGCAAAGGATTTGGAAGTGGCTTAACAAGAAGGAGTGGTGCTCAGACCAGACTCAGACGAATAAGGAGAAAAGGAAGAGAGGCGAGGGCTAGAACTCCCTCACTAAGGTGCAGAGACCCTGATCGCAAGGCACGGTTTACAGAAGAAGCGGAAAATTAAGAAGAGGAGTGAGGACTAAAGCCTCGGAAGTAGTGGGAGAAAGGGCAGATGCCCAAGGCAGTGGATGCGGAAGAAGTTGGGTCGGACCCGAGATCAGGAGGAATCAGATAAAGAAATTGGTAGATGGAAAGAGGTGGATCCGGAGGGACCGGAGGCAATGGAGTAGAATCATGATAGGAGGAATAAGAATCTGGAGAAGGAGAATTTCGAGGAATGCGATGCCCTGGGAAGAAATAGGAAAAAAGATGATGGAAAAGGAAGAAAAAAATGAAGGATGTGATATCCCGGAGGAGTAGAAAGATGGAGGGTCCGGAGGTTCCGGAGGGAGAAAATGTCGAGGGATGCGGTGCCCCAGGAAGATTGGATGAAAAGAGTCAGGAGGGTCTGGAGGTTCCGGAGGGATAGTGAAAGAAGGGATGTGACGCCCTAGGAGGGGGGATAAGAAATCCAGAGGTTCGAGAGGAGGAAGACACCATGGGGCATGATGCCCAAGGGATAAAGAGAGGGATGAAGGATCCGGAGGTTCCGGAGGAATGAGATGGGAGGGGATGCGATGCCTTAAGAAGAAGAAAAGAGAATCCGGAGGTTCCGGAGGAAGAAGGTAGAAAAGGGCGCGACGCCAAAGAAAAATTAGTGAGATACCCGGAGGATTCGGACGTGATGGTGCAGAGGGGCATGATGCCCAATGAGCAAGATCCGGAGGTTCCAGAGGGGGAAGATACCATGGGACGCGATGCCCAAGGAGGATGGGAGAGAAATCCGGGGAGTGCGGATGCAAGAGTTGGAAAGGGGCGCGATGCCCTGAGGGAAGATTGGAGGGGGCACAATGCCCGGTGAGCGTAAGGGGACCTGGAGATCCCGAAGATAGAGGCGGAAGACATAGGAAACGTGGGGGATCCGGAGGTTCCGGAAGGCGGGGAAGATACAGGGTTAGAAACCCAGGAAAGAAGAAATGCAAATGTATGCGAATACAATGCAACAGATGCTATGAATGCATGGATGCAACAGAATGCATGAGATGCAAAGAATATGAAGAACATGAAGGGCGAGAGGATGAGATCCCCCTCCTTATCCTTGGAGTGGCCCATGAAGAAAATGTGATAGACAAGAATGTGGATGACATTGAATAGAAGGTGGATGAAATAGTGGAAGGCCTCTTAGCACCAAGATAACCGCCCCTCCATGGCAATGAAAGTGTATAGCCAATTGGCCCAATGGATAAAGCAAGAGCCCATGACGAAGCTTCAATGGTAAATGACAACTCCCTTGAAGAGTGAAAAGTAATAGTGTGAGAGAGTTGGAAAGTCGGGATAAGAAGCATTGTGTTGCCCAGGGGTTGTGGCGTATAGAGAGTGTTGAACAAAATGGTCATTCGCCCCTTGTATGGAAGAAAAGGTTCAAGATTTGAAAGTTGGAACAAGGGGTGCCCTGCCCGGCCCTTGGACACAAACTTACACGGCATCAAAGTTTGACATTCTCTCTTAGTGAGTAGTGGCGGGAACTTGGCTTCTTCGACCATGCTTGTCACAACAACCCAGATCGGCATCCGGCATATAAACTCTCGCATCTTGAATAGCTCGGCTGTAGCCAACTCCTTCTTGCCCGTCTCTTGGTCATCTTCGGTACAAATACTTATAGAAGCACTCCCATTCCGAGTAGTAAAGGGGGATGAAGCGGAGGGGGAAGGCTCCATGGATGGTGGTGGTATAATGGAAAGTGTTGAAGAAAGGGTGAGTGGAGGTGGAGGTTCAAACACATCGAGCTTCTCCCTTTGCTCGGAAGCAGTCGGGGTTGGCTCGAGTGCAAAAAGGGGTGGACCTTGCTCAGGACTAGCCACGGGTAAGGGTGAAGGGTTAAGTAGTGGAGTAGGGGTTATAGGCATAGTGGGTTTTGGGGTTAAAGGGATAATGGAGGGTTGAGGTGGCGAACAAGGAGGAGGAGTAATGGAAGGCTCGGTAGAGGTCGGCGTAGTGGAGGGTGATGGAGGCTCGACGGAGGCCGATGGAATGGAGGATATTGGTGTGGTTACGTGAGGTAAAGGTTTAGTGCGTTGAAAATGCCGGATGGGGCGAGAGGTGTTAGGGATAGGATGAGAGTCATGATGTGGTGGTATGGGTAATTGGAATATCAACTCATCATCGTAACACCAACATGTCTCATAAATGGGGGTTGGATCGGGGACTGTGGCATAGTCCTGAGCATTGGTGTCTTCTGGCAGTGGAGGAAGGGGACGGCGAAGGAAACTCGGAAGAGGTGCTTGTAGAGCTTCGTCGTATGCCGCCTCAAATTCTTCAATTGCCGGTTTTTCATTAGTAGGTTCAAGTGGACACCGTAGTGAAGGCATCTATGTGAGTGGTGGAATGTAATGGCATTGTGTATGTGTATGTGGAGGTGGAGGGCCATATGCGTGAATTGGGTGAATGGGTGGAGGATGGACGGCATCCACTTGAACGTTAAAACCCACCGGCTCTTGCTTGCTCGTACTGTCGATGTCGTAGTCGTCTCTCCTATCCTTCCAAGCTTGCTCCATCTTTGTAATGTCATTCAGAGCGGCGCGGAGGGGATTGACTGGAGTAGAAGGAGCGGGCCGTGGGCTCGTAACCCTCTTAAATTGTTCCTCCAACGAAGTGACTTTGTCGAGAAGCGTTTGTTGGAGGGGTGTGACCTGAGTAACAGAGGGTTGGCAGGGCCTTGACGGAGGGGCCGCATAAGAAGGCTGTGAAAGGGGGTTAATGGGATGACCCATAGAAGAACCCGGATGGGCCGGGTTGCAAGGAATAAATGGGTCTTGGGACCGTGGTGGAGGAGGAATAGAAGGAGGCGGTATTGGACCACCCGAGGAGAAGGGTGAATAGGAGGAGATGGGTGATGGGCTACCCGAGTAGGAATGTGAATAGAAGAGGGAAGTGGGTGATGGGCCACCCGCGTAGGATTGAAAGGAGGATGAGAGGAATGAGATGTACCCTCAACAACGGCCTTAAGGGCTTGAATTTGTTGGGGGGTGAGATGATCTAATGTATGCAAGATCTGGGAGACCTTCTCATCGTTGGGAGGAGACGGTCCCGTAGGAATAGTGGCTCGCGATTGAATCGAGGGGCCACGAGTTTGGACATTGCCCATGGGCCGGGCATGACCATAGGAATGAGTACGTGGTCCCTTGAAGATATGGTGAGAAGTATGACGAGCATGTTGAGATTGAGGAATATAAGATGTGCTAGGTCGTGCATCCTCATTAAGGTTAAACATGTTATTTTGTCTATCAAGGTAAGCCATTATGCAATCAAAGTTCAAGCAAAATAATTTGCAAAGAAGCACACAATTTGGAATGGTTACGGTTGATTTTTTTTTTATTTGGACCTTTGTGAATTAATGACTTTATGCAAATTGATGTGATCACTCAAGGGAGGAACCTAGTTTCAAATGTGGTACTCCGGTGCCAACTAAGAATCACTCTCTCACCATGCATAGGCCAACTAAACCCGGAACTTCAAAGGTACAACCTGCCCAGCGTCCATGAGGGAATCCACGGGGTGCGGAGACTTATGGAGGCTTGGTTTAGGAATTTTCGGTCCAACGAGACGGAATGCTCAATGGAGGGTCCTTCCTTCACAAAGGGGGTGTGGGATCTCCTAAAAGTGTGGGGAGAGGGGGTCTCCCAAACTGAATGCAAAGATGAATGTTATGTTATGCAAGAATATCTAAACTAGAACTTGCAAATAAAATAAAAAATATGTTAACAAAAAGAATACACAACATGAAATGTACAAGATGCAACCACAGAAGATGACAATCAGAACCTCGACAGAAGGTGTGGGTGAAATACCCTCTGGTGATTAACGCGCTATATGTCCATAGCGCGATCTGATAGAACGCTCTATGGATGTATAGCGCGACCAATGACAGGGTGGGGGAACCCCAAAAGACAAATAATCACACACACTTTGATGGATTAACAAGCAGGCAACCAAAAGAACGAATGTGGTGGCACAAAGGGTACCACCGTGATCGCCAATTTGTAGATTATGGAAAATCCACTTTTAAGACAAAAATAATAATAAGATGAAGAATGAAGAATGATAAAAGGGAGTGTGAGGGAGCACATGGTGCTAATAAGGAGTGTGATCGCCAGAGGGGTTACCTCAAGAAGAAAGAAGATGATCGCGAATACCTGATGAAGATGAAGATGCGGGATGGATGTAGATTCCTTCCTCCTCCTTCTACCGGCCGGCCGATGAAGGGTGTTTTCCTCTTGATTACCCTTAAACAAAGACACAAACAAGTAAAGAAAAGAGGGGATCAGCCAAACGTGAGTATAGTATCAATTCAAAAGAACAAGAGGATGATGAAAGTGAAGCATGAAGTGTGCACCTTTTGGTTATTTTAAAACCCCTAATAGAATTAGGGAAGGAGAAGATGCAAAGAAAAACTAATGCAAGAGAAGACTATATGATGATGCTGAACAACGACAGAACGATGATGAGATGATAAAGATAAACGAACAAAAAGAAGCCCCTACTGTTCCTGACAACAGTAAAGGGAAACCACGTTGATGCTACAGCTGTGGTTAGTGCAGCAGGAGGGAGATGATGAAGAGAGCCCTTTCCGTTCTTCTGTAAACTCTTATCTCTGTCTGAGCAATAGCTCTCTGTAAACTCTTATCTCTGTCTGAGCAATAGCTCTCTGTAAACTAGCTTCGGTAACCTCAATCGGCAGCACCCCCCCGTGTGTCCTCGCGCGAGATCAACCAGGGCATCCTTTTATAGGGTTTCGATCATAGATAATCACAGATTTGGGAAGATAAGATCAAGCAATGATCATCAATAGAAAAAACTTTAGTTCCCAGAATGAGCAAGTGATTAATCAAGGCAGGGAACTCTCCAGGAAAGGTGTACCCAAACAGGACACGGAAGGGTGAGAGACAACCCTCAGAAGGGCGTCAATTAAAATTGACGACCTGACCTAAGGCGTTAATTCAAAACACGACTGGGACAAAGGCGTCAACTCCTGGATTTGAATTTAGTAATAAAAAAACCTTCCTTATTTGAAAATTGTGAAGAGACGCCTGAAGAATAGACGTTAATTGAAAACACGCCCTAAGAAAGGACGTTAGTCATTGATTTTCAAATCGTAATTGGACTCTCATAATACCAGGAATTGACGCCCTTATGTATGGTCGTCCTTTCTTGAGAACACGCCCCAGATAAGGTCGCTATTTACAAAAATGCAAGAAAAATCATAAAAACCCACATAAAAATAGAAAAACTTTATATTAAAGAAATATTGAAGTTCACTTTGGGGCGTTATCATAGTAACATGAGATTTGATCAACATAGTATGAATTTTCGCGTGTCTACAGCTGCCCCGCCTTGGCATCTGCTTTGCAAGGGAGTGAGACGTAATGAAAGTGAAAGTGTAATGAAGTGGAATGAACTGAGAAGTAAATGCCAAGGTGTGATGTGACACGCTTCAGATACGAAGCATTAGAAATCTTTCCAACATTCTGAGTGAAATAACTCTAAGTGATTCCAAGGAAGCATCAATTTGCTGGATAAAGGAGATTAAACTAAACAAGTAAAATGTGCGCGTGGGCACGACAGGGAGGCACCATTGGAGAGCGTTTACTAGCCAATGTGGACGTGCTACAACCAAGGTGAATTTGCAAAAAATAAAGTGAATTGAGATGAAGACCCAGCAAAGAGGCATTTTCAAGGAACTACCCCGAGCGGCCTCAAAGAGAATAAAGTACTCGATTTGGAGTGGAATATCTCATGTCAACTCAATCAAGAGTGAGTGAGCTTCATTATTGCCATAATATGAAGATTTTCAGCATGAAGCTCAAAGTCCTATATGATGCATGCTGGGCTAAAAGAAAAATTAAAACAAACTAAAAATAGAAAATAATCAAGGGTAATATTGTTAAGCCATCTAGATTTGGTCAAGAATCCAAATCTCTGAGCTGACACTAAGCCGAAGCCCGTTTGTCCGCGCATCAACTCAGAAAGTGGAACCATCGTCCCAGACCTTGAATGACTCAACGGCCTATCCGTGTGATCAAGATTCTCCTGAAATTATCACTGTTTTTGATGAAGGGGAACTCAAATTCCAGGTTCATCAGAACCACAAGGTCCTTGATATGCTATAATAGCGTAGAATACTATATAGTAACAATGCTTACAGGAAAGAAATACAAGAATAGAATGATTTTACTCCCATGAGTGATCAAAGCGCCTCGAAACCTACACTCCTCTGCACTTGAAAATTCATTAGGCCTCTCAAAGCATGAAGTGATCAGAAATAATCCTCAATTCAAAGCATGATATGATCATAAGTGCTTAATCACAAATAACTCCAATTAAAAGATAGCACTTTCAAGGTATGGAATTGAAATGTTGGGCCAAGAATAGAGAGACATCCCAGAAAATCAACCAACTAGGGATCAATTGGGGCATTAACTAGGAGAACAAAGAAAATGCCCAATTTATCGGCCAAAATTGGGTGTCTACAGATGCCCCTCCTTGATATCCGCTTTGCAGGGGAGCGAGACGGAGGTAAAACAGAGGCAAAACGGAGATGACACTGAGTGGTAGGGACAGGGAGATGAAGTGGAAATGCAGTGGAGCGGACTGATAAGTGGATATCAAGGAAAACGAGACACCCATCACAACCGACAAATAATAGGAATAATCCAAAAAACTCTGTGCTAACCACAAGATCGAGCTAGCATCAGTGACCTCTGCCTAGAACGATAGGCGCGAAACAAAGAAAAGGGAGCTGATCAACCTCCTGCACAAAAGAGGCATCCGCAGTGTGTAGCAACTACGAATTTCACTCAGTTAGTGGAATGGACGCGAGCCCGGTGGATCCATCGACGCCATCGTGCGGTTCACAGCTAATGAGGGGATCAAAAGAAGGAGGATAAGTTGAATTGGATTGAAAGGGGATAAGCAAATTCTAGGCAAGGGTCACATCGACCAGCAAGATCCAGTGTCCAACTAGGAGTAATCTTTCAAATTCGGAATGGAATTGAATTTCTTTGTTCAAGAACATAAGCATTATTGATCCTTAATTAGGAAGAAGAGTTGGGCATTTATGAATGCAAAGGGCATGATGCGTGCAGGGCTAAAAATAAAAGAAATCATTAAAACAAATGCCAAGAAAAAATAAAATATAAGATACTTAAGGATAATATTATTAAATCAAACAAACTTGGGTCAAGAGTTATCTGCAACCACGACGTGCGAGATGAAGTCCATCGTCCCCAAATTTGTCTGACCTAACAGCCTATCCGACGATTAACTACATGTTTCTAGATCATCACTGTTTTTGGTAGAGGGGAACTCAAATCTCGAAACATACGGAGAACCAGCCGGTCCTTGAGATAATATAATAATGTAAGTATCATATAGTAATGCAATAAAAGGAATGGATAAAGATATACTTACATGATGGCGTATCATCATCTTTCTTTTACTTTCCTGCGAATTCAATGTTAAGCAAATTCAAGCAAATTCAGGCACGCATAAGCAAAAGAGCACAAGTTTCTCATTCACTCTCAACATATATTCTCATGACCTTTCCTTTTCTCTCCCTCCTCCCTTCTATTTTCATTTCTCTTTTTACTTTGGTTATCGCGCTATATATCCATAGCGCGTTAAGGTCGCGCTATGAACGTATAGCGCGTTAATCACACGCAAGTTTTTAAAAACTGCCCCCCCCCCCCCCCCGTTTTCTCTTATTTAAACCCATACTTCCCTCTCTCGACTCCCTCTCTCGCCCTCTCACCAACCCAAACCCTCATTGCCCTAATCCAATGGAAGAGGATCCTCCTCGACGATCCAAATGGCGCGCCACCCGTGGCCGTCAATGATCTTGCGTGGAGGAGCAACGAACGCCCCCTCCCGCGGAAGAGAATGCCGATTCAGAGGCGACCGTCTCGGCCCGGCTTGAGGGGACGAAATGGAGATCCCCCCGGACGATGCCGAAGAGGTTGAAGGCGCCCCGGCGGCCGAGGAAACAGCGGCGGAGCCCATTGGTGGCCCGGCGGCCCGAAAAAGTCGATTGGTAAGAAAATCGCCCTAATCTTTCTTTCTTTTGATTTTTCTTGTTTTTTCTTTTCAAATGAGATGAAGACGGAAGGGGAGATGCCCCTTTAGACCGATGTGTAGGGCAGAAAGCCCATGGAAAAGTTCTGGGGAATGAGGGGTCACCCCTTACCTGTGGAAGGTGAATGCGCTATATCTTCATAGCGCATTCTTGAAGAACGCGCTACGACAATATAGCGCGATAAAGAACAGAATGCCAGTTTTTCTTATTTTCTGATTTTTTTATTTTGTTTGATGATCACAAATTGATATTTCTTACTTTTTATGTTGTGTGCAGGGTGTGGAGGGTGCAGTTCGTGCCCGGATTTCATGGACATTGGTTCGGGCCATCTACTTTGCGCTACCGGAGTTTTAACGGGCCCGCCTCCGCCGAATGGGCTTCGGAGAGTTCCTGGAGATAGAGGTGCTGAGAGTCGATGTGGGATTGATAAGGGCCTTGAAAGCCAGATGGGATATGGGGTGCAAGGCCTTACTCTTCCCCTGGGGTCATATGATCCCGACTCTAGAGGATGTCACCCGTATCACCGGGCTACGGGTGCATGGATCGGCAGTGACGGGCTGCACTTACCCCGACTACCGAGAGATGGCGCGTAGACTGCTAGGCTTGGAGCTGGAGGGGACTGGCCGGACCTCGCTATTGTCGAGGATTGCTTTGCAAGAGAGTCTCGGCTTGTTCCACACGCAGAGGGAGGTGGGAGAGACTTTGACGGCTCATGAGAGGAGACTAGAGGCTGGAGCCAGAGAGAGTTTCGTGACTGAGGCTGGCGCATAGGCCGACATGGAGCTGAGGAGGTTTCTTATTTTGCTGATCGGCAAGCTACTTCTAGTGACTCAGGGTGATGCAGTGAGCTGCCGATTTCTACCCCTACTGGAGGATCTGGAGAGAGTTGGACGGTATGCTTGGGGTGCGGCAATCCTAGCCCATTTGTTTGACCGCTTCGGCATTTCTTCACTCCAGTCTTCACTCGGGGGGTTCTACCCTCTACTTCAGGTATCTCTCTAAACCTTAAACTCCATGGATTAAATTATGCACTTACCTCTTATATTGATCACATGAGCTACATTTCAGGTTTGGAGTTATTTGTATCTTCCTACCCTCAGGCGTGCTTGGGAGGATCGAGGAGATCTACTGCCCCTGGCCAGATGATGGACCCCTACACGAGATGGCCGATCTCTGAAGGACCAGGTCACCCATATTCAGGAGACGTTAGATATAATGCCCCATATAGAGGTAAAATTGATTTTTGAAATTGAATTATATTATCTGAATGAGATCCAGGGCAATGATAAATTGAACTATGCAAGTGGTCTGGACTCCCTATCAAAGGGACGCCGAGGTGATGCCCTGGGTGGAGGCGGCCATCCCATACTTCGGGAGAGAGATCTGGTTGCATGCCCTCAACCTGGTCGAGCCACTATACCATAGGTTGATCATGAGGACACTAGGACTCCATCAGGCGGTGGTAGAGTTCCCGACCCAGGCGACGGATCCACGACCTGGACGACGCTTCCGAGGCCTCCAGGGGACAGATGACTGGCGGCAGCGCGCCCGGGAGCAGTACGCAGATTGGAAGAGGCGTGGCCGAGTAGTCCCTACGGGAGCGGATTCAGATGATGCCTACCTCCAGGCATACTCTCAGGCATACGGCAGCCGAGTTTATCAGAGCGCTCGTGGACATGTATGCCTTTAAATTCATTTGTTCTTGATTATTCAAAATGTGACCAATATGTGTTTATTGCAGTTCGACATAGAGGGGAGACTGGCCATGGTACAGGGACTCCTCGAATCCACGATCCGACAGCGTGAGGACCTCCAGCATACCGTCGATGAGCTGGTAAGCACTTGTAATTAGAATGATTTGGATTTGAAATTCAATTAATAGTAATACTTTCTCTTTTTAGCGCGAGGAGCTGGAGGCAGTCCGATCCTCGCATGGTGCTTCATCCTCTACTCAGCCCATCTGCGACCACACCGATCTAGAGAGCCAGCTTGCTAGTGTAGTTGCTCGGGCGGAGGCAACTGAGGCCTCCCTACAGGAGAGAGTAAGCAATCTATTCTTTTAATCTTAGTCTTGAAAAATTTTATTATCAGTTATTTGACCAATATTTCGGAAGCAGGAGCAGGAGCTGCGGACAGCGGAAGCAGAGCTGAGGCACCGCGATGCGGAGAAGCTTCCTTGAGATGTGGCAGAGTTACGCCTCCTACTCGGGGTGGAGAGGAGTGAGTGGCAGAGAGAGAGGGAGGATCGAGACAGAGAGAGAGAGATGGGAGAGAGAGAGAGTGGAGCGGGAGCTAGAGAGGGTGGAGCTGCGTACCAGATTAGGCATCGCCGAGCAGCGGGCGAAGGATGCGGAGGATCTCTATCGGCGAGGGCGTGAGCGGGCTCAGCGTGAGGGATACTCCCGAGCCTATTCGAGCACTGATTATTTAGTTACCTCCTCTGAGCATTAGAGGAGGGAAGATGCTGAGAGGGAAGCACGCGGTGACAGGGGTTCAGCTTCTCGGGAATCGATGGCTCCTCTTAGGTCTTCCCGGGGAGGACAGGAGGAGGCTGAGAGCTCGCATAGAGGGGGAGATCAGGAGGATCGAGGGGAGAGCTAGAGAGGTTATTTTATCCATTCTCATTTTGTACTCTTTTGACATACATAGTGGAATGAGACAGTCTTTGATACTTGTTTGTACTTCTTGTGGTTGTTCTTGTGATTTTGCGCGCCTCTGTAAAAGGATATCTCCGCAATAATGCCATCAGTAATATAATGTAATTTTTTTGAATTTTTGAAAATATGCAAATTTTAGGAGTTTTCAAAAGAAATATTTGTATTTTTGTGTTGATTTTGAAAAGATATGAAAGTTTTGGAAATGCTCAATTTTTTTTTGGAATTTGGCAATATTGAATTTTTTTGGAATTTCAGAAATATTCAATTTTTTTTGGAATTTTGGCAATATTAATTTTTTTTTGGAATTTTAGCAATATTCATTTTTTTAATTTTGGCAATATTCAATTTTTTTTGGAATTTGGCTTCGACATTGCTAATGCAGCATCAACGGATATTTAAACCACTGGCTAAGGGTCCTAGTTCCTTCCCCTTTCGATCAAAACTGCCCAAAGCCGGCCGTGCATTTAAAGGTGGCGCCCCATGACCAGCTACCTTTGGTTACGATACCCCTACCAAGGCCATACCCGAGAAACATTCGGTCTTAGAGGGAGAAGAAAAGAATAATTGATAAGCTTTATGCAAGATGGGAGATGTCGAGACTTGAATTCCTTCCAAAGTTTTTCCCCTCAAAGAGGTAGTCTGTTGTGCCGGAGCTTTGTGCCTTTGATTTTTAGACCCTTGACATGCATACAACCAGGGTTTTCCTGCGGGGACTTTGCCTCTCTTGACATGCCATAATTCATACTTTTGCATTTATCAAAATTTTGACTTGATTTTCATAATAGCCCTTTTGGCTAGATGTATCATGAAATTCGATTTTAGTTTGGGTCAAGACTGCCCCTATTTGAGACTTCTCTCGTATTGGGGATTACCGAAGTTGGTCATCTTATCCGTCAACCTCTTGCCCCTGCATTCGGCCGAGTAAAGAAGAGAAAAGACTTTCAGATATACTCATGGCATGGCCAAAGTAGCAACGGTGTTTTATCAAAGGAGCCGGCTAAGGACGCCGTGAAGTGTGTGCGATGCCCAGCTAAGGGTTGCTCTTAACAAGCGGGGAGAGAACGTTGAATTCTCAGCGCGGGGTTTTTATTAACCAAAGGTGCTGCAGAAGCAAGCCTAATTTGAAATATTTTAATTAAACAAAAGCCTAAGATAAAACACCTCTTTTAATCTTTGTTAAGAAGCACTTCATTTTGAAAATCACGCGTGAAGCAATAAGGTAATGATATCATAAATGCGTACTTACGTCAACATGTTACCTTGCAACCTTTGTAAAAGCAGCTGTCAGAGGCGAGGTTGATCATCGTGAGATAGTCCTCTTTTAGCGAATAAAAGGATTGGAAGCAAAGGATTTGGAAGTGGCTTAACAAGAAGGAGTGGTGCTCAGACCAGACTCAGACGAATAAGGAGAAAAGGAAGAGAGGCGAGGGCTAGAACTCCCTCACTAAGGTGCAGAGACCCTGATCGCAAGGCACGGTTTACAGAAGAAGCAGAAAATTAAGAAGAGGAGTGAGGACAAAAGTCTCGGAAGCAGTGGGAGAAAGGGCAGATGCCCAAGGCAGTGGATGTGGAAGAAGTTGGGTCGGACCCGAGATCAGGAGGAATCAGAAGAAGAAATTGGTAGATGGAAAGAGGTGGATCTGGAGGGTCCGGAGGCAATGGAGTAGAATCATGATAGAAGGAATCAGAATCTGGAGAAGGAGAATTTCGAGGGATGCGATGCCCTGGGAAGAAATAGGAAAAAAGATGATGGAAAAGGAAGAAAAAATTGAAGGATGTGATATCCCGCAGGAGCAGAAAGATGAATCGGAAGAAAGATGGAGGGTCCGGAGGTTCCAGAGGGAGAAAATGCCGAGGGACGCGCTGCCCCAGGAAGAGTGGATGAAAAGGGTCAGGAGGGTCCGGAGGTTCCGGAGGGATAGTGAAAGAAGGGATGTGACGCCCTAGGAGGGGGGATAAGAAATCCAGAGGATCCGGAGGAGGGAGACACCATGGGGCATGATGCCCAAGGGATAAAGAGAGGGATGAAGGATCCGGAGGTTCCGGAGGAATGAGATGGGAGGGGACGCGATGCCTTAAGAAGAAGAAAAGAGAATCCGGAGGTTCCGGAGGAAGAAGGTAGAAAAGGGCGCGACGCCCAAGAAAAATTAGCGAGATGCCCGGAGGATTCGGACGTGATGGTGAAAAGGGGCATGATGCCCAATGAGCAAGATCCGGAGGTTCCAGAGGGGGAAGATACCATGGGACGCGATGCCCAAGGAGGATGGGAGAGAAATCCGGAGAGTGCGGATGCAAGAGTTGGAAAGGGGCGCGATGCCCTGAGGGAAGATTGGAGGGGGCACAATGCCCGGTGAGCGTAAGGGGACCTGGAGAACCCGAAGATAGAGGCGGAAGACATAGGAAACGTGGGGGATCTGGAGGTTCCAGAAGGCGGGGAAGATATGGGGTTAGAAACCCGGGAAAGAAGAAATGCAAATGTATGCGAATACAATGCAACAGATGCGATGAATGCATGGATGCAACAGAATGCATGAGATGCAAAGAATACGAAGAACATGAAGGGAGAGAGGATGAGATCCCCCTCCTTACCCTTGGAGTGGCCCATGAAGAAAATGTGATAGACAAGAATGTGGATGACATTGAATAGAAGGTGGATGAAATAGTTGATGGCCTCTTAGCACCAAGATAACTGCCCCTCCATGGCAATGAAAGTGTATAGCCAATTGGCCCAATGGATAAAGCAAGAGCCCATGACGAAGCTTCAATGGTAAATGACAACTCCCTTGAAGAGTGAAAAGTAATAGTGTGAGAGAGTTGGAAAATCGGGATAAGAAGCATTGTGTTGCCCAGGGGTTGTGGCGTATAGAGAGTGTTGAACAAAATGGTCATTCGCCCCTTGTATGGAAGAAAAGGTTCAAGATTTGAAAGTTGGAACAAGGGGTGCCCTGCCCGGCCCTTGGGCACAAACTTACACGGCATCAAAGTTTGACATTCTCTCTTAGTGAGTAGTGGCGGGAACTTGGCTTCTTCGACCATGCTTGGCACAACAACCCGGATCGGCATCCGGCATATAAACTCTCGCATCTTGAATAGCTCGGCTGTAGCCAACTCCGTCTTGCCCGTCTCTTGGTCTTCTTCGGTACAAATACTTGCAGAAGCACTTCCATTCCGAGTAGTAAAGGGGGATGAAGCGGAGGCAGAAGGCTCCATGGATGGTGGTGGTATAATGGAAAGTGTTGAAGAAAGGGTGAGTGGAGGTGGAGGTTCAAACACATCGAGCTTCTCCCTTTGCTCGGAAGCAGTCAGGGTTGGCTCGAGTGCAAAAAGGGGTGGACCTTGCTCAGGACAAGCCACGGGTAAGGGTGAAGGGTTAAGTAGTGGAGTAGAAGTTATAGGCATAGTGGCTTTTGGGGTTAAAGGGATAATGGAGGGTTGAGGTGGCGAACAAGGAGGAGGAGTAATGGAAGGCTCGGCAGAGGCCGGCGTAGTGGAGGGTGATGGAGGCTCGACGGAGGCCGATGGAATGGAGGATATTGGTGTGGTTACGGGAGGTGAAGGTTTAGTGCGTTGAAAATGCCGGATGGGCGAGAGGTGTTAGGGATAGGATGAGACTCATGATGCGGTGGTATGGGTAATTAGAATATCAACTCATCATCGTAACACCAATAGGTCTCATAAATGGGGGTTGGATCGGAGACTGTGGCATAGTCCTGAGCATAGGGGTCTTCTGGCAGTGGAGGAAGGGGACGGCGAAGGAAACTCGGAAGAGGTGCTTGCAGAGCTTCGTCGTATGCCGCCTCAAATTCTTCAATTTCCGGTTCTTCATTAGTAGGTTCAAGTGGACACCGTAGTGAAGGCGTGTATGTGAGTGGTGGAATGTAATGGCATTGTGTATGTGTATGTGGAGGTGGAGGGCCATATGCGTGAATTGGGTGAATGGGTGGAGGATGGACGGCATCCACTTGAACGTTGAAACCCACCGGCTCTTGCTTGCTCGTACTGTCGATGCCGTAGTCGTCTCTCCTATCCTTCCAAGCTTGCTCCATCTTTGTAATGTCATTCAGAGCGGCGCGGAGGGGATTGACTGGAGTAGAAGGAGCGGGCCGTGGGCTCGTAACCCTCTTAAATTGTTTCTCCAACGAAGTGACTTTGTCGAGAAGCGTTTGTTGGAGGGGTGTGACCTGAGTAACAGAGGGTTGGCAGGGCCTTGAAGGAGGGGCCACATAAAAAGGCTGTGAAAGGGGGTTAATGGGATGACCCATAAAAGAACCCGGATGGGCCGGGTTGCAAGGAATAAATGGGCCTTGGGGCCGTGGTGGAGGAGGAATAGAAGGAGGCGGGTATTGGACCACCCGAGGAGAAGGGTGAATAGGAGGAGATGGGTGATGGGCTACCCGAGTAGGAATGTGAATAGAAGAGGGAAGTGGGTGATGGGCCACCCGCGTAGTATTGGAAGGAGGATGAGAGGAATGAGATGCACCCTCAACAATGGCCTTAAGGGCTTAAATTTGTTTGGGGGTGAGATGATCTAATGCATGCAAGATCTGGGAGACCTTCTCATCGTTGGGAGGAGACGGTCCCGTAGGAGTAGTGGCTCGCGATTGAATCGAGGGGCCACGAGTTTGGACATTGCCCATGGGCCGGGCATGACCATAGGAATGAGTACGTGGTCCCTTGAAGATATGGTGAGAAGTATGACGAGCATGTTGAGATTGAGGAATATAAGATGTGCTAGGTTGTGCATCCTCATTAAGGTTAAACATGTTGTTTTGTCTATCAAGGTAAGCCATTATGCAATCAAAGTTCAAGCAAAATAATTTACAAAGAAGCACACAATTTGGAATGGTTACCGTTGATTTTTTTTTTATTTGGACCTTGGTGAATTAATGACTTTATGCAAATTGATGTGATCACTCAAGGGAGGAACCTAGTTTCAAATGTGGTACTCCGGTGCCAACTAAGAATCACTCTCTCACCATGCATAGGCCAACTAAACCCGGAACTTCAAAGGTACAACCTGCCCAGCATCCGTGAGGGAATCTACGGGTGCGAGGACTTATGGAGGCTTGGTTTAGGAATTTCCGGTCCAATGAGACGGAATACTCAATGGAGGGTCCTTCCTTCACCAAGGGGGTGTGAGATCTCCTAAAAGTGTGGGGAGAGGGGGTCTCCCAAACCGAATGCAAAGATGAATGCTATGTTATGCAAGAATATCTAAACAAGAACTAGCAAATAAAATGAAAAATATGTTAACAAAAGAATACACAACAGGAAATGTACAAGATGCAACCAGAGATGATGACAATCAGAACCCCGACAGAAGGTGTGGGTGAAATACCCTCTGGTGATTAACGCGCTATATGTCCAAAGCGTGATCTGATAGAACGCGCTATGAATGTATAGCGCGACCAATGACAAGGTGGGGGAACCCCAAAAGACAAATAATCACACACACTTTGATGGATTAACAAGCAGGCAACCAAAAGAATGAACGTGGTGGCACAAAGGGTCCCACTGTGATCGCCAATTTATAGATTATAAAATTAGAACGCCCCCAAATTAAATGATTTGCATGAAAGATGACTTGACAAGATATAGAACTACAATTGATGATAAAAGGGGGGTTACATGTAATAATCAAAATCCGTGATCGCCACTGAGGCCAACTACATGCCAAATAATATAAAGATCAAGATAGGGCATGTTACATACCTCAGAAATTCAAGATGGCCAAGGGCTGGCCTGGGGATGAACGCGTTGTATCGTCCCGGTGCGTTCTTCAGATCGCGCCAGGAACCTATAGCGCGATATCAGACAAGAAGCGGGGTTATTTGGATTCGCTCCTTCCTTGCTCTAAGGGCGGCCAAGGTGCAAGGGCTCCACGTATTAGTCTTCTAGTGCCTGCAAACAATCATAAATAACAAATAAACGGCCCATTAGAACGAGATTTTAGTAGAATCTACCCCTATTCTTAATCAAAAGCATGCAAACGGGGGGCTCGATTACCTGGGGGTTTGGTGGTTTTTAAACCCCTATGGAAGGGCCAAAAGATAGGTGTGGTGTGTGTGTATGCCTGTGTTTTGTAAAAGAAGTATTTTTTGAGATTGATATGCAATGCTATGCAAAGATTGGGATGAACGAATTGGGGAGAAAAACTAAGGACTAGGAAGAACTAAGAAGAACACAATATGCCCTAAATACTCCCTTGGATAGGCGAAGAGCGAGGAGTTATTAATTTGGAACGATGCACAGCCTCCTCCTTGTCAAGATCTCGAATTGCATCATCCGGAAACGACGGCCAAAGGGTGTAATTTATAGGAAAAAGATCGAGAAGCAACCCTAGGTCGGAGTTCAATTCAATCCAAAAGTTGGCGGCTCTGCTGATTAATGAGGGGGAAAGACTCCTATTAGGGTTTGGAACCTTCCTTTGGAAGGAATATGATTGGAAACTTACCAAATAAGGACTCTGAGATGAAAGAGGGGAGTCCGGGTCGGACTGGGTTTCTGACTGAGAACGCGCTACAAGCGTATAGCGCGTTCATGAAGAACGCGCTATGACGATACAGCGCGATAATTAAAGGCCCATTAAATGATTTAGAAAAAGGAGAAAAATCCTTTGGGCGGTCACTTAATCAAATGTTGAGTGAGAATAACATCCAAAGTAGATGCTATAATGATCAGATGTCAAGAAAATAACAACTGTTCAAATGGTAACTTCAATTAGATCCACAACGCGCTGTGAACAAGAATGCGATAAGAGCGGATAGCGCGAGGATGCCAAACTCGAGACGAGATCCAAGGTATGGAATTGAAATGTTGGGCCAAAAATAGAGAGACATCTCAGAAAATCAACCAACTAGGGATCAATTGGGGCATTAACTAGGAGAACAAAGAAAATGCCCAATTTATCGGCCAAAATTGGGTGTCTACAACTAGTAGATGCTTGGATAGACGGAGTAGCTCTAATCTCTTCACTCTTGACCTTCCCCATCCGATTGAGTCTCGTCATCGGACTTACCTGAAAAATAGGGAAAAACACTGGATGTGCGAACGCTCAGTAGGAATTATATCTCAAGAGCTAGCTTACTTTAAGTAAATTACATGTTGCATGAATGCAATAAAGTTATGCATGTTTACATAAAATGACAAGAGAGAGAGAGAGTATAACAAGAGATAATTGAGTGAACTAGTATGTCTTTCAAGAACTTATATCAATAAATGTCAAGATATTCAAGGAAGTATATTCATCATGTCATGTCAGGAATTGGCTATCACATTTCAGGCAAGTATATAAATACCCTTTCCGGGTCACGCAAGTCATGTCATGTCAAGTCAAGTGTGAGATTGTGGAATGTCTAATCAAGCTAGTCATGCACTTCGGTATAATGCCATACCGTGATCATTACAACTCCCATGGGCACTAGTTCTTTCGGGTGCTCCTCCTAGGACCAGATCGGGCCCTATATACGTAGGCATTGGTCATGTATTTTCAACATCCACTTTAGTTATAGCCAATAAAATAATCCCGATCTTGGGGAATAGATTTTTCAATGAACATGATGTGTAAGGACGTACTACGATAGTAATGGTATAACCACGATTCGCATTAAAACTAGGTGGAATAGACTCCCTAATTGGGTGCCATGATATTAAGAATAAGCGCTCATATAGAGATGGTCGCTCATTCTTGGACATGATAAGCTAGATAGAATTGAGGTCCACAAGTATGGCACATAATGGCATGGTTTCCCATTCCATTAATTTTAACGATATTCTCATGACATCCAAATAACATGTCATGAGGGCCGGTACACCATGTTTCTTTAGAGTGACATGGCAATCAAGTATGGTTATAGGTTTTATTGGTACAACCCGCTCGACTGCCTTGAGGGAATCCAAGGCTAGCTGAGTCTTACGGAGGTCTCTATGATAAAGTCACTGGTCCAAAGGAACGGAATGTCCCATGGAGAGTTCATCTATCACCGAGAAATAGGGGGTAATCAATAAAACAACGTGAAAGATGGGACTATACTCACGGAATGGAATATAGTGCCAACACACATAACCCATTGTCAAAGGGTTACTGAAAAATATGAAAATCAGAAAGTCAGAACTATCAGTCAATTGACGCCTGAGCTTGAGTCTTCATTTTATGAATTGACGCCCTTGTCGGGGTCGTCAGTTCAGAAATTGACGACTGTTCACTCAGTCATTTTCTCCATGTACTGTTGATATTCACATCTATAAATAATTTCAAATTCCAGATATTAAGTAGTTGACGACTTACATTAAGTCTTTATTTCATTAAACAGCGCCCTAGTCAGGGGCGTCATATATCAAATTAAAGGGTAGGTTGTACGTCGTTAATTCCCGTATCCAGGAAACTATAAACATTTCAGAATTTCATATTTTATCACTAATTTGGCGCCCATGTATAGGGGCGTTCATTCAATTAATGACCCAGAAGCAGTCGTTATTCTTTGTCGTTTGATTTGTGCCGTACAGGTACAATCACAGACACAAGGTTATTGGAAATATGTCTGATCAGGAAACAAATGACATGTATAGGTAGAGAAAAATAACAGGAATTCACTAGTATGATCATGCATCAGTTTTCATGTAGGGGTTCACAATTATTAAATTTTGAACATTATATAATTATTAACTATCTAGGTAAAAGATGACTGTTTGCACGGTCGTTGAATTTAAATAATGCCCTAACTTGGGTCGTTATTTTCATCCATGTAATAAACAAGGAAAATTTCATTCTGAAAACAAAATATATAACCCTACAGACCTATATGCATGTATTCACTTGGTAACTACAGGATTTTGCTACGTCTTGAGAAAACCTACCTTGGTTGGGTGATTTGGGTTGATGATCGATGAAGTACGTGAAGAAAAGAACCACGCATGATACTAGGTTCTGAATACAAACAGAGACAGCAGCAGTAGGTAGAAGAAGATGAAGAAGCTTGGATGAAACCAACAAGAGCAGCAGCTCTATCATGCGCAATAACAGCAGACAGCAGAAGAGAGGATGCAGCAGGATGAAGCGTGAAGGATGATCTGAAGAGTAGCACGCAGCAGCTCCTTTGGTTCAAAGTATTTAAGTAGCAGAGAGAGAACGGCCTTCCCCTTCCCTCCAAGCCTTCATGCAGCAAGGAAGAAGAAGAAGATGACGAAGAACTCCTGCGTTATTGAGCAAGAGGAAGATGAACTTCCACAGTAGGACTTCTTTGATCACGATTGTCAACAGGAAGTTAAACGAAAGGGTGGGTATTTATAGGAGAAGGAATCCTAATAGTAACTAGTAGTTCGATTAAGACTAAAACCACAGATATCCACGTATGGATCCCTTTCCTTAATCCAAACTTACCCAAATAACATCCATGTTCGAACCAAACACCAACGGGTCGATTTGTAAATGACGCCTAAGGTTGGGGCGTTATTTCAATAAATGACGCTTGTATACACAGTCGTCAAAATTAAATGACGACTTGCTCGGAGGCATCATTCACCTTTTCCTATTTGGTAATTTAAGGTGTAACGATCTTTCTAGATTTTTATCTTTATTTCTTGATGTGATCTAGATGGGAAATATTAGGGGTACGAGTTTTCCATTTTTGTCTATTTTTTCATATAATTAGTTTTCCAAAATTCTTTTAATTCAAAAAGTGGCGCTATTCATAATTTTTTTGAAATAACGACTTTCATTATGTCGTTTGCTACGTTACATGCGCATGAACAAATGGGCGTCATTTTAACTTGTTCCTTTCTCTTCAACCTCAAAAAGATCGATATTGCATATATACCCACTCCATCTCCCTTTTAACTATCTATAATGTATTTAAAGCTTATATATATATCCTTCTTCCTTCTAATAAAATTATAATATAATAAATGTGGAATCTAAATTATTAATAAAATACAAATTGATGTTTTCTTCAAGATTTATTGATTCTTAATTTAAATAAAATTATGTTGTACATTAAATGCCTACTTAAAAATAACATGTTATTCTAAAATTTATTATAATACAACGGTAGTGTCCATGAGTTCTTTTGTCAGACTTTTTAGGACGTAAGAGGGTCATGTACAAGGTATGGGCCTTGTTTAATTATTATTTTTAATTTATTTAGACTTTCTAGTCCGTTAATTTACCAGGGTTGCTACACCCTCCCCCACTTAAAAGAATTTGGTCTCCAAATTCAATCATATATAGACGTGGAGAGTGTAGAGTACATACCTTTTTAGAATAATTCTGGGAATCGTTTCCTCATAGACTCCTCGGTCTTCCATGTGGCTTCGTGTTCTGAGCTTTTACTCCATTACACCTTGACCATGGGAATAACTTTGCTCCTTAATGTTCGTACTTCGCAATCGAGGATCTTCATGGGCTTTTGTTCATAAGTGAGATCCCTTTGAATCACCAGGTCTCCATGATCGATGATATGTACCGGATCGTGCACATACTTCTTCAACATGGATACGTGGAATACATTATGAACTTCGGACAATTGAGGAGGTAAAGCGACGCGGTAAGCAACCTTGCCAACTCTTTCTAGTATCTCAAAAGGTCCGATAAACCTTGGTGTAAGCTTGCCCTTAACACCAAATCTCCTTATTTCACGTCCAGGTGATATCTTGAGAAATATGTGATCCCCAACTTGGAGTTCGAGATCTCTTCTTCTTGTGTCAGCATAAGCCTTCTATCTAGACTGAGTAACTTGAAGTCTTTCTCTAATCAACTGAATCTTTTCAGTGGTATCCCTTACCATGTTTGGACCTAATGGTTGTTTCTCGCCAACTTCATCCCAGCACAAGGGTGATCGGCAACTCCTTCCGTATAAGGCTTCGAAAGGTACCATCTGTATGCTTGCCTGGTAACTATTATTGTATGCAAACTCATGTCAGCTTCCACCAAAATCAATGATGCAAGCCCTGAGCATATCTTCTACCACCTGATTCGTTCTTTCGGTCTGACCATCCGTCTGAGGATGAAAAGCAGTACTAAAATTAAGTCTCGTTCCCAGCGAATGTTGTAGACCCTTCCAAAAGTGAGAAGTAAAATGAGGGTCTCGGTCAGACACGATCGAGACAGGTACTCCATGTAACCTGACTATCTCCTTAATGTATAATGCAGCAAGGACGTCAATTGACCATCGGCTCTTGATTGGCAAGAAATGTGCCGACTTGGTTAATCGGTCTATGATAACCCATATTCCATCATGTCCTCCTCTAGATTTAGACAGACCCATAATGAAGTCCATACCGATATCCTCCCATTTCCACTTGGGAATATCAAGAGGATGTAACTTACCGGCAGGCTTTTGGTGTTCCGCCTTAACTTGTTGTCATGTGAGACAGCGAGACACAAAGTTTACTATTTCTCTCTTCATGTTGGGCCATCAGAAGGTCCTTTTCAAATCTTGGTACATCTTAGTTGACCCTGGATGAATGGTGTACCTTGATCTGTGAGCTTTATCTAAGATTTTCTTCTTCAGCTCTGGACAATCCGGTATACAAGTTCTATTTTTGAACATCAATCTTCCATCTGATGCAAATTTGAACTCTGATTGTTCTTCAATTTTATCCTTGATTTCTACTAATCATGGATCCTTATCTTGTAGTCCTTGTATTTCTGAGAGTAGATCTGGCAGTATGCTTATATGGGATAGTGTAACACACTTGTTCTCCTTGTCCATGCTTATATCAAGCTTAGAGAATTGTTCTACCAACTTCCACTCCTGAATCATACAATTTGCTAAAATCGCTCTTGGCTTTCAACTGAGGGCATCAGCTACAGGATTACCCTTTCCAAGATGATATTGTATTATGAAGTCGAAATCCTTGAGATATTCTAGCCAACGTCTTTGCCTCATATTTAATTCCTTCTGAGAGAAGAGATACTTGAGACTCTTATGGTCAGAATATATTGTAAACTGCACTCCGTATAGGTAATGCCTCCATATTTTCAATGCAAATATTACCGCGGCCAACTCCAAGTCATAAACTGGGTAGTTCTCTTCATGCTTCTTCAATTGGCGAGAAGAGTAAGCTATAACTCTTCCTTGTTGCATTAAGACACATCCGAGGCCAATGCCAGATGCATCAGTGTATACCTCGAACTTCTCTCCTTCAACTGGTAGAGCTAAGACCGGGGCTGTAGTTAGGTGATTCTTGAGAGCTTGGAAGCTTCTTTCACATTCTTCACTCCATTCATAACGGATCTCCTTGCGAGTTAGCCTAGTGAGTGGTACGGCAATCTTGGAGAAATCCTTGATGAATCACCGGTAATAGCCCGCAAGACCCAAGAAACTACAGATCTCGCTAGCATTGGTTGGTCTTTCCCAATCCTTTACAGCTTCAACCTTCGACGGATCTACGGAGCATCCGTCCTTTGATATGACATGTCCTAGGAAAGACACCTCTTCTAGCCAGAACTCGCACTTACTGAGCTTCGCATATAACTGATTTGTCCTCAATATCTGTAATGTAATCCTCAAATGCTCCTCATGTTCTTCCTTGTTCTTTGAATAGATCAATATATCATCAATGAAAACCACAACGAATTGATCTAGATGAGACCTAAATATACTATTCATCAATTGCATAAAGGCTGCAAGGGCATTTGTTAGTCCAAAAGGCATAACAACAAATTCATAGTGCCTATACCTGCTTCTGAATGCAGTCTTATAAATGTCCTCATCTTTGATCCTTAGTTGGTGATATCCCGACCTTAGATAGATCTTCGAGAAATACTTGGATCCAGATATTTGATCAAATAATTCATCGATTCTCGGCAGTGGATATTTGTTCTTGATAGTAAGGTGATTCAACTGTCGATAATTGATGCATAACATCATGGATCCATCCTTCTTCTTTACAAATAGCACAGGTGCTCCTCACGGGGAAGTGCTTGGTCTTATGAAACCCTTCTTAAGAAGTTCCATCAATTGCTCCTTTAGTTCCTTGAGTTCGGAAGGGGACATCCTATATGGTGCCTTAGAAACTGGACCAGCACCAGGGACCAAGTCGATGGTGAAGGCCACTTCTCTTTGTGGAGGTAATCCAGGCAAATCTTCTGGAAACACGTCTGAAAATTCTTGCACAACAGGGATGTCTTCTATCTTAGTCTCCTTAGTCTCCTTAATAGTGACAAACGCAAGGAAAGATACACATCCTTTCCTTATTAGCTTGCTAGCTCGGAGAGCCGAAATAAGAGACGACTTGCTCCGACTCTTAGGGCTAGTATAGACCAGTTCCAGAAAGTCTTTGAAAGTAACTTTGCTATTACGGCAATCCATAGTTGCCTGATACTTGGATAACCAATCCGCTCCCAATATGACATCATATTCCTTTAGGTCTAAACATATGAGGTTGATAGGAAGATTTCTTCCCTTTACTAAGACTTCACAGTTTTGATAATGGTGAGTAAGGTCAACTTTGCTTCCGAGAGGAGTTGAAAGAACTAATTTCATCCATTCCGATTCCATGGGTAATGGATTAGCAAACTTCTTAGAAATAAAAGAATGCGAGGCACCAGTATCAAATAAGACATATGTAGACTTGGAAAAAACTTTCAATGTACCTTCCAATAGTCCGCCTTCATCTTGTTCTATCTCCTCAATAGCTTGGAGACGTGCATTCTTTGTCACTGGCCGCTTTCCGTCACCGGCTTGATCATTGAGTAGGGGACAGTCGGGAATCCAATGATCACGGCTCCCACAACGGAGACACGCTCCAACATTCTTTGGCCTTATGTCTGGCCTTATCACAATGCTTACATACTACCTTAGAAGGTGTAGTGGTGATGGAGAAAGGTTTGGTCTTCTTGAACTTTTGCTCTTGGGAGGGAGTACCTCCATTACTCGGCCTCTTCTTGAAATTGGGTTTGAAGGAACCCGAACTAGTGATTTGTTCCTTCTTATCCTTCCCACGGATCCTATCAGATAGCTTTGTGGTATCTTCAAGTAACTGAGCTCGGCATACCATCTCCGAATAGACTTGTATGTCCATCGGCGCCAGCTGTGTGATATATTGGGATCTGAGCCCATTTAGGAATCTCCTAGCTTTCATCTTCTCGGTACTAATTAGATGTTTAGCATATCGAGACAACTTGGAAAATTGTGCCTCATACTCAGCCACCAACAAAGATCGTTGTTTAAGTGCGGCGAACTCGACGGCCTTCTTCTCCTGGACTCGGTCTGAAAAATATTTATTGTTGAAATGTTCAACAAACTCCTCCCAAGTAACCTGTCCTTGATCTAATGTGGCTTCTACCGACTCCCACCAGCAGCGGGCATCCCTTTCCAATTGAAATGTTGCTAACAAGACCTTCTCTTGGTCCGTGCATTGTATAACCTAAAAGATAAGTTCGGTCTCCCAGATCCAGTGCTCGGCGTCATCCGGGTCGGTGGATCCCATGAACTTAGAAGGGTTCATGTTCTTGAAGCTTTGGTGTAGATTTCCTGCTCCACGATGTGCACCTCCTTGTGCCACCTGTTGAAGTGCCTGGGTCATGCCTTGCATAGTGCGTTGCATGCTACGCCACTGGGCACGTTTGGCAGCCATTGTCCTACAATTACAATAACTATATTAATATGTGATTATGTTCAACGGTTTTGATTCTAAGTTAACTTAACCCTTGGTTCTACCCAATCTCATCGGTTAAAGGGTTTAAACCTATCCTTGGACTTGGGTTTCCTAGGAATTGAATATCCTAGGCTCTGATACCACAAAAACTATCACGCCCCGAGCGCAGAAGGAACTCGGAGACGCGTGACGAGTTTATATCGATCATGTCAATCAGAGCGTTAGTGTATTCAACACAAAGACAAAGTGCGTAAAAGTAAAGATAACCCAATCCTTTATTCAATCACAACCTCAAAAGTACTTCTATTATAATCCACTTAATGAAAGTGCTAAGACTCAATAAAGGGAAAAGTACAATGATTGACTCAAAAATATAGAAAGATAAGACTAGTAGACGCTTGGATAGACGGAGTAGCTCTAATCTCTTCACTCTTGACCTTCCCCATCCGATTGAGTCTCGTCATCGGACTTACCTGAAAAATAGGGGAAAACACTGGATGAGCGAACGCCCAGTAGGAATTATATCTCAAGAGCTAGCTTGCTTTAATTAAATTACATGTTGCATGAATGTAATAAAGCGATGCATGTTTACGTAAAACGACAAGAGAGAGAGAGTATAACAAGAGATAATTGAGTGAAATAGCATGTCTTTCAAGAACTTATATCAATAAATGTCAAGATATTCAAGCAAGTATATTCATAATGTCATGTCGGGAATTTGCTATCACGTTTCAGGCAAGTATATAAATACCCTTTCCGGGTCACGCAAGTCATGTCATGTCAAGTCGAGTGTGAGATTGTGGAATGTCTAATCAAGCTAGTCATGCACTTCGGTACAATGCCATACCGTGATCATTACAACTCCCATGGGCACTAGTACTTTCGGGTGCTCCTCCCAGGACCAGATCGGGCCCTATATGCGCAGGCATTGGTCATGTATTTTCGACATCCACTTTAGGTATAGCCAATAAAAGAATTCCGAAGGAATAAGCTTGTAGGAACTTTAAGGTAGATCTTGGGGAATAGATTTTTCAATGAACATGATGTGTAAGGACGTACTACGATAGTAACGGTATAACCACGATTCGCATTAAAACTAGGTGGAATATGCTCCCTAATTGGGTGCCATGATATTAAGAATAAGCGCTCATATAGAGATCGTCGCTCGTTCTTGGACATGATAAGCTAGATAGAATTAAGGTCCACAAGTATGGCACATAGTGGCATGGTTTCCCATTCCATTAATTTTAAGGATATTCTCATGGCATCCAAATAACATGTCATGAGGGCCGGTATACCATGTTTCTTTAGAGTGACATGGCAATCAAGTATGGTTATAAATTTTATTGGTACAACCCGCTCGGCTGCCTTGAGGCTATCCAAGGCTAGCGGAGTCTTACGGAGGTCTCTATGATAAAGTCACTGGTCCAAAGGAATGGAATGTCCCATGGAGAGTTTATCTATCACCGAGAAATAGGGGGTAATCGATAAAACAACGTGAAACATGGGACTATACTCACGGAATGGAATATAGTGCCAACACACATAACCCATTGTCAAAGGGTTACTGAAAAACATGAAATTCAGAAAGTCAGAACTATCAGTTAATTGACGCTTGAGCTTGAGTCTTCATTTTATGAATTGACGCCCTTGTCGGGGTCGTTAGTTCAGAAATTGACGACTGTTCACTCCGTCATTTTCTCCATGTACTGTTGATATTCACATCTGCAAATAATTTCAAATTCCAGATATTAAGTAGTTGACGACTTACATTAAGTCTTTATTTCATCAAACAACGCCCTAGTCAGGGGCGTCATATATCAAATTAAAGGGTAGGTTGTACGTCGTTAATTCCCGTATCCAAGAAACTATAAACATTTCAGAATTTCATATTTTATCACTAATTTGGCACCCATGTATAGGGGCATTCATTCAATTAACAACCCAGAAGCAGTCATTATGCTTTGTCATTTGATTTGTGCCGTACATGTACAATCACAGACACAAGGTTTTTGAAAATATGTCTGATCAGGAAACAAATGACATATACAGGTAGAGAAAAATAATAGGAATTCACTAGTATGATCATGCATCAGTTTTCATGTTGGGGTTCACAATTATTAAATTTTGAACATTATATAATTATTAAGTATCTAGGTAAAAGATGACTGTTTGCACGGTCATTGAATTTAAATAACACCCTAACTTGGGTCATTATTTTCATCCATGTAGTAAACAGGGAAAATTTCATTCTGAAAACAAAATCTGTAACCCTACAGACCTATATGCATGTATTCACTTGGTAACTACAGGATTTTGCTACGTCTTGAGAAAACCTACCTTGGTTGGGTGATTTGGGTTGATGATCGATGAAGTACGTGAAGAAAAGAACCACACACGATACCCTATTCTGAATACAAACAGAGACAGCAGCAGTAGGTAGAAGAAGATGAAGAAGCTTGGATGAAACCAACAAGAGCAGCAGCTCTATCATGCGCAATAACAGCAGACGGCAGAGGAGAGGACGCAGCAGGATGAAGCCTGAAGGATGATCTGAAGAGTAGCACGTAGTAGCTCCTTTGGTTCAAAGGATTTAGGTAGCAGAGAGAGAACGGCCTTCCCCTTCCCTTCAAGCCTTCATGCAGCAAGGAAGAAGAAGAGATGACGAAGAACTCCTGCGTTCTTGAGCAAGAGGAAGATGAACTTCCACAGTAGGACTTCTTTGATCACTATTGTCAACAGGAAGTTCGACGGAAGGGTGGGTATTTATAGGAGAAGGAATCCTAATAGTATCTAGGAGTTCGATTAGGACTAAAACCACAGATATCCACATATGGATCCCTTTCCTTAATCCAAACTTACCCAAATAACATCCATGTTCGAACCAAACACCAACGGGTCGATTTGTAAATGACGCCTAAGGTTGGGGCGTTATTTCAATAAATGACGCTTGTATACATAGTCGTCAAAATTAAATGACGACTTGCTCGGAGGCATCATTCACCTTTTCCTATTTGGTAATTTAAGGTGTAACGATCTTTCTAGATTTTTATCTTTATTTCTTGATGTGATCTAGATGGGAAATATTAGGGGTACGAGTTTTCCATTTTTGTCTATTTTTTCATATAATTAGTTTTCCAAAATTCTTTTAATTCAAAAAGTGGCGCTATTCATAAATTTTTTGAAATAACGACTTTCATTATGTCGTTTGCTACGTTATATGCGCATGAACAAATGGGCGTCATTTTAACTTGTCCCTTTCTCTTCAACCTCAAAAAGATCGATATTGCATATATACCCACTCCATCTCCCTTTTAACTATCTATAATGTATTTAAAGCTTATATATATCCTTCTTCCTTCTAATAAAATTATAATATAATAAATGTGGAATCTAAATTATTAATAAAATACAAATTGATGTTTTCTTCAAGATTTATTGATTCTTAATTCAAATAAAATTATGTTGTGCATTAAATGCCTACTTAAAAATAACATGTTATTCTAAAATTTATTATAATATAACGGTAGTGTCCATGAGTTCTTTTGTCAGACTTTTTAAGACGTAAGAGGGTCATGTACAATGTATGGGCCTTGTTTAATTATTGTTTTTAATTTATTTAGACTTTCTAGTCTGTTAATTTACCAGGGTTGCTACAGCAAACCTCCTAGTTGCCCAGGCCTGTGGGCGGCCAAGGTGTGGGCCACCCAGGCCACAGGGCGGCGGCCACCTGTGTGGCCACCCTGAGCTGTGGGCGGCAAACCTCCCTATCAGCCCGAGGTTCAGCTTTCTACATCCCGTGTGTTGGTGGTTCCCGTCCGTGCCAGATTCTCTGGCAGTCCACAAGAGTAGTCACCCAGTTAGAGGTCCTAGGGTGTTGTGTTCTATCTATAGCCGTCTCATGTCGTGTTACACGTGTATGGTGAGTTACGTACGGACTGGTAGTGTCCCGATGGCTTTTCGCTTCTTTAGCGAGTTCTGATCTTTTGGTGAGCTTTCCCCACTAGTCGTAGCTTTCCTGCGCACGCCTATGCGGACCTACTTGGGAGTGGTGGAGAGCTTTTCCCAGTGTGATGATTTTTAGGCTAGTTACCATAGGGCCCCTCGTCTTTGCAACCTGAGTCCGGGCTGGGGGGAAAACTAGCTAGAGGATCTGACCTAGAGCGCATGGTTTGTGCGTGCATAAGTGGTTGGGGGCATCGGACACGTGCTGACGAGCGTGACCCCAACTAGTCGGTGTTATGTGGTTACGTACTTGGTTTGTCTCAGTTTTCACCTGGGGCGAGTAGGGAGACACCAGTGCCATGGACTAAGACGTCAGTGGATGCATCTGGCTTGACTTCTAGTGGGTAGTGTTCCTGTCACCTGAGAGCTTTCGACTCTGGTTTCCTATTCACGAGCTTTAGTGTTTTGGCGGCTCGGTGTCCTCGTTACTCGTGATCGAGGTGTGGTTCCTCGCTATCTTCATGAGTCCTGTCAGGCTGTGTAGCCGTGTGTCTTGGTTTACCAGTCGAGGGTCTACCTTGTAGCCTAGATCCTAGCGTGTGTGTCCTAGGAGTGGTGTTTCGAGACAGGTCATCATGATCTAGCTTTCTGTAACCCTGGTTCGACAATCTGCTTTGGCATGAGTTGTGTCTGATATTCAAGGTGTCCCGACGGTGCGCAGGTTTTTGGCAGTTTGTGGTTTAGAGGGTTTCCTTCTGTGCTGCGCGGTACTTACTGCTTTACTGCTTTGCCTACTTTATTGTCTTTATATTTTTTTATATGTTGCTTTGTTTATCTTTTTTTGTTGTGGTGGGGAACCACAGGACCCCTACTGAGCCATTGAGATGAGTCCCACCACTTTTCTTTTCAGGTCGGCGTGCCTCCTTGTCGTTCAGAGGCCTTGAGCCGCGTTTGAGGTCTTAGCACCGCCAGCTTGTGTTAGACGGGGTATGCCCTAGAGGCCGTGCAGCTTTCTTTTGTTGCACTGTACCTTGAATACTTGTGTATATCTGGACTGGAAATTGTATAAAATGTGTAAATCTATTTATAAATGTAAAATTTAATTTCAGCACTTTAATTCCTACATTTCTTTTAGATTTTTGTACACTCTCGTGACACCTTTTAACCCTTCTGACCTTCCCAGCTCGTGGGTGGCGACGTAGGATCCGAGCGATATCGGGTTTGACTCGATATCCGGATCTTGGGTCGTTACATTTCTCTACACGGCTGGTTAACTCTAGAAAATAGGGTGAGGAAAGCTCAAATACCTCAACCCAGAGCACAAGCTCTCTCTGTTGATCTGGCAACCCTCCTACAACTCTGCAGGCTCTGATCCACAATGCATCGAGAATCACAACACCAGCCACACATTTTCACACACATAGTCCATTTGACACTCATCCTCCCTTCACAATGCCAACACACCCTTACGCATTAGGGGATGGGCATGAAATCTCACAGGGAGTCGTGCTGCCATTGCACAGAACACCTCTTACATGCCACCACCCCGCCAATAAGCAAGGTCTCTCACACGGACTCCTTGTCATATACTAGGAGACCAACCAATCCAAACATGAGATGCAAGACCACCGAACTCAACCAAAATGCAATTCTCTCCACCCAAGGAGACGTAAATATACCTTCCACGAAGTGAAAGATTTCCACGCTTGACCTGACCTTGCATCTCATACATGCTGGGAACCTCGCCTTCCAGCACCAAGAAAACCATTGCCACCATCAGATTAGCTTTTCCAGCATCACTTGCCAATTGTCCTACTGGGCCACACTAGTAGCATCTCTAGGCACCATCATTGCAACTTGCCAAATAGTGACTCACCATGCCTCGAGCACTAACTCTACTGATCACCAGCCACACTCTGCCACATCGGTTGAGCTAGCCGCTACCATACGCTCCCTTCCTATGCTTGTCTTTGATCCCAGAGTCATTAACACGTCAAAACACTTACTGAGGAGCGAAGAAATCACTTAGGATGTTAGGCTCGAAGGCTACTACACTAACAACCTCAGGACGTTATTGTAGAAACCCAACAAAATTAATAGATAAAAAAATATTTCAATTTATTTATATAATTATAATAATTAGGAAATGATGAAATTACATTGTTACTATACGAAATAAATTAGATGATTGAATTTTCTTGAAATAAATTAAAATTAAAATTAAATATTTTACATTTCAGAAAAAGTATAGGAGACCCAATTAAATTCCTTAGAATAGATTATGATTGATTATTGGGCCATTAGATAACTCATAATGAGCTGGATTATGGGCTAATGAGCTAAAAAGGGTTAAATAGGCTTAAAATTCGTAACACATGTTTAATACCCCTTTTTATGATTAAATAAATCCCATTTCTAGAAGCTTGTCACAAAATTCAAATTCTATATCATAGCCCACCATGGATTAGTCATTTTTCCCACCAGTTCACACCAAATTAAGACTTTTCCCAAGTGTTCACACCAAATTAACGCTTTTCCCACGTGTTCACATTAAATTAAGGCTTTTCTCATGTGTTCATATTAAATTAAGACTTTTCCCATGTGTTCACACCAAATTAAGGCTTTTTCCATGTGTTCACACTAATGTGCTCACACCACATTAAGGCTAGATAAAGAAGAGAAGTTGGAATTTTCTTCTTTGACCATTACATTCAAAGTGGAGAAGTTTGATTTTGGAGGGAGGAATCTTGACTATTTTGGCCAAGCTTTTCCTATAAATAGGCCCATCTCAAACCCTTTAATCACCCTTGAGACATTTGCTACGTTGAAGGATGGATTGGAGGTGATTTGGAGGTAGTGATTTGGAGGAGAAAAGGAGCTCTTGAACATTTCGTCCAGTTTTCGCTTCCTCTTCAATTTGATTAAAGGTAAGTGTCTCTCAGGCTAAATCTTCAATAAATCATGTCAACTTGTGTGTTTTCAAGTGCTCTTTATATTGGTACCATTTTCTTGAATTTTTATTTAGTATTAAGCATGTTATAGCTAATATATTGAAGAGGTATCATAAACACGCCGAAAAGGGGATTTTCGCTAATCTCCGCACATCATTTCTCGATGTTTTCAGGAGATATCGAAACCAATATATCATCCAGCATACTGAATCTATAAATTTCAAATTCTAAATCATATCTTGCTGCATATCATGTAAGTCCCACACATTAATAAATTAGGATATGGAAGATAAGAATTCTATTCCATGAGCTTAAGCTTCCTTCGTAGTTCTTGTTACCTTCAAATTATCCTTGCAATCTATGACTCTATTATCTTTCTAGCTTGTGAATGGAGTAGATATCATCTTTAAAAATCGCATGGGTTACTTGCATAATCTTGAATCGATATACAAATTTAAGTATTACCGTGATTTTGAGAAGTCGTGCAGCTCGCTAGATTTTCACGGATGGACGGTGTCTCAGAAAGAGGTCCACGGGCAAACGCTTTAAGTGGACAAGTGGTTTATTAATTAGGACCTCGTATATACGAGGGGAGCCTCCCACTGTCCCACCTCTTACCTGGCCGTAATTTTACAGTTGTCTAGTAAAGCTCCGATGGCGAAGGACGGAATAGAATTTTCGCTAAAGTTGTTTCCTTATTTTCGACAAGTCGTGGAATCAACAAGATTTCTAAGAAGAACGGTGTCTAAAGAAAGAGGTCCACGGGCAAACGCTTAAAGTGGACAAGTGATTTATTAATTAGGACCTCGTCTATACGAGGGTAGCATCCCACTGTCTCACCTCTTATCTGGCCGTAATTCCTCAAGTTCTAGCTAAAACACCTGACTGTGAAAAACTTGATTTAAACCCATTTTGCGAGATGTTCCGCAAAGGCTGATTGTGCATTGTCTGACAAATTCAATTCCTTATCGACTTAATGTCGTTAAACATTATGCCTTAACTCCTTCTGGAATTTCTCTTATAACCACTTGATCCTTGAATGATAATCTTGTACCTTATTACAAGAGTTTTACCTCGAAATTCGTTGGCCATAAATATTATCTGGATGTCTAAATATACTTGGGATCTATGATCCATAATCTCAATGTCTGGGGTTAATGGGGCCCGGCCTGGTCCTGGGGGGAGCGCCCAAAAGTACTAGTGCCCATGGGAGGTTATTAACAAGGTGTGGCAGTGCACCGAAGTGCTTGACTTGCTAGATTCATTTACTTCCATAATTCGTGAATTACTTGCTTATATTACTTGAATTACTTGCATTACTTGAATTACTTGACTTGTACATACTTGTATGAAATGGCCAAATTCTATGATATTACTTTCTACAAGATCTCTACTTGAACTTCATTTCTTGATATCTTGTCTACTTGTAATTCCAATTACTAGCATTTCTTTACTCTATTTCCTATCAAAAATGTTAATTACTTTAAGTTGCCTGATATAGAGATATAAATTCCTACTGAGCATTTCGCTCACCCTACGTTTTTCGGTTAACATTGCAGGTAATTCTGATGATGAACCCCAAACATATGGGAATGGGCTAGAGTGAATGAGCGATCAAGTTATCTTAGTTACCTAGGTTTATGAGCGGTTGCTCTTGCTAGAATTATGTACTTGGAAATTGTATCTTGCCTCTTAAGGCTTAAGAATATTGTAAAACTTTATTTTGATGAAATAAAAGTATCTTTTCTTCTTATCTCTCTTTGTGGTTTGGACCCTTTTATTCATGCTCTGATCGACTTGAGTGTTTCGACTCATCGCGCCTCGATTTCCCGCGTCCGGGCATGACAATCTTTGTGGTATCAGAGCCTAGGTTTCATAAACCTTTGGTTCCCTTGATATAGGTTCTAGATGTTGATCTAGAAATTAGATAGTGTCTTGAACCTTCCTGGTAAGATTGGGTAGAGCCATGGGCTAAGCTTTAAAGAATGATTAATCAAGAAATAAACAAAAATGCCTAAGTTTTGTAGTTGCGTTTACAGGTTTAATTTTCACCAATGGCTACCGAGAGAGCTCAATGGTGCGAGATGCAATGGACGGTGCAAGGTTTAACCCAAGCTCTACAGCAGGTTGCTCAGGGAGGAGCTAACTGAGGTGCCAGAGATTTACATAGGAATTTTAAGAGTATGAACCCTCCCAAGTTTGCTGGGTCCACGGACCCGGATGAGGCTGAACATTGGGTAAAGAAAATCGAGAGGATATTCTAAGTCACACAATGTGCTGATGAAGAAAATTATCCTACTCGCCACTTTTCAACTAGAAAAGGATTCCCGTGCTTGGTGGGAGTCGGTCGAAGCAACTCTACTTCACAATCATGTGTTGTCGGAGGAGTTCGTGGAGCACTTCAATAACAAATATTTCTCCGATCGGGTGCAAGAAAGGAAGACCCCTAAATTCGTTTCCTTGAAACAAAGAATTTTTTCAGTGGCAGAATATGAAGCCCAATTCGTGAGACTATCTCGGTACGCGTCACACCTTGTGGGTACCGAAAAGATGAAGGTGAGAAGGTTTTTAAATGGTTTGAAGCCGCAGTACATTACTTAACTCGCCCTGATGGATATCCAAGTTTACACTGATGTGGTGAGAAGAGCCCAAGTTTTGGAAGATGCAACAGAGTTGTCTGATCACATCCGAGGAAGAGATGCCAAGAAGGAGCAAGTTACTGGTTCCGATAATTTCAAGCCCTCCTTTGGGAAGAAGAGACCCAATTTTGATGGGCGTAACTTCAATAAAGATGGACATAATTTCAATAAGGATGGACGTGACTTTCAAAAGGACAAGAGGCCGAGATCATTTGACAAACAAATCGTCCCATAAATAAGAAAGTCTATGTAAAATACGATCGAAAAAGTTGCAACCAATTTATAAAAATCTAGAAAAATTATAATCATAGAGAGGATGAAAAATTTAGACAATTTGTCTTCTACGGCAGACCCTAAATAAAATTATAAGCAAGTTGAATTAATGGTATTAGGGCTAAATTTACGTTTAACCTTATCGGACCATAGAGTGCCTAATTCGGACCCAATTCTCGATTATTTAAGCCCAGATCGGACCCCTTTGGACGGCCATGATGTGTAGATCGTTTCCCCTCTGTTAGCCCGCCGAAACTCTAACCCTAGGCGTCCAATTTCGGCAGAGAAGGCAGAGGACTTGGTCAATCCTCATTTTCCGCCCGCGACGCGTTGTGGGACTCTATCCAGCCCCCTCGTTCGCACCCAGATCGAATTACCACTATAAAGTCAACCCTTGGCCTAACGAGAAACCCTTGGATGCAGCGGTGGCCGGCGAGGAGCGAGAACGAAGGCGTATTACGGTGATCTCTTGGGAAGGTTTTCTTATCGTGGCCGGTGACGTCGTCCTCTTCCTTCTTCTTTTAAGGTAGGTTCTAGTGGACCAAACCTCAAGTAATATATACCATTGGAAGCGTCTCTGAGACCTCTTTCGTTTGATACCAAAAGCCCTAAATTCTACACAATATCATGCTAGTATTGTTCGATTTAGTCATAGCATGTCAAAAATTAGGGTACTTGGTTACCTTCGATTAAATGTTAGGCTAGTAGGCTTAAAGATTCAAATCAATCAATCCATATTATGCATCTTTTCATCCTCTTTCCACTGGTATACCTTTGCCCAATTTTATGCAATATATCGCTTGAATTTTTTGTTAGAAGTGAACCCTGTCGGAGTTCCCCTGACACCGGAACGGTGAACGAGTTTGCGGTCCTAACAGGAACCGCCAGAAGCTTAACGGCCCCATGATAGACCACAAGGTCTAGGGAAGCGGTTGTGGTTTGACCGTTTACCACGTTTGCTCTGTTCTGAACCCCATGATCAGTGGTGGCCCAACGATATACCGTAAGGTCTTGGCTGGCGGCTCTTCTCTAGACCGCTTGGAAATCCTGGCGGCTACTCGATAGACTGCCTAAGGCGTGTGTGGTCTTCGAGCTCACGTGCCTCAAGCGACCTAGCGACAGACCGCTAGGCCTAGTCCCGCGGTTCTAGATAGACCGCCTAAGGCGTGTGTGGTTTTCAAGCTCACGTGCCTCAAGCGACCTAGCGACAGACAGCTGGGCCCTGTCCCATGGTTCTGGATAATCACCTAAGTCACGCAAAAGTGTTTATACCATGATTTAAGCGTGTTGGTTCTTGACGAGTTATGCATATAAGTAGGATAGAAACCCATAAATTAATTGGAATGTATGAAACATGTTTAATAATATTTCATGACTGGGTTTCCTGTCCTTTTTCCAAACAGATTTCCTTTGTTCGTGTTAATTAAAAAAGCATAATCTATAATCATTCTATTACGGAATTGGAGAGATTTGTTAGGATTGTTTGACAGTCGATCCACTCCGGTGGTGCGGACTGACCGCTATACATCATTTTCTGAAGTTTTTCAACTCTCAATTCTTGTAATAGTTGGGACTCTCCACTGGATATTCCTTCCGTCGGACTATTACCTCTATTATGAGACCTCCGTAAGCCCCCGCGAGTCTGGGATTCCCACTAGGACGCGGGGCAGGTTGTACCTCCAATCCTACACCTGTTAACTCGACCGGATCACTTGTTAGCCTCTGTCCAGATTCGCGGCCCATATGGGACCGTTTAAATCCTTACACGGATGTTTGTGGACCGTTTGTGTTGGGCGGCCCAGTGTAGTCCGTGTAACGCTCGTCATTGGGCCTTCGATACTTTTGTGCTAAACGGCTGGATATGGACCGTCGTTACCTGTTAGATGGCCCATTCCAGACCGTCCTTAACTTCCAGCAGCCCTTAAAGGACTGTTTATCCCTTGGCACCGGACTGGGTTTTTCCTTGGCCCAGTTTCATCTCCCGCGATCCAATAAAAGGCCGTTTTTATCCTATGCGGCCCTGGTGTGACCGCATAGCTTCCAGATATTTTTTTCTTTCGCTTTCTTGTGTGCTTAGGTGGCCGAGCCGTGGATGGCTTGTGTTGCATTTAAATCCTCGATTTGTTTCTTGCTTATTTCCAGGATATAGCTTGATTCCTTTTTCCTGGCCGAGTCCTGTAAATGTCTAGACATAACTTGGGATCTTGGATCCACCAAATCAATGCCAACGCATCATAAGGGCCCGGTCTGGTCCTGGGAGGAGAGCCCAAAAAGTACTAGTGCCCCGGGGAGTTGTAATGACATGGTGAGGCATTGCACCGAGTGCATGACTAGCGTGATGTCTATGACATTTTCAATCATTTGAATCATTCCATTCTTTTCGTTATGATACAAGATATTGAATTCCTACATGGAATTATCTACATGACTTGCATTGCTACATGCTTGATCGACCAATTTCCTGGATATGATATGTCTCTGTTCTTCTTATTTGAGTAATTCATTATTTGTCATTCCTTTTATTTCATCGCATGACATTAATTGTAATTGGTTAATTACTTAAATCTTGCCTGGTATTACCTACTGAGCGTTCACTCACCCAGTCTTCCACCCCTTTCTTCAGGTAGCTCCGGTGATGAATCACCAACAGATGGGGATGGGCAGGAGTGAAGACCTTGGAGCGAGCCAGCTAGATAGCAGCTTGGAGTGTCCTTAGATAGTTTGCGTCAAGAGTGTCATTATATTAAAGTTGTTTCGGAGTGTAGTTTGGTTATTCAGTTAATATTGGAGTTGTAATGTAAAGATGTCAGTGGATATTGGGAACTTCTTTGGTTCTTTTAGTTGTTGGTGGATGTTGAATTTATTGTGTTTAATTAGTGGGAGTAATTTGTTATTTTGGGAATTTATTCCTTCCCTTTGCTATTGGGTTATTTTTAAGTTATCTAAATGCTAACCCAAGGCACAACGTGTCTAGAAATAAAAATATTTTAACTCTACTGCCACGTTCCAATTTTTCACATCGGGGCTTGACAGTTTGGTGGTATCAGAGCCAGGTTTTAAAGGTTCCTTGGTTCTCTAGTGGTGTCATAGAACCGTGACTTGTTAGAAGTCTAAGATCCAACCTGGTGAGATTGGGTAGAGACTCGGGTTGAGTTAATAAATCGACACTAAAAGATTCCTGCTAGGTTGCTCTAATTTAATCTATTCCACATGTAGGAGTCTGTTGCAATGGCGGTGGAGCGTGCGCAATGGAGGGACATGTAGCGCACAATGCAAGGATTAACGCGGGCCCTTCAGCAAGTGGCCCAAGGAGGAGGAGCGCACCAAGGAGCCGATGATCTCCACCGGAACTTTCGTGGGATGAATCACCCATGATTTGGTGGTTCAACAGATCCGGATGAGGCCGAGCACTGGCTGAAAGAAATGGATCAGATTTTCGAAGGCATGCAATGTAGTGACCAAGAGCACGTACTTTTGACTACCTTTCAGTTAGAGCGTGACACAAGAACGTGGTGGGACGCTGTGAAAGTCACATCAAGAGACAAGCAAGTGACATGGAAGGAGTTCGAGGAACTCTTCAATAGTAAGTATTTCTCGGTCCGAGTACAAGAGAAAAAGACAGCGGAATTTTCTATCTTGAAGCAAAGGAACTTATCAGTCGTGGAATACGTGGCGCAGTTCTCTCGATTGGCCCGTTATGCTACACATTTGGTATCTACTGAAAAGATGAAGGCCAAGCAATTTCTTAATGGTTTGAAGTTGCAGTATATCAACCAGTTGGCGCCTATGGAGATCCAGACTTATGCCGAAATGGTAAGAAAGGCTAAAGTTCTTGAAGATACCTTGGAAATGATGGAATGGATCTGAGGAAGGAACTCTAAGAAGGAGCAGACCACTAGTTCCAGGAATTTCAAACCCGGCAATGACAAGAAGAGCCCAACAGTGGGTCTAGTTCGTGGAAAGATAAGAAGCCGAAGAATGATGATAAGAAACCCGTCCCGGGTGCACCATCCAAGGCCCTTTGCAAGTATTATGACCGTCCAGGCCACAAGATGGAAGAGTGCTGGCGAAAGCTAGGTGCTTGTTTGCGTTGTGGTAGCAGGGACCACCGTATCCCTGAGTGTCCTCTCTTGTCCGATCAAGTCACACCGAGTAAGCCTCAAGGAGGTCAAAGGTGGCAGGGCAAGCTGTAAGCCATGCAAGTAACCGAGACGGAAGCCACCGAGGAGGGTGGATTGGTAGAAGGTACACTTGCTATTTTTGATAAGCCGGCTTTTGTTCTATTTGATACCAGAGCAACGCATTCCTTTATTTCCCAGAGTTTTGCTAAGTCTCTATCTACTAAACTTGTATTGATGAGCTCTCAACTGGAAATTTCAACCCCTATTGGTACTGGTTCAGCTATTAAGCACTATTACCCCTCAAGTAAGATTCTTGTTAATGGGATTAGTATGCCAGCTGACTTGGTTTCCATGAAGATGAAAGATTATGATGCAATCCTAGGAGCGGATTGGTTAGCTAGATATGAAGCTAGTGTTCACTGTAAATCTGGCACCGTGTTTTTCTCGGGTAGCCTCGAGCTCTCTTTTGTTGGGGTTAGGCATTCTAGGTCTATACCGCTTATTTCGGCACTTCGAGCCGAGAAGTTATTAAGGAAGGGATGTCAGGCATTCCTGGCGTTGGTTTCTTTGATTGACAAGAAGGATTTGGAGATCTAGGAAATTCCCATTGTTTGAGAATTCTTGGATGTATTTCCTGTGGATTTACTAGGACTTCCTCCAGAGAGGGAGGTAGTTTTCTCCATCGATCTAGTTCCTGGCGCAACCCCAGTTTCAAAGGCTCCGTATCGTATGTCCCCTGCCGAGTTGAGAGAATTGAAGGAGCAATTAATGGAATTACTTGAGAAAGGGTTTATTCATCCAAGCACATCTCCGTGGGGAGCCCCAATATTGTTTGTAAGGAAGAAAGATGGATCTTTGAGGTTGTGCATTGATTACTGCCAACTTAACCAACTTACCATCAAGAACAAGTATCCGTTGCCAAGAATAGATGAACTGTTTGATCAGATAGCAGTAGCACAATACTTTTCCAAGATTGATCTTCAATCTGGATATCACCATCTATGTATCAAGGATGAGGACATTGTTAAAATGGCATTCCGGAGCAGGTACGGGCATTTTGAATTTGTTGTAATGCCTTTTGGTCTAACAAATGCTCTTGCATCTTTTATGCAGTTAATGAACAGTGTGTTCCGGCCCTACTTGGATCGGTGGGTCGTGGTTTTTATTAATGATATTTTGATATACTCCAAGAGCAAGGAGGAACATGAAGAACACCTGAGAATAGCATTACAGATACTGAGGGATCATCAATTATATGCTATGTTCAATAAGTGTGGCTTCTAGTTGCAAGAAGTGTCTTTTCTGGGACACATTATTTCTAAAGATGGGACTTCTGTAGATCCTTCTAAGGTTGAGGCAGTGAGAAACTGGGATAGGCCTGTGAATGCAACTGAAGTTAAAAGTTTTCTAGGCCCAGTAGGCTATTATCGGAGATTTATTAAGTATTTCTCCAAAATTGCGGTACCTTTAACAAGACTAACCCGCAAGGAGAACCGATTTGAGTGATCAGAAGAATGTGAGCTGGAGTTTTCAAACTCTGAAGGAGTGTTTAACTACTGCCCCTGTTTTGGCCTTACCTTCTGGATAAGGAGGTTTTGTAGTTTACACGAATGCTTTAGGTATTCGCTTAATCTATGTGCTTATGCAGCATGGGAAGGTGATAGCCTAATCTTCTAGACAGTTAAGAAAGCACGAAGAGAATTATCTTGTCCATGACTTGGAGCTAGCAGCTGTAGTTTTTGCCTTGAAGATTTGGAGGCACTACTTGTATGGAGAGACATTCACGGTATTTTCTGATCATAAGACTTTGAAGTATCTGTTTTCTCAAAATGAGCTTAATATGAGGCAGAGAAGATGTCTTGAGTATTTGAAGGGTTTCAATTTTTCTATAGAGTATCACCCTAGGAAGGGTAATGTAGTGGTAGATGCATTGAGTCGCAAGCCGATAGCCAATCTGTCAAGTCTTATATTGCAAGAATGGAAATTGCTAGAACAGATGGCTAGTTTAGATCTTAATATTGGTAAAGATCGAGTCTTGATCGTGTAGTTTCAACTTCGCCCCGAGCTGTTGATGGAAATTAAGACTATGCAAGATAATGATCCAGTGCTGGTAGAAATCAAAGGTAGTCTAAGTAATAAACCAGATTTTATGGTAGCTGATGATGGCAGATTATTATTTCAGGGAAGAACCTGTGTTCCAGATTTAGCTGAGATAAAAAGTAAGGTTCTTGAGGAAGCCCACAAGGTCAAGTATATTATTCATCCTGGAGCCACTAAGATGTACCGGGACCTAAAGAGGATATTTTGGTGGCCAAACATGAAAAAGGAAGTAGCAGAATTCGTGAGTAGGTGCTTGGTATGTCAACAAGTGAAAGCTGAGCATTTCAGACCTGCTAGGAAATTGAAACATCTCAATATACCATAGTGGAAGTGGGAGAGCATTAGTATGGATTTCATAATGGGTTTACCTAGAACTCGTGGAGGCTTCGATGCGATATGGGTGATTGTGGATAGATTGACTAAATCTGCACATTTCTTGTCTATCAAGGCGAAGTGGACAGTCAACATATTGGCTACTATGTATATGAAGGAAGTGGTAAGATTGCATGGAATACCTGTAAATATTGTGTCGACCGAGATCCCAGATTTACTTCACACTTTTGGAAAGTATTAAAAGAATCCTTGGGAACCCGTCTGAACTTCAGTACTGCATTTCACCCACAAACAGATGGCCAGACTTAGAGAACGAACCAGATTATTGAGGATATGTTAAGAGCTTGCACGATCAACTTTGGTGGTACTTGGCATGAACAATTGGCCCTTTTAGAATTTGCGTACAATAATAGTTACCAGTCCAGTATCCAGATGGCACCGTTCGAGGCTCTTTATGAAAGAAGTTGCCGATCACCTTTGTGCTGGGACGAGGTAGGTGAGAAGTAATGGTTGGGACCAGATCTCATTGCAGAGACATCCAAGAATATCCAGATCATCAGAGATCGTCTGAAAGTTGCACAATCAAGACAGAAAAGCTATGCTGATAATAGAAGAAGAGATTTGGAATTTGAAGTGGGCGAGCATGTGTTTTTGAAAGTTTCACCTCTGAAAGGAGTTCGAAGATTTAACATCCATGGCAGGTTCAGTCCCAGATTTATTGGCCGATTTGAGATTTTTGAAAGACTGGGAGAAGTTGCCTACATATTGGCATTACCACCCCAGTTGTCATGTGTGCATAATATTTTTCATGTGCCTATGTTACGGAAGTACGTGTACGACCCTACGCATATCATTCAGCACACGGACCTTGAGTTGAAAAAAGACTTAACTTATGAAGAAAGACCCATCAAGAATCTGGACCGTAAGACCGTAAGTAGCAACAGCTCAGGAATCGCTCCATACCGATGGTAAAGATTCAGGGGAGTCGGCGTGGAATTGAAGAAGCCACTTGGGAGTCCGAAGAAGCTATCCGGAGGCAGTACCCTGATTTATTTTAAGGTCAGTAATCCAAATTATCACCATTTTTGAGAAGTGCAGTGAATTTGGGGACCAAATTTCTTAAAGTGGGGGAGGGTGTAGCACCCCAGTAAATTATTAGACAAAAAAAAGAAAATAAATAAGAAAGTCTATGGAAAATACGATCGAAAAGTTGCAACCAATTTATAAAAATCTTGAAAAATTATAATGATAGAGAGGATGAAAATTTTAGACAATTTGTCTTCTACGGCAGACCCTAAATAAAATTATAAGCAAGTCGAATTAATGGTATTAGGACTAAATCCACGTTTAACCATATCGGACCTTAGAGCGCCTAATTCGGACCCAATTATTGATTATTTAAGCCCAGATCTGACCCTTTTGGATGGCCATGATGTGTAGATCGTTTCCCCTCCGTTAGCCCGCCGAAACACTAACCCCAGTCGTCCAATTTTAGGAGAGAAGGTGGCGGACTTGGTCAATCTGCATTTTCCACGCGCGACGCGTTGTGGGACTCTATCCAGCCCCCTCATTCGCTCCCAAATCGAATTACCACTATAAAATCAACCCTTGGCCTAACGAGAAACCCTTGGATGCAGCGGTGGCCGGCGAGGAGCGAGAACGAAGGCGTATTACGGTGATCTCTTGGGAAGGTTTTCTTATCGTGGCCGGTGACGTCGTCCTCTTCCTTCTTCTTTTAAGGTAGGTTCTAGTGGACCAAACCTCAAGTAATATATACCATTGGAAGCGTCTCTGAGCCCTCTTTCGTTTGATACCAAAAGCCCTAAATTCTACACAATATCATGCTAGTATTGTTCGATTTAGTCATAGCATGTCAAAAATTAGGGTAACTTGGTTACCTTCGATGAAATGTTAGGCTAGCAGGTTTAAAGCTTCAAATTAATCAATCCATGTTATGCATCTTTTTGTCCTTTTTCCACTAGTATACTTTTGCCCAATTTTTATGCAATATATCTCTTGAATTTCTTGTTAGAAGTGAACCCTATCGGAGTTCGCCGGACACCGGAATGGCGAACGAGTTTGCGGTCCAAACAGGAACCGCCAGAAGCTTAACGGCCACGCGATAGACCGCGAGGTCTAGGGTAGCGGTTGTGGTTTGACCATTTACCACGTTTACTATGTTCTGAACCCTATGATCAGTGGCGGCCCAATGATAGACCGTAAGGTCTTGGCTGTCGGCACTTCTCTAGACCGCTTGGAAATCCTGGCGGCTGCTCGATAGACCGCCTAAGGCGTGTGTGGTTTTCGAGCTCACGTGCCTCAAGTGGCCTAGCGACAGACAGCTAGGCCTTGTCCCGCGAATCTGGATATACCGCCTAGGTCATGCAGAAGTGTTTATACCGTGATTTAAGCATGTTCGTTCTTGACGAGTTATGCATATAAATAGGATAGGAACCCACAAATTAATTGGAATGTGTGAAACACGTTTAAAAATAATTCATGACTGGGTTTCCTGTCCTTATTCCAAACATATTTTCTTTGTTCGTGTCAATTAAGGAAGAATAATCTATAATCGTTCTACTACAGAATTGGAGAGATTTATTAGGATTGTTTGACCGTCGATCCACTCCGATGGTGCGGACTAACCACTATACATCATTTTTTGAAGTTTTTCAACTCTCAATTCTTGTAATAGTTCGGACTCTCCACCGGATATTCCTTCTGTCGGACTAGGACCTCTATTATGAGATCTCCGTAAGCCCCCGCGAGCCTGGGATTCCCACTAGGATGCCAGGCAGGTTGGTTGTACCTCAAATCCTGCACATGTTAACTCAACCGGATCGCTTGTTAGCCTCTGTCCAGATTTGCGGCCCACATGGGATCGTTTAAATCCTTACACGGACGTATGTGGACAGTTTTGGTGTTGGGGCGGCCCAGTGTAGACCGTGTAACGCTCGTTATGGGCCTTCGATCCTTTTGTGCTAAACGGCCGGATATGGACCGTCCTTACCTGTCAGACGGCCCATTCCAGACCGTCCTTGATTTCTAGCGCCCTTAAAGGACCGTTTATCCCTTGGCACTAGACTGGGTTTTCCTTGGCCCAGTTTCACCTCCCACGGTCCAGTAAAAGGCCGTTTGTATCCTACGTGGCCCTGGTGTGACCACGTAGCTTCCAGGGATTGTTTGTTTCGCTTTTTTGTGTGCTTAAGTGGTCGAGCCTTGGATGGCTTGTGCTGCATTTAAATCTTGTATTTGTTTCTTGCTTATTTCCAGGATATAGCTTGATTCCTTTTTCCTGGCCGAGTCCAGTAAATGTCTAGACCTAACTTGGGATCTTGGATCCACTAAATCAATGCCAATGCATCATGAAGGCCCAGTTTGGTCCTGGGAGGAGCACCCGAAAAGTAATAGTACTCCGGGGAGTTGTAATGACATGGTGAGACATTACACCGAGTGCATGACTAGCATGATGTCTATGACATTTTCATTCATTTGAATCATTCCATGCTTTTCATTATGATACAAAATATTAAATTCCTATATGGAATCATCTACATGACTTGCTTGTTACATGCTTGATCGGCCAATTTCCTGGATATGATATGTCTCTGTTCTTCTTAATTGAGTAACTCATTATTTGTCATTCCTTTTGTTTCATCGCAAGACATTAATGCAACTGGATAATTACTTAAACCTTGCCTGCTATAACTTACTGAGCGTTCGCTCACCCAGTTTCCCCCCCACTTTTTCAAGTAGCTCCGGTGATGAATCGCCAACAGATGGGGATAGGTAGGAGTGAAGTCCTTGGAGTGAGCCATCTAGAAAGCCTCTTGGAGTGTCCTTAGATAGCTTGCGTCAGGAGTGTCATCATGTTAAAGTTGTTTCGGAGTGTAATTTGGTTATTCAGTTATTATTTGAGTTGTAATGTAAAGATGTCAGTGGATATCAGGAACTTCTTTGGTTCTTTTAGTTGTTGGTGGATGTTGGAATTTGTTGTCTTTAATTAGTGGAAGTAATTTGTTACTTTGGGAATTAATTCCTTCCCTTTGCTATTGTGTTATTTTTTAGTTATCTAAATGCTAACCCAAGGCACAGCATGTCTGGAAATCAACATATTTTAACTCTACTGTTGCGTTCCGATTTTTCGCGTCGGGGTGTGACAGCGGATGAGTGCTGGAGAAGGCTGGCTGCCTATCTTCGATGTGGAAGTCGGGAACATAGATTTCCAAGTTCCCACTTCTTAACGAGCAAGCTCCATCGGAAAAGCTTCCAGTTACTGTCAAGAAGTAAGGAAGACTACAAGCTCTTATGGATGCCGAACCTACCGAAGATGGAGGCATCATGGAAGGTACTCTTTCTATATGCTCAAGGCCTGCCTCTGTCTTATTTGATACTGGAGCTACACATTCCTTCATATCTAAGAGCTTTGCTGATAGTTTACTTATGAGGCCTATTCCATTAAAATCCAAACTCACTATTACTACTCCTATTGGAGCGGGATCAGATATTAAATATTTCTACCCTGCTAGTGAAATTCTAGTCGACGGTTGCAACCTACCGGACGAATTAGTATGCATAGAGATGGAAGTATATGATGTTATTTTGGGAGCCGACTGGTTATCTACACATGGTGCTAGTGTCAACTGTAAGTTAGGCACAGTAACCTTTATTGGCTACCCCAACCTTGTGTTTGCTGATGTCGGGCATTCTAGACACCTATCTCTTATTTCGGCCCTTAAAGTTGATAAATTATTGAAGAAGGGTTGTTCGGCTTTCTTAGTTTCTATTACTATGACCGAGCATAAGGAACCCGTTTTGGAGGATATTCCTATTGTTTCGGATTATTCTGATATATTTCCAAATGAGTTGCCTGGTATTCCTCCGGAAAGAGAAGTGGTCTTCTCTATTGATTTAATTCCGGGAGCTGCACCAGTTTCTAAAGCTCCATATCAGATGTCCGCTATCAAAATGAAGGAGTTGAAGGAACAACTATTGGAGTTATTTGACAAACGATTTATCCGACCAAGTACTTCACCTTGGGGAGCCCCGGTCCTATTTGTCAAAAAGAAGGATGGGTCCATGGGATTGTGTGTTGATTATCAAGAATTGAACCAACTCACAATCAAGAACAAATATCTATTGCCAAGGATTGATGAGCTATTTGACCAGATTTCTGGAGCTCGATATTTTTCAAAAATTGATCTCCGAACTGGTTATCATCAGCTGAAGATCAAGAAGGAAGATATTCACAAAACGTCATTCAAGAGCAGGTATGGACACTATGAGTTCACTGTTATGTCTTTTGGCCTAACCAATGCACCTGCAGCATTTATGCAGTTAATGAACAGTGTATTCCGGCCATATCTTGATCAATTTGTGGTAGTCTTCATTGACGACATTTTGATCTACTCTAAGTCTAAGATGGAGCATGAGGAACATCTTAATAAATCCCTACAGTTATTAAGAGATCACAAACTTTATGCTAAGCTTAGTAAGTGTCACACCCCGAGCGTAGAAGATACCCGAGGTGCCTGGCGAGTTTATATAGATCATGTCAATCAGAGCAATAAGATTTTTGACAAAAGACATAGTGCGCAAAAGATAAGATAATAATTAAGATTTTTGTTTCCAAAATAATATCAATATTCCAAGATGACAATTATCCAATTTACCATAATGAAAATGACCCAATTTAACAATAAGTCTTCCAAGCCTTAACAACAACTAAACTGACATGACATAATTATAAAGGCAAGGACTCAAGAAACAAAATATGCGACTAGCTGACAGTAGACGATCGGTGACTCTAGCACTCTTCACTCGGTCTCATTTCCAATCATTTGGTTATCACTATCCGAGTTACCTGAAAAATGTTAGAATCAACTAGATGAGTGAATCGCTCAGTAGGAATTATATCTCAAGTTCTAGCAGTCTTTAAGTAATTTACATGTTACGTGTAATGCAGGTATAGCTATGCATGCTAGATAAGCAAGAAAATCATGAACTGTTGTTGGCACTCAAAATATGATCGTTGGCGACCAAGCCGCAGAGGCAAAGGATACGGCCCACTGAAGCACAGAAGCCGATGAAGAGCAACCTACTGAAGGCTTCTCAAGCTGCCAGAGCCCCGAGTTACCTGGAAGTGAACAACGGGGACTTCACCTCAGGAAAGTCGAGATGAATCCACAAACAACTCGCAGTGCGACCAAGCTTGCCTAATGATCCGGCATCGACTCCATCGTGCCGCTACCCCGCATCCGTCACCCGACCAAGGATGACGGTCTACCCGGTGGCTTGCCACCTGAATGAAGGCTCTCCTGAGGAGGAAGAACGTCATCGGCCCTTCATAGAAAGGAACCGGAGGCTCTATCCGCAGAAGACCCCGATCACTCTACACGGGTTTAGCTTCTCACAATAGTGGGTCCGTCAGTGGCCGAATGATCGCCAGTCAAGGTGAAATTATGCCGAATGTCATATCATCCCGCAAGGAAGCTCCGTGCACAAATTGAACTGAGCCGGAAGCACAAGTCATGGTGCCGAAGGTCGTGCCAACGGAAGATCCGCCTGCTCAAACCAAACACACACGGAATTCGGACTAAGGCCGTACGGCATACCGAAGCTTCGCCAATGCACCATCAAGGTTTTCCAAGGACTGTGGCGAGGAGAACCGTCAACGGTGACCTCCGGAATCATCTCCGGACTCATCGGCTAGCCCTCAACAACTAAACGAGGCTAATACGGCGCCACCATTTCATCGGCGCCACTTAAATTGGCGCGCAAAGACCAAGCGATGGAGGTGGCTCCCTGGCGCCGTTGCTCCCTGTGCGCCCCTTCACGGTGCCGGTTAACTTGGTGTCTTATAAGAAGGTCTTGTTCGACCAACAAAAGGGGGAGACAAGAAGAGAGGTCCTGATCGCCGGAGAGCCATGACCAATCATAGGAGAAGAGGGTTTGGTTTAGTGGGGAGGAAGGCTTTCTCTGAGAGTCCCTCACCGTGCCACCGTCGTCCTCTGCTGCGCACGAGTCCATCGGCGTCGGAGAAGAAGAGCTCCTCTGTTGTTTCCATAGGTGGGTCACGGTGTTTCCCGTTGATCTTCCATCGCCTGTTTCTTCTTTCGTCATAATGTAAGTGAGAAAGGGGGAGGGAGGCGATGATATGAGCTTTTCCTTCCCCCCTTTCCTCACTATCTCTTTCCCTTCGCCTCTTTCGCTGTAACTTTCCTCTACGTCAATGTAACGGATGACCGAGCGACAACGCCGGCGCCGGAACGTACTTATGTGCATTCCATCTGTCGACTGTAGAATGAATGAATATCTATAGCAATGGGTCAAGGAGTTTAATGGTTCTGTTCTGTTGCATCTCCTTTTTCCTCCCCCTTTTGTATTTCCTTCTCCTGACCGTTGGAACCGCGCCGTGCAATAGTGCCGGCACCGGGAATGGGCGAAGTGTGCTTACGCACCACCCCCAATGCCCATGGCGTTAGAATGAAATGTGTTCGACGATTTCCACCGTCGTTCTCCTCCGATGCATATGCCCTTGGACTCCCTTGGCTACAACGATACTCCCCCTCCCCGGGGTCTTCGCGTTAATGCCATGGCCGTGCTTGGCTCTGCTTTTTTTTTTCTTTTTTTCTTTCTGATGATCTTGTGGCTGGATGATCTTGTGGCTGAGGGCATATCTGTATATGCCCCTCAACCCATCACAACGTCGGGGCGCTTCGATCGAGCCTCTCCGCATCCCTCGATTATCCAGAGGTGAAGAGATCGTTCTCGTGGCCGAGTGGTTAATCCATTTATTCCTCTGTCCATGGATTCACATGCTAATAGCATTCTCTTTCACTGAACATGTTGAATCTGACTGAGTAAGCTGCATACTGCATACACTCTTATCGTTGCACACGATTCATGCTCATTCTGGAGGGTCAAATCTATTAGCCCATCTCACTAATCCGGGGAGGGGAATATACCCCCACTGTTTCATCAAACCGCCACTTGGTCATGGGAACTCATCCATTAATGGTGAGCGTCCCTATTGACTATTGGGTGAATATCAAAATTGGGTTAATCCCAACATTTAAAATCCACAGTCCTTCACGGACCTTGTGGTGGCCGTGAGACGGGTGCCCCTTGTAGGCTAGCCCTCGAGGTTTTTCCTCTCTACCGGTTGTCCCGATTCGAGCCTTGAGTCAACTCGGGTCGCGTGCCCCTCGTAGGCTAGCCCTCGGGGTTTTCGCTCCTGTCATGAGTCAACTCACCCGCTCACTATCGCCCACGGACTTGGTGCTCCTAGCAGGCTGGACCTTGGGGTTTTCATTTCTATTCGGGTTTGTCGGCCGCCGTCGTGCCACCCGGATTTCAGGGGTTGCTCCGCTACGTGAGTATTCCCCGCTTCTCCCCGACAATCCTCGGGGATGGGGAGATGCTGCCGAAATTTGGGCTCGAACGAGTCTGACTCGGAACAATCACCGCGCTCGAGTACGGACCTCGCGCGAGCCTATAACTCGGCTTCCAGATGTCTCGGGGGCGATCTTTTGAATAACCGATTTAAATGAACTTTCAAAATCTCCCAAAGTGTTTTAATAAACCCAAGAAATAACAAATAAAATCTCGATTTCTTCAAAACATGGCTAAACCAGCGCCGTGACGCCCGTCGCGCCTTAATACGGCGCGCCTTGAAATGGCACGTTTTATCCCGGCGCGCCTCGTCCCGGCACGCCAGGGAGAGGGGCGCGCTGTTTTCAGGCCAGCCCTTTACCTACGTTTTGTGGCGCCATTTTAAACCCTTTACCTACGTTTTGTGGCGCCGTTTCAAGCGTTTTAAGCCCTTTCCCTAGGCGAACCGCGCCGGTCCCATTCCAGATCGTGTCTTTGTGCCGTCTCGTTCCCTTCCTCGCCTCTGGGGTGATTTCTGATGTTAATAGCAGAATTGAATAAGCTTCTTAATCAATGAATTGCATAAATTGGTTTGTCTAAGCCTGAATTAGTTAATTTCATATCTTTGTCATGCTTTAATCTAAGCATTCATGCCACATCGATGCATGCATGAGTGCATGGACCCTCGGTATATCAAATGACATGAGCTGAAAGTCGGGCAACTCCCGACGAAAAGCTCTTGCCACGCATGATGGCGATCTTCGGGCCTAAGTTCTCCGCCATGTATTGAGGACCCGCCCTTATAAATCGTGTGTAGTGAATTACAATATTTTGCATGATCATTTGCATGCTCTGCATCCTTTATTTTGACCTCGACAGCCCTTTATCTCGGCAATTAATCAAAGGTTTTCCCTCCCCGTGGGGGATGTAATTAACGCCATAGCCTTTATGGTATGGCGGACTGCTGGTCCCGACCGAACCTCACTCTCGCCCGACACGGGTCAGAATGAGCGCACAATAAACTTATTACTCACGTGACTAGCACGCCCGCACCGTCAATCAGTCGGTTAATTACCAGTTAGTTAATCGGTCAATCGACACGCGAAATAAACCAAATAAACCCAAATAAACCAATAAATAAATTAATTAATCACAACAAAAGAAATGATCGCCAACAAGTCTGGCACACCCGGTGGGACCGGTGTCACCTTTCATCTCTTTACCGAGATACTTGGGCTTCGAGGCCCTCCCAAAGGCTACTGATTGTTGGTTTGTCTATCTTTGTAGGTGAGCGATGACGATGACGATGACTGGGCTGACTGGCGTTGGCTTTGGCCCTTCGATTATTGCCGGTCATGCGCAAGGGTACCTGGCGGTGCCCATGGAGTTCGGCAGCTTCCCTACCGCTGTGGGCTTCCCCAACTTCTTGGGGTTGGCCTATATGGATATGCTAGATGTGGAACCCTCGGAGCCTGTGAAGGCTCGATGCTACCACGACTCGCTCAAGAGTCCAACCTCGGTCGCCAGCTGCCTGGGGCACCATGCTACCCGTGGGGCCCGCCCCAATGTTGTCAACAGGAACTCCGAAGGACGTCAGCACAAACAGATCCGGAGGAGTACTGCTGTGGTTATCGGAACCCTCTCCCAACCCGACAAATCTATGATGGTTGGTGGCATGCGCGTCTTCCTCAACAGACGCGACGCACGAATAGTTCCGGATCGGGTCGTCCCCTCCATCCCTATCCACAACTCATATCAAGCCCTCGCTGGAAGGAGGGCAGAAAGAGAAGAAGCCGGCCATTTCGGCCAAGAGAAGTTGGCCCCCAGGCCAAGGAAATTTAAGCAGGTGTGGGTCCCCAAGAGGGTCCAACCTGTTCATCAGCTTGCACCTATCCACCGTCGTCCTGTGCATGACAAGGTGGAAGGAATAAAAGAGAGGGACCTGACCCCAAAGAAAGAGGAAGTGGTTGCGGACTATCCGCGCCGTGAAGGTTTCCGGGCTGGTGCCCGCCAGGCCAATCTCCCTGCTATGGGACGGAGATTCCAGCAACCTATCGACAGAGCTCGGCTAGCTTATATCCCTCCTGCGGGAGGTCGACAACTATCCCCCGTGCTGCATCAAGAACGGGGTCAAGAAGAGATGACCAACTTGGTCAGGAGCTATTTTCGAGGGTTGGGCGACGCCTCGCTTGGACAGCAGCGGCTGATGTAGGCAGCCGCTGTCGATGAAGACTACTGCCCATCAATGGCAGATGAAGAAGATGTGGGAGAAAAGATGATGGTGTCGTCGGTCGACGATAATGGCTATGACGACCGCTTTGAGATCGAAGCTGATGAAACTACCCCCCAGTGGGAAGAAGAGACAAGAAGAATTTCTGTGTTCGAGAAGTTGACCTTTCCATATCAAGCTAAAAGGAGGGTCCATCGACAAAGGAGAATGATGCAGGTCTTCACCTGCATGGTCAGCGTGTTCAGCCGATACGGAGGGCTTCCCGAGGATCCCCAAGAATTGGCTCAGTTGGCCGCAAGGCCAGGGCTTAGCACTCGAAGAACAGAAGCTGTGAGGCAACTCCTGGCGATAGCTGGAGGACAACAACCCCCGGTCTACCACCAGTGGAATGATGAAGCTGCTATCTTAACCGCCAATGTAGTCACGGCAGAAGAAGAAGATGACATCCCCCTCGACATCCTGCCCGAGGGTACGTCCGGGGAGACAACAGAAGTTATCCCCACTACGGCGACTATTGACCCGTCAGTCTTGATACTACTTCAAAAATATCGGCAAGAGATAGACTTGCTAAAGAAGCAACTGATAGAGAAAACTGAACAGTCATCAGCTTCCAAACCACCCGAAGTCCAGGGTGAATCATCCCGGGAAGCGGTTCGTCATGATGACCCTCCGCCGCTCTACACACTGCCTCAGTCGTCAGAACCAAGCATGGCGACAATGCAAAAGCGGCCACCACAGCTCCAGCCGCTACTACCAGCGGTGCTCCCTCAAGTGCACCAGACACCCCCGCTACTGCGTCCTCCACAGGCGACCACTCTGGTCACCCCGTACCTGCAGTTGGCACACTTCTACCCAGAGCCAGTTGACCCTGAAGTCATGAACCGGATGATGGTGGAAAGAATGATCGAGTTGAAGCTCACGGAAAGGGGTGAAGGCGACTACGTCGCGTTTGATGCCTACCGGGTACCATACCCGCAACACCATGCTGCTAAGCGGCTTCCCCCGGGAATCAACAAGCCGCCCAAGTTTGACAAATTCAACGGGAAGGGGTCCCCGAGAGAACACATTGCCTATTATATGACTGTCATGGGCGACTTGGCCACCGACGAGTCATACTTGCTAAAGTTTTTCGGGTCCTCGCTGACGGGACTCGCATTTGAATGGTACTCCAGCCTCTCAGTCGGGTCGATCAGCGATTGGCCAGATATGCAGAAGAAGTTCAGAGAAAGATTCCATGTTACAGAGAGGGAGGTCACAGTGGCCGAACTCTACTCAACAAAGCAGAGGGCCGATGAGACAGCCCTCGACTATATCAAGAGGTGGAGGAACCTCGGAATGAGGTGCAAGCGGCCCCCGCATCAGGAGGACGCTGTGCAAATATGCAAACAGAATCTCAGAAGGGAGGTTATAGAAAAGATGATCGGAATGGAAATACGATCGTTTGATCGATTGAACAATGTCGTGGCCGAGGTGGAAGCTTTTTTGGCCAGACCTGCCCCTACATCTGCATCCAACACGACCCAGAAGGGCAAGGCAGTGGAGCGGCGCTCGTCGCCTAAAGAAGCGAACGCTCTTGACATAAAGGCGTTCGAACAACAGAAAAGTGAAGGCAAGAAGGGAGTCACCCCACAGCCTGCAGAAGCCCCAGACAGCAAAGAAGGTCCTTTGCTGAGGGACAATATGAAGAAGGCCTATTCATTTCCAAAGGACAAGACCCAGGTTCTGTTCGACTGGGTAACGGAATATGGCATGGTCACCCTGCCAGAGCCAAGGAGGCCGGAGGACCTAAAGAGAAAAGACAGCGCAAGATTTTGCCCCTACCACCAGATGTTGGGGCATCCAATCGAAGACTGCTATGTTTTCAAGGACATCATCGAAGGAATGGTGAAGAAAAATGAGATCGAGCTGGGGGAGTACAAAGTGGAGCCTCCTCAGCCACATGAAGCCCCTCGAAGGAGGGCAAGAGTCAACATGATCTCCCTATACTAGGCACTGCCCGAGGAGATCTCTGAAACAAGTACGCGGAGCACCTATGAAGCTCATTTCTTGGAGCCCGCGAAAGAATAGCAGGGATGGCAGCAGGTCCCTGTGAAGCACAAGAAAAAGAGGGCACCTCGCCCGAAAGAGGGGGCACATATCCGTGGTGTTACACCCCGGCCTGCTCCGCCGATGGTAGCACCCGTATGGATCACTCCACCTACTACTCTCAAGATACCTACACAAAATCGGAGGAGACAAACTCCGCTGCCAGTGATTAAGGAGACCAATCCTGGGGTCCGTCGACTGTAAAACCTCATTGAGGGGCTAGATGAGTACGTGCAGCCTGAATTGAAGCCTTTGCTGGTGCGGGACCACGTCCCGTGGCGAGAACTAGAGCATCTCTCACTCGAACAAAAGGAGGAAGCTGAAGTGGCACCCGATAAAGAGGGCAGTCTGTTCTGGGGGCACCCGCCCGCTGAAGCAAAAAAGAAGAAGAAGCAAAAGAAGAAGAAAAGGAAGGCCGCTGAGGCCGATAAAGTGCAGGTTGTCTCCTGTAATACTATATCAGCACTTTTCAACCTATCCGGAGAGGAGGAAGAAGAGGAAATTTGCTTCACACCCCATGCTGGGGGAGGCAAGGCCAAGGCCGCAACTGCTGCACATGCCACCTAGTCAAGTCGAAAATGGGGGCGCCAACCGCCACCCAACCACAACATCATGTTCAAGGGAGAGCAGCCCTACAAAACACCTCCGTCGGAGGTCAAGGGAGTCCAAATCCCTCCTCCACCAGGCCTATATAACAAGAGCGGGCGCAAGGGGGTCCCTTCATTTCTTGAATTCATGAAGATGTCCAAGGGGAAGCAGCCTTGTCAGGAGGCTAACCCTACACCCGGGGCCGTTCACCCGCAGCTAGCACAATCTGCCGAAGATCCAAATGCAGATGGAGCTTGCCCCGCAGCAGCTAACAAAGAACACCCAGGAGTCGGTACCAGCCAGAAGGGCACCGAATCTGAGGAAGATGAAGCAGGTCCGCCAGGGCCCGCAAACCAAGACTTCCCCATGCCCAGATGGGCTTAAGAGATGAAGCTCTCCAACGTCCGAGCTGGGAGCCGAATAATGAAGCTACTCAAGAAGCTCCCCGCTCGATTTACAATCTGGGAGATCCTTTCTTTAAGTGAAGAGACGCGACATGCGATTATTACTGCTCTCCAGACGCCTGCTCATTTTTAGACATGTCTGGCTGAAGCAATGCCGAAGGCTAGCATGACCTTCACTCCAGACGATATGCTACTGCCCACCATCAGCCACAATAGGCCGTTGTATATGAAGGGGCACCTGAATGGAAGGGAGCTGAACATGATTCTGGTTGATCCCGGTGCAGCGGTCAACATCCTGCCTTATAGAATATACGAGAGGCACCACATTAACGTGCATCTCGAGAAAGTCGGGGATATGCGTATCGCTGGCTTCAATAAAAAATGTGAAGTATCAATGGGGGTGGCGGAGTTCACCCTCACCTTAGCAGATTTCACTACGCCGGTGCAGTTCCATGTCATTGACTCCCGCACCTCGTACAAGGCACTGCTCGGCTGCCCATGGTTGCATGAAAATATGGTGGTGCCCTCCACGCTCCACCAATGCATCAAGTACAGTCTCCAAGGGAAGGAGGAGAGGATATTTGCAGACCCCCACCCGTTCGAGGTGTTTGAAGTCATTTGGCGGATGCCAATCTATATACAAGGCCTTCCCAGAAGACCTCTGAAGCTAAGACCCCTGCGGGGGCATCCAGAAGCGCGTCCGGTGGCAGTTGGTATCCACCACCACCGCGCGGATATGTCAAGCCCAAGGTGGTCTCCCATATCACAGCATCCGGAGACGTGGGCAGAACAGCACCCCCAACATTATACCCTGAATTTAATGAGGTGCGGGTCGCTCGGCGGCACAATCATATTGAAATCCCAGATGGCCTCACCAAGCCAACTCCCAGCCTTGATAACCCTACTGTCGAGCCTTTCAGAACTTGGGAGGTGGTGTAGGAAGAGGGACCTAGCAGCTTGTTCTATACTGCTGAAGAACACCCTACTTGGGAAGACACAGACTGTAGCCTCCCCGAAGATATAAGCAACCCGTCGGTTCCCGTGAAGGGTCTGGCATTCACAACTGATCGGATGGCCAGGATGTTTCAGAAGCAACACATCCCCCCCGATCAGTCTCAAAAGTGCAAGGAAGCTTTCCAGAAAATGTGGTATCCCGCAAATCTGGATAAGGAAATGATACGTGTCTCTCAACATCCGGGGTTGGGCTTCACCCTGGAAGAATATTATCACAGTGGGCGATACGAGGTGGACACCCTCTCCACCTTCTACCCTGCTGAAGACAGCCCGTTGGGGGCAACCTTCGACGAATATCCAGCGGAAGCTGAACAGACTGACCCGGGGCAACCCGAAAATCAAGAAACGGAGACCATGACTCCTTGCCGATGTTGGGAACAGGTCTATCCCGAAGTGGCGGCCCCGCAAGTCGAATTTGATACGGCTAGCAGCAGCGAAGCCGAAGGTGTTAAAGAAGCAGAGATCTCCCCCTCCTATGGAGTCCTACCAACAAGGACCTCCGCACCTCTTGTGTCAATCGAGGAAGCCTCGACCGGCCCTGACCAGGAGGTGTGTGCTGCCGTCCATGGGGTTGCCACTCCTATTGAAGATGCATTTGCCCTAGAAGGCGAGATCTCCTCACCTTTTGCTACAAGGTTGGGTTGCTATTCCAGCCCAACAACAAGCAGCCACCAGTTTGGCACGACTGCAATCCCATCCGCAATGACTAAAGCTGCTCTCTTACCCTGGGAGACTACAATTGTAGTGGATTTGCTGAAAGGGTAATTAATACATGCGGCCACTGTCAAATGAAACGGAGGACTCTCAAGAAGCTTTGGTGATGTCTGACGAGGAAGTCGAAGTATTCGACCCTCAAGATGGTATGCCAGACTTCGTTGACCTCCAACCGGCACCTCCGGAGATAGAAGATGGAGGCCAAGCCACAGTCGACGAACTGATAGAAGTCAACTTAATTGGGAAATGAGAAGGACCTTAGGCCTACCTTCTTCAGCGCCCAACTGTCCCTAGAAGAACGGGAGCTGTACACCCAGCTGCTGCAAGAGTACCGGGATTGCTTCGCCTGGACTTACAAAGAAATGCCAGGTCTGAACCCCGCTGTCTCACAACATGAGCTGGCAATCAGCCCTGAGGCCGAGCCGGTGAAGCAACCGCCGCAGCGCATGAGGCCAGAACTCATTACTCAAATTTGTGCTGAAGTCGACAAGCTTATTGATGTGGGATTTGTTGAAGAAAACCAGTACACCACATGGCTGGCGAATATCATCCCCGTGAAAAAGAAGAATGGACAGATCCGGATATGCGTTGACTTCCGAGATCTAAATAAAGCCTGCCCCAAAGATGACTTTCCGGTGCCAATAACGGAAGTCATGTTCGATGCTACAACCGGTCATGAGGCTCTGTCATTCATGGATGGGTCATCCGGTTACAACCAGATTTGGATCGCGGAGCATGACCGGGTCCATACTGCTTTCCGAACCCCTAAAGGCATTTATCACTATAAGAGGATGCCGTTCGGACTAAAGAATGCTGGCGCAACTTATCAGCGCGCAATGACCAAAATCTTTGATGAGTTGATCTACCACAAGGTCGAGTGCTACATAGATGATCTGGTGGTCAAAACCAGAAGAAAAGAAGATCATCTGCAAGACCTCCGGATTGTCTTTCAGAGGCTGAGGCAGCATGAGCTGAAGATGAACCCCATGAAATGTGCATTCGTAGTATCGAGCGGAAAGTTCTTGGGGTTCATTGTCCGATATCGGGGGATCGAGATAGACCCCGCAAAAATCAAAGCAATTCAGGAGCTGCCTCCACCAAGGAATATCTCCGAGCTGAGATCACTACAGGGCCACTTGGCTTATATCCAGCGGTTCATTTCCAATTTGTCAGGGCGATGCCAACCTTTCCCCAAACTGCTGATGAAAGATGTTCCCTTTTATTTGGATGAAGATTGCCAGACAGCCTTCGACAAGCTGAAAGACTATCTGAAGACTCCTCCAGTGCTGGGCGCACAGGTGAAAGGACGGCCATTGATACTATATATAGCAGCTACACATAACTCCCTGGGAGCAATGCTGGCCCAGAATAATGAAGAAGGGAAAGAGCAAGCCCTCTATTATCTCAGTCGGAGACTGGTCAGAACTGAGGAGAAATATACTTATATTGAGAAGGTCTGTCTGGCGCTGGTCTTTGCCGTTAAGAAGCTTCGACACTACATGTTGTCGCATGAAATCAGCTTGGTATCAAAAGAGGATCCCCTGAAATATATTATGTCACAGCTGGCACTCAAAGGTCGCCTGGGCAAATGGGCAGTAATCCTTATGGAGTTTGACATCTCCTATGTGCCGCGTAAGGCCGTCAATGGTCAAGCTATTGCAGACTTCTTCGCTGAGCACCCAGTACCCGGGGACTGCCCGCTGGAACCGGAGCTTCCTGAAGATGAAACCCTAGAAACCGTTCAGGTGCAGCCCTCCTTATGGCAGCTATATTTTGATGGCACTTCCAGAATTGACACCTCTGCCACTGGATCGGCCAGGGTCAGGGCAGGAGTAGGCATAGTCCTGAAATCCCCAGAAGGGGAAGTGGTGCAAACATCTTGCTCGATAAACAAGCATTGCACAAACAACAAAGCAGAGTATGAAGCTCTGATAATCGGGTTGCAAATCACCCTATCCATGGGAATTCAGATGCTGGAAGCATTCGGAGATTCCATGCAAGTTATAAAACAACTGGAAGGAGAGTTCGACGTGCGAAAGCATGAGCTCCTTGCTTACCAGCAGCTGGCAACCCATCTGATGTCAAGATTCTACTTCATCAACATTAAGCATATCAACCGAGGCCAGAACGCTCAGGCGGACGCCCTCGCTAAGCTGGCCAGTTCCTTGGCGGTCCCGCCAGACACGAGCCTGAATATAACGGTGATCAACCGCCGGCAAGTCCCCAGTGTAACAAAAGTCTTATCCGACGAGTAAGAGATTGAGGTGGCAGTCGTCGAGGAGGTTCCGCAGCCCGGCTGGCAAGAACATCTCCTGCGGTGGTTTCAACACCAGCAGCTCCCAAAAGAAAAAGAACAGAGAATGAAACTCTTGAGGGTCAAAGACTCTTACGAGATGAGGAACGGAACCTTGTTCCGAATAATGGTAGATGCCTGAAGAAAAGTCCTACTTCGCTGCTTGTCTTCGACAAAAGCGGGGCAGGTGATGCAAGAAATTCATGCGGGAGCAGTTGGAGCACATCAGGCCGGCCCGAAGATGAAAATTGAGATAAAGAAATTGGGTTACTATTGTCCCACTATATTTGATGACTGTTGCAAGTTCACCCGGGCTTGTCAAAAGTGTCAAGAACACGCCAATGTGTCAAGAAGGCCTCCAGTGCCACTACTGTTGTGCCCCTGTGTGGTTTTGATGATGGCTGACACACCATGAGTCACACTGAGGTGTGCTAATTAATTTAGATGACTGTTTGATTGCTTAAATATCTGATTGTTTGCTTGAATAGCTAATTCATGAATATGGCTAGATTGGGTTAACGTAGTGGCTAATTGTTCATTCAGTGCGTTGACGCAGTTGGAGATTGGGTTGACGCATTGGTTGTCTGTTCACTAGCTGCGTTGACGCTACAAGGACACTGCGTTGACGCAGTAGTTGCTGGTTTACTTGCTGCGTTGACACAGTGGAACAGCTGGGTTGACGCCATGCTGCTTTGTCTCTTTTTGTGTGAAAGTCTATACAGTGTCTCTTCCTTTACCTACGTTGCTTGAAACGAAGTCCATACATTCTTTTGCATTGAACAAAGTCTGTGCATTGGCTTCGCTTTTGCAAGTCTCTACATTGGTGTCTCATCACCAAGTCTATACATCGGCTTCACTCATTCAAGTCTATACATCCACAGTGGATCATCAAGTCCATACATCCACAGTGGAACTTCCAAGTCTGTATAGAGTCTTTGCATCGTGTGCCTCTCACAAAGTCTCTACATCGCATTTGGGAATCAAAGTATGTACATTGGCAGAACTGCATCAAGTCTATACACTGCCTTTGTTTCAAAGTCGATACATTGTCTTTGTTTCAAAGTCTATACATTGCTGCTTTGGCCAACTATGTACATCTGTTTGCCTGACTCCTGTTTCAAAGTCTACACATTCATTGTTAAGGCAAGTCTATACATTGGCTCATGGTCTTCAAGTCGATACAGAGTCTTCATCTTCTGAAGTCTGTACAGCCAATCACTTGACAAAGTCTATATAGTGTCTCATATTGGCAAAGTCTGTACATCGTCTGTTCTGTGGATGCTTTGTCCCTTGAAATGCCTACACTCGATTGTTAGGCCTTTAACTCTATACATTCGAGTGTTAACCTTTAAGTCCATACACTGCTTTTGTGCATCGTTCAGAAAGCAAGTCTATACATCTGTTAGCTGCACATAAACTAAGTCCATACATTGTTGCATGAAGAGTCTATACAGTGTGCATGGTTTAACAAGTCTGCACAGTCATTGTCTGTTGGCATCACGAAGTCTATACCCTCGTTCCTTCACGCCTCAAAGTCTGTACAGCCTGTCTGTCTTCATGGGTTTTATGCTTTTAGTGCGTTGACGCACTTGGCTGACTGCGTAGACGCAATTGTGCGTCTTTCGATTTCTGTCTTGTTCACTGCGTCGACGCTAACACAGGATGCGTTGATGCATTGGCCAGTTGCCAAGGGCGTGAGCATCTCGCTTGAGGAGCTGAGGCGACGCTGCACGATGGAAGCATTGACGCCTTGGGCTGATGTCCTCACGAAGTCTGTACACTCAGTTAAACTTTCAAGTCTATACATCATCTGATAATGTTATTCAACTGATTATTTGACAGGTTTAATGGATGAGGCCATCAAGATTTGCACGTGATCCTAGAGGCTGAAATGCTGACACGTGGACCACTGCTGTAACACCCTCAAATATAGCTAAGTTGTACTCTATATCATCGAGGCACCTTTTGAAGTATCGGCTTAGTTCTTGAAAAGAACTCCGAAGTTAAGCGTGCTTAATGGGGAGCAGTACTGGGATGGGTGACCTGCCCGGGAAGTCCCCCATTCTAGAGCAGTACTGGGATGGGTGACCTGCCCGGGAAGTCCCCCATTCTGGAGCCGATCACTATCAGAAAGGGACAAAACCGTGAGGTCGGTTGGCCAAAGCGGACAATACCTCGACGGTATAGAGTACGGGGCGTGATAGAATGGTATCAGAGCTATACCCCAGCCGGAAGTGTGGGAACTAAGTGTCATGCAGGGCAAAGTGCTACGCTATGGGAGCCACCTCTTGAGTCCGTAATGGAGCAAAGTGCTACATAGTGGGAGCCACCTCTTGAGCCTGTAGGGGCCACCTCTAGAGTCCTACCTGCCTGGGGGCTTGATTATGTGATTGCATGCTATATGTGCCCAGCGACGAGGACGTCGCCTATATAAGAGGGGTAGATTGTAACACCCTCAAATATAGCTAAGTTGTACTCTATATCATCGAGGTGCCTTTTGAAGTATCGGCTCAGTTCTTGAAAAGAACTCTGAAGTTAAGCGTGCTTAATGGGGAGCAGTACTGGGATGGATGACCTGCCCGGGAAGTCCCCCATTCTGGAGCCGATCACTATCAGAAAGGGACAAAACCGTGAGGTCGGTTGGCCATAGCGGAAAATACCTCGACGGTATAGAGTACGGGGCATGATAACTGAAGCTTGGGCGGGAATCGAAAAGAGCATAAGCCCTAGATGCCTGCTGCTGGTATATATATGGAGACTCCTCCATCGGCTGAGGGTGATCAGAAATGCAGAGAGCCATCGAGAAAAGCTGAAGAGCAGAGAGTGCCTCCACGATATAGAGAATAGAGAAGAAGAAGAAAAGAAGTGAGAAGAAGGAGAAGGCAAAAGCAGTGAGAAGAAGAAGAAGAAGAAGAAAAGAGCGTTCGTGCTGGGAGAAAGAGAGAAGCAGAAGAAGAAGTTCCTGCTGGACCGTGGATCAAATCCAGGCCAGTCAGCTCCTGCGAGAGCCACATTTGATTTTATCTTTTCAGCTTTCTGTTGCTGCGTTTTTCTTTTTCCTTTGAACTATTCACTTGCTGTTCTACCAATCCTCTAGTGTGAGGTCGGGTTCCCACCGGTGTGGAGGAAGAGAGACTTGCGTCTCTAGTTGCCTTTGACTGGGTGTCATTGGTTGTTTCCCTCCGGGTGGGAGGAGGAGAGGTCCGAGACCTCTAGTTTGCAGGTGACTTGGTGTCACTTGTGTTTCCCACTGGGTTTCAGAGGAAGAGAGACTTGGGTCTCTAGGTTCCCCTCCGGTTTGAAGGAAGAGAGGTTTGGTCCTCCGGTTCTGGGCTTGTGGGTAGCAAGTCCAGGGGTTCCCTCCGGGTCTGGAGGAAGAGAGACTGTGTGTCTCTGGTTTCCATGTGGCTGGGAGTCACTTGGGGTGTCCCTCCGGTTGGGAGGAGGAGGGGAGGTTGTTCCCCTGGTCAAGCTGTGTGGCAGCTCTTGTTTGCAAACTGAGTCTGCTTTCTAGCATTGCTAGTGGAAGCCTCACTCCGGTTGGGAGTGAGGGGTGGACGTAGGTCTTTGGACCGAACCACCTAAAAATCTCTTGAGCAGTGGTTTGTTTGTGTGTTTGCTTCCGCTAGATGATTGATTAGGAGCGCTCCAAGTGTCTCTTCATTTGTTCAATTGAATTAGTTTCAATTCTGGTATTGTGTTTAGCTTCTGAAGTTTTTAATTGGGCGATATTTCTAGCAGGGTACATTCACCCCCCCCCTCTGTATCCAGGGCTTGCACCCTAACAATTGGTATCAGAGCGGTTCTCTGATTGATTAGATCCAACGATCTGCAGAGGATCCTGTTGTCCCTTGGTGCATTTCTGTTTCTACCCTTTGTTGCATTAATCTAGTTGCCGATTTATTCAATGGGTTCTCCACCGGTTTTCAAAGGCTCTAACTTTAACTCATGGATTAGCAGTCTTCACAATTATGTGAAAATGATTAATCCGGATCTGTGGAAGTTAATTTCACAAGGTCCCCACAGATTGCCAAAGGAAAAGTCCAAATGGACTAAAGTCACAAGTCAAAATATGGAGAAAATCAGAAAGCCTTTAACCTGATGAGAGCAACTACTGACAAGGCTCTACATTCTTGTTTTTATGACGACAGGTCCGCTAAGGACATTCTGGATCAGCTGAAGCTAGCTCAGAGGATGAATGAGGACAACTGCATGATGGCTGACGAGAGCAACCATAGCAGTGATCAAGAGGAATTCCAAGATGCTGAAGAGGTAATCATCCCCTTCTCTAGCTTCACTTTAGATGACTGGGTAGATGCCTATGCTGATCTGTTACACTCCCATGAAAAAATGAGTAAGAGGTATAGAAGACTGAAAAAGAAGCTGGAAAAACTAGGAGGTGAAAATCTTGAAACTCTGAAAACTAAAAATGAAATATTTAGAAGACAGATAACAGAGTTTGATTCTATTAGTTCAGACTTAGATCATTTCAAATCTGAAAAACAATCTCTTATGAAACAAGTTGATCTACACAAAAAGGAGAGTCAAGAGCTTGTTTGTGAAATTGCTGAACTAAAGGAAAGGCTTAGCTTAGTTGATCAGGCTCACAACAATGATATTGTTCAAAATGAAAAATTGGTGAGAGAATTAGAATGTGTCAACTCTGAATTGGAAAAAATGAAATCTGCAAATGAAATACTCAATAATCAGCTCAAGGAATTTGAACTCAAATCAATAAATCTTGAAAAAGAAAATAAATTGATTTTTGAAAAACTAGAGGCTGATAGAGTAACAAATTCAGAGATTCAGAAAAATCTTGACAAACTTCAATCTGAAAAATAACAGGAAATATTTCATGAATGTCAGTCTCTCTCAGATGAATGGGTGCTTGATGCTGATCTCCTAGAGCAGAATAGTAAACTGAAAGAGGAAATCAATGAGTTGAAACATCTAAACACCCAGCTGACAGATAGGCTAATGACAATGGAAAAAGGTAAGTGTGTGAGTGTGGATAATTCTGATAGGTTGATGAATGCTGAACAAGAAATTGAGAGTCTAAAAACCATCAACTTAATGTTAAATGGAAATGTCAGTTGCAGTGAATAGAAAATAGCTGGATATGAGCTTACTGTCACATCCCTTCAACAAGAAGTTGATGATCTTTATAAGTCCCTATCTGAAGCTGAAAATGAAACAAAACTAAAACAGGAAGTTGAAAAACTCAAAAGTCTGAATGATGCCTTGCATCAACAAGTCATTTCCTGTGAAACAGATCTGTCCAAATATGAAGCTAATATTTGTGGCTTGAATTCTGAGATTAAAGATTTGAAAAATTCTCTATCAAAATTTGTCAAAGGAAAGGACAATCTGAATAAGCTTCTTGGAAAGAGTGATAACTTTGAGAGAAAGGGACTGGGCTATAGTCCGACAAATAAAAGGAGTAATGGGAATGAAATATCTACTGTTTTTGTCAAAGCTACCAATCAGAACACAACCTCTACTCCTTCTGTCTTCCAATTCACTGCACAAAAATCCACTGTGAAACCCAAAAATGTGGAACAAAGTCAAAAATTGAAAAAGGATGAAAATTCACAGAAAAAGGAAAAATCCAAAACTGTGGAACAAAATCAAAAACTGAAAAAGGGTGAAACTTCACAGAAGAAGGATAAAGACACTCCTGTTACTATAAAGAAGGCTACACACAATTCACATGATCTCTCACACACTCATATTAAAAAGGGGTCATGTTATTATTGTGGGAAAGGAGGTCACATAATGGAAGATTGCATATTGATGTTAAAGGATGAGCATACTAGTGAAACTTTACATTCAAGAAATCTTTCTGATAGAAACCATGCTGCTAGGAAGCCTGATGCTTCACGTTATTATTGTGGGAAGCATGGTCATCTCATGAATGATTGTTTTATCATGAAAGAAGACAATAAACTACATGCCAGGTCTTCCATGCACTTTCATGATCCATATGGATCTAAACACAATTCTAGTCAGCACATTGTGTGCTTCAACTGCAATAAGCCTGGGCACAAGGCTGCTGAGTGCTGGTTTAGATCTACTTGGGGTAAAAATGGTTTTCATAGAAGAAATTCTTTTGCTTGCTCTCACTGTGGGAAGAATGGCCATACAGTCAAGAACTGTTGGCATGTTCAGAAGAACACTGTTAACCCCTATGGTGTCAAATTCCCTGCAAAACTATTTGCAAGATTTTCATGTTATAACTGTGGGAAGCAAGGTCACAAATCTTCTGAATGTTGGCTGGTTAGGAAAAAGAACCAAACTGTTCATGCATATAACAGAAAATCTTATGAATATGTTTATAAACCTTATGCTACTGTTACTATGCATCATAAAAACCAGAAACCAGTCACGTCATGTAGATATTGTGGGAAGTTTGGTCACTCTATGAAAAATTGCTATCTGATGGATCATGGTGACCATATTGCTATGAATTTGCTTAGATCACCTGTCGGGGCTAACGCAGGACCCAAAGCTGCTTGGGTCCCTGCAGGATCAAGATGATCAAATACTTTGCAGGTGTGCCTTGGACTGAGGAATAAAGAGGGGTAAAGTAAACGAAGGCACCCAAGATGATAAAGCCCCATTCAGGTAAATTCTGAAAACTTTGTATTCTGATTTGTGTGATCTGAATGCACTGCATATCATGATAATTCTTTTGCACATTGTTTAACTGAAACTAATTGGAAAAATCTGAAATGCTCATGAAAATGATTGAGTTTATTTCTAAATGCATTGCACACAAATGCCATGATGAATGATATGCCAAACTTCTTGTATGTTGAATTGCATATCATGCACTCTGTAAGGGGGAGCTTGACTGATGTTGCATTTGAAGAGTAGTGCATTGCATGTCTTTGCATACATGTAGTTAGTTGCATTACACTTTCCTTCATTGAAAAATCTAAAAAGAAATATTTCATCGCATCTAGAAAGGAGGAGCAATCCTGTTTGAAAAATCAAAAAAGAAAGGGAGAAGGTAGTGTCTCACTGCATATAGATAGGGGCAGCATGCTTAAACCGTTTAGTTGTGTTTTTATCTGAACTCTTCCTATCCACCTACTTGACTCACCTTGTCAATTCTATAGTGTCAGTGATTCCATCACGAAAGTGGTATCAAAAGATCTTTCTTGACTGCTTCTGAAGTTGTTCAAAATCTAAATTCATACTTTATAGGCATCTGTCTGTCTCTCCTAAATCTGCTGAAGGAGAGCTGCACTTCTTTTTAGTCATCCTTGAACTTCTATGATCAAGAGCAGCTCCTTTGCTACAATTTTTCAGAATCCATGCTGTCTGTTGAATATTCTCACTTGAATTACTAAGCTGAGATATGAAGTAAATCTTCAGCCTGAATACTACTTCATAAAAGTTAAAATATCTTCAATGAGGAACCTTCCATTATACATGCTTAAGAACATTTGTTAACTGGAACTGGTTTAAGTCTTATGTACTCCTGTTTGGACACAAGGAACTTGGAAATATCTGATTCAATCTCTTAATAAACTTTAACTGTCTGCTTCATGTAAATTCATGTAAGAGCTTCTGACATCTGAAAAGTTGATATCCTTGTCTATGTTGACTGAGATATATAGTGTATGTGATTTTTCTTAAACACTTAACTTGTTCTGAATGAAGGACAGAGCAATAACTATGGTTACTGAGAAACCTGTCCAAAGGATTGTGTCATGAAGTACCATGGTTAACTCTGCTTAAAGAGATGATTGAAAATACTGTGAAAATTTGGCAGAGCAATGGCATTGTTGTATTGAGTAACTGGGGATTCTGGACTCTAATCAAGGTGTATCCTCATGCCAAAGATACTTCCAATGCTACATCTGTTCTCCAAAATGGGAGAAGCAATACGGTTGTCACATTGAGAAACTGGGGTTTCGGGCCTCTGATCAAGGTGTCTCCCCATGTCAAAAGGTGTTGATAAACCAAAATTGTTCATTTAAAAAGAAAATTATGAACAAGTGTAAATCAAATTCTGAAAGAACAATGTAAAATTCTGTTGCATTCTCTTATGTATCTCTTAAAACTGTCATGGAAAGTAAACTAAGTAAGATGGAAGTTGGTTGAACTAGAATTTTATATGAGCTTGTAGTTCCTTTTTATTAAGAGCTGGTTCAGATATGAGTACAATTCTTTTTGAAAAACTTGTTTACATCATTCTTAAACCATATCTGAAAATCAAGGTTTCATAAGCTTTTATAATGGAGGACTCTAGAACTTAAAAATTCTGTTCTATGAAGTTAGTATGTTGCTGAAAAGTTCAATATCTCAATTTTCACTAACTGATGAATCTGCTCATCCTATGGCTCTTTATCACTGTGTTTTGATTCAGTGGTATTAGACTGGTTGTCATTTTTGAGAAGCACTTCTCTCAGTTTACCATGTGTACTTGCAATTTTTGGATAACCAGAGTTCATCCTTGTGGATTTCTCTTGCATCATAGATCATAAGGGCAAGATTCTTTGGTCTGTTTGAGAGACTATTTGCATAAGGGGATAATGTGCTAGATTGTCTGATCATGTTGTTTGTCTGCATTAGCTCTATATCTTCTGCCATGTCAAAGGGGGAGTATTTGTTGCATATGCATCACTGCATAAGTTGTTTAACAAAGGGGGAGAATTGATTTAATTACTTCTGATAATGTGTTGTCCTCATCTGCTGAACTATGTTGAGTGTCTCATATGACATCTCTGGATTATTCATTTTGCTAAAGTAAAAGGGGCAGATTAGTCAAAAGGGGGAGCTTTTAATTCACTCTTTTTATACAGTCTTATTCTTTCCTCTTCAACTCATGTCTTTTTGCTGAAGGCAAAGGGGGAGAAGAATCTAATCTGAGTCAGTTTAACTCATAGTGTTGCCATCATCAAAAAGGGGGAGATTGTTGTGCCCCTGTATGGTTTTGATGATGGCTGACACGCCATGAGTCACACTGAGGTGTGCTAACTAAGTTAAATGACTGTTTGACTGCTTAAATATCTGATTGTTTGCTTGAATAGCTAATTCATGAATATGGCTAGATTGGGTTAACGTAGTGGCTAATTGTTCATTCAGTGCGTTGACGTAGTTGGAGATTGGGTTGACGCATTGGCTGTCTGTTCACTAGCTGCGTTGACGCTACAAGGACACTGCGTTGACGTAGTAGTTGCTGGTTTACTTGCTACATTGACGCAGTGGAACAGCTGGGTTGACGCCATGCTGCTTTGTCTCTTTTTGTGTGAAAGTCTATACAGTGTCTCTTCCTTTACGTACGTTGCTTGAAACGAAGTCCATACATTCTTTTGCATTGAACAAAGTCTGTACATTGGCTTCGCTTTTGCAAGTCTCTACATTGGTGTCTCATCACCAAGTCTGTACATCGGCTTCACTCATTCAAGTCTATACATCCACAGTGGATCATCAAGTCCATACATCCACAGTGGAACTTCCAAGTCTGTATAGAGTCTTTGCATCGTGTGCCTCTCACAAAGTCTCTACATCGCATTTGGGAATCAAAGTATGTACATTGGCAGCAGAACTGCATCAAGTCTATACACTGCCTTTGTTTCAAAGTCGATACATTGTGTTTGTTTCAAAGTCTATACATTGCTGCTTTGGTCAACTCTTTACATCTGTTTGCCTGACTCCTGTTTCAAAGTCTACACATTCATTGTTAAGGCAAGTCTATACATTGGCTCATGGTCTTCAAGTCGATACAGAGTCTTCATCTTCCGAAGTCTGTACAGCCAGTCACTTAACAAAGTCTGTACAGTGTCTCATATTGGCAAAGTCTGTACATCGTCTGTTCTGTGGATGCTTTGTCCCTTGAAGTCTCTACACTCGATTGTTAGGCCTTCAACTCTATACATTCGAGTGTTAACCTTTAAGTCCATACACTGCTTTTGTGCATCATTCAGAAAGCAAGTCTATACATCTGTTAGCTGCACATAAACTAAGTCCATACATTGTTGCATGAAGAGTCTATACAGTGTGCATGGTTTAACAAGTCTGCACAGTCATTGTCCGTTGGCATCACGAAGTCTATACACTCGTTCCTTAACGCCTCAAAGTCTGTACAACCTATCTGTCTTCATGGGTTCTGTGCTTTTAGTGCGTTGACGCACTTGGCTGACTGCGTAGACGCAATTGTGCGTCTTTCGCTTTCTATCTTGTTCACTGCGTCGATGCTGACACAGGATGCGTTGACGCATTGGCCAGTTGCCAAGGGCGTGAGCATCTCGCTTGAGGAGCTTAGGTGACGCTGCACGATGGAAGCGTTGACGCCTTGGGCTGATGTCCTCACGAAGTCTGTACACTCAGTTAAAATTTCAAGTCTATACATCATCTGATAATGTTATTCAACTGATTATCTGACAGGTTTAATGGATGAGGCCATCAAGACTTGCACGTGATCCTAGAGGCTGAAATGCTGACACGTGGACCACTGAAGCTTGGGCGGGAATCGAAAAGAGTATAAGCCCTAGTTGCCTGCTGCTGGTATATATATGGAGACTCCTCCATCGGCTGAGGGTGATCAGAAATGTAGAGAGCCATCGAGAAAAGCTGAAGAGCAGAGAGTGCCTCCACGATATAGAGAATAGAGAAGAAGAAGAAAAGAAGTGAGAAGAAGGAGAAGGCATAAGCAGTGAGAAGAAGAAGAAGAAAGAAAGAAGAAGAAGAAGAAAAGAGAGTTCGTGTTGGGAGAAAGAGAGAAGTAGAAGAAGAAGTTCCTGCTGGACCGTGGATCAAATCCAGGCCAGCCAGCTCCTGCGAGAGCCACATTTGATTTTATCTTTTCAGCTTTCTGTTGCTGCATTTTTATTTTTCCTTTGAACTATTCACTTACTGTTCTTCCGATCCTCTAGTGTGAGGTCGGGTTCCCTCCGGTGTGGAGGAAGAGAGACTTGCGTCTCTGGTTGCCTTTGACTGGGTGTCATTGGATGTTTCCCTCCGGGTGGGAGGAGGAGAGGTCCGAGACCTCTAGTTTGCAGGCGACTGTGTGTCACTTGTGTTTCCCTCTAGGTTTCAGAGGAAGAGAGACTTGGGTCTCTAGGTTCCAATCCGGTTTGGAGGAAGGGAGGTTTGGTCCTCCGGTTCTGGGCTTGTGGGTAGCAAGTCCAGGGGTTCCCTCCGGGTCTGGAGGAAGAGAGACCGTGTGTCTCTGGTTTCCAAGTGGCTGGGAGTCACTTGGGGTGTCCCTCTTGTTGGGAGGAAGAGGGTAGGTTGTTCCCCTGGTCAAGCTATGTGGCAGCTCTTGTTTGCAGACTGAGTCTGCTTTCTAGCATTGCTAGTGGAAGCCTCACTCTGGTTGGGAGTGAGGGGTGGACGTAGGTCTTTGGACCGAACCACCTAAAAATCTCTTGAGCAGTGGTTTGTTTGTGTGCTTGCTTCCGCTAGATGATTGATTAGGAGCGCTCCAAGTGTCTCTTCATTTGTTCAATTGAATTAGTTTCAATTCTGGTATTGTGTTTAGCTTCTGAGGTTTTTAATTGGGCGATATTTCTAGCAGGGTACATTCACCCCCCCCCCCCCTCTGTATCCAGGGCTTGCACCCTAACAACTACATCCCACCTTGCAAAGCTGGCCGTTCGCCTAGTGGGGCACGGACGTGGTAGGGCCACTACCAGCATCTTCGTCAGGGTGCAGATATATCTTAGTAGCTACAGACTACTTCTCCAGATGGGCGGAGGCGGTAGCACTAAGAGATGTAACAGGAGAACTAGTTGCAAGATTCTTCCGCCAGAACATAATATTCGAGTTCGGGATTCCCAACCGAATCATCTCTGATAACGGTAGCCACATCAAAAACCAGAAGGTTTATCTGCTAGCCGAGAAGTACAAAATTGACTGGAGGACATCGTCCCCCTACAACCCTCAAGCCAATGGGCTCGCAGAAGCTTTCAACAAGACACTATGCACATTGCTGGCAAAGACTGTCAGGTCTAATAAAAAGGACTGGGAAGAGAAGATGTACGAGGCACTCTGGGCCTATCGTACTGTCTATAAAACCCCAATCGGCTGTTCACCTTTTTCCCTCGTGTATGGGTCAGAGGCCGTGGTGCCGATTGAACTAGAAGTTCCTTCGTTGTGAGTCGCCATCCAGTATGGATTAGTCAGCGGTGAACAAACCAATGTAGAAAGAAGATTGGAGGAGCTCGCTGAGCTCGAAGGAAGGCACCTTCGTGCGTAATAAAACATCCAACTCTACCAAGCCCGCATGGCCCGTGCTTTTGACAAGCTGGTCAAAGGTCGAGAATTCAAGAAAGGAGACCTGGTAATGGTCAAGAGAAGAGAAGTAATGGCCTCCAACCCCAAAGGGAAGCTGGTCAAAAACTGGGTCGGACCATATGTCATCCACTGAGTATATGAGGGGGGTGCCTACGTCCTGGTAGACCACAAAGGAGTCATCTAGTTCTCTCCCCTCAACGGAAAGCATATAAAGCTGTATCACACGGCGCAACCGGCATTCCGGAATGACCTACCTCTTCCTTGGTTTAGTGGCACTCCGCACTAGTCGACCTACCTTTATCTTGGTTTAGTGGCACTCTGCTCTAGCCGAGCTACCCTTTCTTGGTCTAGTGGCATTCTGCCCTAGCCGAGCTACCCTTCCTTGGTTTAGTGGCACTCTGCCCTAGCCAAGCTACCCTTATCTTGGTCTAGTGGCACTCCGCCCTGATCGAAGTTATCCTTCCTTGGTCTAGTGCCACTCCGCCCTAGCCGAGCTACCCTTCCTTGGTTTAGTGGCACTCCGCCCTAGCCGAGCTACCCTTCCTTGGTTTAGTGGCACTCCACCCTAGCCGAGCTACCCTTCCTTGGTTTAGTGGCATGCCGCCCTAGCCGAGCTACCCTTATCTTGGTCTAGTGGCACTCCGCCCTGATCGAGCTACCCTTATCTTGGTCTAGTGGCACTCCGCCCTGATCGAGCTATCCTTCCCTGGTCTAGTGGCACTCCGCCCTAGTCGAGCTACCCTTCCTTTTTTTTGTGGCACTCCACCCTAGCCGAGCTACCCTTATCTTGGTCTAGTGGCACTCCACCCTGATCGAGCTATCCTTCCTTGGTCTAGTGGCACTCCGCCCTAGCCGAGTTATCCTTCCTTGGTTTAGTGGCACTCCGCCCTAGCCGCGCTACCCTTATCTTGGTCTAGTGGCACTCCGCCCTGATCGAGCTATCCTTCCTTGGTCTAGTGGCACTCCACCCTAGCCGAGCTATCCTTCCTTGGTCTAGTAGCATTCCACCCTAGCCAAGCTAACCTTATCTTGGTCTAGTGGCACTCCACCCTGATCGAGCTACCTTTCCTTGGTCTACTGGCACTCCGCCCTAATCAAACTACCTTATCTTGGTGTAGTGGCACTCCACCCTGATCGAGCTACCTTTCCTTGGTCTAGCGACATTCCGCCCTAGTCGAGCTACCCTTATCTTGGTCTAGCGGCATTCCGCCCTGATCAGGCTACCTTCCCTTGGTCTAGTGGCACTCCGCCCTGGCCGAGCTCTCAAAAGAATACACCATATTGGCATTACGAACCTTACGTCCGAATTGGCATGAAATCCCTCCCTTGCGTTAGCATTATCTTCTTGCTAACGAATAAACCCTTTCGGCGCGAGACTCCGTGTCCTAGCCAACCATCTTTTACCACATTGCAGACCTTACGTCTGAACTGGCATGAAACCCTTCCCCTACATTAGCATTATCTTCTCGCTAACGAATAAACCCTTTCGACTTAAGACTTCGTGTCCCAGCCGGCCCTCTCACAATGTTGCCATTACGGGCCTTACGCCCGAATCGGCGAAAGATCATTCCTTTGCGTTAGCATTCAGCCCTTGCTAACGAATGAACCGCTCTGCTCGGCACAAGGCCCGGTGCTCCGGCCAACAGCCGTCTACTATCAACCGAGGGTCGAACAACACACTTCGACCTACCACCTTTTATATCCCAAAAAAAAGAAAAGAAAAAAAAAGAAAAGAAATAAATGGGGTTAAAAATAGAGATACCCCGCCAGACTTGCTCCTATATTAGGACAAGTGCAAAAATGGCTATAACCCAGCTGTGGTGAAAACCCGAAAGGGCGCTGTAGGCAAAATCGGGTACCCTGCCACGTGAAAACCCGAGAGGGCGCGTGGGCAAAAGCAAGAGGGGGCTGGTGATGCGGGACGAGACACGGACACGGCAAGGTCGCGATCGTCCCTTGATGAGGGAAGCGTCGGACGTGCACGGTTGAGAAACCGGCAAGAGCTAGGGTGGTCGGCTCGCACTTTCGTGCCCGGATCGGGTCACGGGATGGTCTCGCTCACTCTCTCGCAGCAACGGTGATATGAAATTATAACGAGCTAGGTCCTAAAACATGCTCTCTAGCAGTGGCATAAACAAGCATATATGAAATAAGCGAAATGCCAAGTGTAGGAGCGAAGACGATACCTCCACGCGCTCGGCGTGGGGACGACGGACCCGGCCGAAACTCGTACTCCCGGAACAATATTACAGAAATGCAAGCCGCTGCCCACTCCACACAGGGAGGTAAAGGGCTACACAATGGGGTCCGAGAGGACCGAATTCGGGTTGACGGGCGGCTTCTCGCGTTGATTCGGCAACGCCCGAACTAATGAAGGTCACTCGCTCTTGATTGAGTTGACATGAGATATTACATTCCAAATTGAGAACTTTATTCTCTCTGAAGCCGCTCAGGCTGGTTCCTTGAAAATGTTCTTTTGTTGGGTCTCCATCTCAATCCCCTTTATTTTTCTGCAAATCCACCTTGGTTGTAGCACGTCCACGTTGGCTGGTAACCGCTCTCCAATGGTGTCTCCTTATAGTGCCGCGCGCACATTTTTACTTGTTTAGTTTAATCTCCTTTATCTAGCAAATTGACGTTTCCTTGAAATCACGCGGAGTTGTTCCACTCAGAATCTTGGAAAGATTTCTAATGCTTGGTGTCTGAGGCGTGTCACATCACACCTTGGCATCTACTTATCAGTTCATTCCACTTCATTCCGCTGGTTGCACTTTCACTTCATTTTTGTCTCACTCCCTTGCAAAGCAGACGCCAAGGCGGGGCAGCTGTAGACACTCCAAAATTGACGCTATGTTGATCAAATCTCATGTCACTATGTTGACGCCCCAAAGTGAACTTCAATAGATTCATAATATGAAGTTTTTCTATGTTTGTGTGTTTTTTGGTTTGTTCTTGCATTTTTGTGATTCGGACCTGACGAGGGGCGTTATTTTAAAAGCGACCTTACCTAGGGCGTGTTCAAAAGAAAGGACGACCAAATCTCAGGGCATTAATTCCTGGTATTATCCGTTTTCAAAATAAATTCAAATACTGATTGGCGTCCTTCCTCAGGGCGTGTTTTCAAGTAACGTCTTTGTCTCAGGCATTTTCTCATAATTTTCAAATAAAGAAAGTTTTATTGCCAAATTTGAATCCAGGACTTGACGCCTTTGTTAGGGTCGTGTTTTTGAGTGACGTCTTAATGTAGGTCGTCAATTTATAATTTGACGCCCGTTTGAAGGTCGTGTTTTATGTTTCAGAGTCGTGTTTGAGTATGCCTTTCCTGAATAGTTCCTTACCTCTAATGGTCTCCTTGCTCGATTGGAACTAGAGCCCTGCCTTCTTTTGATCATTGCTCGTTCTTATCTTCCCAAATTTGAGGTTATCTTGGATCTGGAACCCTATATAGGGATGTCTTGATCGACCTCGCGCGAGGTTAGCAGCAAGAGGCAGAGAGCAGAGAATACACAGGCGCACAGAGGCTCTCTTCATCTTCTTCCTGTACGATCTTTTAGAAGAGCTCTCTGCTTTCTCTTCTTCCTCCCGGCGGCATCAGCCTCAGTTCCCCTCTACTGTCGTCAGGGACAGCAGGGGTCTTTTGCTTTATCTATTTGCGTTTTCCATCGGTTATAATCCACTGTTTTCTTTTCTTGCATTAGTTTAGTATCATATTTCTCCTCTCCCTAGTTCTTTAGGGGTTTTAAAACAAACAAAAAAAAGGTGCGCATGTCATGTTTCTTTTTCATCATATGGTTTATTGGGATTGATACTACATTCACTCGGCTGATCCACTTTTTCTATTATTTGTTTGTTCTTCATTTCAAGGTAATCAACAAGGAAAACCCCCTTCATCGGCCAGCCGATTGAAGGAGGAGGAAGGAATTCACAATCCATCCCGCATCCCACTTATCACCAGGTATTCGCGATCATTTGTTTTATTATTGAGGTAACCCCTCTGGCGATCACACTCCTTTATAGCACCACGTGCTTTCTTTTGTCTTTGTTATCATCTCCACCCTTTTACATATCTCACATGAGTGGTTTGTTCCACATGTGTGGAGTTATCACGATCCACATTTATCATTCATTTTTTTATTGTTGTTTTGTTGTTATTTTTTTTGTTTATGTTGATTTTTTTTTGTTTCATTGGTGTTTTCCTTTTTTTACTGAAATGGGGGGGGTTTCGATCGACCGAAATTCTAGTTCGGTGGACCGAAGCTCCCAGCAAAGAAAGCCCGCTGGAGGAGTCGACTCTGTTAGGTCCCGCGAGGTGCAATAGGATCTAGAAGGAGGGTTGATTAGATCCTCTGATGAACTTTGCCCAATTTAAGTTCTTAAGGATAAATCACATGAACCATTCGTATACAGCACTTGCAATGCACAGCGGAATAGAATAGGAATGACTGAAATGATGACAGCAAAGCACAATGCCCAGATGGAACAGGTCGACACTCTTAGATGAGGAGGTCGACACTTCTTCAACCAATCATATCAATAAGAAAGGCTGAGGTTGACACTGCACTACCACGAAGTCAACACTCCTTCTATGAATCACTGAACAGGTCGACACTCCTATGCAATGACGTCAGCACTCCTTCAGAGGCTGATGTGATATAATATTAGAATTAAACCATGTAATGCAGAGATCATAAGGCAAAAACACTTAGACATGAGATGGCATGCAGTGTGTATGTGTGTGCAGGGTGATTTTCATTGTTTAGGAAAACCCCTTAGTGCCTGTGTGCAAGAGTGCAATAGACAGCTAAGAAGCTAGGCTAATGCAGATGAAGAAACAACGGAGAACGCTGCTTGCATGAGTTATACAACTCCCTTTTGCTTGGAGTGTATTCCCCAGTACCTGTACGCAAGAGTGCAGTAGGCAACTAAGGAGATGCAGGTGTAGCTATGATATGATAACTAAGGATGTCAAGATAAACAAATAGTGCAGATCAGAAACGTATGCAACACAAATGATCAGGAGTGCATTTGCTCAAACCGGCACACTAACCTGTGAATGGGGATAGAAGATATGGAGCAAGACCACAAGAAGTTCAACCCACAACACAAGGATTTTAAGGTGGTTCGGTTGTAAGCCCATAACCTACGTCCACCCCTCACCAAACCCGGTGATGCTTACCCTTGTAGAAGCAAGACCGTGGTGAACCTCCACAACATCCGCTGACTAACAGCTTGAACCGCTGACTAACAACTTGATATCCACCATAGGATTAGATCCTCTCTTCCTTTGAGAACCCAGAGGGATACCGGAGGGACCACCCTCCCTTCTTCTGATTGCTCAGAAGGAACTCGGTCCCCAAAATAGGGGATTGGATGAGCAAAAGGATTGTACCGAAAACACAAATGAAAATACTGCAAATGTAGTGAAGAAACAAGAGAGACAATATGAACACCAGTTGATATCAATGGATCAAGATCTGGAAGCAAGTGACTGTAGCGATAAGCTTTAGATCCGAATATGTATTTCAACGAGCTCAGATAGACTACAAGGCGGCTCTCTATCTCTCAGGGCTTGTCTTCTCTTCTTCTTTCTCTTACAGCACTGAACTGAAGACGGGTGCTGGGCTGCTCTCACGCTATTCACTAAAATGTTCTTTGTAGAAGCTCAAGGGGGTGGCTCTCTCTCTGGGCAGCAGCTTGCTTCTTCTCATGAGGAAGCTTCATATAAATAGAAGAGCTAGGGAAAATTTTCCCGCCATATTTTCCCTCCAACAGCTTTTCTATCTTTGAGGAAGATACTCTACAAGATTTGGCTTGAGCTGGAATGGCTTCTAATCCAAGGATAGGATGGTGGCAGACTGTCAGCAAACCGAGTCTTTTCTTTTGTTACTTTTTAGGTCTTCATATTAAGTGCACTCTTGAGGTGTTGAGTTCTCATGGGCTGAAGCTTGCTTTCTGTCTAGTTGAAGACTGTTGGGAGAGAAGTCACATGTGGTGACAGTATTTAAGGTGGCAGACTGTGGTGTCCTTTCCCAGCTTTAACTTCTGACTTATCCATCTCCAAACAGTAGATTTGATGAGATATGGTGGCAGAGACAAAAAGGTCAGACCTGCATACTCCATCCAGACCTCAAAATCCATGTTTTTGAGCATTTGCGGTATGACGTTTCAATCTCTGGATTGACCCTTGATTTGACAGACAGCAGACTAAAAATGCTTTTGTATGGTCCAAGGTGTTGACCTCCTGTAAGAAGGTGTCGACACTTCTTAGGAAGACTGCCAATCTAATTATTCTCTTGGAAGTCCAATGTGTTGGCACGTTGGAACAAGGTGTCGACACATCTTTGTAGATTTGCCAATGTAACGTTCTCTAGAACCCATAGTGTCGTCTTCCGGTGAAGGACGTGTCGACACTCCTTAGAGCAATCCAATCTTTAGCTTCTGGAGTCACCAAGGTGTTGACCTTCTGTAAGTGAAGTCTTCTTATACTGACGGTCTCTGTATGCCCCAGGTATCGACCTGCTGGAAATGAGGTGTCGAGACTCTTTAAGAGTTCTTCTTGTGTATCGGCCTCTGGAAGCCCATGGTGTCGACACACTTGATAAAGGTGTCGACACTTCCAAGTGAGGATGCGCTTATAGTGGTTTCTGGAAAAGATATGTGTACCGATTTTAACATGTGTGAACAGTAACCTGCTCGGACCTTGATGTCACATGGCTAGAGTGCCAGACAGAACCTTGCAATAGAAGGGTCGACTCTTTCCTGTGGGTTTGCGCCAGACAGAACCTTGAAAATAATGTGTCGACTCCTGGAGTCGACTCTTGTCTTTGGTTTTCGGAATTCTATAGAACTTGAGGAACATGATGCTCTGCTCATCTAGTTGCCTCGTTTTCTATGCAACCATGTATCTTTAATTTCTCTTTCAGCTTGGAAGTTTCTTGCTCTTGGAGTTCTGTATCTTAAATTCATCCTTGATTTATGTGCATCCAGTTGCCTTGTTTTCTGTGCCTTACTTGATTTTTCCTTTAGACTTTGCTTACACAAAATCTTGCCAATGTTTTTATGACATGAAATGTATGAATATGGGTTTATCATATGCAGGATAGACTCATCAGTAACTCATAGGCAGACATCATCAAAACCACATTAAGGTGGAGAATCATGTGTGTACCATACATGAACAACATTCTCCCACATTCTCCCCCTTTTTGATGATGGCAACTATGAGTTATTATGGATACATTTTGGGTCAAGGTGCAAAGAATTATAATCATGAATTGAAGCACAATGGCTTTCTTTCCCCATATAAGTCTCCCCTTTATGCATTCAAGACCCTCCCCCTTATGACACATATAGATTCTCTCCCCCTTTGACATCATCAAAATAACACAATAGAGAGAATATATGGCGCAGGTAGGAAAGATAGGAGGAAAGTAGGAGATTATTAGCACAAGATGTACAGAGTGAAGGTGAGTATATACCTGTCGGGAGTAATTAAACGTGCAGCAACTTGAGATACCTTCTCAGTGTTCCAAAAGAAATGAGGTGGAATTTCATGCCAATGGATGTACACTTGATTATAGTTAACAATTGTTGGGTCCCTGAAGGTTCTCTTGTTGGGCCCTTTATGGGAGTGAACGATCCCTTGTGAATGCAAATAAGGCAAGAATTTTGCAGAAGGAGGATCGTGCGGACAGGGATTTGATACCAATTGGTAGTGAGTGATGCTGAGCGTTTAGAGAGCAGGGATACCAATTGGTAATGACCAGCACAATGTAGTCTTGTTAGGTCCTTTGGCATGGCAGGAACAAATTCACACAAATAGGCATCATATGCCATGAAGACACAGCACATGGACATGTAGTGAATCATGGGAGGTAGAGATGTGCATGAGATTTGACCATGGCAATCATGATGCAGTATGAGAGAGACATAACAGCCATAAGAAAATTTTGATTTTTAGGTTTTTCAAATTTAGACTGATTTTCAGGTGTTCAATTTTTTAAGATTTTCTATGCAATGCATGGAAGAGGAGAAAGCACACTAATCATATGCTGGACGAACTGATGTCAAAAGCTTTTAGGGACATGATACCACTTGTTGATGAGCAATTATAGTACAAGGTTATGTCCTTTGGCATGGTAGGGGCAGATCATGAACAGCAGCATGAATTGAGTCATTAGAGGCATGATGCAGTACATGAGAGATGTAGAAGACAAAACCCAATTTGTTTTTTAGATTTTTCAAGTTTTTAATGGTTTTCTGATTTTTAAATTTTTAGGGATTTCAGATTCTTTATGCAATGCATGGAGATGAGAAATGCAGGCAACCCAAGGGCATGATGGAGACATCAATGAATTCAGATACCACTTGTTAAGAATGAAGATGCATGGGGTCAACATTAAGGGTCGACTCTTGGAGATTTTTGAGGTAGAGAATCCAAGAGCTGATAAGATGAGGGTTCCTCATTCTGAAGCCAAGTTCATATGTACAGAGTTATAGATTTTTCAGAATATCCAGTGGTGGAGCTTTAGTAAAGTAACCCTTACGGTAAGATTGGTTTAACATTGATGAATTCTAATCTTCTCAATAAAAACCGCTTGAAAACATCTGCATTCAGTATTAATAGAAATGAACCAGAAATGCATATTGACACAAGATTAAGCTCCTCTTACCTTACTCATTCAATTGCATTAGCTCCTTGAGAGTTACTATAGAAAGTATTGAGATTAAACAACCATGAAAACTAAACAGAATTTTAGAGTTTCAGAAGATATGCTTTTAACTTTTGCTATCACAGTCATAATTTTCATTGAGCACGTAAGGAGTTATACGAGCATTTAAGTCTAGTCATGCCTTGTATCTTGAGGATACACGTTGGTTAGACGCCAGTATCCCTAGGTACTTGGCGTGACTGACTGTCATGCCACAATTAGAATAGAGATATCTTTATCACCTCATGACATATCGAGCCTCATATTGTTGATGAGGGGACATATTTCTCAGCAACTTTGCCATTGCTCTGCCTTGATTTTTCTTTTACATTACTGCAGAGATAACAATGACACTTCATGACATATCTTACCTCAATTTTTATTATGAGACATATTTCTCAGTGAACCAGTGTCATTACTCTGACACAATTAGATCTTATAAATTCTAACAAATCAGATTGTTTACATGTAATTCTTAGCTTAAGTTTCTCAAACAAGAAAGCCTTTGTACTAAAGATAAACTTTCAGATATAAAAAGGCATATCATGTCAAAACATGAAAAACTGGTTTAAGACTATTAAGACAGAGGGCAACCCATTTTCAGGGCAATTAGATGATAAAGCACAAGAAATCATTAATTTCAAACCAATAGTTTTCATATTCAGGGCAGTCATAAAGCTCCATAAAGCAAGATTCTTCTAGAGTATTTACTCTGATAAATGAATTCAACAATCAGACCGAAGATCCTCCAAGAAGTTCAAGGCATTCGAGGAATTCTGGAAACATTCAACTAATGATTCAAGAAGTGTCAGATTCCAGATAATCCAAAGCAATCTGACCCTAGATGGAATTTAGTGTAACATCATCATGAAGCAGGGTCTGATTTCAGCAGAGAGGATAGATGATTACACAGTGAGACGGAATAAGGAACACTCCCCCTGAGGATATGCAGTAAGCTCAAGCTAAAATAAGTGAAATAGGACCAGCAACCTCAAAGGAGTGTCGACACTTGCACTTCATGGTGTCGACACACTGAGCTCAGATAGAGAGTAGTTTTCAAACAGAGTGAGCTGAGAGTTTGACCTGAGTAGGTCTAAGGTCTGCCTGATCAACAAGGATCTTTAAGCTAGGCAAGCTCCCCCTAAGAAGGTGCAGACTGTACACAGGTCAACAAGAATGAGTGCATGAACGTGGATTGAATTTTTGATGTTGACTCCCCCTTAAACATGTGCATGGGTTCACAATGCAGTATGAAACCAATGACTTAAGTGAACACATGATGCATTAAAAATGATACCACTTAATATGCAATCTTTGGGTCTCTTTTAACATGGTGTGCATTGGCGTGTATGAGACCACAGTATGATGCAATCATGGATTATTTGCTATGCATTCTACACTGAGAGGCAAATTGCATTTTATCATGTGCAGATGGATACATGCTACTTACTCCCTCTTTTTGATGATTTCAATATGGTATGCAATCAATTCTGAAATCAGCATATGCATGATAATAAATGCACATGGGTAAACTATGAACTGTAGGAACTCCCCTTGACTTTGTGCATTAAATGTCTGAATTCTGAGTGTAGCACATGCAATGGAATCAATGTAGGGAATTTTATGAATTATTCACATGAACGTCTAGATTGTTCTCATGATGGGTCGACCCTTGGTACCTGACGGAGAATTGAAGTCTTAAGACCACCTCACGCATGATGTAGGTTGTCAGACAGAAGATATTTGTCCTTCTCCCAGCTTACCATTTTATATACCAAGAGGTCATGCAGAGTTGGGTCCATTGATCATGAAATGCATGATAGTGCATGAAATTTCAAGTTGATGCTTAAAGACCACAACACATACAGATTCATCCATATTGAATGCATTTCTACCCTTAGGTGCAAACTCTTAAACTCCCCCTCTGTTTAATGCTCATGGAAGTTGAGATAGACACTCAGCATGTTATTTGTCCATGAAAGTGATGAATTGAGATATATGCAGCCATGGAAGACATCATCAAAAACACTGATTCACAATGCTAAGCAAGAAGTTCACGTGGCAAAAAAAATAGCATGAATCAAACATCAATTCATCATCATAGCAATTCCATTAGCATGACAAATTTTTCATGGATTACACAGCTGAATTACTTGATCTCTGGTTCATGGCGGATGTTTGGAACTGAGATCCTGCTCACGCATAGTGAGAGTTCTGAGCAAGCTTAACTTGCCTTTCTACTCTTCACCATATAATATACCAAGCATCAAACATGGTATAAGCACATAATCTAGCATAGTTGATCATCTCGCACCATGGGAGAAACTTTAGCAATTCAAGGAGATCAATTCAGTTTTAGCACTTATTGACTTATGATGCAGAAGCTAAAATGCAAGCCTATCATGCAAGATAAAAAGAACTATTTACATACCCGTGCCTTGAGCTTTTATTTACTTGAGTATCTAATGTTCAGCTCCAAGGCACCCTACACCCAAAATTCTCATTTGAAATTTTTTGGTACCCAAGCTTGCTTGGGTCCTGGTTGGTTAGCAACAATTCTCGCAAATGACTTTATTTTCTGTGCTACTTTCTGGTCACCCACTCTCGTCCAAGGACAGTGATTGGATGTATGCCCATATTCACCACAGTAGAAGCAACGCACAAGGAATTTACCATTCTTTCTTTGTACAGGTTGGTGGGTGAGTATGGATACCACTGTGTTGATCATGAGGGTGAGTCTTACCTTTCAGATGCCAACAGTCTTTGACTGTGTGGCCAATCTTTCTACATTGGAAGTAGCAAGGAGGATGGTTTCTTATATTTGCTGACTATTCAGCCTTGGAGAGTGTCGACCTGTTCAGATGAGTGTGTCGACACGTGGGGTCATACCTAAGCTTTTGAGCATGAGATTGTAGAAGATGCTTCCTCCCAGTTTTGACCTGTCCCTTGGCATGATTTTCAGCAACGAATCTTCTATTTTTTCCTGCTCTTAGTTCATCATTACTCAAGGTGAGGCAATCATGCACAGTGTGACCAAGCATACCACAATAGAAATAATAACCATTCATTTTATGAGTAGCATGGTACTTAGCATGAGATTTCCTAGCATGCATTTCCACATTAGCAAAATCATATTTCCGTTTATGCCAGGAAACATTCTTTTTCAGGTTGCCATTTTGATTTTGGTTTTTCTTTTGAGCAGCATGTGGTTTTGGATGACCATAAGAGGTGCTGGCTTCAAGTGAGTCAGTAATAAATGAGGTATACACCTCGCTTCCAAGAGACTTTTTGTTCACAGATTTGTGCCCCAAACCTTCTCTTTGAAGGTTAACCCTAGTTCCCAGAATTCTGTCTAAATTATCTTTGCTCTGATTAAACTTTGGCAGAGAATTTTTTAAGTCTTTGTTTTCACTCTCCAATGAGGAGACATGTAGTTTAGACTCAGCAAGGTCCTCTTCGCACTCAGCCAATTGCTCATTGAGCATGGCATTGACACCCTTGTAATTTTCAATTTCCAATTGAAGTTCATTCATTTTCTCATGGCTATCATTAACAATGCCCCTACCTTTTTCACAGATAGACAATCTTTCAAGCAACTCAATTTTTTCATTTTTTAGATTTTCATTCTTATTCTTAATATTTTGATTTACTTCGGTGAGAGCTTTGTTTTCAGTCAAGCTTTGATCATTTGATGTAGATTTTGACTTATCTTTAGGCCTTCTTATTATTCCTTCTAATCTACTGATCTCAGCTTGAAGGATTCTATTTTCATCTTTTAGGCAAGCAATGGTTTCTTTATGTACATCCATATCAACCATAATAGTATCATTGAGCTCTTCAAAAGCTGAACAATTTTTACAAAAGGAACTCTCACCCTGATTATTTTTCTTCAAATCCTTTTTCAGTTTTCAGTTTTCTGATTTTAGCTTTTTGAAGTGCTTGGTTAAATCATCATAGGCTTCTATAAGTTCTCCAAAAGTAAAGTCCTCGGATTCACAGCTGACCTGAGTTGAGTATGAATTGCTTGACTGTTCTGGTTGGTCGGCCATGAGGCATATATTACTTTGTTCTCCTTTCTCATGGTTGTTCACCAATCTGTTCAAGATTTGTTTGGCTGTGCTGCAAGTGGACACTAGATGAGATAACCTGAAATCAACTGCTGCTTTTATCAAGTTAAATGCAGCAAGGTTATCAATATGTTTGGTCTCTTGTTCAGCAGACCATTCATCTGGGTTTGATGGCAGCTCATGGAGACCAATGTATATGAGGTTTCACAATTGTGGATTTATGGATTTGACATAGACAAACATTCTCCCTAGCCATATAGAAAAATCTGAACCATCATAAGTAGACGAAGAAGTCATCGAAGCATGTGTAGCAAAAGAAGCCATTTTCTCAAGGTGCACCGGGATCTTTCCCTGCAGATCGTAGGATCTGGGAATGGCAGAGCTCAGCTCTGATACCACTTGTTAGGTCCCGCGAGGTGCAACAGGATCTACAAGGGGGGGGGAGGGGGTTGAATAGATCCTCTCACGAACTTTGCCCAATTTAAGTTATTAAAGATAAATCACATGAACCATTCGTATACAGCACTTGCAATGCATAGCGGAATAGAATAGGAATGGCTGAAATGATGACGACAAAGCATAATACCCAGATGGCACAGGTCAAATCTCTTAGTGTTGAGTAGTGGACAGCGGATCTAGAGGGGAGGGGTGAATAGATCTGCCCCTCTTTTCGCAATGCAACCCTCTATATAGCTAGTTAAAAATAATTGCAGCGGAATACAACTAGCTTAGCGACGTATAAAGCGATTTGCTTAGAAATATGATTTCACAATATGGATATTGAACCTAAGCATGCATCTAAAATAAATCAATCACACAATCAAACCACAACACAAAGGATTTTAAGGTGGTTCGGACTGAATCCCCAGTCCTACGTCTACCCCTCACCAAATCCGGTGAGGCTCCACTAGTGCCACGCACTGAACCGCAAATCGGAAAGACCTCTGATTATCTTCCTACTAACCACAGGTAGGGACGTCAACACCACAGATCGGACAACTTCCGATTGCCTTCCTACTAACCACTGGTAGGGACGTTCTTCAGTTTTAATCATTTGTATGAAATGAAAAAGAACAAATATGAAAACACTCAATCATCAAACAAGATATAGAATATGCTCAAGAAGAAAAATCTTGTCCGAGATTGCTGGAGCTTGAGTTGGATGCTTCAATGGTGTCTTCTTCCTTGAGAGATGATCTTCCTTGAGTTGATGAAGAAGACTATGGATGTAGCTTTGATCTTCTTTTTGATCTCCTTGAGTTGATGAAGAGTTTGATGCAGTTTAGATCACCCTTGAGAGCCTTGATTGCTTCTTGCTTCCTCGGAGGTTGAGATAGCTTCAGATCTAGGCTTGAATCCCTTGGAATGGATGAAGATCTCTTCACAAAGTACCGTTCATGGCTACAGTACCATCTCTCTTGAACAGCATCCACAAGCCTCCCTTGATCTCCTTTGATCCAAATGAAGCATTAGGGTTTCTAACCCTCCTTGTGTTGGTTTTATAGACTTTGAATGGTCCTTGGACATCCCCCAGACCAGATCCACAAATCATGGGAGGTTAAGTGACTTTTGATTAAACAAATCCATGGAAAGGGGTTGGCCTCGAGGTTGAAAATGAAGTCAACAAATGTTGGCTCGGGGCTGGCGGTCGACCTGCAGAAGCTGGCGGTCGACCGCTACTGAGAAACGTTGTAGACGGATGGTCCCTGGAATTTCCGGTCGACTGCTACTGGCTGGTGGTCGACCGCCACTGAGACTCGTGCAGACTGGGAGCTGTTGGCTAGGGCGGTCGACCGCCCCTGTGCTGGCGGTCGACCGCCAGCTGGGCAGACCCCGGGTCTTCCCGATTGAGTCCGTTAACCCCTTTAGCTCAGTCGCTTGAGTCCTTTAGCAGTCCGTTCTCATTTGTGGCATCAACCTTGACTGTCTTGAAGTTTGATTACTGAGTCTTCAATCAAAATTTTGTTCCCCTTGACCCCTGCGACCTGACTGGGTAGGTCGATCCCCGCGACCTGACCGCGCCGGTCGATCCGCGTGCGAGGGCGCAATCATTGAGCTTTCACTTTTGGCATCTCCACTCCATTCCTTGGCATATCTGTCATGAAAGAACATCAAGTAGTTTAGTCATATAAGAGTGGTAAAACATCAATGACTTATAGTTTTTAGCCATTATCAAAACCAAGAATATCAAATAACTTAAATGACCATAGGATGATGTCGAATGACCCAAGTGACCACAAGATGACTCAATTGACCACAGGAGCACAACATTCTCCCCCTTTTTGATGATGGCAACACTGTGAGTCATTATGTGGCAGTAATATCCAAGATGGCAAAGTTTATGACATATGCGACATGTGCAGCTCAAGATCCATGATAATAAAAGCATGTGAATGCGGATATGTATGCATGGATGATCAAAGCATGTGAATGCTATGCACAAACCCCTATCAGATATGTAGACTCAAGGCTCACAAGGTTCTCTCCTCGTGGACTCTCTCCCATCCACAATTCACTCATCCCCCAATGACAACTCACAAAGCAAAGGACGACTCACAACAAAATATTCTCCCCCTTTGACAGCAGCAAAAATAAGGGATAAGATAAAGAAGGGGACTAATGTCTAAGGGACCAGAGGTGAATGAGAGTTAAGAGCAAGCCATTATATGCAAACCTGAAACATACCGCAAGCAACATATATGGTTCAAAGTTAATGAAATCCGAGATCATCAACAGAGTTCGAAAAGCATCTACATCTATGTTGTAATAGAAATGAACTAAAAGTGCATATCATGGCAGTGTTTAACCTTCGCTTGTCTTATATATCCATATTCAATAATTACAAAGGGAATAACACAAAAACTAGTATTGAGGCTAAACAATCATGACTAAAGCATGGATTTTGATGAGTTCAATAAATTTGATTTTCAATATCTTTTGAATTTGATGGCACATGACTCATATTTTTCGAGTAATCAAGTCTAGTACATGCCTCCTAGCCGTAAGAATACACGTTGTTTAGACGCCAATATCCCTAGGTATTTGGCAAGACTGACGGTAATGCTTTAGAATGAACAGAGATAGCAAAGTCACGTCATGACTTATCAAATCTCATTTCTGTGATAAGAAGATATATTTCTCAGTAATTATGCCAGTGTGCTGCCTAGAGTCCAAATATAATTAAGACAGAGATAACATGGGCACATCATGACATATCATTCGTCACTTGATTTGATGACGTGACATATTTCTCCGTGCAAAAATATCATTGCTCTGTCAAATTGATTTTCAAGAATTCCAGCTCATCAAGATGTTTAGAAAAAATACTAAGCTCTAGAGTATCACCAAAATTATCATGACGTTTGGATTTTTAGATTTCAGGATAGTCATGCAAAGTACAATATGTAATCTCTAGTTAAGGTCTATTAAAACCACAGAACATAGATGATTTCAGAATAAATATTTTTGAACTTCAATGAAATCATTAAATCTGAACCATTTTCATTGGATGGACAATCATCAGGGCATATAATAGAAAGCTCTTACGCCGTAGTTCAGTCAGTCTCATGATCTCATATTCAGACTATAAGCCATGAAGTTTAGATTGCAAGAGAGCAAGAATAACAGTAGGACTCCCCCTAAGGATATGCAATGAATGCACTCAAGGAGTTATATTTGCAATCAAGTGGAATGACGAATGTCAACGAGAGGTTGACTAGAACCATGCAGGGGTTGCGCTGATCAAACATGAATTTGACAGACATGAAATGCATGACCCAACACATGGTTGTACACTTATTAAATGCAACAGAATGAAGATGAAACATATGCATGAATGCTGCAAAGAGACAACTCCCCCTTACTATATGGCTTATATGTGACAGTGACGCATGGTACATGGCGGAGGTGAAACCTCACGCATATTGAGTGCTTCTAGGCAAACATAACCTACCTTTCCATACATCAACATTTAATATACCATGGCCATGCAAGAAGGATGCTTCACAAACCATACAATACATTATGAACATGAATTCAATTTTATTATGCATCATGACTACATGCAATGCTACACCATATGCAAAATGACATATTTACATATAAACAATGCATGGACACCAATCTGTAAAAACACACAACTAAATTGAACAAAGTCATCATTTCAATTTTTATTGGACTGAGGTCGGCAAAGACCAAGCTCCCTTCTGAGTGTTGAAAACCTGTCATTACACAAGGGCTTGGTGAAAATATCAGTAATTTGATTTAGAGTATCAACAAAATGTAGTTCAAAATTTTTATTAACGACCTCATCTCTAATGAAGTGATGCCTAATCTCAATATGCTTAGTCCTAGAGTGCTGGACTGGATTTTTTACAAGGTTGATAGCACTAGTGTTATCACACAGAATCGGGACACAACTAAAATCTACTAGGTAGTCTTGGAGTTGGTGTTTAATCCACAACATTTGGGTGCCACAGCTCCCCGCAGCAACATATTCTACCTCTGCGGTTGAGAGAGCAACCGAGTGTTGTTTCTTGGAGGCCCAAGAAACTAAACACCCGCCTAGAAACTTTCAATAGCCACTAGTACTCTTACAATCCATCTTGCATCCAGCGTAGTCCCATCGGAATAAGATATAAGAGATAAGTCACATGATGACGGATACTACAATCCCAAATCTTGAGTGCCGGCAAGATATCGAAGGATACGTTTGACGGCAGTCAAGTGGGATTCTCTAGGACTAGCTTGAAATCTAGCACAAAGGCATACACTAAACTAGATATCTGGTCGGGATGCAGTCAAGTAAAGCAAAGAGCCTGTCACGCCCCGAGCCTTTATTACAGTGAAAGACTCGCTCGAGAAATGCAAACAGTCGGCATGGTAAGCCTCTTGCAAGCAAGAACGACCAGAGCGCGAGACAATCACACACATAAATGCAATTGCACAGAATTTAATCAAACTCCAACTTTATTTCATAAATGATCAAAGTATTCCTTTACAATAATCACCTTTCATTCTACTAGACTCAAGAAATAAGAAGATTACATTGACTCAATCTAAATATTATAGACTTCCTAAGTCTTCACTCGTAGCTTTACAAGACTTTCACTCACTTCCGGACCCGCCACTAGTATAGCCCGAATCTGAATCTGAACTACTTCCATCTCCTGAAAAATGTTGGTAAATAGGTAATGAGCACACTTACCCAGTAGGTATCTTCGCATCATTATGAAAGCACTATTAAAGTGATTAACATTTTTACTCTAAAGAAATAAGGCAAAATCATGCAATGCGATGATCAAGCGATTAAACCATAGTAACGAGATAATCATGTAAGATAGAGTGAGCAAGAATGAACTTATCAAGAATATAACAAGAATATGATATTTACCTTTTCATGAACAAGAATGTAACAAGAATGCACTATCAAGCCACATAATCAACACCCAGCATCTTATGCTTATGAGCAAGTGCTTCGTGAATTTCAATGGAATATCAAGCAAGAAAGTCATGTACAAGAACTTGATCATGCTACATCGCGTTGTGATTTTTCACTTCACGAGCCGTGGATAATTCACTTATTTATAAAGAAAGTACTCCCAACGCAATGCGACGCTAGTAGCATCATATCCCATGGTTTATAAAATATTATGTTTCCGACAATCAGCCGAGGGGACTAGCATAGAGCCCTTGAACATAATCAGTGCTCGATCGCATCTTCAAGTATAAATTAAGCTCTTACCACGCATGATAATAAAGTATGACCAAGAATATAGCAGTATCAAATAATGAAAATCAATGTATGAACGCTTCAATTTGAATATGAGGAATTCAAGAATGACATTAAACAAGGTTATGCTCATAAAATAAATTGACAGCATAACGGTACATTCTTTTCTCTTTCCAATCCTTATATTAAGTTTCTTGATTAATATTATAAGTTCTAGACTATCATTAGTTCATCTAGAACCTTTGGAATATCAACCCTTGGGTCAAACCTTGGGTTAAGTACTTAAGCAATGTGACGGTCATTCTCTGGGCCGTTACATCATGTGACGCTCCAGTAGAGGGCTGTTACAATGATCAGAGTCCAGAACTATTAAAATAGACTCAGAGAAATGTGACGGTCATGTAATGGACCTTTACGTGATTCTGACGGTCCAATGTAAGGCCGTTACATTACTAGATCCGGAAACAACGATAGTGTATTCTAGTTAATGGGCTTTAATGGTACAACCAACTCGGCGTCCTAGTGGGAATCCCAGGCTCGCGGAGAATTACGGAGGCCTTGAAACAAGATTTCCTAGTCCATTAGAAGGAATATCCAATAGAGAGGTCCTCAAGTCCAAGAATATGTTCCTATAGTGCAAAGTGTGAACTAATGGTCAACATACCAGAGTATGTGCCATGTACTTATAGAAATGACTCTATTGATAGAGAAAGAATATATATATATATATATATATATATATATATCGATGTGAAATCATGATAAAAGTTCTATCAATACATCATTCAAAATCATGTTTCTAATTACAAAACTATAGAGTTTTGGGCTCATGAAATTAACATAACTTAAAGCAATAGAGAGATACAAAAACATGCAATACCTATTATGAATGATTAAATAATCTCAAAGTCACGTAATCAGGTTAAAACTTAGGTAACTAGGCATAATAATAATTAAATCTGGCAGGTTTCCAATCTGTCTTGAGTTGATAGTACACAGGCAACTGACGGTCTAGCCAAGGCGCGTCACAGGGAGTGTGACGGTCTATCGAGCAACCGTTACAGAATGTAACGCTCCTGCATAGATGCGTCAGAGTCAATAGAGAAATCAATAGGCAACTAGGGACTGTGACGGTCCATCGTATGGCCGTTACTTGAGTGTGACGGTCCTACTAGGGTGCGTTACTGTATCTGTTGATAGAAAATGATATAAAACCTAAGAGATCACTCACATCATGTCTAAATCAAATACCATGTCTATTCTAGGCATGATAACAAAGTATAGGCTATCTATATGCATGGGTTCTAGTGAATAGACAAGATAGCTTCTTTTATTTTTATTTAAGGCTAAGAAATGTATGAAATGCATGGAACTATGAAAACATGAAATTGATGATCTAAGATGCATGGAATTCAGTCAAATCAGAGGGCTTTTAGTCCTATCAAGATGTTTTTGCCGTTCATGAGATGACCTACCTCTTAATTAGGCTTTAAATTTCCAATTAAGGTCTGAAAACCGAGCCCTAGTTCTCCTTTTCCTGTGACTTTTTAGCAACTTCATTGGGCTCTAACTGAACGACCTCTTGACCTAAAGACGTGAAATTTGGAGAGGAGTTAGTCTAAAGTATTGTAAACAAATACTTCTACATAACTTACCCGAGATTATGCCTCCTTACCTCGATTCCTTGCGAGCCAAAAATAAGGGTCGCACAGTTCAGAACTAGGTCCTATTTATAGAGTTCTAGCTAGGGTTTGAGGATTAGATCGATTCTAGAGTCCTTAATTCATCAAAACCTGATATCTAAGAGTCCTTAGTAATGTTTTAACTCTTCCCAAGTCGATCCCTAGTGAATAAGATCCTAAAGTTCTAATCTTTTTGGGAGTTCTTTGACTCACGGAACTTGCAGCATGTAACGGTCGTGTCCAGGTGCGTTACCTGGGTGTGGCGGTCGCCCGATGGATCGTTACAGTCAACGTGTATAGAGTTTCAATTTAATAAAACTCTTTTATTCATTTATCCATATAATTATCTTAGATAATTAGTATTTATCCTTAAAATATGTGAATAGACTTAATAACCTTCTAGAATATGGGCCAAACTTAATGGGCTTGGTCCTTAAACCATTTGGACTTTATTTAAATGGATTTGGTTAATTATTTAACACAAATGGGCCTTATAATGACTTATTAATCTAATAACCCATTTATTAATACATTTAGGCCTTTATAAATTCTAAAAAATTATTTATAAATTCAAAAATTATTTAAAAAAATTCTAGGGTCTTACAGAGCCGATCATACCTCTATAGATGTTTGCATCCACTAATTTACCATTTCATCCGAATCTAGTGATGTTGTGGTGCTCATAAGAGTTGCAATGATTTTGCTGTTCGTCATGTCAAATCTTTTCAACCGCTCCTTGATGTATTTGGCTTGACTTATGAAGCAACCATCTTGTCCTTGGTTGACCTACAAATCGAGAAAGAATTGGAGTTCTCCCACTAGGCTCATCTCAAATTCGCTAGTCATGAGGTTAGCAAATTCCTCACACATTTCAGATTTAGTAGAACCAAACACAATATCATCAACATAAATTTGAACAATCAAGATGTTCTTACCTTACTTCTTGGTGAAAAGTGTTTGATCTACCTTACCTCGTGTGTACCATTTTTCAATGAGGAACGAGCTTAGTCTCTCATACCAAGCTCTTGGTACTTGCTTAAGTCCATAAAGTGTCATGTCTAGCTTGTATACAAAATCTGCATGGTTAGAATTTTCAAAGCCAGGGGGCTGCTCAACATAGACTTCTTCTTTGATCAAGCCATTCAAAAAAGCACTTTTCACATCCATTTGGTACAGCCTTATTCTAAGGGAGCATAGAAAGGTAAGTAAAATTCTAATGGCTTCGAGTCTAGCAACTGGGGCATAAGATTCATCAAAGTCTACCCCAAACTCTTGATTATATCTTTGAGCCACCAATCTAGCCTTGTTTTTTATTATCTTGCCATCCTCACTTAGTTTGTTCCTAAAAACTCATTTAGTGCCTATGACAGATTGTGATGATGGTCTAGGAACAAGATGCTAAACTTTATTTCTCTCAAACTGGTTTAACTCATCTTGCATTGAATTTATCCAGTTTTCATCCTTTAATGCTTCATCAATGTTTTTGGGTTCAAGCTGAGAGACAAGAGCAAGTTGATCTAATTCTTCCACAATTTTAAAATGTGACATTGTTCTAGGTGGGTCATTCAAGCTACCAATGACATTTTCTAAAGGATGATCCTTAAGAATTCTAATGTTTGTAGAATCATTACCTTCTCCTGGAGCTTGATTCTTTGTATTGCTTGATTCAGCTCGGTCACCATCTTCGTTTGTTTCTTCTTGTGGAGAATCACTCTTGTCCTTCATACTTAGGAATTCCCCAGCTTCATCGTTTTTCCTATAAGAGTTATTATTGTTAGAATCATCATGATATTCATCAAAGGAAACATGAGGTGATTCTTCCACAGTTCGACTCTTAATGTTATAAATTCTATAAGCCCTAGATCTATCAGAATATCCAAGGAATATACCTTCATCGCTCTTGGGCTCGAATTTATCTAAGTCTCTTTTGTCATTGATGTGGATGAAGCATTTTGACCCAAACACTTTCATATGTGAGAGACAGGGTTTTTTACCTTTCAGCAACTCATAATGAGTCTTTTTGGTGTGTGGCCTTACCATAGAGCGGTTGATAATATAACATGCCGAGTTTACCACCTCAGCCCAAAATTTTCTTGGGAGTTACCATTCGGCAAGCATTGTTCTTGCCATCTCTATAAGTGTTCGGTTCCTCCTTTCAACTACACCGTTTTACTCTGAGTTCTTGGTGAAGAAAATTGGTGTGAAATGCCTTCAACCCTGCAGAGATTATAGAAGTCAGCATTTTTAAATTCACCACCATGATTAGATTGAATCTTGGAAATTTCAAACTCACCGTCCTGCTTTATCTTCATGTAGAGTGCCTGAAACTCATCAAAAGCATCTTTTTTATGTGTGAGAAAGAAAATCCATGTGAACCTAGAAAGGTCATCCACCAAGACGTATCCATATTTTCTACCACTTGAGCTAGCAGTTCTGGTTGGACCAAACAAGTCCATATGAATTAGCTCGAGTGGTTTGGATGATGTATTTTCAGATCTTCCCTTGAAGGATTTTCTTGTTTGTTTGCCTAGGGCACATGCATCACATAATTTGTTTTCTTGTTTAAAAGATAGTTCAGGCAGACCTTTCACCATTGAATGCTTCAAGAGTTTATGTAAGATATTGTAGCTAGCATGTCCTAGTCTACGATGCCATATCCGTGCAAGCTCAGATTTTGGTGCAGCAAGACAAATGTTTAAATGAGCAGGATCATCTAAGTCAATCATGTAAACATTATTGACTCTCTTACCAGAAAATTTTACCTTGTCAGATTTTGGTTCAAAAATTCTACATTCATGAGAGTCAAACAATACTTTGTGACCCTTATCACACAATTGACTTATACTAAGCAGGTAGTATTTCAAACCTTCAACTAGCAGCACGTTACAAATGGAGTTGGAGAGATTCTTACCTACATTACCTGTTCCAATGCATGCTATCCCGCTATCGGTTATATTTACTGATTCTTTGGCATTGATTGATTTGCTGAACAAAAAAAGAGATCCTTCGTGGTCATTCCTTCCATGGTGGAATTCTTTACAGAAAATCTTCTCTTCTTTTCATTGCCCTATTATTCATACATATAGAAAAGCAAATCAGCTAGCAGATGCTCTGGCTAATCATGCTGTTTTCATGGGATACAATTTGGAATTTACCTCAACTAGAGAGCTGCCAGTTTTAGCTAAAGGATATGCCATAGCTGATGCTCACGGCATACCCAATATTCGTAGGCGACGTGTATAGCGGTTTTCTTTCATACTCTCATTGTATTACTGAGGCTTGGCCTCCTGTGAACTTGTATTCTTTTGTCAAAGCAATAAAATAGCATCTAATGGCTTGTAGGTGGATTGAGAACATTCCCTTCCTCTGGAATGGGGGTGCACTCTCCCTTCGTCCCATTAGATGACTTGGTTCAAAAAAAATGAATGCATTTTGTTTTTCACGGATTTTGTATTTTTTTCAATGTTTCAAGGACATTCAAGTTTAGTTCATTACTTTGGCACGAGGAGACACATTGATTAGATGCCAGACTCCCTGGTTACTCAGAATTTCTCTAACTATCGTGTCTTAATTTAAATAGAGGTGGCTCATCATATCATGACACAGTCCATGTCACTTCTTGGGTGAAGGGATATGGTTTCTCAATGAGCTTTAGCCATTACTCTGCCTTTATTTTGCTGAAATCTTTAAACAAAGTTAACTGGACTTATGCTTCATGATATAGTACCCATCACTTCTTGGGTGAAGGGTCTATGTTTTCTCAGCCAGTCCAAGTCCTTGCTCTACAACTTCATTTCCACTCTTTTTAGGCCTTTTCCCCTACAGTTCATCAGATCATTTGAATGTTTAAAGACAATACTCAGTTCAGAATTCCTTAACCAAAGGAGGCCTCAATATTTTCAATGTTCAGATCTCAGGAAGAGGTAAGGGTACAAGTCATTCGAATATGTTTTAATTATATTCCATACACTGAAATGTTCATTTTCCAGACCCTTAAACCCAGATTTAGAGTTCATATACTTTAAACCATCAGCTTATTTGGGATTGGTCTGAAGTACAAACAGTGACCTCTAAGTGAAGAATATTGAGCATGAACTCCCCCTAAGTGTATTGGTTCAGTCAACCTCGACAGGGATGCTCCCCCTCGAAATCTGAAATTTTCAAGAAGTGAATTCAGAGGATGTGCAAACATACACAAGGCTGATTGAACATAAAATTTAGGTAGTGAAACTCCCCCTCGGGATATGCCTTACAAACATGTTGTAATATGGATCATCGTAATGATGTAGGTCTGACGCTAGGTCGACACCGGGGTGAAGATAGATCGACCTAACTTATCAGGCAGAAGGAAATTGAAGAGGGGTTATCTCACACTACTCCTGAGCGGGGAAGATGATGTCCACGTACCCTTGAAATGTGACCTGCAAGAAGGGAAATGAGTCAGAGGTGCCCAGGGATAGAACCCTGGGGAAGACCCTCCGATGCCTAAGTCAGCAAAATAGTAGAGATCGGATGCAAAGGGAAGAGCAAGGAGGAAGATGGGAGCACGAGATCCCTCTCCACCGAAAGGTGAAGTGGTTCCTGCTCAGGGTTCTTGGCTCTTGCCTTGCTTACCTCCCGTAGTAGGGCCGTTCTAGTTTAAATAGTGGCCTGTTTGTGTGACTGATCCTTGTAAGCGGAGGAGTGTCAGTGGGGTTACGTCCTTCATGCGGGCTCCTTATAGCACGCGAACTCTTGGTTTCCCCTGTCCTCTTGAGCTTCTTGTCATTAAGGGACCCGCAATGGCCATGATCAAAAAGATTCCATCAGTGAGCCCGAGCGATAGGCACTGGCCCAGGAGAGGTCTCCCGAGCGATGAGTGCTTGGTCGGGACAGGGAATAAGGGTCTCCAGGGGAGCTTTCCCGATCGAACTGATGCTCGGACTTCCCAACCTGAAGGCCGCCTAGGAAGCACTTGTACCGAGTGCATTTTTGGGCATTACATTAAGTGGGCCCGGGTGCTACCACTTCGAGGAGTTGGGCCACATTCGATCCGGTTGGACCTCTTTTGGCCTCTCCGTATGGGCGACGAGAATTCCCCTCTCCACTTGTCCCCCTCCTACTCCCGAGCCAAAATTAGGCTCGGACGAGTAGCGTTTGGGCTGGACCTTTTGTGGCACTGGTTGGGTATAGGTCTTTCTTTTTGATAGGGGCCACATGACGCGGCTCGCCTTGAAAATATGCCCATTATGATGAATAAGAGATGGTCCCTCCCTGGGAGATCGGATCATCGCGCCGCCTCCGGTTCAAGCATTGCGCGTTTTGCATCCTTTTATCTCTGGGGTTTTAGGGTTTTGCCTCTCTTTATATTTGTGGGGGCTTCTACATTGTTGAGAGCAGCTCGGAAGAGTGGAGAATCATTGTGGCCATCAGAGCTAGGAGAGCATTCCTGAGGCAACGATTCATCAGCTTCCTTCTCCTCCGGAGTCCTCTGATACAGAGGTTTCCCCTTCTTCTCCCAGCTCTTCTGTCTGCTCCATGGCAGACCAGAATCTTAGGGCCGAGAGCCGAGAGGGAGAATGGGCCTCGAGGACTTTTTTGGTGCCATCAGAGCCTCTTCGCAGTGAGCTGGGTGAGGCAAACGTGAAGCGACTGGAGAATCGGTATGGGCTACCATTGCTATTCAAGTTCCTCGCAACTGAATCTCATGAATCCAGTCTGGTCGCTCATTTTGGCTACTTCTGTTCTTTCCTCCTGGCCTGGAAGTGCGGCTTTCGACTGCCCATCTGAAGGGGCGTGATCTCGCACTGGTCCTGAGCTGGGGGGATGATCACCGGATAGTGAACTACAGATAAAGGGAAACGAATCAGGGGGCCCAGGGATGGTTCCCTGGGGAAACCCTCCGATGCTTAAGTCAGTAGAGCAATGGTGGAAGGTATTGAGGGAGGTAGAAAGAAATGCGCGAGATTCCTCAACACCAAGATGGTGAAGTGGTTCCTGCTCAGGGACTGTTAGGCCTATATCTGCCTTACTTGCCGCCAGAGGGAGTCCCTGGTTTATATAGCGAGCTCCCCTGATGAGTTCCATAAGTTGAGGAGTTTCAGGCGGGAGTTACGTCCTCATCATGGGATCGTTACGTCCTCATCATGGGATCGTTATGTTCTCATCGTGGGCTCTTCATGACCGTGGGGGATCGTGGCTCCCTTATCCTGCTAAACTCCTGCTCATAAAGGACTGTCAATGGCTGCATGGATAAATATTTGTCAGTCGATCCAAGCATGAGAAGTGCCAGCCCTGTCCGGGCGATAGGCATAGCTCGGATGCAGTCAGATCGGAGTGGGTGCGGAGCGCCCGTCCTTCATCCCGATGGAGGGATGGCTCGAGCGTGGGTCTTCCTCCGTTCTGACGTTCGGGCCTTCCGAGCCTAAGGGCCGCCGAGGAAGAATGGGATCCCGAGTGATCTTTATTGGGCTTTTCTACCGAAGTGGGCCCTAGAGGGCTGTCACTTAGATGAGCTGAGCCTCGTTCGGTCCTGATGGGCCTAGTTTGGCTGCTCTTAATTGGGCTATAGAAATCCCCCTCTCCACTTGTCCCCCTCCTACTCCCGAGCTTTAGTAAGCTCGGACGAGTAGCTGCTTGGGGTTTCAGACCAGCGTAGCTCAGATGGGTGGAGATCTGGCGGTGTTTAGGAAGCCACGTGTTGTGGTCACCTGTGCCCGTGTTAATGATGATCCTGACGGATTTGAACTGAAGGGGCCCCCTTTCTTCGGAGGTCGGAACGACGCGCCGCCTTCCGCATGGGTTTATAGGCGTTGGGCGCTTGTTGTCATTCCAGACTCCCTCCGTCTCTTAGGGTTTTGGCTCTCCTTTGTTCTTGTTTTTTGGGGCTCTTCAATGTGCCGGGAGGACAGGACGGAGGAGCAGAGGCTTGCGGTGGCATTTGAGGAGTTGGCGGCGATAATCGCGGAGGTCGTCCGGCAGCGTCCTCCTCCCCCGGAATCTTCAGGGTCTCGGGACCATCTTCCCTCAGAGTCTTCTTTTGACTCCATGGTGGGCCAGCACCCAGATGTTGAGGAGTGGGAGGACGAGCCGGTGGCTAGGGCGCCGGTCTCCAACTGCAGCGAACTGGGGGAGGCGGATGTGAGGAGGCTGGAGCACCAGTATCGCCTGCCCCACAAGTTCAGTTTTACCGCTGCTACCCCATACGAGACGAGCCTGGACTCTCATACAGGACACATCTGTATGTTTCTTCTATCATGGAGGGGTGGGTTTCGCCTTCCTTTCGAACCTTTAGTCCTTCAACTTCTTAATTTTTTTCAGTTGGCGCCCATTCAGTTGGTAGCCAACTCCTATCTCCTCATTTTCGCCTTCCGTATTCTCTGTCGTTAGTGCGGAGTTCCTCCTTCTATGGACCTCTTCCACTATTTCTTTCAGTTGAAAGCGCATCCTTCGGCGGGGAAGGGCTTCTATTTCATCCAGGCGAGGCGGAATAGGAGTTGTATCTCTTTGGCAGTGAAGGATTCTTCGCATAAAGGGTGGAAAACCCAATTCTTCTGGGTGAAGATTTATTCAGTGGAGGAAACCTGGAGGTGCCTGGTAATCCCCAATTTCTACCCTAATATTCCTCCTAGGCAGGATGAGTTCCCCCCTCACATGGAGAAGTACATAGCCACCCTGCTGAAAAAATGCCAGTCCACCGAGGAATTGGTGACACCGGAGAATATCGAGCGGTGTCTTCTCACGCGGCTGCACCCGTCAGGCCCAGGTGCCACAACTTAGATTTTCCTTCGGAAGTGGGGGTCATCTTTCTTTTCCTGAATACGTCTTCTTCTTTGTGCAGACACTAGGCGGGAGCCTCTGAAGGAGGCCGTAGAGGTGATCGAGCTTGGAGATGACTCGACTGCCGATGAACCGACTGCTCCCGTGGGTTGCTCCCGAACCAAAGATAAGGGCAAGGGAGTGGCTCAGGGTGAATCCTCCGGACCACGGGGACCCAAGCGCAAGGACCCTGTGGAGGGTATGATTCGGGCCGCTGCGAGGGCCAGAAAGCGGGCCAAGAAGGCCAGGGTCATACCCACTGTCGAAGGTGACCCTCTCGCTGCTCACCCCTCCGTCGGGCACAGTGGGGCCGACCCTACCGGGCGGGCTCTCCCACTAGCAGAGCCAGAGGGGGCCGAGGAGGCCGGTGCTGCCCCCGCGGGCGGTGATGATGCGGGCTTGGTTCCTCCTTTGGCTGGGACCGAGGGGGCCGAGGGTGCTCCTACAACCGGCAGCGGGGCCGACCCGGCTCTCCCCTCGGCCAGAGCCGAGGGGGCTGTGGCTGAAGCTGGGGGTGCTGTGATCGCGGCCGAGACTGGCGCTCCAGGTGGTGATGCCAGTGCCGAGCTCATCCGTTAGGAGAGGACGTAGGAAAATCCGGCCGGGACGCGAGGGGTGGCCGAGGCTGGGGCTCGACTCGGGCCTTACGGTGGGGCGCCGGGCGATGGGGGGTTCTCCATTTCAAGGGCCTTGGAGAGGCTGGGTATCTCGGACCCCCTGCACCAGGTGTGCCGTGGTATATCTGTGAAGGTGAGGGGGAGGTAGGCAGCACTCCCCGTCTACGTCTCTCGCTGGGGTCATGGAGGGCGGCTTGGCCATGGCTCAGATGGGGGCGGTTCTGGCAGAAGCGTACACTCGATCGGAGTGGGAGCGAGCGAACCTGGCCTGGACCCTCGGTGGGTCGGACAGGAGATTGACTCGGCTCGTTGAGGAGCGTGACGGGCTTCGGCGGGAGCTCTCCTCAATCAGGGAGCTGGTACGATCGAGCCAAGTGGAGACCCGAGCGCTAGTCGAGCAACTAGCCAAGGCCCGTGAATCACTCGAGAGGAAGAACCGACTTCTCGAAGAGGAGCGCTTAGCACGAGTTGAGCTGGACGGCCAGTGGGAGACCGAGCGTGCCAAGCTTGTAGGCCGCGCGGAGGAAGCCGAGCGTCTTCGGCGGGAGGCCGAGGATGATCGAGCTGAGGCGGAGAAGCAGGTGGCGGCAGCCGAAGGGTGGACTGCTGAGGTCGAGCGGAAGGCATCCGAGGTGGAGCTGAGGGAGGCCGAGCTTGCCGGTAGGGTGGGATTGGCCGGGGCGGAGGCTCTCGAGTAATACAAGAGCTCAGAGGTTTATCGGTTCGACCTTAAGGAGGCTGCCCTCCCCTACTACGAGCTAGGACTCCGCCGGGGCATCCGTAAGGGGTTCCAGCTGGGCTACGACCGGGCCATTTCTTACGCCGAGGAGTAGGCGTGCGGAGTGGTTGACTTCCCGTCCGGTCAATGTTATGACTCGGACTTGTCATCCTCTAGTTCCTCTGTTTCGGCGCAGGAGGAAGAGGATCCCGAGGGCTCATCACCTGAGGGGTCGCCAACTCCGGATGCCTCAGGAGGGCACGCAACCGAGGTAGTTCTCACGCCAGTGGGGTCGGTGCCAGGGTCGGCCGTCGCCGAGGCTGCCGGGGGCAGACCGCTCGAGCCCTCTACTTCCGGTCTTTAAGGTGGGCCAGAGGCCTGATGTATTTGTTTCGCTTCTTCTTTTTGCATTCCTTTTCCCTTTTTGAAGGAAAAGACTCCCTTTTTGTGTAGAGATAAATAAGGCAGTGGCATTGTGACGAAGACTTATCTGTTCCATATCGCCATTGCCGTATTCTGTCCAGCGTATCTGCGGTGGTTAGAAAGAACTGATATTTTCTGTGGGAATCTCGCATAATTGTTGGGTGAGCGTCTGACAGGGTGTCTTTCCATTTTCCCACGCTTTAAATGCCTGGCTACTTCGTGTGTCCTGCTGGGGCGGAAGATGAGAAGTTTGAGGTGACCGTTCGTAGTGAGAAATCCTTCTGGAGTGTTTTCGAGGGGGGAAATCATTTAAGACAAGTAGCCTCCCTTCGCCTATAAAAAGGACTGAAGGGCATCCCTTCCCCTCCACCGCTTTGGGTTTTCCCTGACAGTCTTTCCTCATTCCTTCTTCACGTTGCATTGTGCCGTTGTATTCGGAGCATGGAGGAAGCTCCAGATGAGGAGGCTGCCGACGACGGGGGGCAGAGAGTTCCTGCTACTCCAGACTTGAAAAGGATTCGACGATCGGTGGGCAGACTTGAAAAGGGGTCGACGCACGGAGGCACGCCGTTTTCCCTTTATCAGTTCCCGTGGCGCTTGCAGGCGGGCGAGATGGAGGACGGATGGCGGCATCAGACATCCCTACTGCTCGTCCCTTCCTGCTCGCTTCACGGATGGGAGGAGGAAGCCAACTAAGCTCCATCCCTTCCGGGCCTTCCCCTGCCTCCTCATCCAGCTCTGTTGGTTTCTTTTTCTTTCTAGCAGCCTCTTTTTCCCTCTTCTGCTCTGGTCCTCCTTTCTTTCACTCTTCGGAGGGTGCCTGCACTCTCTTTCTTCCAAGGAGTTGGCAGTTTGGCGGGGAAAATACTTTCATATGCATTCCCTCTCCTCCTTCTCTTCCAAGTTCAACTTGGAAGGTAGCCTTCTCTTTCTTAATCCCTCTGTCACCTTTGTCTCGAGCTGCCTGAGCCAACGGGGTGAACTATCTTTTATCCGAGCCAGTTTCTGCACTAGGCAGAGTCAGTGGCTGGATGCAGGAAGGTCATCCGCGTCAGCCGAGCGATGGGCTCATACGATGGTGCTAGATGGATCTTTTGCTTTTTTGACATGTATTCTATTTGCTTCGGCCTTCATGATGTACAAACGGGTTGTTTGAATAAAAAGAAAGGAGACTTTTATTTTATCTCATGTCGTTTGCACAATACTCAGTACTCAGAAGTAGAACTTGCGTAATGTAGTTGCATTCCAGGTCCGAGGGATGGGCTCTTCTTCCATCGTAGATAGACGATATGCTCCTTTCCCGAGCGTCTCAACCACTCGGTAGGGGCCTTCCCAGTTAGGGGATAACTTGCCCGACGCCTCAAGTGGTCGAGAGGCTTCGGCTTTCTTGAGGACGAAGTCTCCCGGCTGGAAGTGTCTGTCTCGGACTTTGGCGTTGTAGTATCGAGTGAGGCGACATTGGTACTCCGTTGCTCTGATGCTGGCAATCTCCCGGATTTCATCTGCTAAGTTGACATTTTTGAGCAGTTTCTGGTCGTTTACCTTGGATGAGAAGCAGATGACTCGGAGGGATGGTTGCCAATTTCCAACGGGATCACGGCCTCGGTACCGTAAACCAGCTGAAAAGGGTTTTCACCGGTTGCCATTCTGGGAGTCGTTCTGTGCGACCAGAGTACGTTCGGCAATTCCTTGAGCCAGCTGCCCTTGCCTTTGCCGAGCCTAGTCTTGATGCCTTTTAAGATAGCCTTGTTGGAATTTTTGACCAGCCCGTTAGCCTGAGGGTGGGCGACCGAAGTGAAGTGATTGCGAATATTGAGGTCGGCGCATCTGTCTCAGAAATACCGAGAATCAAATTGCCGACCATTATCGCTCACTATCACCCGGGGGATGCCGTAGCGACAGATGATCGACTTCCAGATGAAATTCCAGATGATTGTCTCTGTGATCCTTGCAGTGGCTTCGGCCTTGATCCACTTGGTAAAGTAGTCGATGGCGACGATAATGAACTTCTTCTGGGCCTGGGCCGTGGGGAACGGCCCGAGGATGTCGATTCCCCAGCGAGCGAAAGGATAAGGCTCGGCTAGGGTGATGAGCTCCGTTGCTGGCTGATGGAATAAGTGGTCGAATCGCTGGCAATGGTCACAATGTTGTGTGTAGGTCGAGCAATCACGCTGTAGCGTGGGCCACCAATAACCTCGCCGTAGCAAGATCCTGGCGAGTGACCTTCCCCCCAAATGCACTCCGCATAGACCTTCGTGAACTTCTTCGATCGCTCGGTTGGCTTCGTCAGTACCGAGGCACTTCAAAAGAGGGCCAGAGAAGGATCTCTGGTAAAGTGCGCCATCCAGAGTGACGAATCACCGAGCTTGGTATTTCAACCTTCGGGCTTCCCGAGGGTCGGGAGGCTCCTGGGAGTCTTAGAGCCACGATAGGTAGGGGGTACGCCAGTCGCCTGGGGAGGCTGAGTCAACAGCTAGGAGCTCCGAATCAATGCTCAGGCGCTCTAGCTCTTCGAGGAGGACAGATCGAGTACCCTCGGGGTCAAGAGAGGAGGCCAGCCGAGAGACAGCGTCCGCTCGGGAGTTTTCCTCCCGAGCTATTTGGACTACCTCAAAACTCTCGAACTGTTGTGCTACAGTCTTGACCAGTTGGAGATATTTGATTATTGGTGCCTCCCGAGCTTCATAATCGTCATTGACCTGGCTAGCGACTAGTTGGGAGTCGGTGTGAATCCTGACTCGCTCAGCCCCTAACCGCCGGGCCATGCGGGCTCCCGATATGAGGGCCTCATACTCAGAAGCGTTGTTGGATGCTTGGAAGTTGAACTTCATGGCGTACTGTAGCTCTGCCCCTTCGAGGGACTTCAGGAGGATGCGGGCACCGCTCTCGGCTGAATTGGAAGATCCATCAACGAACAGTTCCCAGGTCGGCCCGGGTGCGGACGGAGATCTTTCTTCAGTCGGGATGGTGCTCTCGGCGATGAAGTCGGCGAGAGCCTAGCCTTTGATAGCCGAGCGAGGCCGGTACGATATATCACAGGCCCCGAGCATGATGGCCTACTTGACGAGACGTCCCGAGGCTTCAGGGTGAGCGAGCATCTTCTTCAATGGTTCGCCGGTCAGCACGGTGATTGGTGCGGACACCCGCGCGATTGAGACGCACGATACGCCGAGCCACCGGTACCGTACGCGGAGTACCACTCGAGCCACTTCGGCGTCCATCTGGCTCGGAGACAGTCTGGAGAATCCCCCTTGAGTCTCGGCATTTATCACATTTACTGGGACTTTATTTGTGTGTAATGAATTTTTATTTATCTTTATTCGGTTTGTAATTTGGGTTGTAATAAGGGTTTATATGTTAAATGGGACCACTCGGGTCCCACGGGCCCCCCACCCCTCCTCCCATTGATCCACCTCATCCCCAGGGCCCATGTGGGGTCAGTCAACATTCTAATTATGGGCTTCTAGAAGAGTGGGCCAAGTGGGGGACAAGTGGGCTTGGAAGTCAAGGTTGGCCACCAACCTTAACATCTTGGTCAAGGGGGCGCCCCCCTCTCACCATCACCCTTTTTATTTTTTGTAAAATGGTGTTAGAACTAATTAGTTCTATCTCATTTTTTTATTCTCCCAAACCCTAGATCTAGGGGTAGTTTGAGTCTTTTGGCAATTCATATAAATGCCTTGTATTTCCCATTGATGAAGAATTAATACATAAGAAATCTGGAATTTCCTTGGAGCAAGGCTGGTGTGCCCCTCTCTCTCTCTCCTCTCTCCCCCTTCAGCAGCTGGGAAGGTTGCCTTATGAGGTGGGAAGCCTCACATATCAGTTCCGGTGATCGCCGCCGCCACCATCGTGCCGCCATCGCACCACCACGGTTGCCACCGATGTTCTGTCCATCCAGGATAGAGGTTCCATCCAAGAATTTCTGCTATCCACCCCGAGGTCGTCTTGAGCTGAAATTTTCAGAGAATGTTCCAGAGGTTCCCTCCATGTTCTAAAAAAATTGGTTTGGCCTTTAGATCCCAATTTCTATTTTTTCATTTTCGTCCAATCTTTCATTCCAGATCTGTCAGTTTTCTGTCCTGAGTCAAGCCCACCCTGAGTTTCAAAACTTCGGACCTCTTTTTGATTTTTCCAGGAGCTTCCAAATTTACTGGGAGTTCTTTCCACCTTCCTCTCTATCCCCAATTTTTCGTGAAATTTCCACAGCCTCCATCTATTTTTAGAAATTCACTTTCAGATCTATCTACAAGTCTATCTACCTCAGTCCAGATCCGACCACCCGCCAGTCTAAAATAGTTTTCCCCACCCAAATCTCAAAAAAACCTTTCCCAAAAAAATATCACCATTTTCCTCTCTCTCCCCTCTATAACTTTGATGAAGAGCTCGAAGCCTGAATCTGAGGTCTACCCTGCGGTCAATGGCTATTCTCAGGAAACCTTCCACTGATCTGAGATTTCGAGCACAGTCTAACAGAAAGTTCAAAAATAGTTTAAGGTCAGATCCGTGTGAATCCAGCTGATCTCTCTAGCCCTGTCTTGAAGTACCTCGAAAGAGATTTCCAACAGTACCTCCTGATCGTCGATCCGACATCGGGATTGATCGCAGCGGCCGATCTCGCCAGACCGCGCGCTGAAAAACAGAAGCTGAAGTCCGTGGGCAGCAACTTCCCCACTTGGAGATCGGAGCCGATCGGCCTCCGACCGGTGTTCCCGGACGACCGCCGTCCAGGGAGGCGTGCCACCAGCAGTGGGACCTACCCCATCTGACCCGGAGGACAGAGCGGCTCGTGGGCCCCACGGGCCCGTAGATCGCGTCGTCCGGACAGCACGAAAACACGGGTTCGGCACCGCCGGGATGACCTCAAGATGCTGCCCGTCAACCCGATTGCCGTGACTCCCGGGCCCCACATGTGACCTATTACCTCCCTGTGTGGAGTGGGTTGAAATTATTGTACTGCTGTAAAAGTGTTTAACCGGGAGTCTGAGATTGGCCGGGGTTGTCTTCCCCACACCGGGAGCGTGGAGGTAACGATCGTAACTTCTTGGCATTCATTTGCTAGTTTAGTATATGATCTTAGGCCGCTGCCGAGTGCTATAGGAACTAGCCCGTGAGTCCATGTCACCACTATGAGTGTGAGAGTGACCCGTCCCGTGACTCGATCCGAGTCCGGAAGTGAGTCGACTACCCTTAACTCTGCCGGTTCTTCAACCGTGCATGATCCGCGTTTCCCTCGCTTGGGCCGACGAGTGAGCTTGCATTTCTGTTAGCGACGTATAGCCCATAGAAACTCATAGTGTCGGGCCAAAGTCTCTCCAATTTGTGTGTTGATGGTCGCATCTCCATCTATAGTCCGAGGTCCGCATCATATAGAGTCGGTCTCCCGTGTCCGTCCCGCATCAGTTTGGTATCAGAGCGAGTCGAGTCTAGGGTAGTCGTTGCATAAGTCTTGCACGGTCTAAGTCGAGTCTAGGATCATCATTATTTTCAAAATAAAAAAGTGTTTTAAAATTACATTTCATCCCGATAATTCGGTATATTAAAAGGTGTTGTCCGAACGTTAGGCTACGCTTATCGGGAAGGCCGCACACTTGCGGAGTGATCTTTGGATCGATTAACTCCGTCGCGTACCGGATATTGGTTTAGGTCTAGGTGCATTAGTTGGTGTTGCATTAGTTTGTGTCTCCTAGTTCGTGTGTCTTTGCATGCCCACCCGTCGAGATACCCAATACTCGCCACCACCACCTATGGCGGAATCCCGAGCCTGTAGCTCCGATGAGTCCTCAACGGCCGAGATGTTCCGAGCCATTATGGAACTTCTTGACATGCGTATGGATGGCCTTAGTACGCGTCTAGATGGCGTAGGAACGCGTCTAGAAGGGAGAATGAAAGCCCTCGAGGATCGGGCCGAATCTTCGGACCAGTCCATCCAGGGTCTTGTTGGGAGGATAGCCATCCTTGAGAGGGCCCCAGCGGCGGCGCAACCCGCGCCGACCAATGGTCAACAAGAGCCGGCTCAGCAACCTGCTACACCAAGGGCTCAGGCAATGGATGTTGGGAGGCAACAGGTGCATGTGGTGAATGACTATGCATCTGACAATGAGCAAGGTGGAAATGGTTGTCGTAATCAACGACGGAACCGTGATGATGATGATGACGACCGCATTCTTAGGGGCGTGCGTGCAGACCCTCCCACTTTTAGCGGGTCCTTGGACCCTAGGGTGTATCTAGATTGGGAGGCCGGCATGGACCGGTACTTCGAGTGGTTTGAGATGACGGACCACCGAAGAGTCCGATACGCGAAGATGAAGCTGCAAGGGCAGGCCCAAACTTATTGGACCAATATGGAGAGCCTGCTCAACCAGTGACGTCAACCCCAAATTGGTACTTGGGATGACATGAAAACAAAGCTGAGGGAGAAATACCTTCCAACCTCATATCGCCAACGTCTCATAGACAAATGGCAAGGCATCTCCCAAGGGAACCGATCAGTGATTGAGTACACCGCTGAGTTTGATGAGTATTACTTACGGTGTGGAGTTACGGAGGAGAGCACCATGACTATATCCCGCTTTCGAAGGGGTCTGCGGCCCAACTATCAGTATGAACTCTTTCGCCGCAATGCGACCACTTTGGATCAGGCATATCAGGTTGCTCTCGAATTGGAGCAATTCGAGGCCGAGTTCGAGTCTCCCCATCGGTTGAGTTCCTTTCCCCTACGTAGTGTCGAGCCCCATGGCTCATCTGGCACGTATCCGAGGGCCCCCATGGCTCGACCTCAGGAGCCCGCTCGCCCCGAGCCCTTTGCTCCTAGGCCTCGCCCTCCACCCCCGAGGGACCTTCCTCGTCCCCAGCATCTTACGGCACCCACAGCCCATCCACCAGCACCCGCACCTCCTGCCCGTCCTTTGTTGCCTACACCTCCTATCCGTTGGGACGATAAGGGGAAAGGACCCATGATTGGGGAGCCTAGTGGATCACGGCAGCAGTGTTACCACTGCAATGGGTTTGGCCATTTTGCCAACCAGTGTCCCACCCGCCCATCTCTTATCATTGGGGACACAAAGGCCGAGGATACCACTCCTGTGGGTCTCGAGTTAGTCACCTATGAAGCAGATCATGAGCTAGCTGACAAATACTATGAGATTGAAGGTGACAACTTGGATGCCCCGCATACCGATGATGCCCACGTGGGGGTCGTCAGGTGTATTCTCACCCAGCCACAGGCCAGTGATGACTAGCGTCGGACCACTATTTTTCATACCTTCTGTAGGCTGGGCAAGCATGTGTGTAAAGTGATCATCGATAGCGGGAGTTGCATCAATGCAATCTCCACGGGTGATGTCTCTCGTCTTGGTCTTACACCCGTGGATCACCCTAGCCCCTATCGTGTATCGTGGGTGGATTCCACTTCCATTCCGATCAGGCTGCGGTGCTTGGTCCCACTGCAGTTCTATGCCTACTGTGACGATGTATGGTGTGATGTCCTACCCATGGAGGTGGGCAATATTATTCTGGGTAGGCCATGGTTATTTGATCGGGATGCCACACTCCATGGCCGGTCGAACACCTGTACCTTCGACCATGATGGCCAACGGATTACTCTCCAACCTCATCAGCCCAAGAGCCGATCAGTTAGGGGTCCTACTGGCCCTAGTGCTCCGGAGCCTTCCATTCCCGGGCCCAGTACCCCGTCCCCAACTCGGTCTATGACCGTTACATCTGGCCCAGGTGAGCCCTCGACTAGGAGATTGATGTTGATTAGCTCCCAAGAAATGGAGCGGGAGGCTAGTCGGGGATGCCCCGTGTTTGCCATTGCGGTCCGAGAGGTAGAGAGAGACTCCGAGGGTGAACTCCCACCCGATGTCATTCCTATTCTGCAGGAGTTTGCTGATATTTTTCCCGAGGAGCTTCTCGAGGGACTACCACATGTGCGGGATATTCAGCATGCCATCGACCTTATTTCGGGCTCTTCATTGCCCAATCTTCCTCATTATCACATGAGTCCCACGGAACATGCCGAGCTAAAATGGCAGGTCGATGAGTTGATGCAGAGAGGATCTGTTCGGGATAGCATGAGTCCATGTGATGTACCCGCTTTACTCGCCCCGAAGAAGGATGGCACGTGGAGAATGTGCATTGATAGCCATGCCATTAACAAAATCACCGTGAAGTACATGTTCCCTATTCCCCGCCTGGATGACATGCTAGACATGATGGCTGGTGTCACTATCTTCTCAAAGATTGATCTTAAGAGTGGCTACCATCAGGTGAGGATTAGGCCAGGTGATGAGTGGAAGACCGCATTCAAGACCAAGGATGGTCTATATGAATGGTTGGTCTTGCCTTTTGGGTTGACCAATACCCCTAGCACATTCATGCGACTCATGACTCAGGTCCTTCGACCGTTTATTAGAGTCTTTGTGGTTGTGTATTTTGATGATATCCTTATCTATAGTCGCACCACGGGGGACCACTTAGACCACCTTCGGCAGGTCTGTCTTCTTCTTAGGCAAGAACAGTTGTTTACGAACCCACAGAAGTGTACCTTCATGACATCTCAGCTTACCTTCTTGGGTTTTATTGTGTCTAGTACTCGGGTCTCCGCCGATCCGGAGAAGGTCCGGGCCATTGTTGAGTGGCCGAAAACCCGTACGGTTCATGATGTCCGCAGCTTTCATGGCCTTGCGACGTTCTATCGTCGCTTTATCCACGGATTTAGCTCCGTCACCGCACCGATCACGGATTGTATCTGGAAGGGCACCTTTGTATGGACGAAGGCCGCAGCTGTCGCCTTCAAAGACATCAAGGAGCGCATGACCCGGACACCTATCCTTCGATTGCCTGATTTCTCGAAGGTGTTTGAGGTCTCTTGTGATGCGTCGGGTATAGGGATAGGAGGTGTGTTGAGTCAGGAGACCCACCCAGTCGCATATTTCAGCGAGAAGCTGAATGACGTGAAACTGCGATACTCCACTTATGATAAGGAATTTTACGCAGTTGTCTAGGCTCTTAGGCATTGGAGGCACTATCTTTTACATCAGGAGTTTGTCTTATACTTTGATCATGAGGCTTTGAGGTACCTCCATTCTCAAAAGAAGCTTAATTCGCGTCACAGTCATTGGGTTGAGTATCTCCAGCAGTTCACCATTGTGCTAAAGCATAAGGCTGGAGTGGAGAACAAGGTGGCTGATGCCTTGAGTCGGCGAGCATGTTTGCTTACCACCATGAGTGCCGAGGTCATAAGGTTAGAGAAGATGAGAGAGGCCTATGTTGATTGTCCTGACTTCGGTCAGATTTATAACACTCTCCAGGCCGGACCCTCGAGAGACCTTGATGATTATGTGCTTCAGGATGGTTACCTCTTTCGAGGAGGCAGGCTTTGTGTTCCCCGAACTTTGGTTCGAGACTTCTTAGTATGGGAGCTACATGCGGGAGGTCTAGCCCATATATAATCATTGTAATCTCTTTTAGAAAAAAAAATGAAGAATTATTGTTGAGAATCAAGAGCTGGCCACGGACTACCCTTCCCACCTCCCCAAGAGGGTGCGACTCCCTCTCCCTCCCTCCTTCTTACCCTCCCTCTAGGGTGTGACGCCCTAGCCCTTTCCCTTGCAGGTCCTTGGCTTCCCCACCTGCTGGAGGGACCCTCACCATCACTTTCTCAAGCCTGGAGCCATGGATCAAGGGTTGGCTTCAAGTACGGAGGAGATGAGTCATGAAGCCCTGTGCCCAGATCTGGTTGTCTGCCTGCAGAAATGAGTCCGGAAGATCAGGTTGGCACCCTCCTTTCCCATCCCCAAACTCGCTTTACTTCTTCTAGGCTTTTCTTCATTACCATGTCCCCCACGTCCCCTGAAAACCTCGTAACCCAATTCGTCCGGTAGAGAAAGTTGTCTTCATAGCCCTTTTCCTTGCGCAGGCTGTCTCTGTGTAGACCTTTTAGAAACCAGAGCCCTGAAGATCACGTTGGGATGCCCTCTTCCCGACCTCTGATCCCATTGACCCCTTCTTCACTTCTCTTCCCCTACATGTCCCCTACCTCTCCTGAACAGCCCACTTCAAAACTCCATCAGGGCAAAAAGTTTCCTTTAGAGCCCTTTTGGTCGCGCAGACTGCTCCTGTGCAGTCCTGCCGCGATAGTGCCAAAACCCCTCCAAAGGTACGTCCCCCTATGTGTCTCCAAATGACCTGGGACTTTCAAAATTTCTTCACCATGTTCAAAACCATCCCCTAGAATTTTATTGCAAGCTTCTGAGCCCCCGTGCCCTACTTACCCCATCCACCTTCACAGCTCTCAGTTCTGATTGCACTGAATTGTAGAAATGAGCACCACCTCCTTTCACTTCCCACGCCCTAAACCACCACTTCACGCCATCCCACCACTTCTATCCAACCATCCCACGACTCTCACCGGTCCACCAGAGAAAACCCCACCCCTTTTGCCACTCGAAGCCCCGGGTCCAGCCCGTTCTCCCGACCCCTATCCGGCTGTCGGCAGACAGTCCAGAAGCGCAGGGCCTGCTCCAACAATTCACCACGGCCTCCACGGCATACCTTTGCCATCGCCACTCTACCGGCGTTCCCGAGACATCCCTTGCAGCGACCACGCCGGGTTTCATGACAGGCGGCTACTCAGAAAGGGGCACACCGAGCCCTCTCCCCTGCTGCTTCCCAGCTCCGGGTAGATTGGCCAGCAGTCTTCCCACTCGCTCGACGGCCGCACCGGAGCTTTCCTCCCGTGCCGACGGCATCCGGCATCTTCCAGAGCGTTCAGCAACCCTCGCTGCCCACTTACAGGGGGTCGTGCTTCTTCCTTAGGGCCCGATACTCGCCCTCCTTGCTGCGAAGTTCAGATCGGTTCGTGAGTACCACCGTCCGCGGCCGTACGTGGGCGACAAGCTACACCGACCCGGTACCCGTCACCCCACCTCGCACGATCCCGGAGATACTTTGTAGCCTTTTACCTCCCTGCGAGGAGTGGGCATTAGTTTGGATTGTATCTATTTTTTAGCTTGTACCAGTGATCGTGTGACTTGGCCGGGTTTCTTCCCCACGCCCCGATCGTGGAGGTATGCGTCTGCTTCCTTGCATGGTTAGCTTGCTCCTTTAGTATTCACTATTGATGCCGTTGCTAGTGAGCGCAGTAGGGTCCTAGCTCGTAAACTTATTTCATTATTCACTGCTGCGGTGAGAGAGTGTGACCGTCCTATGACTTATCCGAGTCACGAGTGTGGAGTCGACCACCCTAGGCTCGCTGATTTCTCAACCGTGCGGATCCACGCGCTTCCCTCCTAGGGGCGCTTGCGAGCTTGACTTTCTTGTTATATGGCTTAGTCCCTGCTTGGGAATCTAAGGTGTTGAGTTAATCTATTCGGATCGTCATGACGTTGCTGGTCGTAGGAATCCATTTGGTCATCTTAGCACCTAGAGTCCTAGTTCGCATAGTGTCCTGCATCAACTTTGGTATCAGAGACATAGGTTTGTCTAGGGTAGTCTTGCATATGCATGTCCAGCTACCCGCCAGCCCCATGGCGGTTCCTCGAGCCCACGTGTCAGATTGGTCATCCATGGTGGCCCAATTCGAGGCTCTTATGGCACAACCCCCGGGTGTCGCCCCTACCACTCAGTCGTCGGGAGACCCAATCCCTATACCGATGATCGAGTCGTTCCAGCGCCCTGTCGTGTCCACGGCCATCCTACCTAATGGGTTGCATATGGAGATCGACTTCATCAGTAGTGTTCCATCTAATTGTGTCTCACAGGACATTGTTGAGTCTCTCTCTAAGACTGGAGAGATTGTTCTCCGCGGTGGCTTAGCTTTTATCGAGTTTCAACGGTGGTTCGGTCCCGTTCTATATCACAATGGCGCATGGTGCAAGATCGGCACACTTGCTGGTCCATGCATCATTTTAGGGCGAACTTGGTTGGAAGAGAGAAGAGCGACCATCGACCTGGACTCCTTACACCCATCTCACCTTCCCGGTGAGTTCATCTTCCACGACGGCGCTGCGCCGACCACCTCCGTGTCGCTAGCCACCCACCCCCAGGGATCCACTCCGCCTCCAGGCTCATGTCCCCCACCACTCCCGGGGCCCACCCCTATGGCCCCCTGTAGTGGGATGGGCCATCTCTCCGACCTGTGTCCTTCACGTTCCCCTATCTTAGAGGACACACATTCAGAGGATGCCCCACCTGAGCGTATTCCGGTGAGTTATGAGGTTGACCGGGAGTTGACCAAGAAGTACCACGCCGAGGTTGAGGGGTTAGAGAGCGATCCCATAGAGATCCTAGTGGGCCAAGGTGAGGCACCATCCAATGACACCAGTCTATTTGTCACCCTAGCCCCAACCTTGCAACGACCTTTGCCCTTCAATCCTCATCTTGAGCCATCCTTGCCTTTCAAAGGCAAACTTATCATTGGAGAGTCTTTAGCTAGCTAGTTAAGGAAGGGTCTTATTCTAGATGCTTCGATTCCTTGTTATCCACCCATGGAACCAGCTCTCCCAGTAGTACCCCTTGACTCCTTTCACACGATTTTTCGGTCCTTCTGCTTTCTTGAAAATGTGAAGGACTTCCTTAGGAGTTTAGATTATCAATGGGAGTTGACACATGTGTTGGCCTTAGGGTCTGACCAACCCTATAGTCATAGCTTCACGCTCCCTGCTTTGGGGTCCATTACCTCGGCATACACCATGGGTCCTATCACTTCTGAGGTCCTTTTATTCTTTCCCATACCCGATGAGGTTGACCTTGTCCCCTCTTATGGTATTACGGTCTTGAGAGAGGAACCTTGCCCTCCTTGCCTTCCTCATGAGCCCCTTGCCCCATCCATTAGAGCGCCTGAAGGTGATCATCTGCACCTGGGTGAATGTCAAACATGGGCAAGTATAGTGAAGGGACCTATCGGGAGGGGTCATCATTCCTTTGACCCTTTCGATCCCCTCCCTAGTGAGCCTCTCGACTCGTATTCTTTCCCCCACCTTGTCGAGGAGGTCCGTTATCACACCCCTTCTATGCATGCATCCACACTTCAGAGCTTGGAAAGAAGGAAGCCCCAGTCTCTCTCTCATGTTTCACCATGTCCACCATCATGTAGAGGTAATGTCATGAGTGAGTTTGGACTTACTAGTCTCCCTGAGTCTACCACATTTAGTAGGACACATGTGCATGATAGATACAACTTTGGTTGTCCAGATCCTCCCCATGTTGTCAAGTCCGGTAGACGTCATAGGAATGCTAGGTCCATGTTTGGATGTCCAGGACCACCCCTGCAATCGCATAGGTATGAGTCCACTCAGCTAGTTCGGAGTCTGCATCATCATCACTACCTTGAGTGCAGCAACGCGCGATATAGAGAATTGGCCGATGCTCATAGACACCCTTGCGAGTTCCAGGAGGGAGATTATGTCATGATCCGGGTCAGACCGGAATGGTTTCCTTCTGGAGCCGTGAAGAAATTATAGGCTCGTGGAGCTGGCCCCTTTAGAGTTCAGAGGCGAGTTGGATCCAATGCTTATGTTGTAGACTTGCTAGCGGACTATGGTATTTGCTCCACATTCAACATCTCGGATCTAGTTGCATACAGGGACCCGGCAGTGATCCCTAGTGAGCTATTTAGGCCTACTCCACCCCTTGTGAGCGATCCAGCCCCTGAGAGTCCACTTCCAGCCCTGTCACCTCAGTAGCGTGAGCAGATAGAGTCTATACTCGATGAGCAGGTGACTACCACTAGGAGTGGCGTGTATCACCGCTACTTGGTTCGTTGGAGAGGATGGCCTATGTCTGAGGACACATGGATCACTAGGCCAGAGCTTGAGAGGATAGATCTAGACTTGCTCGAGCGATACCGGAGCGACCGAGACCCTTACTCGACAGGGTCGAGTTTCTCCCGCCCGGGGAGAATTGGTGAGGACACCTGAGCTAGAGATCGGCGTGATGCAGCAGAGCGACATTACAAATCGTGTAGCGCCGTTCGGGACTCATGGACTTCTTTGTGGCTTGAAGATGGCTTGGAGATCTAGCTGGGAGCATGGACACCTTTATTTTATTCACTATGGATCTTTTGTAGGCCAATTTGAGGCCAATTGGATGGTATTAGGGTCATATAGTGCTTATTAGGCTAACAGGGAGGTTAGTGGGCCACCTTGTGGTTCACTCTCCAGGCCCATTTGGGTTGGCCGCCCCCACCACTTGTTTACCCACCTTGGGAAGCATGCCCCCCCCTTCCTAGGGTTAGGGTTGGGCGCCCCCCACCCTTTCCTTCTCCCACTTGGAGTGGCAGCCGCCCCTCTCTCCTATCTTGTAGGAGATTATTTAGCCCTTTCCTATTTTGTAGGTAGTTCAAATTAATTCCTTTTCTTAGGGTTTCTTTTTAGAAATTAAAGGTTTTTTTCTTCCCCTCCCATATATAATCATTGTAATCTCTTTTAGAAAAAAAAATGAAGAATTATTGTTGAGAATCAAGATCTGGCCGCGGCCTACCCTTCCCACCTCCCCAAGAGGGTACGACTCCCTCTCCCTCCATCCTTCTTCCCCTCCCTCTAGGGTGCGACGCCCTAGCCCTTTCCCTTGCAGGTCCTTGGCTTCCCCACCTGATGGAGGCGCCCTCACCATCACCCTCTCAATCCTGGAGCCATGGATCAAGGGTTGGCTTCAAGCATGGAGGAGATGAGTCATGAAGCCCTGCGCCCAGATTTGGTTGTCTGCCTGCAGAAATGAGTCCGGAAGATCAGGTTGGCACCCTCCTTTCCCATCCCCAAACCCCCTTGACTTCTTCTAGGATTTTCTTCATTCCCATGTCCCCCACATCTCCTGAAAACCCCATAACCCAATTCGTCCGTTAGAGAAAGTTGTCTTCAAAGCCCTTTTCCTTGTGCAGGCTGTCTCTGTGCAGACCTGTTGGAAACCAGAGCCTTGAATATCATGTTGGGATGCCCTCTTCCCGACCTATTATCCCAACGACCCCTTCTTCACTTCTCTTCCCCTACATGTCCCCTAACTCTACTTAAAATCCCACTTCAAAACTCCATCGGGGCGAAAAGTTCCCTTTAGATCCATTTTTGTCGTGCAGACTACTCTTGTGCAGTCTTGCCGCGACAGTGCCAAAATCCCTCCAAAGGGACGTCCCCCTATGTGTCTCCAAATGACCTGGGACTTTCAGAATTGCTTCACCACGTCCAAATCCCTCCCCTAGAATTTTATTGAAAGCTTCTGAGCCCCCGTGCCCTACTTACCCCATCCACCTTCACAGCTCTCACTTCTGATTGCACTGAATTGCAGAAGTGAGCACCACCTCCTTTCACTTCCCACACCCTAAACCACCAGAGCACGCCATCCCACCACTTCTATCCAACCATCCCACGACCCTCACTGGTCCACCAGAGAAAACCCCACCCCTTTTGCCACTCGGAAGCCCTGGGTCCAGCCCGTTCTCCCGACCCCTATCCGCCTGCCTGCAGACAGTCCAGAAGCGCAGGGCCTGCTCCAACAATTCGCCACGGCCTCCACGGCATCCCTTTGCCGTCGCCACTCCATCGGCGTTCCCGGGACATCCCCTGCAGCGACCACAACGGTTTTCGTGACCGGCGGCTACTCAGAAAGGGGCGCACCGAGCCATCTCCCCTGCTGCTTCCCAGCTCCGGGCAGATTGGCCAGCAGTCTGCCCGCCCGCTCGACAGCCGCACCGGAGCTTTCCTCCCATGCCGACGGCATCCGGCATCTTCCAGAGCGTTCAGCAACCCTCGCTGCCCACTTCCAGGGGGTCGTGCTTCCTCCTTGGGGCCTGGGACTTGCCCTCCTTGCTGCGAAGTTCAGATCGGTTCGTGAGTACCACCGTCCGCGGCCATACGTGGGCGACAAGCTACACCGACCCAGTACCCGTCACCCCACCTCACACGATCCCGGAGATACTTTGTATCCTTTTACCTCCCTGCGAGGAGTGGGCATTAGTTTGGATTGTATCTATTTTTTAGCTTGTACCGGTGATCGTGTGACTTGGCCGGGTTTCTTCCCCACGCCCCGAGCGTGGAGGTATGCATCCGCTTCCTTGCATGGTTAGCTTGCTCCTTTAGTATTCACTCTTAATGCCGCTACTAGTGAGCGCAGTAGGGTCCTAGCTCGTATACTTATTTCATTATTCATTGCTACGGTGAGAGAGTGTGACCGTCCTGTGACTTATCCGAGTCACGAGTGTGGAGTCGACCACCCTAGGCTCGCCGGTTTCTCAACCGTGCGGATCCACACGTCTCCCTCCTAGGGGTGCTTGCGAGCTTGACTTTCTTGTTATATGGCTTAGTCCCTACTTGGGAATCTAAGGTGTTGAGTTAAGCTATTCGGATCGTCGTGACGTTGCTGGTCGTAGGAGTCCATTTAGTCATCTTAGCACCTAGAGTCCTAGTTCGCATAGTGTCCCGCATCACCTTTTCTCAGCCTCGCTGAGCACCTTGCTTGTGTAGTAGACCGGTCTCTCGATTCCCGAGTCACTTTTGACTAGGACCGAGCTAACTGTGGATGGAGTTGCCGAGAGATAGAGATACAAGGCTTCCCCTAGGACGGGCTTGGAAAGCACTGGGGACGAAGCCAGGAACTCCTTAAGCTCGGCGAACGCTCTTTGGCATTCCTCGTCCCACGCGAATGTGGCAGATGCCATTTTGGGCCCTCTCAATAGTTTGAAGAAGGGTAGGCATCATTCAGCCATGTGGGATAGGAATCTGCTGAGCGCAGCGATGCGCCCAGTAAGGCGTTGAACGTCTTTGATGCAGGTGGGTGGGCGCATGTCCAAGATGGCCTGGACCTTATTGGGGTTGGCCTTGATCCCACGCTGAGTGACTAAGAAGCCCAAGAATTTCCTGGACTTTACTCCGAAGGCACACTTGGCGGGGTTGAGCTTCATGTTGTACTTCAGGAGCGTGTCTAAAGTTTCTACTAGGTCGGCGAAGTGGTCCTCGGCCTTGGGGGTCTTCACGAGCATGTCGTCAATATAGGCCTCGACGTTCCGACTGAGCTATCCCACGAACATATGGTTGACTAGCCTTTGGTACGTGGCTACGGCATTCTTCAACCATAAAGGCATCCGGGTGTAACAGTGTACGCCAAAGTCGGTGAGAAAGGTGGTCTTCTCGATGTCTTCGGGGTGCATTCTGATCTGGTGGTAACCTGAGTAGGCATCCAGGAAGTTGAGTATCTCATTGCCCGAGGTTGAATCAACCAGTTGGTCGATGCTCGGTAAGGGATAGCCATCTTTTGGAGTAGCCTTGTATAGGTCGGTGAAGTCCACGCACATCCGCCATTTTCCTGAAGCTTTTGGCACCAGGATGACGTTAGCTAGCCACGTCGGGTACATGACCGGTCTAAAAAGGCCAATCTTCTGCCCCTTGGTGACCTGCTCCTTGATAAGCATTTGCTTCTCTGGCGTATGCTTCCTTCTGCGTTGTTACACAGGCTTCATGGTTGGGTTGAGGTTCAGCTTATGCACCACCGTCTCTTCCGGTATCCCGGGGAGTTGATCATCAGACCATGCAAAGATCTGGATGTACGCGGAAAGGAACTCTTTGTATTGCTGTTGAACCTCAGATGTTAGGTCGGCTCCGATCTTTACTCCTAGGGTCGGGTAGTCATTTAGGAAAACCGCTAGCAATTCGCCTCCAGGTTCGGTGGTTGTGGATTTTTCCTGGACTTCCCGGGGGCCCTTGTTTTTCCCGTCCGGCCTTGTGGCTTCAACCGAGATATTGTAGCACCTTCGGGCCATTGCCTGGTTACCTCGGACTTCCCCCAATCTATTTTTGGTGGGGAACTTCATCTTTTGGTGATAGGTAGAAGGCACCACTTTCGTTCGGCCGAGGATTCCTCGGCCGAAGATTGTGTTGTATGCTATCATACCTTTGATCACTATGAAGTCCACCATGACCGTAACGGTTTTGGGTGGGGTGCCAAGAGTAACCGGCACGCTTAGGGCTCCCTCGGGATAGGTGACCTGGCCATTGAACCCGCACAGGGGGGTCCGGATCGGACGGAGTTTAGACGGATCCTCCCCCATCTTAAGGAAACATTCGTAGGATAATACATCAGGGGCACTTCCATTATCAACCAGAATCCTATCTACGTTACAATGGTTTATTGTGGCCGATATCACTAGGGCGTCGTCGTGCGGGGTGCTCAGCCCCTCCAGGTCTTGGTCGGAGAAGATTATGACCTGGGGTTCGCTTGGCGGGGCCCTGGGAGGCTCGATGGCTCGGCTCGCCCGCTTAGCATGACACTTCCTTCCCTAACCACTATCTCCTCCTGATGCAGCTCCTCCGACGATGACGTTGATGTGGACCCCTCGGGGGGCGTTGTCGATCTCCTCTGGGGCGCCTCGGTCTTCCTGGTGCCCGGCCACGAATCGGGAGAGGTGCCCCTGACGAATGAGACGCTCGATCTCATCCTGGAGCTGGTGGCAGTCGCCGGCATGATGCCCGTGGTCGTTGTGGAATAGGCCATGCTTGCTGCGACTGCGGTTCTTTGACTTCATTGTCTCGGGTTGGCGGAGGAGGCCCGAGCCTTTGACGTCTTCATAAATCTCGTATACTGGAGCAGTTAGGGGAGTGTACCTCTCGTACCTCCGTGACAGTTCCTTGCGTTCCCCATCTCCGTTCCGCCTTTTCCCTGGGCCCGAGCTTGGCTCGGGTGCCCACTTCTTGTCCCCCTCCTGACCCGAGCCAGTTGCGTCTCGGCATGCACTGAGCACTTCCTCGCACTCGGCGTGGCGCAATGCCAGAGTCACTAGCACAGCAAGGGTCGAGGGAGGGTGGAGGACAAGCTCGCGGCGGAGGTTCTCGTCGCGGGTGTCCCCAGTCAGTGTGGTTATGGCCGATGCGACGTCTAGGCGGGGGATCCTCAGGGCTTCGGATTTGAACCGGAGGATGTAGGCCCGAAGTTTTTCCCCTTGCGCCTGTATGAGGGCCAAAAGCCCCGCTACCGACCTTGGGGGGCCGCTACCGGTGAAACTCTCCTTGAATACTCGCCCGAACTGCTTGAAGTCTCGGATGGATCCGGGGGCGAGGGCTCGGAACCATGCTTGGGCGCATTGGACCAGGGTGGTCTCGAAGGCTCGGCACTTGATGGTGTCGGATGCTCCGTGAAGGGTCATCAGAGCGTCGAAGTTGTCGAAGTGGTCGGCCGGTCGTCCTGGCCATCGTAGGGCTTGAAGGTCGGGATGGAGGTTCAGGGAGATACCTCTGCCTTCAAGGTATGGTCGGAGAATGGGGATCTCTCCTCGTCCTCTGGTGGTGAGGTCTTCTGTAGGGCTCGTAGGGCGCGCTCCTACTCTGTGAAACGCCTCTCGAATTCTCACAGTCGGAGGGATAGCTCCGACTGCCGCTGTGCCGTAGGGCTGAGGGGGTGTGAAGGCAGGCTGTCCTTGTGCTCCCTGGGGACTTCGATCTCCGGGAGGGGACGGCGTGCCCCATGCCTGCCCTGCTTCGGCGTGGAGGATGCCTCTTGCTCCGGAGGGGGGGCTTGCGAGGGTCCTCCTACTTTGTTACGGATGAGCTGCTATCCTCGGAGGGTGAAGTGGCCTCCGATGGTGTGCTGGGACACGTTCTCACGGGGAGGGCACTCCGGAGGGGCGTGTGACCTTCCATCCCTGGCCGCCTGGGTCCTCATGACTTCTACGAGGATGTCCATTTTTGCGTTGAGGGCTTGGAAGGCGTCGGTGCTGCCGTTGAGCAGCATCCCTACCACCGTGGGAGGAGTGGGCGGCATCCCGGCCGCAGGCGGAGGGGCGCTCCGTCGGTGGGAGTGCTGGCACCGGAGGGGGGGTTTTGAGAGGCTTGTGAGGGGCCTTCCCCCTCTGTCGCCGTGGCCTTTCCCCTGTCACGGGCGGACCTCCTCCCTGAACTTCTTCTCACCATACTGGCTCTTTGGTCATTTCCCACAGACGACGCCAGATGAAGGGACGTGATCTCGCGCTGGTCCTGAGCTGGGAGAATGATCACCGGATAGTGAACTGCAGAGAAAGGGAAATGAATCAGGAGGCCCAGGGATGGTTCCTTGGGGAAAACCCTCCGATGCCTAAGTCAATAGAGCGTTGGTGGAAGGTATTGAGGGAGGTAGAAAGAAATGCGTGAGACCCCCCAACACCAAGATGGTGAAGTGGTTCCTGCTCAGGGAGTGTTAGGCATGTATCTGCCTTTTTTGCCACCGGAGGGAGTCCCTGGTTTATATAACGAGCTCCCTGGATGAGTCCCATAAGCTGAGGAGTTTCAGACGGTCATTACGTCCTCATCATGGGGTCATTACGTCCTCATCATAGGATCGTTACGTCCTCATCGTGGGCTCTTCATGACCTTGGGGGATCGTGGCTCCCTTATCCCCCTGAACTCCTGCTCATAAAGGACTTTCAACGGCTGCATGGATAAACACTTATCAGTCGATCCAAGCATGAGAAGTGCCAGCCCTATCCGGGCGATAGGCATAGCTCGGATGAAGTTAGATCGGAGTGGGCGCGGAGCGCTCGCCCTTATCCCGTTGGAGGGATGGCTCGGGCGTGGGTCTTCCTCCGTCCTGACATTCGGGCCTTCTGAGCCTAAGGGCCACCGAGGAAGGATGGGATCCCGAGTGATCTTCATTAGGCTTTTTTGCCGAAGTGGGCCCTAGAGGGCTGTCACTTGGATGAGCTGAGCATCATTCGGTCCTGATGGGCCTAGTTTGGCTGCTCTTAATTGGGCTACAGAAATCCTCCTCTCCATAGCTGATACAACGAGAGCATCATCGTGCGGGGTGGTTAACCCTTCTAGGTCCTGGTCGGAGAATACCGGGGCCTGTGATCCGCTCTCCTGGGGGGTCGTAGAGTGCTCAATGGAGGCTCAGCTCGCCCGCTCAGCGTGACGCTTTCTTCCTCGGCTTCTATCTCCGCCTGACGTCGTGCCGCCCGCGATGACGTTGATGTGGACTCCGTGGGGGCCATTATCGATCTCTTTAGGGGCGCCTCGATCTTCCTTCTGCCTGGACACATATCGGGATAGGTGTCCCTGGCAGACGAGGCGCTCGATATCATCTTGAAGTTGATGGCAATCGCTGGTGTGATGTCCGTGGTCGCTGTGGAACATGTTGCATCCCTAAGGTTTTGATGATGTCTCACACTATAAATCAATTTATTATACAGACCATCTTCTTGGTTCAAAGCATGAAGGGGGTCTGTTGCAATACCTTTATGGTCCGTGCATATCATGACCTTGCATCTCATCTCTCAAGTCGGTGCAAGCTCTAGTCGATGCAATCGTTGTCTGGTATGGACCGTTAGATCTTGTCCACTTCATTTCAGTGCAAATTCGTCTTGGTGCAAGCGGTGTCTTGTACTTCTCTTTACCAATTCGGTGCAAGTCTCTGTCTCACTCACAAACACTGTAGCCCGGTTTTCCATCTCGGTGCATTACGTGTATTTCTTTGCAGCATACACTTTTAGGTTCGTGCATATCTTGTTTATGCGTCTTTGTGCGTCTCGCGTTTCAGACTCGGTGCAAGGTCTATCTTGCATCCATCCTTGTTCGTATGTTTCTTCTATTTCATTCGGTGCAATTCTCAAATATTCAACCCTGTGCATCTACTGTGTTACACAGTTGTTTTAGAAGTCTGTGCATATCTTTGATCCTCTCTTTTGACTCTGTACAAAGTCTTCGTCTTGTGCCTCTTGGATCCATGTCTGTGCACATCAGCTGCACGGGTGGACGCTAGAGTCTGTGCATGTAGGGTCAAACACTTTAGTAGGTCAATTCAATGGTTGACTTGAATATCTCTACTCAGTGCATGCTATGTCTAATCACATTCGGTGCAACATTTGCTTCATGTCTTATATAAATGGTGCATCCCTCCCAGTTCGTGCATTCAGCACCTATATGCCCAGAGTAATGTCATTCTTCTTACCAGTATCCGAAATGCTTTCCTCTGATTGTTTGTCAGGTATTTTTTCTCCTTCAAGAAGAATAAGAATGGCTCGCGATCCCAGTATGGAGGAGGTGGCAGGATCGTGACACATGGAAAGAAGTGTGTAGGGATTCTGCCACGTGGGGTAAGGCCTTTGAGCGGGAATAATGGAAAGCACACGCCTGTCCTCTGATGCTCTATAAAAAGTGAATGCTGAGCAGAAGAAACAATAACAACGAGAACAGAAAAGAGAGGAGAGGGAGAAAGAGAGCCAGCAGAAGCAGAAGAGAAAGAAAAATTTCTGAGAGGGAGAAGTGTTCGTGAATGAGAAGATCTGCTTCTATGGAAGCTACATTATCTTTGTTTCTAGAGAATATTATCGTTTACTGATCGCTGTGTTTTCAAGTTTTTCTTTGATCATCTTCATTCCATATTGTTACCCTCCACTGTTCGAAGGAAGGGAGAGGTTCTCCAGTTCCGTCCATTGTCTTGGAGGAAGAGAGGTTCAATCCTCTGGTTGTGTGAGTTACTTGGGAGTAGCTGCACAGGGTTCCCTTTGCTGCGTGCAAAGGAAGGGACATAGTTCTCCAGTGTTCTTCTTCTGGTCGATCAGAAGATTGAGGAGGCTGTTCCTCTGTACAAGCTGTTTGGCAGTGGTTGTTGCAGACTGAGTCTACTGTGTACGACTCAAGTGCAAGGAAGCCTTACTCGATTGAGTAAGGGGTGGACGTAGATTGTAGATAGCAATTGAACCACCTAAAAAATGCGTTGTCTCATTTGTGATTTGGTTGTTTTCGTGTGCTGCTCTCCAACTTCTTGAGACTTTGCTTATTTGTGGTTGCTTTCTCGATATCAGTTCTTCTCTTATCATCTTCATTGTCTGTTTACGTGGCCTTTATCACTATAGTTTGAGGGGCTAAGAATTTGTGGCTGTGTTTATCGAATTAGGGAGTGATCTATTCACCCCCCCCTTCTATCTCACTCTCCGCTGCGCGTATCATTTGGTATCAGAGCAGGTTTTCACCATGTGGGCCAACGGTCAGGCTAACCCTAATGGTCCTTGAAGCTTTATGGCTGAGGGACAATCTATCAGTCGTCCTCCTTTCTTTGATGGTAACAATTATCTATTCTGGAAAAACAGGATGGAGGTATTCATCAGGGCGCAAAGCCACAAGTTGTGGAGGGTGATCACCACAGGGCCATACGAGCTACCACCGAACGAGGATGCATGGATAGATGATCAAGTCAAGCAATCGTCACTCAACTGGACAGCCCTGAACATCATCCAGTGTGCTGTACACCCAGACGAATACGCTCGCATCTCAGCATGTAGGGCAGCCAAGAAAATGTGGGACGAGCTGGAATTAATCTACGAAGGTACAGCTCAAGTGAGAGCAACAAAGGTAAATCTCCTCACCTCTGAATATGAGATGTTTAAAATGAAATCAGAGGAGACCATAACTGAGATGTATGCCAGATTGTCTCTGATCATGAATAGTCTTAAGGGGCTTGGAAAAGAGATGGCTGAGGGAGACGTTGTCAGGAAGATACTTAGATCTCTAACCCTTCGTGGCATACAAAAGCCACTATGATAGAAGAGTCAAGGGATCTGGTGACTACGACTGTCACCGAACTCATAGGATCCCTTATGACGTATGAGATGAACATTAAAAGGAATGGTGAGGGAAGCGACAGAAAGAACAAGAATGTTGCCCTCAGGGCATCCCGCAGCAAGGGAAGTAGCAGTAGCGGGAGTAGTAGTTGCGAGTCTGATGGATTGTCAGATCTCGACCAAGAGGAGCAAGCAATGCTTACTCGCCAATTTAGAAAATTCTTAAGGTCTAAGGGAAAGACCTTCAGGAGGAAGAAGTCGTACCCTTCTGGTAAGAACTTCGATTCCAGCAATGACAAAGATAGGAGTACTAAGAGAATTACATGCTTTCATTGCAGGAAACCCGGACACATGAAAGGGGACTGCCCTGATCTTCAGAAGAAAGGTCCCAACCATCAGAAGAAGAGCTCGAAAGTGCAGAAGAAGAAGCCACAAGTAATGGTCTACACCTGGAGCGATGAGGAAGAGGATCCGGAAGATAATTCCTCAGAGGAGGATGAAGAAGGAATTTACCTGATGGCAAATAGCGAAGAGGAGGTAACAAATATTTTTGAGAATTTCTCTATCGATGACTGGGAAGATGCCTATGCAGAACTGTTAGATAAGTTCAATTCACTTAGTAAAAAGCAAAGGGTTCTGAAGAGAAAATTCAATACCAATGTTGAAGAACAAATGCAAATCTGTAAGGAAAATCAGAAACTAAAAGAAGAATTAGAAGAAATGACTTCTCTGGAAAAGGAGAATGAAAAGCAAACCCTTGAGAACCAGGAAGTTCACACACGGCTCAACCAACTCAAGATTAAATTTGAAGAATGTCTGAATGAAAATAGTGTGATCACAGAGAAGTATGAAGCTGTTAAGAAAGTCAACTCTGAACTCTTGAAAAATTATGAGTCTGTGCAAAGAGAGTTGGAGGACAAACAAAAAGTTTTAGAAAAATTTGTTCAAGGAAAATCGAATCTGGATTCTATACTAGGTACAAGAGTTAATTTCAAGAAGGAGGGTTTAGGCTATGACCCATCCAAGAAGAGACCATTTCAGTTTAAGACTACCACCTTCTGCCTAGAAAAGGGAAAAGAAAAGCTGGACACTCCATCCAGCTCAAACAGAAACCAGAGTGTTCAATGTCCAAAATAAAATTTAACAAACAATGCTGGACGATCATCTAAAATAGGAATGAATTTTGTGAAGAACTTCACTAAGCCCATTCGCCAGAACATAAGTAGTAGCTGGACCAAGGAAATGAATCAGAATAAAAGTTGGAACTACTACAAAAGAATGGGTCCTGACAAGAGTTACTGGAGAAACAACACTCATCCTCAAAAATTTGTTAATCAACAAGCTCACAGGAGATACCCTAGTGATGAGAAACCTAATAACTGGAATAGATTTCATTTCTCCAGACCAGCTGGACATACCTCCACTCACAACTTCAATAGACCAGAAATTAAGGTGCAAGAGAAAACCAAGTTGAGACAATTCTGGATCCCTCAACATCTGCTTAAAGATTTGAATGATGTCTTTGGACCCAACTCATCTTGGGTTCCGAACTACTTTGCTTGATTTTGCTTGTGTAGGTGTGCCTGGCAGCTGAGAACAATAAATGGTATCTCGATAGTGGCTGCTCCAGGCACATGACAGGCGACCGATCCAAGTTCAGCAAGTTAGAAATGAAGGTAGGGGGTCTGGTCAAATTTGGAGGAAAGAACAAAGGTAAGATCATTGGGGTCGGCACTGCTGGTAAGTCTTCCACTAACTCCATTGAGAAAGTTTTACTTGTGGAAGGTCTTCAACACAATCTGATTAGCATAAGTCAATTATGTGATAAGGGTCACAGGGTTGTGTTTGACAATAATTCATGCAAAATTTTTGAAATAAATTTTTATAGCATTAAATTTGTAGCCGACAGGACCAATAATGTCTACTTGGTAGACTTAGATGTTGAGTCTGATTCTAATCTATGCTTGTCTGCCAATTCTGAAAGTGATGTGTTTGATTGGCATAGACTTTTAGGCCATGCTAGTTTTTCTACTTTAAATAAATTGATCAAGCATGATCTAGTTAGAGGCTTGCCTAGAATCAAGTTCAGTTCAATTTCAAAAGGCTGTGATGCCTGTGCTTTAGGCAAACAGACCCGAATGTCCTTCAAGCTAAGATCTGAGCCATTGTCATCTAGACCAATGGAACTTCTTCATATGGACCTTTTTGGTCATACTAGAACTCAGAGTCTTAATGGAAGTAGATTTGGTTATGTGATCATTGATGACCACTCCAGATTTTCATGGATCTTTTTCTTAGCCAACAAAAATGATGCATTTCAAAAATTCAAACAATTTTTTAATAAAGTCAAACAAGAAGGAAAACATAGAATTTGTTCAATTCAATCTGACCATGGAGGTGAATTTGAGAACTCCATGTTTTCTGAACTGTATGAAAGAGAGGGACTAACACACAAGTTTTCTTCTCCCAGGACACCAGAGCAGAATGGAATTCTGGAGAGAAGAAATCGAACCATTGTGGAGATGGCCCAGACCATGCTGATTGAGAGTCAACTACCAAGAAAATTTTGGGGAGAGGCGGCCAATACAGTAACTTATACAATCAACAGGGCCATGGTAAGACCAATCCACAAGAAAACACCCTATGAGCTGTTGAAAGGTAAGAAACCAAATCTGACTCATTTCAGGATTTTTGGAGCTAAATGCTTTATCCATAATAATGACAAGAAAGACTTAGATAAATTTGATGCTAAAAATTGTTCTGGAATATTTTTAGGTTACTCTGAAGTGTCAAGAGCATATAGGGTCTTTAACATAACTGATCAGAAAGTTGAGGAGTCTCCACACATTATTTTTGGTGAAGCAAAAGGTGTTACTAACATTGAAAACACTGACAGGGATTCCGAGCACAATGGAGAATTCCTAGAAGACAAAGAAGAAGAGGAGCTTCAGCCAAATGAGTCATCAGATGCTCCCAACCAGGTAGAGCCGGCTGAGATAGGTGAGTCTTCAATAAATGTTAGATATCTTAAAGATCACCCAATAGATAACATATTAGGCAATCTTGAAGAACCTCTTAGAACTAGGTCTCACTTTAGGAATGTTCATAACCAGGACCTAATTGCTCTGGTCTCTCAAATTGAACCCAAATCAATAGAATAGGCCTTAAGTGATCAGTCATGGACTAATGCCATGTGTGAGGAGTTATGTCAACTTGAAAGAAATAATGTCTGGGAGCTTGTTCCAAGACCAAAAAATACTAATGTCATAGGAACTAAGTGGGTGTTTAAGAATAAAATGAATGAAGATGGAATCATTTTTAGAAATAAAGCCAGACTAGTAGCCAAGGGCTACTGTCAGGAATTTGGTATTGATTTCGATGAGTCCTATGCACATGTTGCTAGGACGGAAGCAATAAGAATATTGCTAGCATTTGCATGTTCCACGAACATAAAACTCCAGCAAATGGACGTGAAGAGTGCTTTCTTGAATTGTGTTATCAAGGAAGATGTTTTTGTTGAAAAACCCCCCGGATTTAAGTTTTCTCCTCAACCTAACCAAGTTTTCAGGTTGAACAAAGTCATGTATGGCCTAAAACAGGCCCCTCGAGCATGGTATGAAAGACTGACAGAATTTCTGATCAGCAAGGGCTACCACAGAGGTAAAGTAGATCAAACTCTTTTTTCGAAGAGCTCAAATAAAGACCTCATCATAGTTCAGGTATATGTAGATGATATTATCTTTGGGCCAACTAGCTCTGAACTATGCAATGAATTTTCTAAATTGATGTCTGCTGAATTTGAAATGAGTTTGGCAGGTGAATTAAAGTATTTTCTTGGCTTACAGGTACAACAGTTAGAGGATGGATGGTTCATCAACCAGACCAAGTACACATTAGAAATTCTCAAGAGGTTTGGCATGAACAACTTGAAGCACAATACAACACCAATGGGTACCAACACCTCATTGGATGGAGATGAGACAGGTAAAGAAGTAGATGCCAAGCTCTATCGAGGTATGATTAGTTCTCTACTTTATTTGACTGCTTCGAGACATGATATTCAATTCAGTGTAGGAATGTGTGCAACGTATCAATCTAGACCCACTGAATTGCATTTAGCTGTAGTAAAAAGAATATTCAGATACCTGTCCACTACACACACTCTTGGTTTATGGTTTCCTGCATCACACACACTTGATTTAGTTGCATACACAGATGCAGATTATGCCGGTTGTAAACTAGATAGAAAGAGCACTAGTGGTCACTGTGAATTTCTAGGTGGGTGTTTAGTATCTTGGGGTTCCAAGAAACAACACTCTGTGGCCCTCTCCACTGCATAGGCTGAATACGTAGCTGCAGGGAGTTATGGCACACAAGTCATTTGGATTAAACATCAACTTCAGGACTATCAAGTAGACCTGGGGTGCACACCTATTTACTGTGATAATACCAGTGCCATCAACCTAGCCAAGAATCCTGTTCTGCACTCCCGCACCAAACACATAGAACTCATGCATCATTTCATAAGACATGAGATTTCTAAGAACAACTTTGAACTGATTCATGTAGGCACTGCTAATCAAATTGCTGACATCTTCACCAAGCCTCTGGACAATGACAAATTCACCACATTAAGGAGAGAACTAGGCTTGTTCAAATTATCTTGACTATTTTTTTCTTGATATTGAATTGATCTATCTTGGTAAAATGGTGTGTGAAATGTCTGTCCTTATTGTGAGGGGGAGCTTTGTGTATCCTCTGATTAGTTTCGTTGAGTGCTTCGTTTAAGGGGGAGCTAGAAAGGTAGTGATTTTGTCTGATTCAAAAAGACTGACCAGATGTGTGTCATTGCTGGTTCTCATGATTGAATGAGTGTAGTTCTCTCAGTCAGTAGAATCTCATTCATCTCTTAAGTCTATAAGTTTGTGTTACTAAAGTCCTGCTAGAATCTTTCCTCTAGTAGTTTATCAGAGATTTAGATTAAGTGGTCAAAGTATATCCTCCTACATTGTCAATGATTTCAGGTCAGGCTAAAACCTGCATGTCTTGATATTTGTTCAGAACAACTTGAAATCTAGATTTCAAGATTCATTACAAAGAAACAGTTCTTATGGTACTGTCTTCAATCATTATCTCTCCACTTCATAAGGGATCAACTAAATGAACAAACGTCTATGGCTTGATCACTGAGAAACTGGGAGCTTCATCAATGAAGTGAAGTAACTCCTATGTCATGAGGTGTCAACATTTTTAAAGAAAAATATGCATGCAAAATGACTTTAATGTCTCTGATCATCACAGAGCAATGGTGACAAGGTGGTGAGTAACTGGGGACTCTGGCCTTTGATCAAGGTGTTTCCCCATGTAAAAAGCCACAGTTACTAACTCTGTTCTTCAAAAGGAAGAAGTAATGAGGTACTAACACTGAGTAACTGGGGATTCTGGCCTGTGATCAAGATGTCTCCCTAATGTCAAAAGTGTGATTTACCAAACTACTCATTGATCTTATTGCTCTCTCTATTTTATCCCTTGTCTCTGTGCAAAGGTCTGAAATGCTAGTCCTCAATACTATGAGAACACCTTCTCTGATTTTGTCTCTTGTCGCCTACAAAGTACTGTTGTTTTAATCAGAAATCTTGCCATGCTTGTTCACCCCTGTTCTACATCATACACCATGTATGTGGATAAACTTCCCCTTCATACTAATTCTCTATTGATTACCAAAGTTCAAGAATCTTCACTTGACTTTAGCACCTCACTTATTCTCTTAAGATATGTTGTTGGGTCTTTCTACACTAAGAAGTCACTATACTTCTTCCTCATGTCTCCAGCAATTTCATACACCTTTCATTACCTTTTGATGATGTCAAAGGGGGAGAGAGGTCATGAGGTCTCACAATATCCGAGAGATCATTCATTTTCTGCAAAAAAAGTTGGGGAGAGAGGTCATGAGGTCAGACAATATCAGAAAGATCATTCATTTTCTGCGATCATTCTTATTCTACGAAAATGTTGTGGGAGGAGAGAGGAGAGAGCTGAGGTTTAGAAGTTGTGCTTGATTGGTCTGCATGCGCTTGTTTTGATTTTTAAAGCTGTGTTCGTTTTGTCTGTATGATTGGCCTATTTTTTAACTGATTGTTTTTAATGCCTTGATATTGATTGATTCATAGTATTGCCATCATCAAAAAGTGGGAGATTATTACATCCCTAAGGTTTTGATGATGTCTCACACTATAAATCAATTTATTATACGGACCATCTTCTTGGTTCAAAGCATGAAGGGGGTCTGTTGCAATACCTTTATGGTTCGTGCATATCATGACCTTGCATCTCATCTCTCAAGTCGGTGCAAGCTCTAGTCGGTGCAATCATTGTCTGGTATGGATCGTTAGATCTTGTCCTTTTCATTTCAGTGCAAATTCATCTTGGTGCAAGCGGTGTCTTGTACTTCTCTTTACCAATTCGGTGCAAGTCTCTGTCTCACTCACAAACACTATAGCCCGGTTTTCCATCTCGGTGTATTACGTGTATTTCTTTGCAACATACACTTTTAGGTTCGTGCTTATCTTGTTTGTGCGTCTTTGTGCGTCTCGCCTTTCAGACTCGGTGCAAGGTCTGTCTTACATCCGTCTTTGTTCGTATGTTTCTTCTCTTTCATTCGGTGCAATTCTCGAATATTCAACTCGATGCATCTACTGTGTTACATAGTTGTTTTAGAAGTCCGTGCATATATTTGATCTTCTCTTTTGACTCTATACAAAGTCTTCGTCTTGTGCCTCTTGGATCCATGTCTGTGCACATCAGCTGCACGGGTGGACGCTGGAGTCTGTGCATGTGGGGTCAAACACTTTAGTAGGTCAATTCAATGGTTGACTTGAATATCTCTACTCAGTGCATGCTATGTCTAATCACATTCGGTGCAACATTTGCTTCATGTCTTATATAAACGGTGCATCCCTCCCAGTTCGTGCATTTAGCACCTATATGCCCAGAGCAATGTCATTCTTCTTACCAGTATCCGAAATGCTTTCCTCTGATTGTTTGTCAGGTATTTTTTCTCCTCCGAGAAGAATAAGAATGGCTCGCGATCCCAGTATGGAGGAGGTGACAGGATCATGACACATGGAAAGAAGTGTGCAGGGATTCTGCCACTTGGGGTAAGGCCTTTGAGCGGGAATAATGGAAAGCACACGCCCGTCCCCTGATGCTCTATAAAAAGCGAATGCTATGTAGAAGAAACAATAACAACGAGAACAGAAAAGAGAGGAGAAGGAGAAAGAGAGCCAGCAGAAGCAGAAGAGAAAGAAAAATTTCTGAGAGGGAGAAGTGTTCGTGAATGAGAAGATCTACTTCTATGGAAGCTACATTATCTTTGTTTCTAGATAATATTATCATTTACCGATCGCTGTGTTTTCCAATTTTTGTTTGATCATCTTCATTCCATATTGTTACCCTCCACTGCTCGGAGGAAGGGAGAGGTTCTCCAGTTCCCTCCATTGTCTTGGAGGAAGAGAGGTTCAATCCTCTGGTTGTGTGAGTTACTTGGGAGTAACTGCACAGGGTTCCCTTTGCTATGTGCAAAGGAAGGGAGATAGTTCTCCGGTGTTCTTCTTTTAGTCGGTCAGAAGATTGAGGAGGCTGTTCCTCTGTACAAGCTGTTTGGCAGCGGTTGTTGCAGACTGAGTCTGCTGTGTGCGACTCAAGTGCAAGGAAGCCTTACTCGATTGAGTAAGGGGTGGACGTAGATTGTAGATAGCAATTGAACCACCTAAAAAATTCACTGTCTCATTTGTGGTTTGGTTGTTTTCATGTGCTGCTCTACAACTTCTTGAGACTTTGCTTATTTGTGGTTGCTTTCTCGATATCAGTTCTTCTCTTATCATCTTCATTGTCTGTTTATGTGGCCTTTATCACTATAGTTTGAGGGGCTAAGAATTTGTGGCTATGTTTATCGAATTGGGGAGTGATCTATTCATCCCCCCCTTCTATCTCACTCTCCGCTGCGCGTATCATGGCAATACTTGCGATGATTGCGGTGCTTGGTCTTCATAGGCTCGGGTTGGTTGAGGAGGCCCAAGTCTTTGATGTCTTCATAGATTTCATAGACAGGGGCGGTAAGAGAGTATACCGCTCGTTCTTTTAGGACGGCTCTTTTCGGTCTCCATCCTGGTTCCGCCTTTTTCCTTGGCCCGTCCCCTAGTCGGACGGTCACTTCTTGTCCCCCTCCTGACCTGAGCCTGTCGTGCCTTGACAAGCGTAGAGGACTTCCTCGCACTCTACATGGCGCAAGGCTAGGGTCACTAGCTCGGCAAGGGAGGTGGGAGGATGTAGCACTAGCTCGCGCCACAGGTTCTCATCATGAGTACCCTCGGTCAATGCGGTGATGGCAGAGGCCACATCCAGGCGGAGGATGCCAGGACTTCCGATTTGAATCGATTGATATAAGCCCACAACTTCTCCCCATGTTCCGGCTTGAGGGCTAGTAGTCCCGCCACTGACCTGGGTGGACCGCTGTCGGCGAAGCTTTCCTTGAACACTCGCCCGAATTGCTTGAAGTTGTGGATGCTGCCGGCGGCGAGGGCCCTGAACCAAGCCTGAGCGCCCTGGACCAGGGTGGTCACGAACGCTTGGCACTTCATTACGTCGGACGCCCCATGCCGGGCCATTAGGGCGTCGAAGCTGTCGTAGTGGTCGGCCGGGTCTATCCTGGCCGTCGTACGACTTGAAGGTCGGGAGTGAGATTCTGGGGGATATCTCTACCTTCAAAATATAGTCGAAGAACGGGGATCCCTCCTCGTCCTCCATAGGAGAGGTCTTCTGCAAGACGCGGAGGGCGCGCTCTTGCTCCGTGAAACGCCTCTCAAAGTCTCACAGCCGGAGAGATAGCTCTGGTTGTCGCTAGCCCGAGGGGCTGGGGGGGCACACTTGCATGTTGTCCGGACGCTCCTCGGGGGCTTCGGCTTTTGGAAATGGTTGGCGTGCTCCGGTCTTCTCCCTCCTCGGGGTTGAGGTTGCTTCCTACTCTGGGGGGGGTCATGCGATGGTCCTCCTGACAAGTTGTGAATGAGCCGCCGCCCCCGGAGGGTAAAACGGCCTCCAGCGGTTTGCTGGGAGGCGTCTCCACGTGGGGGGCTCTTCCGGGAGAGCTGCGACTTCTCCTCCCTGGCTGTCTGGGCCCTCATGAGATCCACGAGGACATCCAGTTTTACGTTGAGGGTTTTAAGGGCGTCGGTGCTGTAGCACCCCAGATAAAATTACATAGGATAAGTCTTCGATAATAAATTTTTATAGTTAACGCATTCATGACGTCACCGTTTTTTTCCGGTTTTGACCCATACCTCGGGTCTTTTGGCATTCTCATCTCACGTCCGTAGATGGAGTCTATTTTTCATGATTGGTTCACGTTATACACCTCAACTCTCAATGACATACGAGTCCTCCGTTGGACATTCCGTTCCTTTGGACTGGCAAGTTAGTCATTGAGATCTCCGTAAGTCTCCGCTAGCCTTGGATTACCTCAAGGCAGCCGAGCTGGTTGTACCCTAAAAACCTCAGGATCCGATCCGTGGCACTTTGGTTTTCCGTTAGTCTTGACACTCTACTCCTTTTGGAATCTTCTTGTCATCAATTCGAGAACATAACCATTTGACTCTGTATTTGGCCAAATCTGATTCTGAAACATTAAGGGCTGTGGGTCCGCAACTTTTCAGTGCCAGGTAGGACGAAAGTCCAATTCTATAAACCATGGTAAATTCTGGGTGTGGCATTGCACCAAACTCTGTACATCTGTTATATTCTGTTATTTTGTTATATCTGTTATTCTGCAAAATCTGTTAATTCTGTTAATTCTGTTATTCTGATAATTTGTTGCTCGGTTATTTTGATAATTTAGATATTCTACTAGATTGCTTATATTTATTGGAACTCTGTTATATTCTGGCCAATTCTGAAGTTATGTTCATCCGCGTATATGTCCTTGTTATATTCTGATAGCTTGTCCTTGACTCTGCATGGGAATTCATCCCTATTTCTCTTGAGCTCGTAACTGCCTTTGACTTTAATATTTATCTTTCCTATTAGATTGATCGTTATGATTTTCTAGTTCCATGCCTTGCATCGTCATGAACATGTTAATTGGCTAATCACTTATATTCTGCTTGATGAGAGATGTAATTCCTACTGGGCGTTTCGCTCACCAGCCTATCTTTAACGTTTTTCAGGTAACGACATTGAAGATAGTCTATCAGATGGGGAAGGGCAAGAGTGTTGAGCATTATGGAATCGAGTATGTGTCTTTTATCTTCTTGAGTCTTGTCCTATCATTGAGTCTTTTCCTTTTTATTAAGAGTAATGTGTATGTTCATTTAAATATGTAAGTGAGTCAAGAATTGCAAGTTTGACATTTGATATTAATAAGAATTGTATTTTCGTCATTATTGTCTGGCCTTGAAGTTGTGTCTGATGAGTTGCTCTGATTATTCACGACTGTATCGCTGCCACGTTCCGACCAATACGTTCCGCTGCTATCGGATCGGGGCGTGACAGGTGCTCCCGCCGGGAAGCTGTTCCCCCGCCACCGATGGAGGTATCTCGTTGGTGTGGTTACTCGACGGGGAGATCTCCGTGGAGAGAGATGGTGCACTTTCTTCCGTCACCAGGGCTTTCCTGATGCGGAAATCACCAGCAATCCCATTTGTTCGAGGATCCCGATGCTCGCCAACTGTGCTTCATCTTGTTCGCCACTTTATTTCGAGTCATATGATATAATTTTCATTTTCTTGTCATGTACTTTTCCTTTTATTTAAGTCCAGTACCTAGGTTAATGAGTCATTTACCTAAGTCATGAGTCATTATGTTAGTTTGGTAGGTTAATAGGCCCAATTCAATGGGCTTGGCCCATGGGCACCCCCCCTTCCCTTGGTTTCTTGTTATTAGTCCAAAAGTCAGGGACTTATGTTAAATTATGGGATTCCTATAAATAGGACCCCAATCCCCCATTTGATAAGTAATGAATTGTTGAATGAAAGTTTGAAATCTACCAAAATTATGTGATATTCTCTCTCTCTCTCTCTAGGGGTGGATTCCCCTCTCTCTCTTTCTCTCTCTCTTCTCTCTCTCTCTAAAAGGGGTGACCCCCCTCTCTCTCTAGGGTGCATTTCTCTCTCTCTCCTCCCCCCTGCCACCTCATCCTCCACATCAGCCCCAACCCCTCATCTTCCTTAGGTCCATTCAATCCCACCATTATTCACACCAATCCCCAAGCACCCTTTCACATTCCAAGGCAACCATTCCTCTTCCCAAGCCACCCCTCCATCTCCCAAGGGAGAATCCCATCCTCCCACACACACCTTCACCAACCCCAAAAAACCTTTCCTCTCCCCAACACACCCTTTCCCATCCCCAAGGCCACAATAACCACCCACCATTAACCACTCATTTAAACCAAGGGAGAGATCTCTCCTTCCCTCTCCCCTTCCCAACCCAAATTCGCAGCTCCCCCTTCCTCCACCCGATAGACAACCTTCCAACCACCATTCTGCCTCTCCTACACCTTGGATTGCCCCCTACTAGACCCCCACATAGCCAGGGGTCGCCCCCACACCCATCCACCCCTTTCCCCATCCCATCTACCCCATTTCCCATCACCTATCACCACCATGTTTCATCTCAGTCCACGCGCAGCAGTTAAGGGTCGAGTTGCAGAGGTAGCCACGTCTTCACCAAGCACCTTCTGGAGGCATATCATACATGGCTGGAAAGCTCTTCCAGTCGGCTTCGCAGGAGAGGTGATCCCGCCTCTATCCGAGGTCAGATCCGTCCATGACGTCCGTTCTCGTCTGACTGCGCATCCGGCACCTGAGCGGAGACCAGAGCCTCAGTTCAGGAGCTACTGCGACCAAACCCCGGCTCCCCTTGGCGCGCCACTTGACCGGGATGAAGCTCTACCAGTCCTATGTCCAACGCAGGCAGCGGAACATCGTTTTGGGTTCGGAGTACCCAGTTCCAAATTTTCTCCCTCAGGTACGCAGGGCAGGCCAGTCAGGGTCAGTCCTGATACCCACCACTCTTCGGGCTGGTTCTCTCGACTCCGACCTCCTATGGTGCCATTCTCGGTTGCTGATCGAAGAAGACGCATCCACGCTCGTGACCCTAATGGTCCCGCATCGTTCAGATCTCGGAAGTGTTCGTGGTGAATCTGACATCCTGCTGTAGCATCCAGGGACCAGTCAGATTCAGAACAGAGCATCACCGGTCTAGCGCCTGCCCCGATCGTCAGCGACGACTCGAACTCACAAGAAAATTCAGAAGCCCTCCCGGCTCAGTCAGTGAAGATTCAACACTGATTTCGATGAATTCCAAGTTCGGGAGAACTCGTGGCAGCGCCATCAGCGAGTACCTATCAGGCAGTTCCAGAAACGGGCAGAATCGGTGAAGTCCTCAATCGGCTTCTTCCTTAGCTTTCCTCCCTATCCCGCCTGGCCGGCTGACCGCCCCTCCTTGTGTGGAGGTAGTTTTGATTATAATTGGATTGTCCCTACTCCTTGTCCACCCCCTCTGTGAGGGCGTAGTGATTGTACTAGCAGGTAAGCGGCTGAAGCATCATCGGCGTGGCGTGTGGGTAGCCCACGCCTCCCCACTCACCCTCGTCTCCGGCCATGATCGGTGTATTCACGCCAATCAGGTGAGCTTTTGGTCACTTCCACTGCTGGTTTTACTTTTGCTTGTCTTAGTATTGTTTCTAGTTGCCCATCGGCGGTGAGGTGAGCGCCCGATCTCAAACTCCATTGAATTGTACGACCACCACGGAGTGAGTTGAGAGTGCGACCCTACAGCCAAGGGCTTGCCACTCACGGAATAGGGCATCCCATGCCCTTTGGGGGTCCATCCTAAGCTCGACAAACCCCCTGAATAGAAAGGTCCAACCTCAGACCCTCACCACTATCGCCGGTCCACCTACGGACCCGGGTGTGGGCGACGCGGGTGAACCCGCTTAGGTGAGTCCGTCGTTCTGTTCGGTTGCTTGCGAATCTAGGTCTAAGGGGTCATTTCACATCAATTTGGTATCAGAGCAAGTTCTAGAGTTGTCTCTACTAAGTCTTGTCCTAGGACCATTGCATGCATCACCCTTGTCCACCATCATGACTACCTCATACTTGGCATATTCGCCACTCTTAGGCCCATTAGAAGCCTTTGTGTTTGATGGAACCCACCCTAGTATATATCTAGAGTGGGAGGACTCCATAGATCGACACTTTGGGAGGTTCACTCTGTTAGGGCCTATCCAAGTCAACTATGCCAAGAGTTTACGCTGGTGCCAAGCTAGGAAAGAATGGGAGTACATTGTAGGTTTGAGAGAAGTCAAAGGGGAAGCACCCATTGAATCTTGGGTTGAAATGAGGGCCGATCTTAGAAAGATCTACGCACCCCAATCTGGACCTCCTCAACCAACCACTTTACCACCCCCAACTCTAACCCAAGTACTTCCCCTATCAAGCCCAACCCAAGCCCGTCCATGTTCACCACCCCGGGAGTACCATGAGCCGGCTATCTCCACTCCTCCACCAAAAGACCCATTCCTCCCCTTGGAAGAGGAGCCCATGATCTAAACACCTGATCCTTTGGAAGTAAACACCTCTTCCCTTGGAAGTAAGACCGACCTAGACCCCCTCCCGACCCTCGAGGAAACCCAAGCCCACACCGTTGAGGAGGAGGAGCCACAAAACTCACCCACCCCTCCTAGTCTAGGTCCTTATGAGCCGCACACTATCACCATAGATGAGTCCATACTCCAATGGCTCAAGCAAAGTCCCACCCTCCTGAGATCACCACCATTGGGATATCAATCCCAAATTGTTCCCACCCGGTCTCCCCATGTCACTTTACAAACCTTCTACTTCGCGGGAGACTTGGGAGACCTAGTGGATTGCCTATATTGGCAAGTCCACTTGACCGGCTTGCTTGCCATGGGACCTTCGGAGCCTAGCACCATTAACTTTGCCCACCCCACCATTGGCTCCATCACTTCCGTTTGCACGAGTGGGCATTGCACTATTGAGATTCTTCTATTTCTCCCCTTGGAGGAAGAACCCACTCCGGTCTACTCCCCACCCATTGAGACCCCAAATGCCTTAAACGGTCAACTCACTAGAGATCTTGGACCAATTACTTTGGAGGAAGATGACTCACCACCATATTGTGAGGACCTTGAGGATGTTGAGATAAACTTAGAGCTCCTTTCCCCCAGATACACTTATGTTGATCCTTTTGACCCCTGCCAATGGGAACCCAGGAACCCATGTGATCCACCCACATCACTTATCACCCACTCCTTCTTACACTCACCCACCATGTTGGACCAAGCCCATCTCTCCCAAGACTCAGATTATACCATGGGAGCCATGACTTTGGGCAATATACACTTAGGGATCGAGGAAGTGCCCCACTTCATGATATCCACCTTCCTAGACCCCTTTGACCCATTCCAATGGAGGTCCAAAAGCCCACACATAGGAGACATCTTTGGTACAAAAGTGCATAAGTCTTGGCGTACAACACCACTTGATATGATTCTTAAGTCAGGTCCACTCGTTCATATCACCCACATGTCAAGTAGGATGCATGATTGGTTCATATTTGGGTGTATCGGCCCTCCCTCATTTAACATTGGTCATACACATGTCAAAGGCATCTACGGATGTCTGGGTCCCCCGATATTTATCACCACTTTGCATGATAGGTACACCTATAGGTGCCCTGGCCCACCTAGGTTGACCAAAGTTTACATGGCATCATTGTATGATAGGTCCACTTATGGATGCCTCGGTCCTCCCAGTTCCATCAAAGTCTTCTTGGCGTCAAAGCGTGACTAGTCTACATATGGTTCTCCCGATCCACCTTTACACACCAAGCTTTTCACACCCACACCGCATCATAGTGCATGGCATACGCATTCACGCAAGCATCTAGCAACGAGTGGTGAGGTTCACAAAGAGCGGGCAAAAGCTTGCAAGCGCCACTTAGAATTCCAAGTAGGCAACTTATCGATGGTGACATTGGAGTGGCTCTACCCTATGGTCACCTCCAACTTGAGGGCACGAGGACTTAGACCTTGCCAAGTTTTGAGTGGCTTTGGCAACCCGGCTTACGGGTTGGACTTACTAATGGGTTTTGGGATTCACCCCATTTCCCACGTGGTGGATCCGGCACCCTATATGGGCACCGCGGTGGATCCTAGTGAGTACCTTGAGCCTATATCTTCCCTTGTGAGTGATACCCTCGGAGAGCCACCAAAAATCAGCATGAGAGCCTGACGTGTGCACACAGAGGCAATACTAGTCAAGCAGGGTACCATCTCCAGCAAGAGGGTGTGCCCAAGCCACCGTGAGAGGATGAAGGACCGTCCCCTGGTTGCAGACGCAGGGTTGAGTTTGGAGGTTGAGGTTCACCCCGAGCTGCTTTAGAGGACCACTTCCCCGGTGGACCCATACTCAACGGAGTCGAGTTCTCCGCACCCCGGGAGTATGATGGGGACATCACCAGCAATCCCATTTGTTCGAGGATCTCGATGCTCGCCAACTGTGCTTCATCTTGTTCACCACTTTATTTCGAGTCCTATGATATAATTTTCATTTTTTTATCATGTACTTTTCCTTTTATTTAAGTACAGTACCTAGGTTAATGAGTCATTTACCTAAGTCTTGAGTCATTATGTTAGTTTGGTAGGTTAATAGGCCAAATTCAATGGGCTAGGCCCATAGGCACCCCCTTTCCCTTGGTTTCTTGTTATTAGTCCAAAAGTCAGGGACTTATGTTAAATTGTGGGATTCCTATAAATAGGACCCAAATCCCCCATTTGAGAACTAATGAATTGTGGAATGGAAGTTTGAAATCCACCAAAATTATGTGAGATTCTCTCTCTCTCTCTCTCTCTCTCTCTCTCTAGGGGTGGATTCCCCTCTCTCTCTTTCTCTCTCTCTTCTCTCTCTCTCTAAAAGGGGTGACCCCCCTCTCTCTCTAGGGTGCATTTCTCTCTCTCTCTCCTCCCCCCTTAGACCTCATCCTCCACATCAGCCCCAACCCCTCATCTTCCCTAGGTCCATTCAATCCCACCATTATTCACACCAAGCCCCACGCACCCTTTCACATTCCAAGGCAACCTTTCCTCTTCCCAAGCCACCCCTCCATCTCCCAAGGGAGAATCCCATCCTCCCACACACCCCTTCACCAACCCCAAAAAACCTTTCCTCTCCCCAACACAACCTTTCCCATCCCCAAGGCCACAATAACCACCCACCATTAACCACTCATTCAAACCAAGGGAGAGATCTCTCCTTCCCTCTCCCCTTCCCAACCCAAATTCGCAGCTCCCCCTTCCTCCACCTGTTAGACAACCTTCCAACCACCATTCTGCCCCTCCCACACCTTGGATTGCCCCCTACCAGACCCCCACATAGCCAGGGGTCACCCCCACACCCATCCACCCCATTCCCCATCCCATCTACCCCATTTCCCATCACCTATCACCACCTTGTTTCATCTCAGTTCACGCGCAGTAGTCAAGGGTCGAGTTGTAGAGGCAGCCACATCTTCACCAAGCACCTTCTGGAGGCATATCATACATTGCTGGAAAGCTCTTCCAGTCGGCTTCGCAGGAGAGGTAATCCCGCCTCGATCCGAGGTCAGAGCCGTCCGCGACGTCCGTTCTCGTTTGACTATGCATCCGGCACCCGAGCAGAGACCAAAGCCTCAGTTCAGAAGCTACTGCGACCACACCCCGGCTCCCCTTGGCGCGCCACTTGACCGGGACGAAGCTCTACCAGTCCTCTGTCCAACGCAGGCAGAAGAACAACGTTTCGGGTTCGGAGTACTCAGTTCCAAATTTTCTCCCTCAGGTACGCAGGGCAGGCCAGTTAGGGTCTGTCCTAATACCCCCCACTCTTCGGGCTGGTGCTCTCGACTCCGACCTCCTATGGTGCCATTCTTGGTTGCTGATCTAAGAAGACTCATCCACGCTCGTGACCATCCTGTCCTGCATCATTCGGATCTCGGAAGTGTTTGTGGTGAATCTGACATCCTGCTACAGCATCTAGGGACTAGTCAGATTCAGAACGGAGCAGCACCGGTCCAGCGCCTACCACGGCCGTCAGTGACGACTCGAACTCACATGAAAATTCAGAAGCCCTCCCGGCTCAGTCAGTGAAGATTCAACGCTAGTTTCGATGAATTCCAAGTTCGGGAGAACTCGTGGAAGCACCATCAACGAGTACCTATCAGGCAGTTCCAAAAATGGGCAGAATCGGCGAAGTCCTCAATCGGCTTCTTCCTTAGCTTTCCTCCCTATCCCGCCTGGCCGGCTGACCGCCCCTCCCTGTGTGGAGGTAGTTTTGATTGTAATTGGATTGTCCCTACTCCTAGTCCACCCCCTCTGTGAGGGCGTAGTGATTGTACTAGCAGGTAAGCGGCTGAAGCATCATCAGCGCGGCGTGCGGGTAGCCCACGCCTCCCCGCTCGCCCTCGTCTCCGGCCGGGATCGGTGTATTCACGCCGATCAGGTGAAGCTTTTGGTCACTTCCTCTGTTGGTTTTACTTTTGCTTGTCTTAGTATTGTTTCTAGTTGCCCGTCGGCGGTGAGGTGAGCTCCCGATCTCAAACTCCATTGAATTGTGCGACCACTGCGGAGTGAGTTGAGAGTGCGACCCTACAACCCACGCCCTTGGCGTGCTGGCCGCTCACGGAATTGGGCATCCCATGCCCTTTGGGGGTCCATCCTAAGCTTGACAAACCCCCGGAATAGAAAGGTCCAACCTCGGACCCTCACCACTATCGCCGGTCCACCTACGGACCCAGGTGTGCGCGACGCGGGTGAACCCGCTTAGCTGAGTCTGTCGTTCGGTTCGGTTGCTTGCGAATCTAGGTCTGAGGGGTCATTTCACATCATTTCCCCAGGTCGCCGACAGTCCTCCTGCTAGAATTCTTTCACACCATGATGGCTCTTTGTTCGTTTCCCACAGACGGTGCCAGATGAAGAGGGGTTATCTCGCGCTGCTCCCGAGCGGGGAAGATGATGTCCACATACCCTTGAAAAGTGAACCGCAAGAAGGTAAATGAGTCAGAGGTGCCCAGGGATAGAACCCCTGGGAAGACCCTCTGATGCCTAAGTTAGCAAAATAGTAGTGCTCGGATGCAAAGGGAAGAGCTAGGAGGAAGATGGGAGTGTGAGATCCCTCTCCACTGAAAGGTGAAGTGGTTCCTGCTCAGGGTTCTTGGCTCTTGTCTTGCTTACCTCCTGTAGTAGGGCTGTTCCAGTTTAAATAGTGGCCTATTTGTGCGACTGATCCCTGTATGCGGAGGAGTCTCTGGGGCTGTTACGTCCTTCATGCGGGCTCCTTATAGCACGCGGACTCTTGGTTTCCCCTGTCCTCTTGAGCTTCCTGTCATTAAGGCACCCGCAACGGCCGTGATCGAAAAGCTTCCATCAGTGAGCCCGAGTGATAGGCACTGGCCCAAGAGAGGTCTCCCGAGCGATGAGTGCTTGGTCGGGACAGGGAGTATGGGGCTCCGGGGGAGCTTTCCCGATCGAACTGATGCTCAGACTTCCCAACCCGAAGGCCACCTAGGAAGTGCTTGTACCGAGTGAGTTTTGGGGCATTATATTAAGTGGGCCCAAGGGCTACCACTTCAAGGAGTTGGGCCTCGTTCGATCTGGTTGGACCTCTTTTGGCCTCTCCGTACGGGCGACGAGATTTCCCCTCTCCAGAAATGTAGGAATTTTTAGAACATGGCTTATCAAGATGAAAGGATTCAACGAATCTCAAATTTTCAGGAAGCATCAACAGATCCTTTTTCATCAAGAGAGCCAAATCAAGTAATCTTTCATCTTAAGTTGAAGTTGAAGGCACCTTTTATTAATCATGCTCTTCTCATAGGATATGCAGGCAGACTATTATGCAGTCAAAAGTACATGAAAAAATGGATATGCACTTTATCTACATAATGCAAGAACTGGTTTAAACAAGAAGTGCAATTCTATAAAAATGAAGATAAATCTTTTTGTACTGACTCCCGCTCAAGGTATGCATTCATGGTTTTAAGTGTCCTAGTGAAATCTTGACAGGTGAGCATGAAACCTAGGACGTATATGAACAGTTGACCCATGGTACTTGGCGGAGAACTTGATCCAAGGATCCTCTCACGCATAGTGATAGTTTTCCGTTGGACTTGATTCAACCTTCCACAAATCACCATTCTATATACCAAAGGGTCATGACATGATGGTGCAGCACGTTCTGATGGGTGTGCAGAACGGATGAACGTAGACCTATAGGGGGGGTGAATAGATCTACCCTCAAAAACTACCAACCTATAGCAGTTTAAAAATAATGCGGAACAAACTGAACTGCTGTAGACACAAACTCACAGATAGTGAATAATCAGAAATGAAACCTGTAGAGGAATTGTAGATAAGCAATGCAGATATTCAAATCACTAAAACTAAATTTCAGAGAAGCAGTCTTTGAGTGATTCCATCAATCATCATTAGAGCCAAGATACAATCTCATCTACCAAGTATCAGGCGGAGGTATGATCTAGGATCCCTCACGCAAGAAACATCATTCCAGAATGGCATGGCCAAACTTTCCTACCATAGCTTTTGATATACTTGATGTAGAGGAACTTGTAGTTCGTTCAAGTGATGATGAGAATGAAATCAAATATAAACTGTAACGCAATATGATAAGCAGATGATAATGGCAGATGAAAGATTAATCAATCAAACTCATGCAAACCCGTTAGGCGATCCTAAGCATTCATCTATCGGAGAGAAGACAGAATTGCAATAGCACAAGATAAGATAATTTTAAGGTGGTTCGATCTCTATCCAGAGATCTACGTCCACCCCTTACTCAATCGAGTAAGGCTTTCTGCTGACACACAGCTTGAACACCGCTGATCCACAACTTTGGGGATAGAAATCCCTATAACCGCTGAGCAGCATAGCTTGCTATCCGCTGAGTATTACAGCTTGGCTATCCGAGGAAACACCCTCGTCCGCTGAGCAATACAACTTACCTCTATTGATTCACAGTTTACAAAGGATTCAAAAGGAAAACACAGAAATGGAGAAAACCATGTAAGAAATGAAGGTTAAAAATAGGAATGTAGCTCTTCGAATAGAGAAATCTAACTCTGGATTTGATCCAGAAGCCAGGGAGAGTCATCCACTTTCAGACCCTCTTCTTCCTCTCAGCTTTACTTCTTCTTATCGACTCTCTTCTATGATACTCTGCTTTCTCTCAGAAAATGGCTCTCGCTATCGTGCTCTCTCTTCTCTTCTCTTACTGAACTCTCCTCTTCCTCTTCTTCTCTTTCGCTTCCCTCACTCTTCTACTGCTCTGATTCTGCCGTCGCGCCAACTTTTTGATCGCAGGAGAGGCCTTCTTATAGGTCTTCAGGCTGGGTTCCCAAGAGCTCACACATCCGGCATGTGGAAGGTTCGTTTCTACTTTTTTAGAGAAGCCACGTGTCGGCTATAGATGGGACAGCGATCCTCGTGGAGGAATGTCCAATGATTACACCCCTTGGATCACGTGCCAATCATTTGTTCTTCTTAATCCACGGGCTCATGCTTCAGGTGTGAGTTCAAGTGGTCACGTGACAGACGAAGATGTTTGCACCTCTACAGTTCAGATGATCAAGAGTATGCCAAGTTGAAAGAGATGCCTTAGCCTATAGAAGAAAAGTGAAAACATGGTTAGACCTTATATACGTAGCACAGACCTATATGCACAACTAACATTTACCTTAGCATAAGACAAAGCCTGCTAACATCGACCTTATGCACAAGACCTTGGATACTAACACTGACCATATGCACGAGACCACATACTAACACCGACCTTAGATGCAAGGCTCTGCATACTAACACCGACTTTATGTATGCATGAAACATGAACTAGCATAGACCTTAGATGCAAGGCTCTGCACACTAACATCGACTTTATGTATGCATGAGGTGCAACTAGCATCGACTATGTATGACACTAGCACCGACCCTTTGTGCAACTAGCACCGACCTTAGTATGCATAAGGTGCAACTAGCATCCACTATGTATGACACTAGCACCGACCTTTTATGCAACTAACACCGACCTTAGCATGTGAAAAATGCAACTAGCACTGACCTGACTTGATGGAAGGTGCAACTAGCGTCGACCTTACCTTATGAAATTTGATGCTAACATCGACCTGCATATGCCTGAATGCAAACATGCACCGACTGACTATAGTATATGCATCGACCATCTAAGCATCAAGCAGTAACATGCACAGACTTTCTTATGCTTGTATGCAAAACATGCACCGACCCTATGTGCCAATGCAAAACATGCACTGACTATATGCAAAATGCAAACCTGCACCGACTTCTATATGCGAGAGGCGAAACATGCACAGACCATGGCATGCAGTGTGCAAATCCTACATTGACCTTAGCTGTAACTAGCACCGACCTTGAATGCTACAACATGTTAAATATGCATCGACCTTCTAACCGCAACTGAGACTTATTCTAACTTATACAGAGATGATGTTGTCAAAGTCAACTAGTTGTCAAAGCACTGTTGCCAATGGTCAAACCACTGGTGCCAATCATTAAAACCAGACATGAATGACACCAAATCAGAGGAGACACAACATTCTCCCCCTTTTTGATGATGGCAACATTCTAATACTTTGATGACAACACACATACATTATGAGTCAGAAACAACAAGGGGTCACAGTTATGCATGGATAAATATAGTCAAATCAAGAACAATCTCACTCCTTGCATAGTCTACACTCTCTCTCCCCCAATGACAAAGAAGTCTCTACCCTTCAAAGCTTCAAAGGATTTCTCTCCCCCTTTGCCATCAGCGAACAAGGAACTGGAGAGAGACATTGGGATCTAGGAATTGAAAGCAAGATATCTGATTGACAAACTGAGTAATCTTTCATTAAACAAGCATACAGAGACCAGACTCTTGGTAAGAGTACAGATAATGCAACCTTGATAAAATCTGATTTATATGTAATGGAAGTTAGAGTGTATCAACTCTACTCTTTGAAAAGGTTTGAATTAGCCATTAATAGCAATAAACAACACATATACTAATCATGTTAGAACAATCTATCTTCAACTTACTTATGTAGAATTCAAAGAGCTTCTTAAGAGGACCTAGAACAAGTGTTGAGATTAAACAAGTTGTGGAAACTTTGTGTACGGGTCAGCGGAATTCAATTATAAGTCCACAAAAACTTGTGAGCATGCAGGTATAATCCATACCTTTGGACATGGAGATACACGTTGATCAGACGCCAGTACCCCTAGTTTACTAAGTAGGATGTACCATTCTGTTTCAATTGTTGAACAGAGATAACTGAAGCACGTCATGACATAGGTTCATCCTATTTCATTGATAGAAAATCCAGTTTCTCTGTGCATTCAATCATTGCTCTGCCAATTACTTTTGACACAAAATTTTATACTTTTTAAACATAGTTAACTAAAGCACATCATGACATGGGTTTATCCTCTTTCTTTGATGGAGGACCCAATTTCTCTGTGACTTAAGCTAGTGCTCTGCAAATTAATTCTTGTCTCAAAAGTTATATATATATATATATATATATATATATATATATATATATATATATATAGCTACCCTTTTGGTTTTGTTTAAAAACAATAGTCAATAACTAAGTTTCTCAACTAATAGTCCTTGAGAATTTTTGATTTTCAGTTTCAGAAAGATAGAAACAGACACAACATGTAAAGGATGGTTGAGAGCTATTAACTGTAATGAACAATCCTTTTTCATTGAGCAAACCTTTAGACTCTAAGCTTCATTAAGCACAAACCATCAGTTCATTCCTGGTGCATTCAGATTCTTACAGAAGTAGGTATCTGATTTTAGTAGCTTAGAGTAGTGAACTTATTATCAGTTTGTCATTCTTCCAGATTCTCAGAAGTGAAAGTAGATGAGATGCAAAGTGATGTCCAATTGAAGGTCAAGGTGTATCTCAAGAGAAGTAATCTGAATATTAAATAATACTCAGAGATATTGACTGAATGAGACTTTGGTTCCGAGAAGTTCAGATATGAGAATAAGAATTGATAGACAAATTATGAACTCTCTTTAACAAAAAGAAACACTAGCTCCCCCTGGCACTATGCAACACTTTTGGACACAGCATGTTAACCTATCATACTTCTATGACAATGCCAGACACAGATGCATGACTCAACGTATGACTCTTGACTCAAGGTACCAGGTGGAGGACTAGCCTCTACACATGATGTGGGTTTCCAGACAGAAGATATCTGCCCTTCTCCCAACTATCATTTTATATACCTTTGAGAACAAGATACCAAGTGATGGGTATGATGCAAGGTATGCAGTTATGCTATAGACAGATTAACTCTAAAGACAACCTGAAGCATGTGCAAATGAATCATTCATTTAGAGGCAATTTATTCAGGATAGACAAGAATGAATGTTTATTCATCATGCTGAAATTTAAATAAGCCTAGTTCCCTTCTTAAGAGTTTAAATCTATCATTTTCAAGGGGCTTAGTAAAGATATCAGCAATCTGTTTTTCTGATTCAATGAAGTGAAACTCAATTTCATTCTTACTTACCTCATCTCTTAAGAAGTGATGTTTAATCTCAATGTGCTTAGTCCTAGAGTGATGAACATGATTTTTAGTTAATGAAATAGCACTGGTGTTATCACACAAAATAGGTGTGCATCCTAGATTGATGTGATAATTAGCAAGTTGGTGCTTTATCCATAAGACTTGGGCTGCACAATTCCCTGCTATAACGTATTCTGCTTCAGCAATGGAAAGAGCAACAATGTGTTGCTTTTTAGATGCCCAAGATACTAGACAGCCACCAAGATATTGACAAAATCCACTAGTGCTTTTCCTATCTATCCTGCACCCAACATAATCTGCATCAGTGTAAGCTACAAGGTCAAACTCACACGTAGCAGGAAACCATAGACCTAAGTCAAGGGTGCCTGATAGATACCTAAAGATCCTTTTCACTGCACTCATGTGTGATTCTCTAGGGACTAGCCTGAAATCTAGCACATAAACATACTGAGAATTGAATATCAAGTCGAGATGCAGTAAGGTATAAAAGGGATCCGATCATACCTCTATAAAGCTTGGTGTCAACCAATTTACCTTTTGGGTCACCATCAAGACTAGTTAAGGTGCCCATAGGTGCTGTTATTGCTTTGAGGTTTTCCATTTGATATTTATTTAGCAGGTCCCTTAGGTACTTGGACTGTGTGATGAAGCTTCCCTCCAATGTTTGATTGACCTGCAAACCAAGGAAAAACTTCAATTCTCCCATAGAACTCATTTCAAATTCATCTGTCATTAATCTAGAAAATTCCTCACACATTTCAGATTTAGTTGACCCAAACACTATATCATCTACGTAAATCTGAGCAATAAGAATGTCTTTGTTACTCACCTTAGTGAATAGGGTCTGGTCAACTTCTCTTCTTGAAAAACCCTTACCTGTGAGGAAGGAGCTCAGCCTGTCATACCAGGCCCTGGGAGATTGCTTCAGTCCATACAATGCCTTATATAATTTATAGACATGATCAGGAAAATCAAGGCATTCAAAACCTGGAGGTTGTTTAACATACACATCCTCCTTTATCAACCCATTCAAAAAGGTAGATTTCACATCCATCTGTAGCAATTTTATTCCTAGGCTACAAGCAAATGCTAAAAGTATTCTGATAGCTTCTAATCTGGCAACAGGAGTAAAAGATTCTTCAAAATCTACCCCATATTCTTGGATGTAACCCTATGCCACTAGCCTAGCTTTATTTCTAACTACCTTTTCCTGCTCATCAATTTTATTCCTGAAAACCCATTTAGTGCCTATAATTGAGCCATGTGAGGGATTAGGGACTAGGTGCCATACCTTGTTCCTTTCAAATTGGTTCAGCTCATCATGCATGGCATTTATCCAATGCACATCCTCTAAGGCACTATCTATGTTTTTTGGTTCAATTTGAGGGACTAGTGCAAAAGAATTCAACTCATTTTCAATCCTAAAATGTGATCTAGTCCTAGGGGTTCATTCAGATTGCCAATTATATTCTCTAAAGGATGATCTTTAATAACTCTAACATTGGTAAGCTCATTACCTGGTTCTGCATTTTCCTCCCCCTGAGGTCTAGACCCATTTGTCTTACCATTTTTTGCAGGTTTAGTATTTGGCTCTTCTTCACTCTCAAGAATATCACCATCAGCTTTGTCTCTGAAAAAAAAAGATTCAGATTTGTTAGCATGCTCATCGAAGACAACATGTGGTGATTCCTCTACAATTTTAGAGTTAAGATTATATATTCTATAGGCTCTGGACATTTCAGAATAACCTAGAAAAATTCCAGGTTCACTCTTAGGTTCAAATTTATCAAGGTCTCTTATAGCATTCACATGAATAAAACACTTACAACTGAAGACCTTGAAATATAATAGTGAAAGTTTCTTACCTTTAAGAATTTCATAGGGACTCTTTTTAGTGAAAGGTCTTACCAAGGATCTGTTAATAATGTAACATGAAGTGCTTACAGTCTCAGCCCAGAACTTCCTATGCAGATTTCCTTCAACCAGCATTGTCCTAGCCATTTCCACCAGAGTTCTATTCCTCCTTTCAACTACTCCATTCTGTTCTGGAGTTCTTGGAGAAGAGAACCTGTGGTTAATCCCATTTTCTCAGTAGAAAACATCAAATTGTGAGTTTTCAAACTCACCTCCATGATTAGACAAGATATTCAGAATTGAATGCTCATTAATCTGATTTATTTTGTGATAAAATTCATGAAATTCCTCAAATGCATCATTTTTATGAGTCAGAAAAAATACCCATGTAAACCTAGAGAAGTCATCTATTAAAACATAACCATATCTTTTACCAGATAAGCTGGCTGATCTAGATGGTCCAAATAAATCCATGTGTATCAGCTCAAATGGTTTAGAAGATAGGCTTTCAGTTCTTGACTTAAATGACTTTCTAGTTTGCTTGCATTGAGTACAGGCCTCACAGATTTTATTATTTTTCTTGAATGAGATTTCAGGGAGACCTTTTACCATGTTGTGTTTATTTAATTTGTACAACACATGATAGCTAGCATGACCTAACCTACGGTGCCAAAGATAGGCTAAGTCATCCTTACTGACAGTGAGGCATAAATTTGTGTGTGCTGCATCATCTAAGTCTACCATGTAGATGTTATTGATTCTCTTATCAGAAAATTTGACAGATTCGGAATTAAGTTCAAAGATTGTGCATGTAAGAGAGTCAAAAACTACTTTGTGACCTTCTTAGTTAGGAACTTGCCTTTTAGTTAGGACTTGTCCTTTGGTAAAGGGTCAACCGGCCCAGGAGACACAAGTGGAAGTTGGCTTGGTGCCCTATTTGGTTAAAGGTTTCATACTATCAAACGTATCCGACTTTCTATCAAATAGCTTTTTGCTCTATGTTTCTAAATACTGAGAATGCCCTTCCTTCTTGTCAAAATTTCATGTTAGTATCCTACGTGCTTGTGGTTGCTCTATGTGTTTCTAACTACTGTGTAGTAGAGACATGAATCCTCACACAGTTGGCTAATGCTAAGCAAATTATAGGCAAGCCTTCAATCAATAGCACTTCATCAATGCAACAAGAAGAACACTTACCTACTTTACCTGATCCAACTATTTTCCCTTTGGTATTACCTTCGAAGGTAACATGACCTGCGTCCTTCTCCACCAACATGCAAAATTTGTCTTTGTCCCCGGTCATGTGCCTGGGAGCAGCCACTATCAGGATACCATATGTTTTGATTGGCTGCCAGGCATACCTACATGGAAAATCAAGTGGAAAGATTTAGAACCCAAAGCAGTTTGGGCCCCAAACAAGCTTTTATTTCATGCAGACTAGAGACTAGATGTTTTGGTATCCACATTTGATTTGGTTTCTTCATTGAAATTGTGGATTTTTTATCATTCAATTTAGTCTGCCTTTTCTATTAATCTTGGAGGATTGCTTTTGTGGTGTGGCTTGTTTCTTCTTTTTAAAACCATTTTGAAAATTTCTTTGCCAGCGTTTAGTCCAATAGGCATTGGGAGTAGTGGGTGCTCTATAGACCCTAGACTGACTGGGCATGGAATTGACAAAGCCATAAAAGTTCTGGCTTCTAAAATTGTTGTGCCTAGTCTGCATGTAGGAATTCCAAGGATGAGGCTGATGTATAGAATATGGATTCTGAAAATGATGCTGCATTGGCCTCATGTTGAAGCTACCTAGACCTCCCTTTTCATAGTGATGATGATAAGAATTATGAAATGTAGAGTAGGTTGGAGCTGTATTGTAGTAGCCTCCACCTGAGGTACTTCTACTCGGCCCTTGGTTCCTATAGGACTTATACCCAGAAGAGGTAGAGGTCGATGCACCTTGATGGGTGCCTCGACCATTCTGTGGTGACTGGGTTGTTTTGGCCTTGGGGCTTCCTTGAACTCTAGCCTTAGAAGACTGACCCCTAGCCTGTCCCTTGGTCTGAGGCATGGGAGTGTATGAGCATGATTCCCTAGACACCTCTATCTTCCCTTTGCCCTTGTCCTTGGCACTGGGCTTAGCTTTCTCAATGTTTTTTGTTTTGTTCTTATTTTGACCTTTTCCTGAAGTCATGTTTATCAGGGGTTGAAATGTCCCCATTTCTGCCACAAAGGAGATGGTTCTCACGTCAAACCTGTCCTTATTAGTTTGGTTGAAGCCCAAACCTTCCTTTCTAAAATTAATTTTTGTTCCCAAGATGGCATTCAAACTTTCTGTACCTTGTGTCATGTCTTCAAGGGAGTTTTGTTTGTCAGTATTTTCTTTTTCTAAATTTTCTATTATCTTTTTAAATTCAACATTCACACCATTGACAACTTCATATTTTTCAGTGGCTATCCTAGTTTCTTCCTCAAATTCATGTATTCTAAGTTTGAGTTCATCAATGGTGTTCATCAGATTTTCATTTTCAGATCTTAAGTCAATCAAGATGACTTTATCGAACTCGGCTTCATCAAGAGCTTTTTTCAAATTGAGATTTTCAATTTCCAGACATGTAATTTTATCATTCAGAGATGTATCATGAATTACAAATTTAGTTTTCCTTTTCAAATGTATGTATTCTTTTCTCATATCATCATATTTATCGAGTAACTAAGCATATGCTTCTTGCCAATCATCCTGAGTGAAATTTTCAAAAGGTGAAGTTACCTCATCATTGTTTTTGTTGTCTTCATCACTTTTGGCCATCAAGTATAGCTTGTCTTCTTTCTCACTGTCAGAGGAGCTACTGTGACTTCCTTCATCTTCATCGCTCCAGGTGCTAACCATAGCCTTTCCTTTCTTGTTCTTCCACCTGGGTTGCTTGTCTTTCAACTCAGGACAATCTGTCTTGAGATGTCCTGCCTTCCTGCAATTGTAACAGACAGTGCTATCAGTTTTCTTGGCAGCATCATGTTTATGCTTTGACTACCTTTTGCCAGAAAAGTACTTTTTCCTAAACCCCTTTCCTTCTTTCCTCAAAAACCTTTTGAAAGTCCTAGTAAACATAGCAAAATCATCAGTGTTTTCATCTGAGCTAGAGGAGCTGTGTTCACTGGACAACCCTTTGTTGCTTGAGGTAACTTTAAGAGCCAGGGGTTTCTTTCTTTTCTCAGACTCAACTACCCTCTTAAGGTTCAGCTCATAGGTCATAAGAGAGCCAATGAGCTCATCTACGGTCGTGGTAGCAAGGTTCCTTGACTCCTCTACTACGGTGGCCTTGGTATGCCAAATAGGTGTCAGCAACCTAAGGATTTTCCTAACCAGCTCGTACTCACTATATACTTTACCCAAGTTTCTCAAGCCATTACTGAGCACTATCAGACGGGCATACATTTCAGACACGGACTTATCAGGCTTCATTCTAAAAGCTTCATACTCAGAGACCAACATGTTGGCCTTGGTTTCCCTAACTTGAGAAGTCCCTTCATAGATAACCTTCAGCTTATCCCACATCTCCTTAGCTGTGGTACAGGAGGAAATTCTGGAGAATTCGGTGGGATGGAGTGCACATTGTATGGCATTAATGGCCGCCCAATTCAAGGTGGAACTACGGATGTGCTCTTTGGTCCAGAACTCTTCATCTGGAGGTAAATCGAAAGGACCCTTATTGACAACCTTCCAAATCTCATAGTCCTTAGCACGAAGGAATACCTCCATGCGATTCTTCCAATAAGAATAACTAGATCCATCAAAGAAAGGTGGCTTGCTAGTGGAGTGGCCCTCAGCAGTTAACCCTCTAACATCCATTCTAAACTCTTCGGGATGTAAATCCCTAAGGGAGAGGTAGGCTCTGATACCAAGTGATGGGTGTGCAGAACGGATGAACGCGGTTCTAGAGGGGGGGTGAAGAGATCTACCCTCAAAAACTACCAACCTATAGCAGTTTAAAAATAATGTGGAACAAACTGAACTGATGTAGACACAAACTCACAGATAGTGAATAATCAGAAATGAAATCTATAGAGGAATTGCAGATAAGCAATGCAGATATTCAAATCACTGAAACTAAATTTCAGAGAAGTAGTCTTTGAGTGATTCCATCAATCATCATTAGAGTGAGGATACAATCTCATCTACCAAGTATCAGGTGGAGGTATGATCTAGGATCCCTCACATAAGAAACAGCATTCCAGAATGGCATGACCAAACTTTCCTGCCATAGCTTTTGATATACTTGATGTAGAGAAACATGTAGTCCGTTCAAGTGATGATGAGAATGAAATCAAATATAAACTGTAACGCAATATGATAAGCAGATGATAATGGCAGATGAAAGATTAATCAATCAAACTCATGCAAACCCGTTACGTGATCCTAAGCATTCATCTATCGGAGAGAAGACAGAATTGCAGTAGCACAAGATAAGACAATTTTAAGGTGGTTCGATCTCTATCTAGAGATCTACGTCCACCCCTTACTCAACCGAGTAAGGCTTTCTGCTGACACACAGCTTGAACACCGCTGATCCACAACTTTGGGGATACAAATCCCTACAATCGCTGAGCAGCATAGCTTGCTATCCGCTGAGCATTACAGCTTGGCTATCCGAGGAAACACCCTCGTCCGCTGAGCAATACAACTTAGCTCTACAGATTCACAGCTTACAAAGGATTCAAAAGGAAAACACAGAAATGAAGAAAACCACGTAAGAAATGAAGGTTAAAAATAGGAATGTAGCTCTTCGAATAGAGCAATCTAACTCTGGATTTGATCTAGAAGCCAGGGAGAGTCAGCCTCTTTCAGATCCTCTTCTTCCTCTCAGCTTCACTTCTTCTTCTCAACTCTCTTCTACGATACTCTGCTTTCTCTCAGAAAATGGCTCTCGCTATCGTGCTCTCTCTTCTCTTCTCTTATTGAACTCTCCTCTTCCTCTTCTTCTCTTTCGCTTCTCGCTCTTCTACTACTCTGATTCTACAGTCGCGCCAACTTTTTGATCGCAGGAGAGGCCTTCTTATAGGGCTTCAGGCTGGGTTCCCAAGAGCTCACACGTCCGGCATGTGAAGGTTCGTTTCTACTTTTTTAGACAAGCCACGTGTCGGCTATAGATGGGACAACGATCCTCGTGGAGGAATGTCCAATGATTGCACCCCTTGGATCATGTGCCAATCATTTATTCTTCTTAATACACGAGCTCATGCTTCAGGTGTGAGTTCAAGTGGTCACGTGACAGATGAAGATGTCTGCACCTCTACAGTTCAGATGATCGAGAGTATGCCAAGTTGAAAGAGATGCCTTAGCCTGTAGAAGAAAAGTGAAAACATGGTTAGACCTTATATACGTAGCACATACCTATATGCACAACTAACATTTACCTTAGCATATGACAAAGCCTGCTAACATCGACCTTATGCACAAGACCTTGTATACTAACACTGACCATATGCATGAGACCGCATACTAACACCGACCTTAGATGCAAGGCTCTGCATACTAACACCGACTTTATGTATGCATGAAACATGAACTAGAACAGACGTTAGATGCAAGGCTCTGCATACTAACACCGACTTTATGTATGCATGAGGTGCAACTAGCATCGACTATGTATGACACTAGCACCGACCCTTTATGCAACTAGCACTAACCTTAGTATGCACATGGTGCAACTAGGATCGACTACGACCCTTTATGAAACTAGCACCGACCTTAGTATGTGAAAAATGCAACTAGTACTGACCTGACTTGATGGAAGGTGCCACTAGCATCGACCTTACCTTATGAAATTTGATGCTAACATCGACCTTCATATGCCTGAATGCAAACATGCACCGACTGACTATAGTATATGCATCGACCATCTAAGCATCAAGCAGTAACATGCACAGACTTTCATATGCTTGTATGCAAAACATGCACCGACCCTATGTGCCAATGCAAAACATGCACCGACTATATGCAAAATGCAAACCTGCACCGACTTCTATATGCGAGAGGCAAAACATGCACAGACCATTACATGCAGTGTGCAAATCTTGCATCGACCTTAGCTGTAACTAGCACCGACCTTGAATGCTACAACATTCTAAATATGCATCGACCTTCTAACAGCAACTGAGACTTATTCTGACTTATACAGAGATGATGTTGTCAAAGTCAACTAGTGGTCAAACCACTGTTACCAATGGTCAAACCACTGTTGCCAATCATTAAAACTAGACATGAATGACACCAAATCAGAGGAGACACAACACGTTCTTCTTATGCAGGATAGATTTTTCAATTTGGTTTCAGCATGTCATATATGCAAGTATATGAGACCAAAAAGTGATGCTCAATGTCCACTGCATGTGCAGATTCAGGATATTTACAATACATTCTAAAAATAGAGAACACGCTCTAAAGCTCCCACTCAATCCCACGACAACAGATAATGAGATATGCAAGCAAGAGATTAACTGTGCTCATGAATGATGAAATGGATGATATGCAGCCACATCTGACATCATCAAAGCAGATGGTTTACAATGATAGACTCTAAATTCATATGGCCGTAGAAACTAGGAATGGCAACAAGCTAACCCACGATCTTTCAAGTTATTAACAGAAACTCATCGTCATATCAGATCCAACAGTACAATAGATTTGAGCGAGGATTTCAGACTTGTGCAGAATTCATTGAAGGCAACAATGATCATAAATGCAACAACTAGAAGAGAACTTATCATGCAGATTAATCATAAGTTGAAGCGTTTATCAACAAACATGTGCCTTGAGCTTTTATTTTCAGATTGATCCTTGCTCAGCTCCAAGGCACCCCTGTAACAAAAGTTCTCATTTGGAATTTTTTGGTACTCAAGCTTTCTTTGGTCCTGGAGGGTCGAGGCACTTCTAACTGGTGCTCTCCATCTCCGAGACACCCGGTCATCCTTCCTCATCCAGAAGCAATCATTCATTTCATGTCCAACCTTACCACAACAGAAATAGCCCACATGATGTCTCACATTTTTCCTGTGAGCATAGGGATTGACTTTTTGTTGGTGAGCATGAGTGTTAGCATTCTTGGTATGAAAAACATTTCTTCCTTTTCTTTGCCAACAATCCTGGACAGTGTGGCCATGCTTTCCACAATGATAGGAGTATGAAGGAAGAGTTCTTCAGCTGGCCTTAGGGTGCGTCGACCTTACCTATGTAGTACGTTGACGCATTGGATCATCCCCGGGATTTTGAAGGTAAGGATGCTGAGCATGCTTTCTTCCAGAGTTGACCCGTCCTTTGGTATTGCTATTTCCATTGCTTCTTCTATTCTTACTTGCTCTTAATTCATCACTCATCAAGATGAAATAGTCATGTATAATATGACCCAGCTGTCCACAATAGAAACATTACACATTCTTTTTCTGGAGAGCATGGTGCTTGGCATAGGACTTCCTATCATGCACATCAATACAAACAAACTCATTTTTCTGTTTTGGGTTAGGGACTTTCTTTTTCTGATTTTTGTTCTGAGTTTGATTTTTCTGAGCTACACTTGTTTTTTGAGATGCTTTAGAAGAGGAGGGAACACCGGAGCTGAAGACAAAAGATGTATGCAATTTGTTATTAAATGTATTTTTATTCACAAGATTGTAACCCAATCCTTCTTTCTGAAAATTCACTTTTATCCCTAAAAGTCTGTCCAGATTTTCTTTGCCCTGAACAAACTTTGCCAATGAAATATTCAACTCTTGAATTTCAGATTGAAGTGTTGAGATGTGGAGTTCATAGCTTGTTATGTCTTCTTCATAGGAAATAACTTGCTGATGCAACATGTCATTCATACTTTTGAGCCTTTCAATTTCCTATTTTAATTTTTACACATTTTTAGATTCATTTTCATCCACAGTGCACTTTCCTTTTTCAAGAATCATGTGCCTCTCAAACATGGCATTGTTTAATACCTTCAACTTTTCAATTTCTTTTACAAGTTCTTCATCATTGGGGATTGATTTCAACTTTTCATTCAATTCTTCCTCTACTTGTTCAAGTTCTAATTTCTTTTCCAGCAGGTTTTGTTTTCTTCTCTCAAGGAAGCAATTAGGTCTTTCTGCCATTCAAGGTCAGAGAGGAGACCTTCATTCAATTCTTTCACAAATGAGCAGTCATTGCATGAAGATTTATTAGAGCATGTGTTTTCAGCTTCCTTTTTGGATTTCTTATATTCAGTTTTCATTTTCATATATTTTTCAAACCGTTCATGATACATATCTACCAAAGCATCATAAGGAATGTCAACGGCTTGAGACTTAGAATTTACATCTTCACTTTCTTCATGGCTTGTTTGATCAGTCTCTTTGGCCATCATGCATCTTTGACTCTTCTTTTGATAGATGGTAGTTAAACCATCTAACATTTCTTTTGCAGACCTGCATGAAGATCAGGAAGACAAGATAGTAACGTCCACTGCAGCTTTTATTATTTTTAGCACCTTGATGTTATCTCTTTTTTTCAATTTATGATCCTCAGTCCATTTGGATTTCTCCTTAGGCAATTTATGTGGATAACGAGAAATTAAAGTCTATAGGTTTGGATCAGCAATAACCACAAACTTGCACATCCTACCTATCCAGGTATGGAAGTTGGAGCCGTCAAATACCGACAAACAATCCATAAGCATGGTTCACGGAAATTAAACAAAGACAATCGCACCAAGATCTTTTCTCTGCAGATTGTCAAATCTGATAATATCAAAGCCTGCTCTGAAACCAAATGTTAGGTCCCATGGGTGCAACAGGATCTAGAAGGGGGGTTGAATAGATCCGGTACAACATTTTCCCTATTAAAAAACTTAACCAATAAACACAGAAACTGCCGCTAGAATGCTAGTGGAACATTTGACCATAATGCACAGCGGATCTAATAATAGCAATTCAAATCAATGGCACATGACACCTTAGACAGACTGTAAGTGTGTGTGCAACCATGGAGCTAGCTAGAAGAAACAAGGTGCAAGCTGTGAAGAACTGAATCATGCAAGCACTTGTGAATGGGGATAGAGAATAAGGAGTAATCACACAAAACACAACCCATTGCACAGGGATTTTTAAGGTGGTTCGGTTGCAAACCGGCAACCTACGTCCACCCCTCACCAAACCGATGAGGCATTACCACACGAGGATGAAGTCCTCAACACACACGGGGACGGTGCCCCCCTGATGTGACACAACCTCGGACCTAATGCAAGCAAGCACAATCGCATTCAAATGGGCCGAATTGGGCCACCGCTCTATCGACACTCACCCAAGCCCGGGGTAACTTGGCAATGCCAAAGTGTGGTTGAGGGGTTGGACCCTTGCTGGTAGAGGGCCAGCAAGGCCAAGGTGAGATTCCCAATGGGTATGGATGCCCAATTCAAGGGGGCCGACAAAGTGCCAAAGGCACCGGATGTACTTCTCCCACGGTGATCACTCAAGACAACGGGGCTTGAGGACCGGGCTCTCACTCGCATAACCAGTGGAATTAAGAACAAATATTGAATGACAAGCACTAAATGGAGTTAAGGTTTGAGCACTTACTCGACCGATTTGAATAAACCGGTCCCGGTCGGAGACGAGGGCGAGCGGGGAGGCGGGTGGATCCCCACACACCGCACCGGGGTAGCTTGACCTGCCCAAACAAGTTACAACACTACACCTCGCACAGGAGGGGGATCTTGGGGTGGGGGTTAATGGATATTACAACCAAAATTACCTCCGCACAGGGAGGGGCCTTCAGCCGGCCAAGCGGGGAGGGAAAACTATGATTAAAAGCATGGAACGATGAAGTCACCGGTTCTGCCTGCTCTCTCTGAACAGGGATAGGTAGACGGTGTTGCTGCTGTAGAATTCGCTCAAGAATTTCTCTGATGATGAGACTGGTGGGGAAATCTTTGTAGCTAGGAAGGGAATGCCTCAGAATTTTTTCAATTTCTTACGGAGCCGCTGCTGACCAAGATGGAGGTTTGAACAGAGCTTCAGATTCTCGGACCTGCAGTTGCAGACTTCTAACAGCAGCTTGCAGAGAACGCCACGGCAGCTCCCAACCTCGGAATCAAGCGCCGTCAGAGTTGTTGGAATTGTGGATGAGTCCTCTTCACAGAAAAGCTGACGAGGATGCTAAAAGATGCCGGAGATGACCTGTAGGCTCTGAACAAGGATGACTGGTCGGTGTAGACTGTGGGGAAGCCGATCCGTAAAGTAGAGGGAGAAAATTGATAACTTCTGATACTGGATGCCGAACAGAGTTCCGCTTCTTGATTCTGAAAGTTGACAGGGCGATGAAGAACTTTGTAGAAGAGCTTCCAAACTGATTCTTCCAGGGTGAGTCGTGGCAGAGCTTCTACTTAGGTTCAGGGCTTCAGCAGAGGTAGTTCTGAGTAGTCTTGGGAGAACGAAGCTTCTGGGCAGCACACAGCTCGGATGAAGACGAAACCACTTCTGTTGTGAAGAAGACAGGAAGACGCTTCTGTGGATGCCTCTTGTGTCTTCAAACTCATCTGGAGGAGGTCGTGGTGGCCACTGCAAATTTCTGGTTCACCTGTAACTTCTGGATAGCGAACTGCAACTTGAATAGAGCTTCCAAAGACCTCCAAGAAGAAGTGGAAGCAAGAACTCTAGGGTGAAGGGGAGGTAGGGGATGGTGGAGGGAGTATGTGGGAGGGTTGGAAGGGTGCTAATGGTGGAGGGGAGATGGAGGAAGAGGGGGAGGCCGCAGGTTTCAGCTGAGGTAATGGGGAATGGGGATTGCAAAGGGGGATGAAGAATGGAGGGAGGTGGGGGGCGACCTAGGCTAAAGGGGATAGAGGGAGGGGCGGCCAAAGCTTGGAGGGAAGGGATTTCAAATTTGAAATGACCTTGGAAGATGGGAGATGGTGTGGGGAAGAGGGGTGATTGTGTTGGAATGGGGAAGATTTGGTTGGAATGGGGGAGATGGTGTTGGAATGGGGAAGACTCTACCTTGGAACTAGGGGGGAAGTAAATGGGGTGTGGGGAAGTGGAGGGGCCTTAATGGAGGTAGGTGGGGGTTGGAGGTGGTTGGGAGGAGGAGGAGAGAGGAATGGAGCGAACCCCCCTTGGGGAAGAGAGAGAAAGAGAGAGAGGTGGGGTGGGGAATCACTCCCCTAGGGTTTCTCACCCAACTATAGGATTCACTCCTCTAGAACTAAGTTTGAACACTCAAAGGGAAATATTTTGTATTGAATCATTCATTACCTCTAAATGAAGGAAATGGGGCCCTATATATGGGAAACCCACATTTTACAAGAAGTCCCTTACAAAAGACTCAATAGCAAATAACCGAAGGGGGTAGGGGGGCTCATGGGCCAAGCCCGAAGAATTGGGCCCAATAGCACATTACACAATCTAATGACACTCAATACTTAGGAAAATAAATACAAGACCTAGGGACATGACTCAAATAAACTAAAAATTACATCAAATGACTCAAGTAAATAGCATAAAAAGGATAAGTGGGCCTTTAGAGAGAGAGGCCCGAACTCAAACGATGCCGGAGTGTGAAGAAGACCCTAGCCAAAGGGAATTGTGGATGATGCCTCCATCAAATCTCCTGGGCTGTGAAGAGCTCGACTCCGTCGAGTAGGGGTCCATCCGGATGTGGTACTGCTCGAGGAGGTCCGGATCCAACCGCTGGAGATCCTCCCGACTCACCCAAGAATCCTCCGAAGGAGGCCGATCCTTCCACCTGACGAGATAGCGCTCATATACCTTGCTCCGAGTGGTAGTGACTTGTACATCCAATATTTGTTCAATTTGCTCACGCTGGGCTCTTTTGGTTGGTGGCCTCTCCTCACGGGTGGGTGCTTTCTCAATGGAAGAAGTAGTCTCAATCTCCTCACTAGGTACCACCGTGGGTCCCTTATATGGCACTAGGTCGGCGACATTGAATGTGGGACTTATTCCATACTCCTCAGGGAGATCTAACTCGTAAGCATTTGCACCAATGCGCCTCAAGACCTGGAAGGGACCAGCCCCACGTGGCCTAAGTTTAGAATTGGCTCCCGGGGAGAGCCTCTCCGTCCTCACCATCACAAAGTCACCCACATGGAATTCTTGGTGACGCCGATGAGAGTCGGCCAGCCTTTTATAAGCCTCATTCTTTTTGCTAATGTGCTTGCGAATTTCTTCATGCAATTCTCTAATATGTTGTGTAAAAGACTCGACTGAAATGGACACTCTAGCATGCTGAGGAAGGGGAATGAGATCGTAAGGCTATCTTGGTTTGTATCCATGCACGGCTTCAAATGGACTCATCCCTATGGACTTATTGATGGAGTTGTTATATGAAAATTCAGCCTGGGGTAAGATGAGATCCCAATTTCCGGGGCGATCCTCAACTAGACACCTAAGAAGGTTCCCTAGACTCCGATTGACAACTTCGGTTTGGCCATCTGTTTGGGGGTGGTAGGCAGTGGAGAATTTGAGGAGGGTACCCATCATGTGCCAAAGAGTTTTCCAAAAGTAGCTAGTGAATTTGACATCCCTATCGGAGACTATGGTCTTAGGTAGCCCGTGGAGACGGACAACCTCATCAAAGAACAATCGGGCCACATGGGTGGCATCGGAGGTTTTGGAGCATGGGATGAAATGGGCCATTTTGGAAAATCTATCAACCACCACATAGATGGAGTCATGCCTTCTTTGAGTCTTGGGTAATCCTAGCACAAAGTCCATGCTTAAGTCTTGCCATGGTCGGTCGGGGATGGGGAGTGGGGTATATAGGCCGGTGTTTTGTTTCACTTGTTTGGCCGAGGCACATGTTCGACATTGACCCACAACCTTGCCTACATCTCTCTTGAGACTAGGCCAATAAAACTGACCCTCAACTAGGGCAATGATTTTGTGGACTCCAAAATGACCAGCTAACCCTCCCGCATGTAATTCCGAAACCAAGAAATCTCGGAGTGAGGTCCGTGGAATGCAAAGCTTGGGTCCCTTGAAGAGGAACCCATCCTCTAAGACAAATCCCTCATGTTCCTTGCTAGAAGGGGTGGTCAAGGTGGTATAGATGTGCCCAAAGTCGGGGCAGCTAGGGTACTCATCCTTGATCCTATCAAATCCGATCACTTCCACTTGGATAGTGGATAGCAAGGAAACTTTCCTACTAACGGCATCCGCCGCTCGATTCTCACTCCCGGCCTTGTGTTTGATGACAAAAGTGTAGGATTGGATGAACTCAACCCATCGGGCATGTCGAGCATTTAGCTTTTGTTGGGAGTTGAGGTATTTGAGGGCCTCATGGTCAGAAAAGATGACAAACTCCTTGGGCAACAAGTAGTGCCTCCAATGTCGGAGGGACTGAACCACGGCATAGAACTCCTTGTCATAAGTGGAGTATCTTATCCTAGCATCACAAAGCTTCTCACTAAAGAAGGCTACCGGGTGTCCCTCTTGACTAAGAATCCCTCCTATCCCTATCCCGGATGCATCACATGTGACTTCAAAGACTTTAGAGAAATCGGGAAGGCATAGGACCGGGGCTTGGGTCAACTTCTCCTTAAGTTCTTGGAAGGCTTTAGAGGCTGATTTGGTCCATACAAAAGTCCCTTTCTTGAGACAATCGGTGATTGGGCCAGTGATAGTGCTAAACCCTCGAATAAACCTCCTATAGAATGTAGCCAATCCATGGAAACTTCGGACCTCATGAAGGGTGTGGGGTTTCGGCCAATCCATGATAGCTTGGACCTTGTCGGGGTCCATGGAGACGCCTTTGGTGGACACCACAAATCCTAAGAAGGTGAGGGATGTGGTCATGAAGTGGCACTTTCCTAAGTTGGCAAATAGGCTCTCTTGACGAAGGATGGTACAAACTTGCCTAAGGTGATCAAGGTGGACTTCTTGGGATTGACTATAGATGAGTATATCATCAAAATAGACCACTAGAAAGATCCCAATGAAAGGCCTAAGGACCTCCGTCATAAGATGCATGAAAGTACTTGGGCCATTTGATAGCCCAAAAGGCATGACTAACCATTCAAAGAGACCATCTTTGGTTTTGAAAGCAGTTTTCCACTCATCCCCGGGCCTTATCCTAACTTGGTGATAGCCACTCTTAAGGTCAATTTTGGAAAAAATGGTGGCTCTGGCTAGCATATCAAGCATGTCATCAAGCCTAGGGATGAGAAACCTATACTTGACGGTGATTTTGTTAATGGCCCTACTATCCACACACATTCGCCATGACCCATCCTTCTTAGGAGTGAGAAGGGCCGGTACGGCACATGGGATTTTGCTAATGCGAATGAATCCCTTCCTAATGAGTTCCTCTATTTGTCTCCGAAGTTCAGCATGTTCCGTGGGATTGAGGCGATAATGAGGAAGGTTTGGGAGAGTGGCCCCCGGGACTAGATCAATCACATGTTTCACATCCCGCATGGGAGGGAGTTGGTCCGGGAGCTCCGTTGGGAACACATCATGAAATTCTTATAGGAGTTGTTGGATTTCTATGGGATGTGGATTGGTGGGAGTGGGCTCTCCTAGACAAATGATCACCACACATAGAGGTACTCCTTGAACTATCTCCTCTTCAAGTTCTTTCCTAGTGATGAGATGAAGACCCTTGGCCAACCCCGAGGTCCCACTTTGTTTGGGAGTTTGGGTGAGGGATGGGGTTGGAGGGGTGGAGTTCCCCGAGACTTGTATGGTGGTGGGGTGTTGTCCTTGAGGGGGAGTGTCCCTCTTGGTCATGGGACGAGGTGGGGAGGGGTTAAGACGGATAGTCTTACCCTCATGTTCAAAGGTGCATTTGTTGCTCCTACCCAAGATGGTGGCATCTACATCATAGAGCCAAGGTCTTCCTAGAAGGATGCTACCTACTTCCATGGGTATAATATCACACCATATTTGATCATGGTATGAAGAGAAGGTGAGGAGCACAAGACATTGGGTGTTGACAGGGATGGAGTTGTTAATGATCCATGAGACCCGATAGGGATTTGGGTGGGGAGTGATAGTAAGCCCAAGAAGCTTAACGGTATCGGGGGATTCGGCATTGACACAACTCCCACTATCCAAGATCACTTTCCTTACATGGCTCCCTATCTTGACAAAGGTGTGAAAGATTAAAGTTCGGCGCCAATCCTCTTCTTGGGGTTTGGTGAGGGTGCACCTAATCACTCCTAGATGGGAGTTGGTAGATGGAGTGGTGTTATCTAGACCCGACTCAAGGTATTGGGCCTCATACTCTTCTTCCCAATCTAGGGAGGCTTCATGATCCTCAACAACACTCTCAAGTTCCTTTTGGGGTGGGGGAGCTTCTTCCTGAATAAGCAAGCTAGATAATCCTTTGGATGGACATTACCCCGCAAAGTGGCCAAACCCTTGACACCTAAAGCATTGTTGGCGCCTGCTACCCGAAGTAGTTCCTACATTTGGGCCTTTGGGAATGTCTTCCCTCCGTGGGAGGGGGTGACTAGGGGTGGGTTTGTTTGGAGTGATGGTGGGAGGAGGGTTGTAAGGTCCTAATGGGGTGTTCCCACTTGGATTATGGGCTTTCATGGGAGTGGCCGGAATGGGCCGTGGTCCCATGTTTTTGGGATCGACCGGTCGGGGAGTAGCAAATCGAGGGATCCTAGAGAATCTTTCTACATCCCTAGCTATTTGATAAGCTATCTCAAGGTTATCAACATCTCTCATGAAAAGCTCTCTTTTGATGTGACTTTGAAGCCCATTCCTAAAGCGGGACAAGGTAACGGCCGGGTCCTATGAACTCCGCACTTCAAAAGATAGGAGTCAAACTTCTCAATGTATTCAACCACGGTCTTCCCTTCTTGGGTGAGGCTTTGCCATTCATCTAAGAGCATTTGATGGTAGGATTAGGGAAGGTATTTGTTCCTAAGTTGGTTCTTCATATCCTCCCAAGTATCAATAGGTTCTCCCCGCCTAATCCTTTTTAGACCCTCTTGGTTAAACCAATAAGTTTTGGCTAATTTGATGAGATGTATTTTGGCCAACCTTACCCTCCTTTGGTCGGACATAGGGTACCATTCAAAGTATTGGTCCATGGTGGTTTCCCACTCTAAGTAGACACTTGGTTCATGGGAACCATCAAAGTTTGGGGCCTCTACTTTAATCATCCTTAAGAGAGGGTCTTCCGGGACGTCCCGTGGACGCCTTTCATGAATTGGATGGTGTCGGAGTCTCTCATGGTCATGGTAAGGGTCATGGTCCAAGTCCACCCTACAAATTTCAGCATGTGGATTATAGGCTCTTGGTCCATGGTTCCTAGGATGGAAATCATCCCTATGAGGCTCAATATGTGGAGGGTGGACTCTTGGGTCATTGTTCCTTGGGTGGAACTCATTCCTATGCAACTCACCATGTGGTGGATGAACTCTTGGCTCATTATTCCTTGGATGAGGGTCTTCCCTAGGAGGCTCATCATGTGGAGGGTGGACTCTAGGCCCATTGTTCCTTGGGTGGAACTCATGCTCTTCAAGCCGAGCAATTCGAGTGGTAAGAGACTCAAGTTGGGCAAGAATGTTGGTAAGGGCAGCATCTACCCTATTCATTTGACCTTGAGGTTCCTCCCTAGGAGCATCATGATTGAGTTGAGGATGGGGATCCATGGGTGGATTTGAAGATGAAGGATCGGATCGGTATCTAGCACCACTACGGGTGGACATGCAAGACAAGGGGCCAAAGATGTTGGACACACAATACAATGGTCCTAGGACTTAGACTTGATAGAGACAAGTCAATGACTTACTCTGATACCAATTGATGTGACACAACCTCGGACCTAATGCAAGCAAGCACAATCGCATTCAAATGGGCCGAATTGGGCCACCGCTCTATCGACACTCACCCAAGCCCGGGGTAACTTGGCAATGCCAAGGTGAGGTTGAGGGGTTGGACCCTTGCTGGTAGAGGGCCAGCAAGGCCAAGGTGGGATTCCCAATGGGTATGGATGCCCAATTCAAGGGGGCCGACAAAGTGCCAAAGGCACCGGATGTACTTCTCCCACGGTGATCACTCAAGACAACGGGGCTTGAGGACCGGGCTCTCACTCGCATAATCAGCAAAATTAAGAACAAGTATTGAATGACAAGCACTAAATGGAGTGAAGGTTTGAGCACTTACTCGACCGGTTTGAATAAACCGGTCCCGGTCGGAGACGAGGGCGAGCGGGGAGGCGGGTGGATCCCCACACGCCGCCCTGGGGTAGCTTGACCTGCCCAAACAAGTTACAACACTACACCTCTCACAGGAGGGGGATCTTGGGGTGGGGGTTAATGGATATTACAACCAAAATTACCTCCGCACAGAGAAGGGCCTTCAGCCGGCCAAGCGGGGAGGGGAAACTATGATTAAAAGCATGGAACGATGAAGTCACCGGTTCTACCTGCTCTCTCCGAACAGGGACAGGTAGACGGTATTGCTGCTGTAGAATTCGTTCAGGAATTTCGCTGATGATGAGACTGGTGGGGAAATCTTCGTAGCTGGGAAGGGAATGCCTCAAAATTTCTTCAATTTCTTCCGGAGCCGCTGCTGACTAGGATGGAGGTTTGAACAGAGCTTCAGATTCTCGGACCTACAGTTGCAGACTTCTAACAGCAGCTTGCAGAGAACGCCCCGGCAGCTCCCGACCTCGGAATCAAGCACCGTCAGAGTTGTTGGAATCGTGGATGAGTTCTCTTCACAGAAAAACTGACGAGGATGCTAAAAGATGTCGGAGAAGACCTGTAGGCTCTGAACAAGGATGATTGGTCAGTGTAGACTGTGGGGAAGCCGATCCGTACAGCAGAGGGAGAAAATTGATAACTTCTGCTACTAGATGCCAAATAGAGTTCCTCTTATTGATTCTGAAAGTTGACAGGGCGATGAAGAACTTTGTAGAAGAGCTTTTGAACTGATTCTTCGAGGGTGAGTCGTGGCAGAGCTTCTACTCAGGTTCAGGGCTTCAGCAGAGGCAGTTCTGAGCAGTTGTGGGAGAACGAAGCTCCTAGGCAGCACACAGCTCGGATGAAGATGAAACCACTTCTGTTGTGAAGAAGACAGGGAGACGCTTCTGCGAATGCCTCTTGTGTCTTCATACTCGTCCGGAGGAGGTCGTGGTGGCCGCTGCAAGTTGCTGGTTCACCTGCAACTTCTGGACAGTGAACTGCAACTTGAATAGAGCTTCCAAAGACCTCCAAGAAGAAGGGGAAGCAAGAACTCTAGGGTGAAGGGGAGGTAGGGGATGGTGGAGGGAGTATGTGGGAGGGTTGGAAGGGTGCTAATGGTGGAGGGGAGATGGAGGAAGAGGGGGAGGTCACAGGTTTCAGCTGAGGTAATGGGGAATGGGGATTGCAAAGGGGGATGAAGAATGGAGGGAGGTGGGGGGCGACCTAGGCTAAAGGGGATAGAGGGAGGGCAGGCCAAAGCTTAGAGGGAAGGGATTTCAAATTTGAAATGACCTTGGAAAATGGGAGATGGTGTGGGGAAGAGGGGTGATTGTGTTGGAATGGGGAAGATTTGGTTGGAATGGGGGAGATGGTGTTGGAATGGGGAAGACTCTACCTTGGAACTAGGGGGGAAGTAAATGGGGTGTGGGGAAGTGGAGGGGCCTTAATGGAGGTAGGTGGGGGTTGGAGGTGGTTGGGAGGAGGAGGAGAGAGGAATGGGGCGAACCCCCCTTGGGGAAGAGAGAGAAAGAGAGAGAGGTGGGGTGGGGAATCACTCCCCTAGGGTTTCTCACCCAACTATAGGATTCACTCCTCTAGAACTAAGTTTGAACACTCAAAGGGAAATATTTTGTATTGAATCATTCATTACCTCCAAATGAAGGAAATGGGGCCCTATATATAGGAAACCCACATTTTACAATAAGTCCCTTACAAAAGACCTAAAGGCAAATAACCGAAGGGGGTAGGGGGGCTCATGGGCCAAGCCCGAAGAATTGTGCCCAATAGCACATTACACAATCTAATGACACTCAATACTTAGGAAAATAAATACAAAACCTAGGGACATGACTCAAATAAACTGAAAATTACATCAAATGACTCAAGTAAATAGCATAAAAAGGATAAGTGGGCCTTTAGAGAGAGAGGCCCGAACTCAAACGATGCCGGAGTGTGAAGAAGACCCTAGCCAAAGGGAAATGTGGATGATGCCTCCATCACCCCCACACACACACACACGGGGAAGACGCCCCACACATACACACACACAAGGATGAACCCCCCCCCCCCCCCCCCCACACACACACACAAACAAAGAAAACAAGCTGCAAGTGCAGCAAAACACTTTTGGTCTCTTGCCAGAACACCGGACACACACACGAGAATACATATAGAGTTTCAAGAAGACAAAATAAAACAAACGGACTGAAATGAAGATATTTCTAGCTACAGCTTCAAATACAGATCTGGAAGCTGTAATGAGGGCTACTCTCAAATTGGAGGCTTCTCAGGCTCAAGTCTGACAATGAGGTGGGCTACTTCTTCTTTCTTCCTCTTCCTCTCAGAATCTCGTTAAGGCTGCTATAATGGAGCTCACTCTTCTTCCCTTCTCACAACACTAGGCCTTCTTGGACCTAGCACTGGGCTACAATCTACTCCTCTCTTTTCTTTCTCACAGATATTTTGCTAAAATGTAAACGACGTTGGCTCTCTTCAAGGGCAGCAGCGGCCTTCCTTCATGCAGGAGGCCAATATTTATAGGAGAGCTTGTGAGGAATTTTCTTCCAAGAGATCTGCAGCTGATTGGTTGAATTAAACAATGGTTCTTTTGAAAGGAACCTCCTCTCTGATTGGTCAAGCATGTATTTGGTAGAATAAAGCAATTTTCCCTCTTAGGATTGGCTGGAGTAAACAAATGAATTCTGACCAAGAGCACCTACAGCATCTTTATCTTCATTGGCTTGTAGCAGAAATGGCGTCCTTTGGTCCTTGCAGATTTGCAGCCTCATTTTTTTGATTGGCAGGAACCAAGAAGCAGATTGCCTTGACAGGTGACTGTTGTACCCGAACAATTTCCCCCGCAAAATACCTGAAAATAAGAGTTCAAGAATTTCCTCGAACACCTTAAAGGCATGGGCTACCCGACCCCTCCGACAACCTAGTGGGCCTGACCAATGGCCCCAAGCCTCTAGCCAAGGTATACAGCGGCATTAGCAATCAATCGGGACCACTCCCCATCCCTGAGTTGAGGACCTTGCCCGCATTCTACACGACGACTCGGGCCAATCCGGGGGCGCCTTGACTACAAGCCACGCCACGTGGCACCCAGTGAAAAGGCCAGGGGCCTACCTTGGGACACCTTCTTTCAGCCCTCCAAGGTCAAAGGGAGACCCAAGTATGTCAACCACAGGCTTTGGAGGCCCGCGGCACCTGTATACAGCTCACACACGTGTGTTCGGCATTTTTCCGAACACCTTGTGGGCGCATATGTTCCAACCCTTCTACACCAACCCACATGCCACCCCATGATTCCAGCACACTAATTGGGTCCTACAATGACCCCCCCAGCATGCCGGGGCCACCCCCGACCTTCAGACACGTGGCCATGAGCCACTTAACTCTAGCTCTCGGGCCAACCTGAGGCTACCCTGCCAACTCGCCGTACAACGGGACACATAGCACGAGGCCGGGCCCATGAGACCAAGGTGCCTCCTATCAGCCTCTATGAACGTCTACCCTCAGCCCAAGGCCAAATCCAAGGCCCACCAGTCACCTACTTGGCCCATTCGACAACCCGGGGTGTCTCGAGCATTTGCTCGAACACCTTGCGAGCGGCTATCACGACTCGAAGAACAACAGTCCCCACGGGCCATCCCAGTATCCCGAAGCCCAGTGTCCCTCAAAGGACACTCCCAGATGACAAAATAAGACCCCCGGGGGCCATCCCTCGGGGTTGCGACGTACCCGGGGCCAGTTCACCCCGGGCGCCCCGGAGAGGGCGAACCCCCCCCCCCCCCGGGGGGGCTACCCCCTCCTCTCAGCCCAGAGGCCCACGGCCTCCCCAGTCCCAGTTCGTGCAAAGTTCCGGTCTCGTGATGCAAGGTTCGCGCTAGGATTCGTTCACCGTACCCGTACGTGGAAGGAGCTATGAAGAATGCCTACGACGAATCACACGCACAAGCGTGATAAATCACATGCACAAGCATCTCGGTCCGCGCACACAAGTGTATCCTCCCAGTATCCTTTGCCCTCTTTCTATTAGCCAAATTAGGACAAATATTAACAAAAAATCCAATTTTATAGAGGTGGGGCCGCCCCTCTCTCTCCCTCCATCCCAGTCCACCTAAACCCCCCCGGGGAGGGGTTTAGGCAGACCAGCCTAGGGGCTGACCAGCCTGGCCGCCTAGGGTGGTCCGCCTAAACCCCTTGGGTATTAAAAAAAGATTTTTTAAATAAAAAATGGGCCACTTAGGTCCACCCAAACCCCCCTGGGGAGGGTTTTAGGCGGACCAGCCTGGAACCTCGGACTGGTCCGCCTAAACCCCATCAAAATTAAAAAAAAGGATTTTTTACCCTCCGAAGAGGGGTTTAGGCGGACCAGACCAGCGCATGAGGCTGGTCCGCCTAAACCCCCCCTGGAGGAGGGGTTTAGGCGGACCAGACCAGCCCCTTGGGCTGGTCCGCCAAAACCCCATCTCCCCACTCCATTACACAAACAACAAAACACAAAAAATAAAATAAAAAATAATATTATCGAGGGGTTTACCGAGACCAAGTTGAACCCTCAACTTGGTCCGCCTAAACCCCACCCCCACCCCTTCAACTTCCTATAAATTCCCCCATAGAAGCTCAAGTGGCACGGTGGTGCGGACACCCGAGCAGTTGAGCGGCGCGACACGCTGAGCCACCGGTACCGCACACGGAGCACGACTCGAGCCACCTCAGCGTCCATCTGGCTCGGAGACAGCCTGGAGACTCCGCCTTGAGCCTCCCCATTTATCATATTTAGTTAGCCTTTATGTGTGTGTAATTTGTGTTTATTTCATTGTATTCGGTATGTAATTATGAGTGTACGAGGGGCTTATTTGCAAAATGGGACCCCTGGGCCCCACGGGACCCCCAGGCCCCTCCCATTGATCCACCTCAGCCCATGGGCCCCATGTGGGGTCAGTCAACATGTCAAATGGAGGCATCTAGAAGTTTGAATGGTAAAAGGCACATGGGAGACAAGTGGACTTCAAAGTCCAAGGTGGCTACCAACTTGTCCCCCCCTTGCCACCATAGTCAATAGGCCGCCCCCCTCCCCTTATTTTTTATTTATTTTTGTGTGTGTGTGTCTCATGCCATCCCAGCCCTTCATCTCCCACTCCTAGATCCTACGGTTGTGGATGGATGTGAGATGTAACCTATTTAAGCTTGTATTTTTCATTTTGGAGAATTAATGCCATTTGAATCAAAGTAATTCTTGGAGCTCCAGCTTGGTGCACCCCCTTCTCCTCTCCCACTCCCCCTTGGATGCTGTGAAGGCTTCCATTCTGAGGTGTGACTCCTCGTGTATCAGTTCCGACGATCGCCGCCGCCGCCACGAGCCGCTACCGCACCGCCAACGCCATCAACGGAGTTCTGCCTACGCAGTACCACAGCAGCTTGTTTGAAATTCACAGGTCTTCCCCGAGCTCATTTGGCTACCGAATTTGGAGGAGTTGTTCCTGGGATGTTCCTCTCCACCCACAAAAATCAGGCCAGCATTCAGATCACGTTTGCTAATTTTTGATTTTCATCCACTCTTCCATTTCAGTTCTGCCAGAGTTCTGTCCAGGTTCACATCCGTCTTGTGTTTCATGTCTTAGAGCCACTTTTTGATTTCTGTTGGTTCGCCCAATTTTACTGGGGGTTCCATCCATCCACCCCTTCATCCACAATGTTTCTCAATTTTTTATTCACCCATCTCATATTTTCTAAAAATCATTCTCAGACCCATCTACCGTTCTGTCCACCTGTTCCCATATCCGACCACCAGTCACCCCAAAATCTTAACAAATCGCAGCCACCTCCACATCAAATTCTAAAAATAGTCCCAGTTCCGTAGTTTGATTCCCTACAACTTCTAATAAGAGCTCAAGAGCTGAATCGGAGGTTTACTAGGCGGTCAACGGTGGTTCTCAGACAAGTGCCCTGCAGATCTGAGATTTCGGTTACTGTACAACAGGGACTTGTAAATTCAATAAAGTTCTGATCCGACCAGATCCAGCAGATCTCTTTGGGTCTAGATTGAAGCATTTGAAGAGAGCTTTCCAACGATAGCTCATGCGTCCCGATCCGACGTCGGGATTGACTGCAGCGGCCGTTTTTGCCGGAGCGCGCGCCGGAAGACAGCAACCAAAATCCGTGGGTTATTAGTTCAAGAGTTGGGAATCGGGGCCGATCGACCCCCGATCGGTGTTCCCAGCCGACCGCCATCCATGGAGGCGCGCCACCAGGAGTCCCCATCACAGTGGGTCCTACCCCCACAGATCCGGAGGACAGCGCCGCCCGCGGGCCCCACGGGCCCGTAGAAGCCGCCGCTCGGAAAGCACGAAAACGCGGAGTTCGGCACCGCCGGGCGACATCAAGATGCTGCCCGTCAACCCGAGTTGCGTGATTCCTGGACCCCACATGTGACCTTTTACCTCCCTGCGTGGAGTGGGTCGACTTAGTGTATTGCTGTAATAATTGTTAACCGGGAGTCCGTGATTCGGCCGGGGTTGTCTTCGCCAAGCCGGGTGCGTGGAGGTAATGGTCCGAACCTCTTGGCGTTCATTTGCTTAGCTAGTATATGATCTTTTGCCGCTGCCGAGAGTGTAAGTACTAGCCCGTGTGTCCATGTCATCGCTGTAAGAGTGAGAGTGACCCGTCCCGTGACTCGATCCGAGTCCGGAAGTTGAGTCGGACTACCCTTGACCTCCGCCGGTTCCTTAACCGCGCACGGTCCGCGGTTTCCCTCGCTTGGGACGACGAGTGAGCTTCCACTTTTGTTAGCGACGTTTCGCCACTAGGAGCTCGTAGTGTCGGGCTTAGTGTCTCCCTGGTGTATGTTGCTGGTCGTGTCTTCATCTAGAGTCAGAGGGTGGCACCATATAGTGTCGTCTCCCGTGTCCGTCCCGCATCAGTTTGGTATCAGAGCGAGTCGAGTCTAGGGTAGTCGTTGCATATGTCTTGCATAGTATAAGTCGAGTCTAGGATCATCATTTCAAAACAATAAAAAAAAAGTGTTTTCAAATTACATTTCACCCAATAGCCCGGTATATTACAAGGCGTTGCCCGAACAATAGGTTATGCCTATCGGGAAGGTAGCGTACTTGCGCGAGTGATCTTCGGATCGCTTATCTCCGCCACGTACCGGATATTGGCTAGGTCTAAGTGCATCATTTTGCATTAGTGTGTGTTTGCATTAGTCGGTGCCCTCTAGATTTTGTGTCAGTTGCATGCCCACCCGTCGAGGTACCCAATACTCGCCACCACCACCAATGGCGGATTCCCGGGCCCGTAGCTCCGATGAGTCCTCGACGGCTGAGATGTTCCGAGCCATTATGGAACGTCTTGACATGCGTATGGATGGCCTTAGTACGCGTATGGATGGCATAGGAACGCGTCTAGAAGGGCGATGAAAGCCCTCGAGGATCGGGCCGAGAGTTCGGATCAGTCCATCTATGGCTTAGTTGGGAGGATTGCCATCCTAGAGAGGGGCCCAGTAGCGGCGCAACCCGCGCCGACGAATGGCCAACAAGAGCCGGTGCAGCAACCCGCTGTGCCAAGGGCTCAAGTGGAGAATGTTGGGGTTCAAGAGGTGCATGTGGTTGATGATTATGCATCTGATAATGATCAAGGGGGTAACGGTCGTCATCATCAATGATGGAATCATGATGACGAGGATGACGACCGCATTCTTACGAGTGTGCGTGCGGACCCTCCCACTTTTAGCGGGTCCTTGGACCCTAGGGTGTATTTAGATTGGGAGGCCGGCATGGACCGGTACTTCGAGTGGTTTGAGATGACGGACCACCGAAGAGTCCGATACGCAAAGATGAAGCTACAAGGGCAGGCCCAAACCTATTGGATCAATGTTGAGAGCCTGCTCAACCAGCGACGTCAACCCCAGATCGGTACTTGGGATTATATGAAAACCAAGTTGAGGGAGAAGTATCTTCCCGCCTCATTTCGCCAACGTCTCATAGACAAGTGGCAAAGCATCTCCCAAGGGAACCGATCCGTGACCGAGTACACCGTCGAGTTCGATGAGTATTACTTACGGTGTGGGGTCACGGAAGAGAGCACTATGACTATATCCCGCTTTCGAAGGGGTTTGCGGCCCAATTATCAATATGAACTCTTTCACCGCAATGCAACCACTTTGGAGCAGGCATATCAGATAGCTCTCGAATTGGAGCAATTCGAGGCCGAGTTCGAGTCACCCCATCGGTTGGGCTCTTTTCCCCTTCGTAGTGTCGAGCCCCGTGGCTCATCTGGCATGTATCCGAGGGCCCCAATGGCTCGACCTCAGGAGCCCGCTCGTCCCGAGCGATTTGCTCATAGGCCTCATCCTCCACCCCCGAGGGACCTTCCTCGTCCCCAGCATCTTACAGCCCCACCCATAGCCCGTCCACCGGCACCCGCACCTCCTGCACGTCCTTTGTTGCCTACGCCTCCTATCCGTCGAAAGGATAAAGGTAAAGGACCTATGATTGGGGAGCCTAGTGGATCACGGCAGCAGTGTTATCGCTGCAATGGGTTTGGCCATTTCACCAACCAGTGTCCCACCCGCCCATCTCTTTACATTGGGGACACACAGGCCGAGGATACCACCCCTACGGGCCTCGAGTTAGTCAGCTATGAGGCCGATGAAGAACTAGCTGACGAGTACTATGAGATGGGAGGTGAGGCCCATGATGCCCAGCATTCGGACGATACCCACGTGGGGGTCGTCAGATGTATCCTCACCTAGCCACAGGTCAGTGATGACTGGCGATGGACTACTATCCTTCATGTATTATGTAGGCTGGGAAAGCAAATTTGCAAGGTGGTCATCGATAGCGGGAGTTGTATCAATGCAATCTCCACAAACGCTGTCACTCATCTTGGTCTCACACCCGTAGACCACCCTTGCCCCTATCAGGTATCATGGGTGGATACCACTTCCATTTCGGTCAGGCTGCGGTGCTTGGTCCCGCTGCAGCTCCACTCTTACCATGACGAGATATGGTGTGATGTTCTCCCCATGGAAGTGGGCAGTATCATTCTTGGTAGGCCGTGGTTATTTGACCGGGATGCCACGCTCCATGGCCGGTCGAACACCTGTACCTTCGACCACGTAGGCCAGCGGGTCACCCTCCAACCCGTTCGGCCCAGGAGCCCATCAGTCAGGGGTCCTACTGGCCCTAGTACTCCGAAGCCTTCCGTTCCCGGGCCTAGTACCCCATCCCCAGCTCGGGCTATGACTGTTACCTCTGCCCCAGGAGAGCCCTCGACGAGGAGATTGATGATGATTAGCTCCCGGGAGATGGAGCAGGAGCTTAGTCAGGGCTGTCCGGTGTTTGCCATTACGGTCCGAGAGGTGGAGCGGGACTTCGAGGGTGAGCTCCCACCCGAGGTTGTTCCCATTCTGCAGGAGTATGCTGATGTCTTTCCCGATGAGCTTCCCGAGGGACTCCCACCTATGCGGGATATTCAGCATGCCATCGACCTTGTTCCGAGCTCTTCTTTGCCCAACCTTCCTCATTATCGCATGAGTCCCACGGAGCATGCCGAGCTTAAACGGCAGGTCGATGAGTTAGTGCAGAGAGGGACTGTTCAAGACAGCATGAGTCCATGTGCTGTACCCGCATTACTCGCCCCGAAGAAGGATGGCACGTGGAGAATGTGCATTGATAGTCGTGCCATCAACAAGATCACCGTGAAGTACAGGTTCCCTATTCCCCGCCTTGATGACATGCTGGACATGATGGCAGGTGCCACTATCTTTTCGAAGATCGATCTTAAGAGTGGCTACCATCAGGTGAGGATTAGGCCAGGTGATGAGTGGAAGACCGCATTTAAGACCAAGGACGGTCTATATGAGTGGTTGGTCATGCCTTTTGGGTTGACCAATGCCCCTAGCACTTTCATGCGGCTCATGACTCAGGTCCTTCGCCTTTCATTGGAGTCTTTGTAGTGGTGTATTTTGATGATATCCTTATCTATAGTCGCACCACAGGGGACCACTTAGACCACCTTCGGCAGGTCTGTCTACTTCTTCGGCGTGAGCAGCTGTTTGTGAACTCACAGAAGTGTGCCTTCATGACACCTCATCTTACTTTCTTGGGTTTCATTGTGTCTAGTACTGGGGTCTCCGCCTATCCGGAGAAGGTCCGGGCCATTGTTGAGTGGCCGGAACCCCGTACGGTTCATGATGTCCGCAGCTTTCAAGGCCTTGCGACGTTCTACCGTCACTTCATCCGCGGATTTAGGTCCGTCACCGCCCCGATCACGGATTGCATCCGGAAGGGCACATTTGTATGGACGAAGGCCACATCTGCCGCCTTTAAGGATATCAAGGAGCGCATGACCCAGACACCTATCCTTCGATTGCCTGATTTTTCGAAGGTGTTTGAGGTCTCTTGTGATGCGTCGGGTGTTGGGATTGTAGGAGTTTTGAGTTAGGAGTCCCACCTGATCGCATATTTCAGCGAGAAGCTGAATGACGCGAAACTGTGATATTCCACGTATGATAAAGAATTCTACGCAGTTGTTCAGGCTCTTAGGCATTGGAGGCACTATCTTTTACATCAGGAGTTTGTCCTATACTCCGACCACGAGGTATTGAGGTACCTCCATTCGCAAAAGAAGCTTAACTCGCGTCATAGTCGTTGGGTCGAGTATCTCCAGCAGTTCACCTTTGTGCTGAAACATAAGGCTGGAGTGGAGAACAAGGTGTCTGATGCCTTGAGTCGACGAGCATGTTTGCTTACCACCATGAGTGCCGAGGTCATAGGGTTAGAGAAGATGAAGGAGGCCTATGTTGATTGTCCTGACTTCGGTCAGATTTTTACCACTCTCTAGGCCGGACCATCGAGAGACCTTGATGAGTATGTGCTTCAGGAGGGTTACCTCTTTCGAGGTAGCAGGCTATGTGTTCCCCGAACTTCGGTTCGAGATTTCTTAGTGTGAGAACTACATGCGGGAGGTCTAACCGGCCACTTTGGTCGGAACAAGACTATTGAGGCAGTGGAGCATCGATTTTATTGGCCGAGCTTGAAGCGCGATGTCGCTAACATCGTGGCTCAGTGCCGTACATGTGCTACGGCCAAGATGAAGAAGCAAAGCTCGGGCCTTTATACGCCTCTTCCCGTGCCTGATGTCCCGTGGCAGGATGTTAGCATGGACTTTGTTTTGGGACTACCACGTACCTCCAGGAAGCATGATTCGGTCTATGTGGTGGTTGACCATTTCTCGAAGATGGCCTTCTTTATTCCTTGCTCGAAGACTTCGGATGCTTCGAGCGTAGCCCGCCTTTTTCTTACGCATGTGGTGTGCAAGTTCGGGTTGCCTCGCACTATAGTGTCTGACCATGATGTTAGATTCACTTCCTACTTTTAGAAGACACTATGGCATATGATGGGTACTCACCTCAAGTTTTCCACTGCATATCATCCCCAGACAGACGGTCAGACCGAGGTGGTCAATAGGAGTCTGGGAGATCTTTTGAGGTGTCTAGTTAAGGACCGCATTGGGGATTGGGATCTCATTTTACCCATGGCTGAGTTTGCATACAATGATTCGGTGAATAGGTCTACCGGCATGAGTCCATTTGAGATTGTCACAGGTCGTAGGCCTAGGAAACCCGTTGACCTTGTCCCCATGCCTATCCATGCTAGAGTGTCGGAGTCGGCCGAGTCATTTGCTAGGCATGTTAGGAGTTTGCATGACGACATCCGTCGTCACATTGAGGCCAGCAATGCATGGTACAAGGAGTTAGCCGATGCCCACCGACACCACCGAGAGTTCCACGAGGGCGAATACGTCATGATCAGGGTAAGACCTGAACGGTTTCCCTCTAGAACCGTTAAGAAGTTGCAAGCTTGCGGAGCCGGTCCCTTTAGAGTGTTGAAACGTGTTGGATCCAATGCGTATGTTGTGGACCTGCCCGAGGAATATGGTATAAGCTCTACCTTCAATGTATCAGATCTTGTTGCATATAGGGACCCAACTGTGATCCCTAGTGAGCCTTTTGAGCCATCTCCTCCCCTTGAGAGTGATCCCACACCTGAGTGTCCACTTCCACCTCCAGCCCCTTTTTACGGCAGCGTGAGCATATAGATCATATACTAGACGAGCAAGTGACAGTTACCAGGAGTGGATCTTACCCGCGCAACCTAGTGCGATGGAGAGGACGGCCCGCTACTGAGGACACATGGATCACACATGGCGAGTTACAGCGGATCGATCCGGACCTTCTGGAGCGATACAGGAGCGATGCAGACCCTTACTCGACAGGGTCGAGTTTCTCCCACCCGGGGAGAATTGGTGCGGACACCCGAGCAGTTGAGTGGCGCGACATGCCGAGCCACCGGTACCGCACACGGAGCACGACTCGAGCCACCTCAGCGTCCATCTGGCTCGGAGACAGCCTGGAGACTCCGCCTTGAGCCTCCCCATTTATCATATTTAGTTAGCCTTTATGTGTGTGTAATTTGTGTTTATTTCATTGTATTCGGTATGTAATTATGAGTGTACGAGGGGCTTATTTACAAAATGGGACCTCTGGGCCCCACGGGACCCCTAGGCCCCTCCCATTGATCCACCTCAGCCCATGGGCCCCATGTGGGGTCAGTCAACATGTCAAATGGAGGTATCTAGAAGTTTGAATGGTAAAAGGCACATGGGAGACAAGTGGACTTCAAAGTCCAAGGTGGCTACCAACTTGTCCCCCCCTTGCCACCATAGTCAATAGGCCGCCCCCCTCCCCTTATTTTTTATTTATTTTTGTGTGTGTGTGTCTCATGCCATCCCAGCCCTTCATCTCCCACTCCTAGATCCTACGGTTGTAGATGGATGTGAGATGTAACCTATTTACGCTTGTATTTTTCATTTTGGAGAATTAATGCCATTTGAATCAAAGTAATTCTTGGAGCTCCAGCTTGGTGCGCACCCTTCTCCTCTCCCTCTCCCCCTTGGATGCTGTGAAGGCTTCCATTCTGAGGTGTGACTCCTCGTGTATCAGTTCCGACGATCGCCGCCGCCGCCACGAGCCGCTACCGCACCGCCAACGCCATCAACGGAGTTCTGCCTGCGCAGTACCACAGCAGCTTGTTGGAAATTCACAGGTCTTCCCCGAGCTCATTTGGCTACCAAATTTGGAGGAGTCGTTCCTGGGATGTTCCTCTCCACCCACAAAAATTAGGCCAGCATTCAGATCACGTTTGCTAATTTTGGATTTTCGTCCACTCTTCCATTTCAGTTCTTACATAGTTCTGTCCAGGTTCACATCATCCTGTGTTTCATGTCTTAGAGCCACTTTTTGATTTCAGTTGGTCACCCAATTTTACTGGGGGTTCCATCCATCCACCCCTTCATCCAAACTTTTTCTCAATTTTTGATTCGCCCATGTCATATTTTCTAAAAATCGTTCTCAGGCCCATCTACAGTTTTGTCCACCTGTTCCCATATCCGACCACCAGTCACCCAAAAAATCATAACAAATCGCAGCCACCTCCACATCAAATTCTAAAAATAGTCCCAGTTCCGTGGTTTGATTCCCTACAACTTCTAAGAAGAGCTCAAGAGCTGCATCAGAGGTTTACTAGGCGGTCAATGGTGGTTCTCAGGCAAGTGCCCTACAGATCTGAGATTTCGGTTACTGTACAACAGGGACTTGTAAATTCAATAAAGTTCTGATACGACCAGATCTAGCAGATCTCTATGGGTCTAGATTGAAGCGTTTGAAGAGAGCTTTCCAACGATAGCTCATGCATCCCGATCCGACGTCGGGATTGACCGCAGCGGCTGTTTTTGCCGGAGCACGCGCCGGAAGACAGCAACCAAAATCTGTGAGTTATTAGTACAAGAGTTGGGAATCGGGGCCGATCGACCCCCGATCGGTGTTCCCAGCCGACCGCCGTCCGTGGAGGCATGCCACCAGGGGTCCCCATCACAGTGGGTCCCACCCTCGCAGATCCGGAGGACAGCGCCGCCCGTGGGCCCCACGGGCCCGTAGAAGCCGCCGTTCGGAAAGCACGAAAACGCGGAGTTCGGCACCGCCGGGCGACATCAAGATGCTGCCCGTCAACCCGAGTTGCATGATTCCCAGACCCCACATGTGACCTTTTACCTCCCTGCTTGGAGTGGGTCGACTTAGTGTATTGCTGTAATAATTGTTAACCGGGAGTCCGTGATTCGGCCGGGGTTGTCTTCGCCACGCCGGGTGCGTGGAGGTAATGGTCCGAACCTCTTGGCGTTCATTTGCTTAGCTAGTATATGGTCTTTTGCCACTACCGAGAGAGTAGGTACTAGCCCGTGTGTCCATGTCACCGCTGTGAGAGTGAGAGTGACCCGTCCCGCGACTCGATCCGAGTCCGGAAGTTAAGTCGGACTACCCTTGACCTCCGCCGGTTCCTTAACCGCGCACGGTCGAGTGAGCTTCCACTTCTCTTAGCGACATTTCGCCACTAGGAGCTCGTAGTGTCGGGCTTAGTGTCTCCCTGGTGTATGTTGCTGGTCGTGTCTTCATCTAGAGTCCGAGGGTGGCACCATATAGTGTCGTCTCCCGTGTCCGTCCCGCATCACACGGGGAATGAAGAAGGCAACAACAACAAGCTAACAGACGGACAAACACCCCCCGGCCTAATTGTTGCACCCTCAAACTCTCGAGGCTTTCGGCAAGGGTTGGGGACGCAAGAAGCTAAGTGCGCGCGTGGTTGGCATGCTAGTCGGCTCACACACACCGTGGGTATGTCACGTGTACTTCCCTCACGCGGCGTTTAGCCGTCTCACACCAACTCCATCCTCGTCGCACGTAAGGTGACCATGTCAACAGCAAGTACACCCGCATCCCGGGTCCGCCCGTGTACGCAAACTTACGACGGTGACGAAGTGCACTCCATGATGCCGTGTCTAACCCTGACACCGAATCACGTGCCCACTGCTCACCCCCCAACCGACTGTTGGCCCCTCGGATTAACAACTCGAGTCTAGTCGGACCTCTTGCCTAGGAATCATAGTCTCGGGGCTGACCTCGACTCCCCAGCATGAAGATGCTTGCCGTCTGAGACCCGGACCCGACCGCTCACCTCGAGCCATGTCTGACCTCCACCAGGCGCCAGTCTACGTCTGCTCTGGCCACCAAGGCAGTCGGGCTCATACCAATCCCTTTGTAAAGAGTTCCTATAAGACACGCGAATATCCGCTTTATTACATAATGACCCGGGGACCGGCCCACGTGTCGGACCTGTCCCGCGGCTTGCCCCAGTTGTACTTTGGCCACCTCGGTCCATTTGTAAAGCCCATGCGACCCATCATAAAAAAAGTGGAATATAAGCGTTCGTATTTGGGGCCCTGGCTTTCTACCTACACCACTCGGCATTCGTGCCTAACATCCTAACCCCAGTAAACACCCCTCAATCGAAAGTGCACCCACAGCTGCGGAATGCTCCCGGCCTTCTACCCACGGCTTTAGGCATATAGACATGCTTCTCTTCAGCATGGAATGAAGGTGTTCGAATTCAATCCAATGTAAATAAACACCGGTTGCTTGCTGCCGGTTGGGAAAGACGTCCAGTACACGATTCCTATGTTGTGCCCCTTAGGCACAAGCCTGTGCTATGTTGTTTTTATGATAGCAATGCTGTTTTGTTTTGATGATTGCAACACAATGAGTGCTTTGGATATTGTTTAGACAGTGTCATGAAATGTCCTTTATATGATGATGGCATTTTATGATGATGGCATGTTGATTTGAATGCATATCACTCATTATGTTCTGTGGAGAATGCATGAGATGTTTATAACTGATATACTCTGTGGTGTATGCATATAACTGATATATTTCGTGAAGATTGCTTAGCTGAAGTGTGTACATTGCATTGCATTGGAAGTATGTACAACGGACTGCGTTAGGCAAAGTCTGTACATCACTGTAGCTGCATCGTCTCATGCAGCATCTCATTCAAGCATGTACAGCCAGTGCATTACATTAAGTCTATACATTTGCACTGTAGATGCACGCACTCAAAGTCCATAAGTCTATACACTGCACTATTCATGCACAGTGTCTGTGTCTTATGCATCGTCTATGCAATGACCATACATTGCTTCTTCAGTCTGCCTCGGCCAAGTCCATACATTGCTTGCTTAGCAGACTGTGAAGTCTATACATCGGTTGTTCAGCAGCAGATTGCTCAAGTCCATACATTGGCTGCATCATATGCATTGAAGTCTGCACATTACTGAATGCTCTTCAAGTGTGCATATTCGTTCTAAGGCATAGTCTATACATTGCATTGCATTGCATTCATCAGTTGCGAAGTCTGTACATCGAGTCAAAGTCTGCACATTGCATTCTCTTCAGCAAGTATGTACAGCGAGTGACTTCATATATGAAGTATGTACATTACACAGCATTGCATATTTGAAGTCTATACATTGGGTTTTTACCTACGTTGCTTGAATCGAAGTCTATACACTGTTGGATGATCAAGTCTGCTCATTGGTGTTTTTACCTACGTTCTGGCCAAGTCTACACATTCATTGTTAAGGCAAAGTCTATACAATGGCTTTGGGTTTCCAAGTCTACACAGCCTTTTACTTCGCCAAAGTCTGTACATTGGTCTGCATTGCCCTTGGACATCAAAGTTTGTACAGCCTTGTCTTTTGGCAAAGTCTGCACATCGCATGCATCAGTTGAATTAAGTCTGTACAGCGCTGTTCATATGCAATGTCCATGTCTGTACAGTGGACCGTCTCAATTAGCATCTTACGCATTGAGCAAAGTCTATATAGACTTCAGCGTCTCATGCAGCGTCTTATGCAAAGTCCATACATTGCTGAACGCTCATCAAGTCTATACATTGGCTTTAAGATGAAGTCTACACATCAGAGTGCATTGCATTTGTTCATGGCTGCAAGTCTATACATTGTGTGTCTTGTTCAGCTAAGTATATACATTGGACGAGTCTGCATCGTGCATCTGTTCTGAAGTCTATACATTGCTTCAGCTTTGCCTTGATCAAGTCTGTTCAGAGCTCCCGTGTTCAAGTATGTACAGCCCTTCATATAGAAAGTCTATACATCGTGATGTCTTCACATTGGTTGTTGATTGAAGTCTGTACATCGGGCATCTTCTAAGTAAAGTCTATACAGGCTTTTGCTTATCAAAGTCTGTACATTGGTCTTAGACTCCAAAGTCTATACAGTCTGTATCTGCATTGTAATGCATGCATCATGGTTGAAGTCCATACACTGCACTCGAGTTCACAGTGTCTTCATGAAGTCTATACAATGCACTTTACATTACAAGTCTATACATCATGATCGTCTTTACAAGTCTATACAGAGCTCTTCACTTAACCTGATATTCCGATACTCTGTCTGACAGGTGCTCTGCTCATGGAGGCTAATGAAGGGCACCTGATCCGAGGCTGGAAGGGCAGACAGGATCGTGACACGTGTGCTGAAGCTGGCTGAGAGACTGACACGTGGTCCAAGGTTTTTGGGCGGGAGATGTGGAGAGCACACGCCCTAGCTGTTGCTGCTGCTGCTATATATATGAGTCTTCATCTTCAGATGAAGAGCAATCGAAGCATTGAGAGCAGAAGTAGAAGAGCAGACTGCAGAGACTTCGATCCAGCAGAAGAGAAGAAGAAAAGAGTGAAGAAAAGAAAGAGAGATAGAGAGCAGAGAAGAAGAAGAGAAAGAGGAGAAAGAAGAGAAAGAGAGAAATAGAGAGCTCGAGCTGAGAGAGTGAGAGAGATTGGGTTGTCTGGCTTTTTGGATCAAATCCAAGCCAGAAGTGCTCATCGAGAGCTATATTTTGTGCTTTATTATTTCAGCTTTCCGTTGTTGTCTTGTTCTATCTTTCATTTTCCTTTATACATTTCTTCAAGCTGTTAGTCAGCGCAGCAAGCTGTGAGGCTCAGCGTTTGCAGTGGAGGATTCCACTGGACGAGTTAAGCTGTAATCCCCAGCGGGTTCAAGCTGTGCGTCAGCGATGGCTAAGCTGTATTGCCCAGCGGAAGCAAGCTGTGATGCTCAGCGGATGGCAAGCTGTGAGGCCCAGCTGATGTATGGCAAGCTGTGATGCCCAGCTGTTCAAGCTGTGAGTCAGCAGGAAGCCACACTCGGGTTGAGTGTGGGGTGGATGTAGTTCTGCTAGACCGAACCACCTAAAAACCTCTGTGCAGTGGTTTGATTTCTCTATATGTTTTTGCTTCCGCTAGATGTTTGCATAGGGGCGCTCCATCTGTTTGCTTACAGGTTGAACAGAAAATTTAATTAGCCTTCAGATTATCTAATCTGTCTTGTTAGCATTCCAGTTGTTAATTGGGTGAAATTTTTATAAGCTATATTCATTCACCCCCCCTCTGAATACTTGCACCGAACCCAACACTTGGTATCAGAGCAGGTCTCTGATCTATCAGATCTAACAATCTACATAGGATCCTGCTAGCTTCTGGTGCATTTCAGAGTGGGTCTTTTGAAATCGTGTGTTGCTTCATTGACTTGTGCTTTGCTTTGCTCATTTATTTTTGGTGTTATTTGAGTTGATTCATTGTGCTTGATTAGTGTTCTTCCTAGAACTCTTATTCTGTCTATAGCATGGAACTCACTGTTGATCCTCCGAAGTTTGAAGGTTCGGGTTTCTACAATTGGTTTAATCAGTTCAGAGAATATGTGATGCAAACTAATCCCGATCTGTGGATAGTCATTGCACACAGTTCCGATAAAGTTCCAAAGGATGAATCCGTATGGAAAACTTCAGACAGACAAGAATTCTCTGATAATCAGAAGGCCCTGGAGCTAACTCAAAGGGCTATAAACACCGACAAGTTTCCATGTTTAGTTAATTGCCGCAGTGCCTCCGAAGTGGTCGAGATGATAGCAAGCAGCAGAACCCAGGATAAAGTGAATTGTCTCATGGCAACAGAAGAAGACGAAGATTATGAGGAGGACACTTCGTCACAGGTAAACTCTGATACTAATAATTTTTCTCTGGAAAATATGATTGAATTGAATGAGCATTTATTGAATAAATATGATAGACTGAAATCTGAAAAGAGAAAAATAAGAAAAGAAATGTTGCATGAGGTTAGAAGTCTGAAAGCTAAAAATGAAAACTTGAAATCTGACATGAATAAAGAAAAAGATGAGTTGAACAAGTTGAAATCTGAGAATGAAGATCTTAGAAACAAACTCATCGGTGAAGATAATTCTTGTAAAGCATGTGCCATTCTCGAAGACATGATTAATGATTTTGATTCTGATGACAGTTTTCAAAAGGAACAAATCAAATCTCTAAAAGAAGAAAATGTCTACTTGAAAGATCAAAATAAAAAGTTGATGGTTCTGAATAATATTTTTTCTGAAAGATGGATGACTATTGAAAAAGAAAAATCTATTTTGAAAGAGTATATCAATTGCAGTGATGAAGAAATTACTAGCTTTGTAATACACACTGCTGATTTGGAAAAAGAACTTTGTCTGTTAAAAGAAAAACTGGCTAGTTATGAGAAGGAGAAAGTTGATTCAGAAAATCTTATAATCTCTTGGAAAATAAAATAACTGAGCTGAATAGTACTTCATCTAAGTTGGCCAAGGATAAAGGCAAGATGAAAATGTTTCTGGAAGATGATGTGAGTAGTCAAAGTGAAAGGGTGGAAAGTAGCTTTGGAGTTAAGAATGGTATTAGAAACCTGCTATACACCATATTTGTGCCAAGTTCTAAAGTAGCTGGTCCCTCAAATAAGTCATTGAAAGAAGTTGCTGCTCATGAAATTCAAAAACGAAATAACGATCAAAAAACCCCAAAAACTCAAAGGAACAATCTGCATGCTAAAAACTCATCTGATAAGTGCCATGTTTTAAAGAAATCTAATGGTTCTTGTTCTTGTGATTATTGTGGTAAGCATGGACACTTTATGAGTGACTGTTTTGTGATGAAACAAGATGACAGAAAGCATGCTAGAAAAGTTCTGTCTGATCAGAAAAAGGGTAATCTGAATGTTAAAGAATTTCATGCTAGAAATCATGCTTCTAGGAGAAAGAATCTAAATTGTTTTTGTTGTGGGAAGTTTGGTCACATTGCTGCTCAATGTTGGCAGAATCCGAGAAAGAGATTCAATTCTGAATTTATTAATTTCCATGTTAACAAAGATGCTTTTGATAGAAATAATATTGGTTCCAAAGGTAAGCACACAAGGTGCTTAGAATGTGGGAGGCATGGCCACACAGTCAAGGACTGTTGGCATGCTCAAAGAAGTAGATTTAATTTTAAATCTGTAAAACTTCCTGCTCCCAATGCTGCTGGTAAGAAACAAAATGTTCATGTAAACAATAGAACATTTCATGCTAAGTTTCATAGGTCTCATGATGCTGTTGATATGTATCATAAGACAAGACAATCTGTTGTTTCATGTTATTACTATGAAAATTTTGGACATTCTATGTCTGATTGTTGTCTAATGGAATTTGATGATAATGCTGCAAAAAGGTTGTTTAGAACACCTGTCCGGGTAAATGCAGGACCCAAGGCTGCTTGGGTCCCTGCAGGATCAAATTGATTGACATGCTGCAGGTGTGCCTTGGAAGCTGATGAATAAAGGGGTTTATGATCCAAGGCACTCAACAGAAAACCCCAGGATTCTATATTTCAGGTCAATTTTGAACTTTGCTTTAAATTCATTAACTGAAATTGTGGAAATGTCTGCTTGATTTATGATGATCTCTTCATGTCTAGCTGATCAGTCTGCATTCCAAACTCAGCTATTGAATTCAATTCTGCATATCTGATGCTCTTCTCTTGCTATATGTTGAACTGAATTTGAATATTTTTTTTAGTGTATTCAGTTGATTCACTATATAGACTTTGTGTCAATGCGTGTGTTTTGTGTTAATGCATTGCATGCTTGCTGTTAAATGCATAACTTGCTGATTATGAATGGTTCATTTAGTGTACACAGTCAATGCATGTGTCTTATGTCTGCATACATCATTTGCATGACTGTCAATGATGCTGTTCAATGCATGTAGGACTGCTTTATGTTGCATTGTCTTGCATAACCCTAGTATATCAAATGGTATGTTATTAAAAGGCAGAGAAATCTGTCCGGAGGTTTCTACCATGTGTGAGATGGTCTTTGAGACCGAGTTCTCCGCCTAGTACCATGGGTCCTATCTTCATGTAGAGTAGTGTCCTGCATATAATTAAATTTTAAAAAATCTAAAAAGAAATGACTTGGGTGCATAAAATTAAAATGATTGCATACTTGTCTCATGTCTCATTGTTGCATAGTTTGCATATAGAGCAGTGTGCTGCATAGCATATCTTTTGCATCATGGTGTCAGGGGGAGCTGAGAGCTTAGTTCATCATATTGAATCCTTGCTACTTATCACTGTCCCCATTGAATTCATTCGTATTCTTTGACAATCAGATGCCATTGGACCATAATGCTTATTGCTATCTTTTCCCCATCTTTTTCAGTGAACAACAGCAATTGTTTCTGGTTTAGTATATTGAGCTGTGATTAATGCAATTGTTCACTTATAAGAATCACTCTTACAAATTGAAAGGAACTAAAGGTTTAACCTTTATAAATTGGAGAGTTAAGTGTCTGCACTTCAAAATTTGAGATAAAAGAAAACTTTTATAGCTCTTAATCTTTGTCTCATGGCTAAAATAGAAAAAGTTTTTTGTAATGCCTAAATGTGTTGAACTGGAAATATCTAGAACAGGTGAACAAGAGTGTGTAATGTTTTTCAAACAATCACTCTAAATGAATTAAGGGCAGCAGTAAATAAGATCATAAATGTAAAGAACTGAACATTGTGACAGAGCAATGGTTGATTGCACTGAGAAACTGTGAACTCCTCCAATGAAGCAAGAAAATTCACATGTCATGAAGTGCTTCAAGCTAACTCTGTTCATAGGGTCGAATCTATAGGGGGAGTCCTCACCAAGTAACTGGGGATACTGGCCTCTGATCAATGTGTGCCCTTAATGTCAAAGGTGAAGATTGTTCTTTGTAGGCCTTGACCTGAAGTAGATCTTGTAGTTTATGCCTAGTAACTGGGAGTACCTGCCTCTAATCAAGGTGTACACCTAATGTCAACAGCATAAATACCACAGGTCTATTCACTTAGTTCAAGTTCAGAAAAATTAAAAAAAAATTGAAAAATAAACTGCTGTAACCCTTTGAAATCAAAAGTCAATGAGTGAAAATTATTTTTCTCAATACATATTCAAGTTGCCTTTCCTGAAATTCCATGTTTAATGACAAAAGGGTATTATTTCTGACTTATCTATTAATACCATGTGGCTTAGATTCATTGTTATAAATAGAATCTAAAACTCTTTTTCAGGGGTCGGGTGTTTTACTCTAGATTTATCACTGTTAAACCTGAATTTTTGAAAATTGTATGTTGATGATTCTTATACTTTAACTATTATTTATAATAAGGCTTATTCTCTGAACCAATGATTCAGCTGTTGTCTAGTGACCCTCCTACCTTCTCTACCTTTGAATTATCTGTTCATATTCCTTCTCAAAGGGGGAGCTATTATTTAGGGGGAGAAATAGTTCAGGGGGAGAATGTTCATAAGGGAAATTTGCATGCATAATGCACTTTGCACTCATGTTCATACTATTTTTTCTCTTTTTGATTATGTCAAAGGGGGAGAAAATTTTGTGTGTGACTCTATGTCACATTGTGTTGCCATCATCAAAAAGGGGGAGAATGTTGTGCCCCTTAGGCACAAGCATGTGCTATGTTATTTTTATGATAGCAATGCTGTTTTATTTTGATGATTGCAACACAATGAGTGCTTTGGATATTGTTTAGACAGTGTCATGAAATGTCCTTTATATGATGATGGCATTTTATGATGATGGCATGTTGATTTGAATGCATATCACTCATTATGTTCTGTGGAGAATGCATGAGATGTTTATAACTGATATACTCTGTGGTGTATGCATATAACTGATATATTTCGTGAAGATTGCTTAGCTGAAGTGTGTACATTGCATTGCATTGGAAGTATATACAACGGACTGCGTTAGGCAAAGTCTGTACATCACTGTAGCTACATCGTCTCATGCAGCGTCTCATTCAAGCATGTACAGCCAATGCATTACATTAAGTCTATACATTTGCACTGTAGATGCACGCACTCAAAGTCCATAAGTCTATACACTGCACTGTTCATGCACAGTGTCTGTGTCTTATGCATCGTCTATGCAATGACCATACATTGCTTCTTCAGTCTACCTCGGCCAAGTCCATACATTGCTTGCTTAGCAGACTGTGAAGTCTATACATCGGTTGTTCAGCAGCAGACTGCTCAAGTCCATACATTGGCTGCATCATATGCATTGAAGTCTGCACAATGTTGAATGCTCTTCAAGTGTGCATATTCGTTCTAAGGCATAGTCTATACATTGCATTGCATTGCATTCATCAGTTGCGAAGTCTGTACATCGAGTCAAAGTCTGCACATTGCATTCTCTTCAGCAAGTATGTACAGCGAGTGACTTCATATATGAAGTATGTACATTGCACAGCATTGCATATTTGAAGTCTATACATTGGGTTTTTACCTACGTTGCTTGAATCGAAGTCTATACACTGCTCGATGATCAAGTCTGCTCATTGGTGTTTTTACCTACATTCTAGCCAAGTCTACACATTCATTGTTAAGGCAAAGTCTATACAATGGCTTTGGGTTTCCAAGTCTATACCGCCTTTTGTTTCGCCAAAGTCTGTACATTGGTCTGCATTGCCCTTGGACATCAAAGTCTGTACAGCCTTGTCTTTTGGCAAAGTCTGCACATCGCATGCATCAGTTGAATTAAGTCTGTACAGCGCTGTTCAGATGCAAAGTCCAAGTCTGTACAGTGGACCGTCTCAATTAGCGTCTTACGCATTGAGCAAAGTCTATACAGACTTCAGCGTCTCATGCAGCGTCTTATGCAAAGTCCATACATTGCTGAACGCTCATCAAGTCTATACATTGGCTTTAAGATGAAGTCTACACATCAGAGTGCATTGCATTTGTTCATGGCTGCAAGTCTATACATTGTGTGTCTTGTTCAGCTAAGTATATACATTGGACGAGTCTACATCGTGCATCTGTTCTGAAGTCTATACACTGCTTCAGCTTTGCCTTGATCAAGTCTGTTTAGAGTTCCCGTATTCAAGTATGTACAGCCCTTCATATAGAAAGTCTATACATCGTGATGTCTTCACATTGGTTGTTGATTGAAGTCTGTACATCGGGCATCTTCTAAGTAAAGTCTATACAGGCTTCTGCTTGTCAAAGTCTGTACATTGGTCTTAGACTCCAAAGTCTATACAGTCTGTATCTGCATTGTATTGCATGCATCATGGTTGAAGTCCATACACTGCACTCGAGTTCACAGTGTCTTCATAAAGTCTATACAATGCACTTTACATTACAAGTCTATACATCATGATCGTCTTTACAAGTCTATACAGAGCTCTTCACTTAACCTGATATTCCGATACTCTATCTGACAGGTGCTCTGCTCGTGGAGGCTAATGAAGGGCACATGATCCGAGGCTGGAAGGGCAGACAGGATCGTGACACGTGTGCTGAAGCTGGCTGAAAGACTGACACGTGGTCCAAGATTTTTGGGCGGGAGATGTAGAGAGCACACGCCCTAACTGCTGCTGCTGCTGCTATATATATGAGTCTTCATCTTCAGATGAAGAGCGATCGAAGTATTGAGAGCAGAAGCAGAAGAGCAGAGTGCAGAAACTTCGATCCAGCAGAAGAGAAGAAGAAAAGAGTGAAGAAAAGAAAGAGAGATAGAGAGCAGAGAAGAAGAAGAGAAAGAGGAGAAAGAAGAGAAAGAGAGAAATAGAGAGCTCGAGCTGAGAGAGTGAGAGAGATTGGGTTGTCTGTCTTTTTGGATCAAATCCAAGCCAGAAGTGCTCATCGAGAGCTATATTTTGTGCTTTATTGTTTCAGCTTTCCGTTGCTGTCTTGTTCTATCTTTCATTTTCCTTTATACATTTCTTCAAGCTGTTAGTCAGCGGAGCAAGCTGTGAGGCTCAGCGTTTGCAGTGGAGGATTCCACTGGACAGGTTAAGCTGTAATCCCCAGCGGGTTCAAGCTGTGCGTCAGCGATGGCTAAGCTGTATTGCCCAGCGTAAGCAAGCTGTGATGCTCAGCGGATGGCAAGCTATGAGGCCCAGCTGATGAATGGCAAGCTGTGAGGCCCAGCTGTTCAAGCTGTGAGTCAGCAGGAAGCCACACTCGGGTTGAGTGTGGGGTGGATGTATGTCTGCTGGACCGAACAACCTAAAAACCTCTGTGCAGTGGTTTGATTTCTCTATATGTTTTTGCTTCCTCTAGATGTTTGCATAGGGGCGCTCCATCTGTTTGCTTACAGGTTGAACAAAAAATTTAATTAGCCTTCAGATTATCTAATCTGTCTTGTTTGCATTCCAGTTGTTAATTGGGCGAAATTTTTATAGGCTATATTCATTCACCCCCCCTCTGAATACTTGCACCGAACCCAACACGATTCCCACAATCACCTACGCACTTGCACCCATGGAACCCCTTTTCTCCACGTGTCACCCGATCACCCGAGCCCACATGCCACGTCTTGGTGACGCTTCCCTGGTCAACCCTTGGTTCCATGGGTGATTGTCGAGAAATCGACTGGCACGCCCGCACACTGTCCGGTTAACCCGTACTCTTACATTCTCGTGCCATTCGACCCTTTTCAACTTTTCGTAAAAGGAGAGTGCCTGATACCGCTGTGAGAGGCATGTAACCGTAAGGAGGATACCCGAGATATATCAAACTTCTGTGTCTTCCTGCCTCGATGTATCCCTTCCTTCACCCCGGTCATTCGGCATAAAGACCCGCGCAACAAAGAGGATGGCACGCCCGGTGGGACGTCTCCCGCCTTCCTTCTTTTTACTGAAGAAAAGCCTATGCCAGCCCTGAAGCCTTGGTGCCCTTTCCCTGTCCTTTCAGGGGAGGTAGAGGAGGGTACTCGCGCGTGCATTCTCTAGCAGTTTTCGGTTCACGTTCTGATCGTTGGACCGCGCTCGGCAACCGTCGCCTCCGCAGTACACAGCACTCCAGCAACCATGGCGGCCGTCACCAACGGTCTCAATGTCATTGCCACCCATGCCCGGGTGGGTTACTTGGCGACGCCGATCGCTTTCGACAGCTTCGCTCCCGTCATCGAATCGCCCTACTTCTTGGGCGTGATCCCTGTGGATGTTCCTCAGCCAACCCTAGTTTCTCCGTTGGCTCTGGTAGCCAATGCGCCACGCGCACCTCCAGTCCTGGTGGCCCACCTGAACACCAGGTATCGGACCTCCACCACTGGCCCCTGCAGGGCCCCTAGACCAACACCGACCGGGGTAAGCGTTAGCTCCCGAGGCTAGCCATGTCCGATATCCGGCACGGGCCCCGTGCCCCAGACCTTGGTCACTACCTCACTATCTTCCTCTGGTTTCCAACCCCGAGCCGTAGCCAAGCCGACACCCAACACGAGCTCCCATCCCCAAGTCAACGGCTTCCCAGCATCTTCCTCGGTTTCTAACCCCAAGCCCCAGCAAAGCCGGCACCCAACATGGGCTCTCAGCCCCGGGTTAACGGCTCCTCAACACCTTTCTCGGGCATACAGGCCCGAGCCCCAGCAAGCCGACCCTCGATATGGGCTCCCAGCCCAGAGTTCGCGGCTCTCTGGTATTGTACTCGGGACCTCGATTCCGAGCTCTAGTTAAACTGGCTCTCCCCGCGGGTCTCCTACCCAGGCGGCAAGGTTCCTCGGCACCCTTCTCTGGCCTCCCAACCCGAGCCCGGACTACGTCGGCACTCACCGCGGGTCCTCGACCCACGGGTGTCAGCACCTCAACACTTCCGACGGCATCGCTTCCCGGTGCAAGAGTGTCATCTCGAGCATCGACAACACTCCTATCGGTGTGGGCAAAGGCTTATACCCGGGTCGCCCAGTCATCGACTCCCGGCGTGGGTCTTATACCCCGGGGGCCGGTCCCAGTACCTCTGACTGACAGCTCCACGCTACCGGTCGCTCCAGGCTAGGTTTTCTGGGTCAATCATCTTGGGGCGGAGTCTTCCTCCACTCCCCAGAAGAAGCATCGCCATGGCCACAAAGGCAGACGGCTCACTGCTGCGACCAACAACTCCGGCAGGATGATTCTTGTCTGTGATTTGCGGATTCGTCTCGACGGGGGTGAACCAATCATACCCCAGGAATGAACCGTTCCCACCATCCCCACCTCCAATCATTTTGACCTCTTGCGGCAAACACGAGAGGACGGAGCGAGCTCAAAGGAGCAGGTTCCTCGGCAGCAGCCCGGGGGCACCCACCGCAGCCCGACACATGGCCTCCCAAGACAACTAGCCGGAAAAACAGCGATAAGGGAGACCAGCAATCCAACCTGAGGAGAATATGGGTTACCCCAGAAGAAGCTCAAGCCGTTTGAAGGGTGCGTATTAGAAACCCCTTGCAAGCACTCAGACGCGGCATCAGACGGGATGCGACTGGCTTCACAGTAGCATCGTCTGACGACGCCCAGTCGTCCAATGTCCCCCGCACAAGCAAGCGGAGGCACAGGCGAGCCCGTTCCCAGGCCCTCCAGCAGCCTGTCTAGGGATCTCCTCTGACTAATATTAGGGGTGAGCCCCCTCTGCAATGCACCTCGGTCTTTGACAGACTAGGGGCGAATGTCCGCCCTGAGAGGCACCCGCGCAGGAAGCGAACGGCCCGGCTCATCAACGACCAGGTCTGAGTGTTCGCATGCTACACCACCAGACACCTAGTCTGATGACATGAACCAACCTCTATCCCACTTCAGGAGGCCGCGCCATCAGGCTCCACCGCCTCCCCCAACAGGTCACATCGGCACTTCTACCGGACTGCAGTTGTCGAAACGCGTGGAAGAGGTTCCGACGGAAGACCACAACCCACCCATTAACGCAGAGCCGATCAACAACGACCCTCCTACGAACGAGGCTCAAGAAGTGACCCTCTACACCCTCATGAAGGAGAACCAGCATCGGAAGGCCCTCATGCAAGACCTCCTCCAGGAACCGGATCTTCATCCTCAGCAACCTGCTAGGCCCCAGGCCGAGGCACTAGCGCCGCCAGCAGCCCGCGATGCAGCCAACACCTAAGCAGCGATCGCCCAAACTTCGTTGGCAACTGGGTTTGGCACACCCCCGGTTGAGACTTAGCCTCGAGCCTCCAATGCGCCAATGCCAGAAAATCTTCTGGCGCAACGCCAGATGATCGAGCATATTGTCGAGACAAAGCTCACCCAGTATGGTGAAGGGGTTGTCACAGTAGATCTCCACAGTGTGCCCTACCCGCTTCACCACCAATTGAAAAATCTTCCCCTAGAGTACGCCAAGCCCCCAAAGCTACAAAAGTTCGACGGGCAGGGGTCTCTACATGAACACCTGGCCTACTATGTTACGGCCATGGGCGAGTTAGCGCGGGATGAATCATATCTCCTCTGCTACTTCGCCACTTCGCTTATAGAACAACCTTCCTATGGTATTCCCGCGTGAAACCCGGCTCAGTCATCGACTGAGCGGATCTCCAGAAGAAATTCCTCGACCGCTTTCAAACACCCGAGCGAAAGGTTTCCCTAGCCGAACTGTGTTCTCTTCGGTAGAAAAAGGGCGAGAGCGTCCTTGACTTTATCAAAAAGTGGCGATACCTCAGCATGAGGTGTGTCAATCAACCCGTTAAGGAGGACGCCATCACCATATGTCATCAAGGTCTAGCGGCTGAGGTCAGCGAAAAACTTCTCGGCACCAACATCAAAGGCTTCGACCAACTCAATTCGATAGTCACCGAAATAGAGATGTTCTTTGCCGATAACCCGAGCTATACTGCAGCAAAGAGTAAGCAAGCGCGAGAACGCCAGCCTGGTAAGGAGGTGAATATTATAGAGTTCAACCCTGCCGCCAAAGCCAGTAAAGAAGCCGAACCCAGCGGCTCCGACAAAAAGCCAGCAGACAAGCCGGCCATTCCTTCCTTCTCGGAACGCATGAAGACACCCTTCTCCTTCAAGAAGGAACATACGAAGATGCTCTTCGACCTTTGTATGACCCAAAAGATCGTCGAGTTGCTAGAAATCTGCAAGTCAGTCTAGGCTCTTAAGACTGACTATCCCAGCTATTGCCTATATCATCGCATGCTGGGTCACTCAATTGAAGATTGCTACATCTTCAAGACTCAGGCGCAGAAGTTAATCCGAGACGGCCTCGTCAAGATGAAAAGTGGTCTCGTCGATCCCCCACAACCACATACGTAGGCTAGGCCAGCTAAGGCAGCGCGCGTGGTCCACTACTCAGTCAATGTCATCCACATGATAGCCGCATTCTCTCTTTCCGACGTCGAAGGAGAGGATCCCAGTACTAGTCAAGGCGAACATTCGCTCTGGTATCCGGGGTGGAGGCCCTGGCATGATCAAAGACCCCTCACCTTCCCCAGGGAGAGAACCTAACGACTCTTTGATATCCTCGTCGAGAGGGGGCAAATCATGCCCTGCGACTCGCTGGCAGACTACACCCATTGGGATCGTAGTCACCCCCAATACTGCCCCTTCCATGCTAAAATCAACCACCCGATCGAGTCCTGTGAGGAAGTCCAACACCTCATCCAGGAATAGATCCAGTGGGAGCAGATCGACGAGGAGGGGAACTCTATGTCACTTGTCAGGCTTCGGAAAGCTATCAAAGAAACCCTGAGCACCGCCAGGGATTCGCGAGTGCGGCCGACTCCCCTCAAGAAAATGGGCACGGGTTGCCTTATCAGTATCCTCCAGAATGGCTCGAGTTTCAGACTGACAACCAAGAAGTGCTCGAGCAATTACGGAGGCGTAGAGAGTGGGATGCCAGTCAAGAGATGGAGTTGACCAACTTCTCGGTCAACGTCATCCATTCCCCTGCTCCTCTGGCCCCTGTGGGCTCCCAGACATCAGCACCAAACCAGCCAACCCCTGCCCCTTTGGCCATGCGGTGGTGGTCCTAGCGGGAGCTAAAGTCTCTCCCTTTCCCTAAAGAAGACACCGCCAGGCTCCTCCGGGTTCTCCTCGACCGAGAGGACGTTCTAGTGGGTGAGACAACGACGAGCTCCGCAGCTCGCTCTTGTCATTCCCCCGCCCTATCTTCGTCTCCGGCGTCCGTGGATGAGAAGGGAAAGCAAAAATAGGGTAAGGCTCCGCCTGAGCCTTGTCAAGTCCCCTCAGCGGATGGGCCACCGGGTCCTCTCTGCCTTCCCGTTGACACAATTCGAAGTACAAAGAAGACATCTTCGGAGTCTTCAGCGGCTCCGATTCAAGCGGCGGGCCCACCGCCACGCGATTCAACCAGTCCACAGAGTCGGCGTAACTGCTCTGAGCAACAACACCCCACGATGCCTTCGATCGTCGCTAGGCCCAGCCCTCAGCATGATCACAAAGGCAAGGCTAAGGAGTAGGACAATAAACACATCTCTCAGTCCGCTTCTCGACAAAAGCCGTCGCCACCGTGGCTAAGGCATCAAACCGCGCATACGTCTTCGGATGCCAGCACCAGTCAACTGACTCCTCAAAAGCTGCTGCCACCGCGGGTAAGGCGCCAAACCGCACATAAATCTTTAGACGCTAGTCCCAATATCCCGGCATACCAGGAATTTCCACTCGAAGTAATCGAGCATGCGATCAATGCCACCTTCCAGATACAACAAGTGAAAGGCGCCTGGATTGAAATCCGAGCGAGGAAGAGTCACCGACCCCGCCCGACGAAGACACCAGCTCAGAGATATCCTCATAAGGATTTATCAACTCCGGCTCCAACACCTCTCCCTCCTACTCCCTTGGAGACTTCTATTGCCAGGAGACAGGAGAAAAATAGGAGGAAGAACATCAGAAGGTGGCTCATGAAACAAGCTGAATAAGCAGCCGCCCTGCAATCACCAGCCGAGCCGATGCCTCTCCAGTGGCTCATTGATGACCTGGAGGAATACGTTCCTCCTCATCCTACCGGAGCTCTCCCACTCGACAGTTATATCCCATGGGAAGAAATGCAAAAACGAGCCCGCCTCAGAGACTGGGTCCAAGAAATGATCCAAAAGCTAGAATGGCGAAAGACTCGTGATCCCAGACGAGCTCTCCTTGTGCTATAAGGACAAGGAGATCACAACAGAACAGCTGGAAGAAATGCTCCGGCACTGCACCTACAACATGGTGGCCATCACACCTCCTGACAACATCAATGCTTCTCGACGAGGTGAGCCAGTAGCCTCGCGGATAAGACAAAGAACCATTGCCCCTCTTAGGCTATAGCCAGCTCCAGAGCACGCCGGTCGTGGCCGAGGTGGCAGCCGGGGACGCGGTAGAGGCCGTGGGAGAACTCCTGAGTTACCCCTCTCTCTGTCCACCTTCGATCCGGAACGAATCATCCTCTTTCAAGGAGAGGAACCGACTCCCAGTCCGGAAGTAGAAATTTGGAGGGGGCCTGGTATCTTCGATCATTCCAGCATTAACAAGGCTATGGTTAGCCTCCCAGCCCCTGCACCAGTATCGGCTTCTGTAGCAGAGCAAGCGGGACCGTTCGACAAGTACGAGCCAGCCCGCCAGTCACCCCCAGAAGAGCCATCATTGGCATCCCTGTTCCAGGAGCCCACCGGCCATCAAAGTCAGTCCGATCCCGGTGGTAAGGGTAAGGCAATGCAACTTCCCGACGGGGAACAGCATGGCAGCTCACAGAAGGCTCAGCCTGACATACTACCCACTTTGGAGGATGCTCGATCCCAGGCTGACCGGAAGGTCCTCCACCAGATGAAGCGCTTCCCTGCCAGTATTACAATTTGGGAAGCCATCGCTTGGAGTAAGGACCTAAGAAAAACTCTTATCAAGATACTCCAAGAGCCGGAAGCCTATGAAGCACATGCCGCGGAAATGAAGGCATCTGCCTATGAAGCCTTCACAACCACCATCTCCTTCATGGAAAAAGACATGCTGCTTTCCCCTTCGTGCCACAACCGTCCTCTCTACATGAAGGGGAAGGTCAACGTGCATGATGTGAACCAAATTCTGGTAGACGCTGGTGCCGCTGTTAACATCATGCCGCTCAAGACATTCAAATCTCTATATCTGACCCCGTACCTCTAGAAGGTTCAAGCGGTCAAGATATCTGGCTTTACCAAAACACCGAGGACGTCCTCGGCCTAGTGGATGTCGATCTGGTGCTTGATGATTTCACCTCCAAGGTGATGTTCTACATCATCGACTCCAACACGTCATATAAGATGCTACTGGGCAGACCCTAGCTCCATGAAAATTGGGTCATCCCGTCGACTCTCCACCAATGCATCAAGTATGCCAAGGATGGGCAGCAACACACGGTCTTTGTAGACCTGTTGCCATTCACGCCAGCAGAATGCAACCTGGCCGACGCTACGCTCTACTTCAAGGGGATTAGTCTGTACCCCGTGATTAAGAGCAAGAGCAATGGTTGGCTCTCAGAGGAAGATGACGATGATCTCTTCTATGTTGATGAGGAAAAGGCCAAGCTACATCGGCTGCGCCTCGGCACCAAGTCAACCCCAGATCACCCCGAGAGGTGCCAGATCGACTTCGAGGCTAATCTTATTAGCCGAGCTATCGGCAAGAGTATATGCTTGCCACGAGACTGCATCCAGCTCCCATGTGCAACCAGCCGAAGTCGTCAAGCGACAACGTCAAAACAAGAAGAAGGCTAACAGGGACAAACCTATTGTCTTCTACAAGGGAGACACGGTCCCTCAAGCCCCACCGGCTGACGACTTCGGCTGGTCCAAGCGAGCCGATGACACCCCTGAAGCCGTCCAAGTACTGGATGACCTGTGCCACACATTCAGAAAATGTGTCTGAAGTAACACATCCCCCAAATGCAAACTTCCACACAGCGAAGATATTTTCGCCAGCTGTGGACCCCTTCTCAGGTCCGGGGGCAACCCCCATCCATCCACAAGGATACCAGGGGACTTGGCTACGACCAAGACCCAGATTTCCGCGTCTACTACGTGGTCAACGTGATAAGCTTGGCACAACCAGCCGACGACCGAGCTAGAGTCAAAGCCAAATTCGATAGCTCCGTGGATGAGGAAGAGGAAATTCTGATCCCGATCCCCATCAAAGTCGGCACCCCAGCTCAAGCCGTCAAGGAACCTTCCACACCTCCCTGCCAAGACAAAGGGGGAGAAGAAGCTCCTCCGGTCTCTCAGCCAGTTGGAGGATCCAGTTCAACAAACCCTCCTTAGGAGGGGGATATCTCTCATCCTAGCTGCGAAAGATTGTCAGCTTCACCAGGCAACCTCGGGGAGACCTCAACAGTCCCGTTGACGACTGTTGGCTAGAAAATGGCGGCCCAGACCAATCCTTGATGGATCCTAGCGATAACCACTCTCCAGTCCCTTCAACATCAACCGGTGGCTTCGGGAATCAAGAAATGCTCGAAGCTGACACTGATGATGTGGATTTCATCAACTTCCAACCCGCTCCTCCCGAGCTGGAGGACGGCGGCCAGGCGACGGTGGATGAGCTCGTTGAAATCAACTTGGGCGAGGATGAAGCTCCCCAGCCAACATTCATCAGCTCTCTCCTTACCGAGGCAGAGAAGCAGGACTACAAGCAACTCCTGCTCGAGTACAAAGACTGCTTCGCCTGGACATACAACGAGATGCCCGGGCTAGACCCCTCCATAGTGGAGCACGAGCTAGCCATTTTTCCCTCAGTCACTCCGGTCAAGCAACCACAACGGCGCATGCGCTATGAGCTGGAGCTCTAGGTTTCGACCGAAGTCCATAAAATGGCAGAGGTCGATTTCATCAAGCCATGTATCTACCCGATCTGGCTCGCCAACATAGTCCCAGTCAAGAAGAAGAGTGGTCAAGTCCGCATCTGCGTCGACTTCTGGGACCTCAACAAAGCCTGTCTGAAGGATGACTTTCCAGTCCCGATTACATAAACAATGGTCGACGTGACCACCGGACATGAGGCCTTGTCTTTCATGGACGGGTCATCCGGTTATAATCAAATCCGGATGTCCCTTAAAGAAAAGAACCATACAGCTTTTAGATCCCCCAAGGGGATTTTTAACTACAAGTGCATGCCCTTCAGTCTGAAGAATGCCGGCGCTACTTACCAGAGGGCCATGACCAAGATATTCGACGAGATGCTGCACAACACTGTTGAATGCTATGTCGACAACCATGTAGTCAAGACTAAAATATGCGAAGACCATTTGCGCGATTTACGCCAAGTCTTCGAGTGTCTTCGGCAATATGGGCTCAAGATGAACCCCATGAAATGCGCTTTTGGCGTATCCAGTGGCAAATTTCTAGGCTTCGTCGTCAGTTACCGAGTAATCGAGGTGGATCCCAGTAAGATCAAAGCAATCCGGGAGCTTCCACCACCCGACAACATCACCAAACTCAGGTCCTTCCAAGGGAGGCTGACCTACATTCGGAGGTTTATTTCTAACCTCTCTGGTCGATGCGCAACTTTTGTCAAGCTGATGAAGAAAGACGCCCCGTTTACATGGGACTCAGAATGCTAGGCGACTTTCAAGCTAATCAAGGAGTACCTCCTTACTCCCCCAGTCCTGGGGGCACCAATCAAGGGTAAACCCCTCATCCTTTATATTGCTGCCATGGACGCCTCACTAGGAGCTCTGTTGGCGCAAATCAATGAGGAAGGTAAGGAGCAGCCCCTCTATTACCTCAACCGGAAGCTAATCGGTGCCGAGTACCGCTACTCCCCTATGGAGAAGGTTTGCTTGGCACTGGTGTTCGTAGTTAAGAAGCTGCGGCATTACCTCCTATCCCATCAAGTCGAGCTTATATCCAAGCACGACCCCCTGAAGTATCTCCTTCGGTGACCTGTCCTCTCAGGCCTACTGGGAAGATGGGCACTCCTACTGATGGAGTACGGCATTACTTATGTCCCCAAGAAATCAATCAAGGGATAGGGTATGGATAAATTCTTGACAGCCCATCTAGTACCAGACGACTCACCCTTCAGCTCGGAGCTCCCGGACGAGGAGTCTCTTGCTGCTCAATCACAACAATCAGCTGAACAGAGCGGAGATGTCTTGTATTACTGGCAGCAAAACGCTCTCACAAGCAGCGTGCCTTGCTAGGAGCTCTACTTCGATGGCGCTTCCCGAGGGATTACCCGGAGCAACCAGGATCCAGTCACTACGGCAGGTGCCGACATTATTTTCCTGACTCTTCACGGTGGAGTTTTATACAACTGTTGTGCCCTCATGAAATCCCTGACCAACAACAAAGCTAAGTTTGAAGCTCTACTCATTGCGCTCTAGATGGCCCTCCACATGGGCATTAAATGTCTCAAAGCCTACATGGACTCCCAGCTGATAGTCTGGCGGGTCCTCGGCATCTATGACGTGCGGAAGCCAGAGTTGGTTCCATACCATACCGTCATCACCAGATTAACCCAAAAGTTCTATTTCTTCGAAATAGATCATATCCCCAGAAGCAACAACGCTCAGGAGGATGCCATGGCGAAACTGGCCGCAGCCATCAAGCTCCTGCCCGAGGGCGAGGTCGACATCGTCATCAAACACAGAAGGCTGATGTCGAGCTCACTCGAAGGCAACACCATGCTCACCATTTACGAGGTCCATGACCTTGACCAGAGCACGCCTCCAGAAGAGGATGATTGGCGTGCACCCATCATCAAATTCAAGAAAGGGTGGCTCCCTCCTAACCGGGCTCACAGGGTCCAACTGCTCCGTCGAGCAACCTCTTATGAGCTGATCAGCGACTCCCTATATCGACTCATCCACGAGAAGGACAAGTCAATTCTCCTGAGATGTGTCTTCATCGCCGAGGCTCAAGCCGTCATGCAGGAGGTCCACTCCGGGTTATGCGGCGCACACCAGGCTGGAGACCGAATGAAGCACAACATCAAGCTCAAGGGTTTCTGTTGGTCAACCATGTATGCGGATTGCGTCCAGTACGCCCGTACGTGCCATCAATGCCAACCCTTTGGCCCAGTACCCATAAGATCTCCTAATCCATTACGTCCTACAACCCCCACCTGGCCATTTGCCGAGTGGGGCATGGACATCGCGGGGCCCTTCCCACCATCTTCCAAGGACCATAAATACATCTTGGTCACTACTGACTATTTCTCTCGCTGGGCGGAGGCTCTCCCTTTGCGAGAAGTCACCGACGAGGTGGTTGCCAGATTCATCCGGCACAACATCATATACTGATTCGGTACTCCCAATCGCATAGTGTCCGACAATGGGACACCATTCAAGAATAAGGCCGTATACCAGCTAGCGGCCAAATTCCACATAGACTGGAGAACCTCTTCGGTCTATAATCCCCTGGCTAACGGTTTGGCAGAAGCCTTCAACAAGACCCTCTGCAAGCTCCTGGCTAAGATGGTTAGCCACCGAAAACGTGATTGGGGTGAGAAGGTCTTTGAAGCATTATAGTCCTACCAGACGGTCTACAAAACCCCCACGAGGTGCTCGCCATTCACCCTTGCTTACACCACAGAAGCAGTCATTCCTATCGAAGTCTAGTTAGCTTCTTACCGTGTAACGGTCCACACCGGCCTTGTCGGCCCTGACGAAACTGAGTACCAGAGAAGGCTAGAAGTGCTCACAGATCTAGAAGGCAAGTAGCTTGAAGCCTACAAACACCTGCAAGTATACCAGGCCCGCATGGCCTGGGCCTATGATAAGCTCGTCAAGCAGCGATCTTTCAAGCAAGGTGACCTTGTCATGATCAAGGAAAAGGAAGTCATGGTAGGGTGCTCCAATGGAAAATTACAGTCGAATTGGCGAGGTCCATACATTATCCACAATGTCTACGAGGGTGGGGCTTACACGGTTGTCAATCACAAAGATCATAGACCATTCCCGCCTGTCAATGGTAATGAAGCTATATTACGCACCGGAACACAACTTCGCGCGCCAGCCAGACTAAGGCGCACGTCCCAGCTACTACCATTGAGGCCGGTCCTTCCCTGTGAAGGATCTCGCTGGCTAGTCCTCCCAGTCTTCAATTCCCAGTCAAGCAGCCGGCCCAGCTCCCCGGAACCACCGCCAGGCATTCTCGGGGACTAATCCCCTGCCCTCGTTCCCGTCACCACGAGAGCACAGGCACTTTCACACCTGCACCAGTCTAGCCGTCAGGCTCCCAGGCAAGTAAAAAAATGCAATAAAAAATTGGGGTTAAAAATAGAGATGCCATGGCAGACCTGGTCATCATCACAACAAGGGGGCGACTGGCGGCAAAAAGGCCAATAACCCGACTGAGGCAGAAACCCGAAAGGGCACCTCATGCAAAATTGGGAAACCCCTCGACGTGAAAACCCGTAAGGGCACGTCGGAAAAAGCTAAAGGGGGTCTGTTGTGACCCCTCTGTGTTGATGATGTTGACAATAAGTTTTAATTCATTGGCAACAGCTTATTTTGATTGATTGGCAACTGTTATTATTTTGATGAAACTATTTTTATCAGGTTGTCTGTGTATATATATTGTTATGCACATACTCACAGGTCTACACAGTGCATTGCAGCATGAACATAGAGTCTATACCTTTCCTTGTTTAGTCTGGACAGCAGTGGGTCGACCCTCCTCTCTAATGGGTCGACGCCCCCAGAGTGAAATCTATACACTGTCTGTCTGTCGTGTGTCTCATGCAACATCTTAGGCGTTTTGGTAAAGTCTATACAGTGCAGCTCACACGAACACTCAAGTCCATACATCATGAAGTCTGCACAGTGTGGCACCCAATGTCTATACATTGCTCATTTGTTTATTCAGCATTGTCAAGTCTACACATTGATCGATGCCAAGTCTGTACAACGAGCGTCTCATTGGTGAAGTCTGTACAACGGTCTTTCAGCAAGTCTGAACATCGTCTGTCTCTGTTAGCGTCTCAGGCATTGGGCAAAGTCCATACATCGGACTGTTACAGCAAGTCTGTACATTGTCCGTCTCAGTTAGCGTTCTATACATCGGGGTGAAGTCTGTACATCCAACTGTTCAACTTCGAAGTCTGTACATTCATCAGTGTTCTTCCAAGTCTGTACATTGGAAGTTTTACCTACGTTTCCCTTCAATCTATACATCGGTAGTTTTACCATCGTTTCCCTTGAAGTCTATACACTGATGGCTTTACCGTCGTTTCACTTGAAGTCTATACTCTCGACTGCCTTGTCTTGATCAAGTCTATACAGAGCTTCTGTGCTCAAGTCTGTACAGCCTTTCACTTGGAAAGTCTATACATCGTGAAGTCTTCACACTGGCCTTTGAATGATGTCTGTACATCATGCATCTCTTCGTTGAAGTCTGTACATCCTTCGCTGAGCCTTCCAAGTCTGTACAATCACTAAGTCTGTACATCCTCTAGGCGCTCACGAAGTCTATACATTGGTTCAAGCTTCCAAGTCTGCACATTGGGCCTTCAAGCCTTTGAAGTCCATACATTGGACTGTGCTCGTAAATTCTATACATCCTCCCGTTCAGATTTCCAAGTCTATACAACGTTGTTTAGTGGAAGTCTGTACAGCCGTTGGGTTGCCAAAGTCCATACATTGTGAACGTCAAAGCCTGTACAGACTTTGCTTTGTTTAGGTATGTACATCGTTCATTTGTCTTGGCAAGTTTACACATTGGAAGTCTGTACATCATTCGTGAAGACTGAACAATGAGGCAAGTGTATACATTGGATGAGTCTGCATCGTGCATCAGTCATGAAGTCTACACATCGTCTGTCTTCATTAAAGTCTCATGAAGTCTGTACATCGTGGCCTTTGTGCTCCAAGTCTATACATCATGGCAAGTCCGAAGTCTACACATTGGAAGTGTATTCATTCATGCATCATGGGTCGACCCCCTGATTAGATGGGTCAACACCCTTTAGACTTCTAAGTCTATACACTGTGTTCATACGTTGTTCTCATCGAAGTCTACACATTGCTGTTCTTCACAGCAAGTCTAAACACTGCTCCCTCCTGCGTGTAAATTCCAAGTCTATACACTCCCTCTGTTTTCATGTCTATACATCGCATTTCATTTCACAAGTCTATATAGAGTTCGATACTTAAACTGACAATCTGGTATTCTGTCTGACAGGGATTCTTTACCTGGACTGATGACCTGGCTCGTGATCCAAGAAGGACGAGGTACCATGATGATGACACGTGGAAGAAGCCTTTCCAGGATGCTGCCATGTGGATGGAATTGTCTCGATTCTAGCGAATTCTCTGGGCAGGAAATGTGGAAGCCACGCGCCCTCATCCACCTGCTGATGGTATATAATGAAGCCTTCGTCTTCAGATGGAGGCTGATCGATCGAAGAGTGGCAAGTCTATACAGTGAGACAAACCTGAGACAGCAGAGAGCTATCGAGATCCAAAGAGAAGAAAAGGAGAGAAGAAGAAAGTGAGAAGAAATGAGTTGAGAGAGTGATATGAGAGCTTGTGAATCAGCGTCTTGGTCCAGATACCAGAGCTGATATTGCTCACTTTGAGCTACAGTCGTTTTGACCTTCTTCCATTCGATTGTGTTTTTCTTGCTTTTCAGTCTTGTTATTTTTCTTTTGAAAACTCTTGTTCGATCAAGCTGTTAGTCAGTGGTGTCAAGCTGTGAGGCAGCGGTGTGCAGAGGTGTTACCTCTGGTCGGCTAAGCTGTAGTGCCCAGCAGAGCAAGCTGTGAAGCTCAGCTGTTGTAGAGGGTGTTCCTCTGGTCGGGATAAGCTGTAAGCCCCAGCCGTTGTTGGCAAGCTGTAGTGTCCAGGAGATTGAAGCTGTGTATCAGCAGTAATCCACATTCGAGTTGAATGTGGGGTGGACGTAGGTCGGATTGACCGAACCACCTAAAAGTGTTTGTGCCTCTCGTGTTTTTGCTTGTCTGTTTAGCAGATCTTGTTTCTATCATTCGGTGCTTTGACTGTGGTTGTCCAGTGTTCTTTTAATTCCGCATTTGAATCAAGGCATAATTTTTAATTAGCCTGTTGATATATTCACCCCCCCCCTCTAGATCCACATTCTGTGGTGAAAGAGCCTTCCATCTAACTCCAAAAATTGGTATCAGAGCTAGACTCTTCTACAGGGACTTACCGCCCGAAGAGGATAAGCACAAATGGACGGAAGAGGGATCATAGCTGAAGGACACTCCACATCCAAGCCCCCGTACTTCGATGGAACCAACTACGCATACTGGAAGCACCGAATGCAGATATTCTTGAGGGCTAAAGACTATGAAATTTGGAAGGTGGTTAGCAAGGGACCTTTCGAGCTATCCCCTAATGAAGATGTATGGACCAAGGAGGAAATTAGAAGGTCCACGCTCAACTGGAGTGTAATCAATGCAATCCAGTGTTCTCTGCATCCCACCGAGTTCTCACGAATATCTGCCTGCTCCTCAGCGAAGGAAATGTGGGATGCACTTGAAGTCATCTACGAGGGGACTTCACAAGTCAGAGAGACCAAGACTAATCTACTAGTTTCAGAATACGAGGCTTTCAAGATGAAACCTTATGAGACAATCAAAGAAATGTATGCTCGGTTGACTATTATCACAAATGGTCTCAGAGGTTTCGGGAAGAAGTATTCTGAGTATGATATAGTCAGGAAGATCTTGCGATCCTTGACTCCAATTTGGCACACAAAGGCCACCGTTATGGAAGAGTCAAGAGATCTGCACAATACAAGGGCAGATGAGCTTATCGGATCTCTAATGGCATATGAGATGAATCTGCCGAAGATAGAGGAGGCAGATAGAAAGAGGAAGCCAATAGCTCTGAAGGCTGGTGCTAGCAAATCCAGTCGATCCAGCCCCAACGGATCATCAACTGAAGAGAGCTTGTCTGAAGAAGAAATGGCAAATGATGATATGGCTATGATTACTAGGGAATTCCGGCATTTTCTCAAGAAAGAAGGAAGAAGATTCAGCCGAAGAAATCCCAATGGTGGCCGCCGAGACACAAGGTACAAATCAAACCCTGTAAAGAAAGCTGAGACTAATGTTTGCTATCAATGCAGGAAGGCTAGTCACTTTAAAGCTGAATGTCTGACAAATCAGAACCTCAAGGATAAGCCCAAGAAAAAGAACACAAGAGGGAAAGCTATGGTGAGTACCTGGAGTGATGAGGACGAGGGATCCTTGAGCAACACTTCGAACAGTGAAGTTGAAGCTGAGAAGCCAATCTGTCTCATGGCAACCAGCTCAGAAGATAGAGAGGAAGAATCTGATGAGGTATCCTCTCGTTTTGAAAACTTTACTATTGCTGATTGGATGGATGCTTATAATGAACTTGCTGATAGAGTAGATGATGTCAGAAAAGAAAATAGGCATCTACGAAGAAAAATTAACATCATGCAAAATGATACTTCATTGTCTGATAAAATTACATGCTTAGAGAATGAGAACAGTAAGCTGAAACTCACATGTTCTGAATTTGAAGAAATCAAGAAAGAACTGAAAATCTCTAAGGAAGAAAATGTGAGATTAGACAAGGAAATTGATGCATGGAAATTGAAAATTCAGAATTATGAAAGTGAGATAAAAATTACCTCTGAAAAATATGAAGCTGTCCTCAATGTAAATAATGAATTGAAAAAGTCTATTGATGAAATTCAGAAAGACAATGAGGATAAGCTGAAAACCATTGAGAAAATGACCCAAGGATCTGAAAATTTAAATGCTCTATTGGGGTCGAAGGTTAATTTCAGGAGAGAGGGCCTAGAATTAACTCTAGTGCAACTAAGAGCTTTGGAATAAAAACGATTTCCTTCGTTGCACAAAAGGAGAGAGGACCTCTGATTAACATGAATTCTAATAATGCTGTGAACACTAATGTGAATCTGAAAAAGCCCAATGCAGAGGAGAAGGGCAAACAGAAAGTTGGTGAGCCTAGTAGAATTGGCACTTCCAAACCTAGCTCTAGTGCTCAACCCAAGGCTAGGGGTCAGCCTGCTCAGGTAAATAAACCCCATGTCAATGCCAAAAAGTCTTCACCACCACCATCACAGAAAAAGACCCAACAAAAACCTATGAACAGGTTAGCAGGGTCAAGAGTGCAGGGAAGACAAAATGCTTTCAGGAGTCATCCCAACAAATTCAATCCACCTAGAGTCCAATCCTACTACTCCACACAGTCAATCTATCCTAATGGGTTTGGGTGGACTAGAACTCAAGGGATGCATAGAAGGTATGTTCAACAACCTACACAATTTTACAGACCCTATGTCAGAAGTTGGGGTAATGGGTATGGTAGTCGAACAACCAGGAACTTCCAATCATACAGCCAACCCAAGTATTACCCTGATCAAAACTTTATGAATGCTACTTGGCCGAAGCATTGGCACAATAACAACAATTCCGTGAATAACTCTGTTGGTGCAAATAAAAGGAAGAACAACAAAAATAAGAGAAGGAATGACAGAAGGAAATCTGTAAAATCCACTGAACAAAGTTCTTTTAAACAAATGTGGATTCCCAAAGCCATGCTTTCTTTCTTTACTTGTACTTCATCTGCATTGGAGCCCAATCAGTCTTGGGTTCCAAACTCTTTGCCCTAATTGTGTGTGCAGGTATGTCTGGCAGCCAAGAGCAACTTGTGGTACTTGGACAGTGGCTGCTCCAGGCAAATGACAGGAGATAAGGCCAAGTTCTGCATGCTGACTGAAAAGCTAGGAGACCTTGTCACCTTTGGAAGCAACACAAAGGGTAGGATCATTGGATCAGGTAAGGTAGGTAAGTGTTCTACCTGCTGCATTGATGATGTTAAGCTGGTTGAAGGGTTAGCTTATAATTTACTCAGTATTAGCCAGTTGTGTGATAAGGAACATAAAGTTTTATTTGATTCTCAATGTTGTAAGGGTTTTGAACCTGATTCTGATATTGTCAAATTTTCTAGAAAAAGAATAAATAACACATACATGATAGATTAAGATGATATTCAGCATTCTAACCTATGTCTTACTGCCAGTAGAGAAGATTTAGCATTTTTATGGCATCGTAGGTTAGGCCATGCGAGTTATACTGTTTTGCATAAACTAAACAAGCATAGCATGGTTAGAGGACTCCCTGAAGTCTCTTTTAAAAAGGAAAATAAATTTTGTAATGCATGCATTCAGTCCAAGTTGACTAGAAAATCATTCAAATCTAGGACAGAAAACCTATCCACTAAACCTTATGAACTGATACACATGGACCTATTTGGGCCAACCAGGTCTGTCAGTTTATCAAGGAAGAGGTATGGGTTTGTCTTAGTAGATGATTTTTCTAGGTATACTTGGGTATTTTTTCTGTCACATAAGAATGATACATTCTCAGAATTTCAGGAGTTCTGTATAAGAATAAATCAAAAAATTGAAAATATTTTGACTGATCATGGAGGTGAGTTTGAAAACTCACACTTTGAAGAATTTTGTAGGTCAAGTGAGATTCATCATAAGTTCTCCTCACCCAGGACACCTGAGAAGAATGGTGTTGTTGAGAGGAGGAACATAACTCTAGTGGAGATGGGCCGAACTCTCTTAGTTGAAGGTCAACTGCCAAGAAAATTTTGGGCTGAAGCAGTCAACACAGCCTGTTATGTAATTAACAGGGCAATGGTAAGACCTTCCACCCAGAAAACCCCTTATGAGATTTTGAGAGGTAAGAAACCTTCAATCGCCCACTTCAAGATCTTTGGTTGTAAATGCTTTATACATATAAATGACAAGAGGGACCTTGATAAATTTGAGCCAAAAGGTGAACCAGGAATCTTCCTCAGTTATTCTGAAAACACCCGGGCTTATAGAGTGTTCAATTTAAACTCAAAAATTGTTGAAGAATCTCCACACATTATCTTTGATGAAACCTTGATGAAAACTAACCATGGTCATTGCAGGAATGAAGATGTGAACATTTTAAAAGATGATAACTCTGCAGACCAGTCTGATGGTGAGGAAGAAAAAGAAGAGCAGAATGAAGAAGAATCTGAAGTTCAGGGGGAGGTAAGTGAAATTCCTGAAACTCAGATTGTTAATATCAGATATCTTAAAGATCACCCTGTGAATAATGTCATTGGCAATCTCAATGATCCCCCTAGGACTAGAGGTCACTTTAGAATTCAGGATGAATTAAATACATATGCTCTTGTCTCTCAAATTGAACCCAAGTCCATTGACTGTGCCCTCAAGGATGTGCATTGAACTAATGCCATGCATGAGGAGCTTAATCAGTTCGACAGGAACAAGGTGTGGCACTTGGTCCCACCTCCTGATCATGGAACAGTCATAGGGACTAAGTGGGTATTCAGGAATAAATCTGATGAATTAGGGAATATTGTTAAAAATAAAGCCAGACTTGTTGCTCAGGGGTATAACCAGGAGTTTGGTATTGACTTTGAAGAGTCATTTGCCCCTGTAGCCAGATTAGAAGCTGTTAGGATTTTATTGGCTTATGCATGCTCCCTAGGAATAATCCTCCAACAGATGGATGTAAAATCTGCATTCTTGAATGGGGAAATTAGTGAGGAAGTCTATGTAAGACAGCCCCCTGGGTTTGAATGTCTAGATTTCCCTAATCATGTTTACAAATTAAATAAAGCTCTCTATGGTCTTAAGTAAGCTCCTAGAGCTTGGTATGACAGGTTGAGCAAGTTCCTTACTGATCAAAATTTCACTAGAGGAGTAGTTGATCAGACCTTGTTTACAAAGGTGAGTCATTCTGACATTCTTATTGTACAAATTTATGTGGATGACATTATTTTTGGGTCAACTAACCCCAAATTGTGTGAAGAATTTTCTAAAACAATGACTAATGAGTTTGAAATGAGCTCAATGGGTGAGCTCAAATTGTTTCTTGGACTGCAGGTTACACAAACAAAGGATGGAATGTTTATCACTCAGTCCAAGTACACAAGGGATCTACTCAAGAAATTCAAGATGGACAACCTCAATGAGATAGCTGCTCCAATGGGTACCTCTACAAGCGTGGATGAAGACACTAAAGGTAAACATGTTGATCAAAAGCTATACAGAGGTATGATCGGATCCCTTGTCTACTTAACAGCATCTAGGCCTGATATTCAATTTGCTGTAGGATTATGTGCTAGGTTTCAGGCTAGTCCTAAAGAAACTCATCTTAAAGCAGTAAAAAGGATTTTTAGATATCTGGTAGGCACCCAAGAGCTAGGATTATGGTATCCTGCTAGGTGTGAGTTAGAGCTTCTAGCTTACACTGATGCTGATTATGCTGGGTGTCGAGTAGATAGAAAAAGCACTAGTGGCTATTGTCAATTCCTTGGTGGCTGTCTAGTATCTTGGGCATCTAAGAAGCAACACACGGTAGCCTTGTCTACAGCTGAGGCTTAATATGTTGCAGCTGGTAATTGTGCTGCCCAAGTACTATGGATCAAGCACCAACTAGATGATTATCAGATAAAACTGGAATGCATTCCAATTTTATGTGATAATAATAGTGCCATATGCCTTGCTAAAAATCCCGTCCATCATTCTAGGACTAAACACATAGAGATAAAACACCATTTTCTTAGAGATGCTGTGAATAAAAAGGAAATCGAACTGAATTTCATTGAAACAGACAAACAAATTGCTGATATCTTTACTAAGCCACTTGGAAATGAAAAGTTTAAATTTCTTAGAAGAGAACTTGGCTTGTGTAAGTTTCAGCATGATGAATAAAATTCTCAGCTGTTTTGAATAAAATTTCTGATTTGGACTTGCATCTAATAGCTTGTATAAAACTTTGTGAAGGTTGAAGGGTGCAACAGACTCATGATCATGCATGACACTCATATTGTTTTCTCATGATCATCACTGCATATCATTTAGTCATGAATGTGTCTAAAATCACATGCATATAGAACTGTTTTGCACTACATTTCTCTGCATAACCCTGGTGGTCACATTGCATGATAGTGCAGTCTGAATAAGCATGAACTTTAAAAATCATTTGATTAGTCATCTTTTGCAAAACTGCATGCATATAGACAGGGGGAGTCTTGTCAGAATTTCAGGGTGAACTGCTGCGTCGACGCTGCTATACTGTGGCGTTGACGCAGTGAACTAGATCTGTGAATGTCTCTGCTTCTTATTCTGATGAGTTGACGCTGCAATAGCGTGGAGTCGACGCACTGACATTATCTCAGTGTTTTATATTGTTGTCTCTTCAACTGATGCGTGGACGCCTTGAACTCCCAGCGTCGACTCTGTCTATTCATCCTTTGACTCTGAATGATTGAGTCTGACAGTTTGGCAATCTTTTAATTAGTTCTAATATTAAGTAATAGAAAACAGACCTCTTCCCTCATAAGAACTTTAATTACTTAAATACTAACTTAATGGTTTAAATTTTATAATCTTTAGAGTTGAAAGACTACAATCAATAAATAAGGATGCTGAAAATTGATAAAGCACTCAACCCTCATCTTATTTCATGTCAGACAAAGTTAATTATATCTGAAATCTGAAAACTCATCTGAAATCATGTTAGAGAAACTAAGTATGTGTATTGTCCTTAAACAAGTCATTCTGAAACAAATAAAGGACAGCTAAGAAAGATATTGAAAAAATATTGAAAATAAATTGAAAAATAGCATTGGCAGAGCAATGACTAGTAAATCACTGAGAAACTGAGTGATCCATCAAAGAAGTGGATAACACTCATGTCATGAGGTGTATCAGCTATCTCTGTATAAAATAATCAAAATAGTAGGGTGGTTTCATTGAGTACCTGGGGGTAACTGGCGTCTGATAAACGTGTACCCTCACATAAAACGATGTAAATCACTTATATTGAGTTTGATCATAGCAGAATGGTCCATCATGTTGAGTATCTAGGGGTATTGGCGTCTGATAAATGTATACCCTTCAGCAAAAAGACAAATGGTACCTGACTACCCAAAATGAACTCATATTGATAAATGTTGTTCCTTCAAAGAATTTTTATGGATGTCAATTGTTTAATTTCAATACATGACATGGTTTCTCTTAACACATTTTACTGAGTCTATGAAAGTAAGATATTCTGAAACTGAATCCCTCATGTAAATATAACTCTGGTTTATTGTTTTATCATGCACACCTACCTTATCCAATGAATGTAGTGCATGAACTCTCATTTTTATAACCTTTAAACCAGAACCTCACTTTCTAAGCAGTTTCTAAATTCATATGACTGAAGGTTATGTGCTTTAGCTGCTTAATTTCTGAACTACCTCCTAAGAATGCCAGTCAGCTGATTCTTCTTGTTCCTTCCCTTGCATCTTATTTCCCTCCTCTTTGTTGATGGCAAAGGGGGAGAATATATTGTCTATTTGATGAATTCATTCCAGGGAAGTGTATGCATCATGTATATGGCAAAGGGGGAGATCTGGTGAGTAGAGAGTTGTGTTCATGTCTCAGCATGTCATACATATCATCTGCATGACAAATTTGAAAAATAAAACATGTCCTTCATCAAAAATGCATCTGCACAACAGGATGTTGCTATTCTATATTATAGGGTGTTACCATCATCAAAAAGGGGGAGATTGTTATGACCCCTCTGTGTTGATGATGTTGACAATAAGTTTTAATTCATTGGCAACAGCTTATTTTGATTGATTGGCAAATGTTATTATTTTGATGAAACTATTTTTATCAGGTTGTCTGTGTATATATATTGTTATGCACATACTCACAGGTCTACACAGTGCATTGCAGCATGAACATAGAGTCTATACCTTTCCTTGTTTAGTCTGGACAGCAGTGGGTCGACCCTCCTCTCTAATGGGTCGACGCCCTCAGAGTGAAATCTATACACTGTCTATCTGTCGTGTGTCTCATGCAACATCTTAGGCGTTTTGGTAAAGTCTATACAGTGCAGCTCACACGAACACTCAAGTCCATACATCATGAAGTCTGCACAGTGTGGCACCCAATGTCTATACATTGCTCATTCGTTTATTCAACATTGTCAAGTCTACACATTGATCGATGCCAAGTCTGTACAACGAGCGTCTCATTGGTGAAGTCTGTACAACGGTCTTTCAGCAAGTCTGAACATCGTCTGTCTCTGTTAGCGTCTCAGGCATTGGGCAAAGTCCATACATCGGACTGTTACAGCAAGTCTGTACATTGTCCGTCTCAGTTAGCGTTCTATACATCGGGGTGAAGTCTGTACATCCAACTGTTCAACTTCGAAGTCTATACATTCATCAGTGTTCTTCCAAGTCTGTACATTGGAAGTTTTACCTACGTTTCCCTTCAATCTATACATCGGTAGTTTTACCATCGTTTCCCTTGAAGTCTATACACTGATGGCTTTACCGTCGTTTCACTTGAAGTCTATACTCTCGACTGCCTTGTCTTGATCAAGTCTATACAGAGCTTCTGTGCTCAAGTCTGTACAGCCTTTCACTTGGAAAGTCTATACATCGTGAAGTCTTCACACTGGCCTTTGAATGATGTCTGTACATCGTGCATCTCTTCGTTGAAGTCTGTACATCCTTCGCTGAGCCTTCCAAGTCTGTACAATCACTAAGTCTGTACATCCTCTAGGCGCTCACGAAGTCTATACATTGGTTCAAGCTTCCAAGTCTGCACATTGGGCCTTCAAGCCTTTGAAGTCCATACATTGGACTGTGCTCGTAAATTCTATACATCCTCCCGTTCAGATTTCCAAGTCTATACAACGTTGTTTAGTGGAAGTCTGTACAGCCGTTGGGTTGCCAAAGTCCATACATTGTGAACGTCAAAGCCTGTACAGACTTTGCTTTGTTTAGGTATGTACATCGTTCATTTGTCTTGGCAAGTTTACACATTGGAAGTCTGTACATCATTCGTGAAGACTGAACAATGAGGCAAGTGTATACATTAGATGAGTCTGCATCGTGCATCAGTCATGAAGTCTACACATCGTCTGTCTTCATTAAAGTCTCATGAAGTCTGTACATCGTGGCCTTTGTGCTCCAAGTCTATACATCATGGCAAGTCCGAAGTCTACACATTGGAAGTGTATTCATTCATGCATCATGGGTCGACCCCCTGATTAGATGGGTCAACACCCTTTAGACTTCTAAGTCTATACACTGTGTTCATACGTTGTTCTCATCGAAGTCTACACATTGCTGTTCTTCACAGCAAGTCTAAACACTGCTCCCTCCTGCGTGTAAATTCCAAGTCTATACACTCCCTCTGTTTTCATGTCTATACATCGCATTTCATTTCACAAGTCTATATAGAGTTCGATACTTAAACTGATAATCTGGTATTCTGTCTGACAGGGATTCTTTACCTGGACTGATGACCTGGCTCGTGATCCAAGAAGGACGAGGTACCATGATGATGACACGTGGAAGAAGCCTTTCCAGGATGCTGCCATGTGGATGGAATTGTCTCGATTCTAGCGAATTCTCTGGGCGGGAAATGTGGAAGCCAGGCGCCCTCATCCACCTGCTGATGGTATATAATGAAGCCTTCGTCTTCAGATGGAGGCTGATCGATCGAAGAGTGGCAAGTCTATACAGTGAGACAAACCTAAGACAGCAGAGAGCTATCGAGATCCAAAGAGAAGAAAAGGAGAGAAGAAGAAAGTGAGAAGAAATGAGTTGAGAGAGTGATATGAGAGCTTGTGAATCAGCGTCTTGGTCCAGATACCAGAGCTGATATTGCTCACTTTGAGCTACAGTCGTTTTGACCTTCTTCCATTCGATTGTGTTTTTCTTGCTTTTCAGTCTTGTTATTTTTCCTTTGAAAACTCTTGTTCGATCAAGCTGTTAGTCAGCGGTGTCAAGCTGTGAGGCAACAGTGTGCAGAGGTGTTACCTCTGGTCGGCTAAGCTGTAGTGCCCAGCAGAGCAAGCTGTGAAGCTCAGCTGTTGCAGAGGGTGTTCCTCTGGTCGGGATAAGCTGTAAGCCCCAGCCGTTGTTGGCAAGCTGTAGTGCCCAGCAGATTGAAGCTGTGTATTAGCAGTAATCCACATTCGAGTTGAATGTGGGGTGGACGTAGGTCGGATTGACCGAACCACCTAAAAGTCTTTGTGCCTCTCGTGCGTTTGCTTATCTGTTTAGCAGATCTTGTTTCCATCATTTGGTGCTTTTACTGTGGTTGTCCAGTGTTCTTTTAATTTCGCATTTGAATCTAGGCATAATTTTTAATTAGCCTGTTGATCTATTCACCCCCCCTCTAGATCCACATTCTGTGGTGAAAGAGCCTTCCATCTAACTCCAACAGGGTCGGCTCTAGCGAAAACCCAAAAGGGCGGTAGAGCTGATATCGAGAAATCTTCCTTTCCCCACCAGTCAGAACAGCCTTCCACTCACTCCTCGGTGCGCTATTAGCCTCACCCAGAACCAGTCTTCAATCAACCTACACTACTAGAGCACGAATCCTATAATTCCCAATTGGCCTTGCACTACCCCCACTCAGTTTGGCCAACCTTCGGCCCCTTGCTTCGGCACCATAGGTCAACCAGTCCCTGTGACAATCAAGCTCCTAGTCACCATCCCAGTAGACCTATGTCCAAGCATATCCCCAAACACTTGTCATTCTATGCCACTCCATCCTATATCCCCTGCAAATCTAGAGCCTTTAAGCTTCATCATGATCCCAGTTCTCACCTACAATCCCTGATCCACCAGCTATAACCCCAGTCACATCCTGCCATCACGAAGTGGCCCTTAGCACCGTAACGTGACGATTTCCAAAAGTCGTTGCTAAAGGTGGAACAATATCCAGTCATCTACGATCTCCAATTCCAGGTTACGTCCCCTGACAGCGGAATGCTATAGATGACAATTCCTAAAAAAAAGAACAAACAAACAATGGCGTTAAAAATAGAGATACCCCGACTGACCCGGCCGTCCTCATTACAAAGAGACGACTGGGGGAAAAAATTGCCACCAACCTAGGTGAGGTGAAAACCTGAAAGGGCGCCTCAGGTAAAATCGGGTAACCCCTCGGTGTGAAAACCCGCAAGGGGGCACCGGAAAAAGTAAAATGGGGCCAGCTCTGGAGAAAACCCGCAAGGGCGGTAGGGCTGGTAAAGAGAAAAAAAACTCTCTCTCCCTCTCTACTCTTCCTTTACGAAAGCTATCGGCTATGACACGCCCTGATGGCAAGCTTAACATCACTCCACGACACTGATGGCCACTACACCCTCGAGGGTCGGTCCTCCCCAGTGCCAGTTCCAGTTTCGGCTACAACGCCTTCATAGGCTAGCCACCAACTTCCAGTCCCAATTCTGGCTACAACGCCTTCACAGGCCAGCCGCCAGCTTCCAGTCCCAGTTTCGGCTACAATGCCTTCGCAGGCCAGCAGCCCAGTCTCCAGTCCCAGTTCCGGCTACAATGCCTTCACAGGCTAGCCGCCAGCTTCCAGTCCCAGTTCTGGCTACAACGCCTTCACAGGCCAACCACCAGCTTCTAGTCCCAGTTTCGGCTACAACGCCTTTGCAGGCCATCCGCCCAGTCTCCAGTCCCAGTTCTGGCTACAACGCCTTCACAGGCTAGCCGCCAACTTCCAGTCCTAATTTCGGCTACAACGCCTTCACTGGCCAGCCGCCCAGTCTCCAGTCCCAGTTCTGACTATAACGCCTTCGTAGGCCAGGTGCCAGCTTCTAGTCCCAGTTTTGGCTACAACACCTTCACAGGCCAGCCGCCCAGTCTCCAGCCCCAGTTTCGGCTACAACGCCTTCATAGGCTACCCACCCAGTCTCCATCCCCAGTTTTGGCTACAATGCCCTTGCAGAGTCGCTGCTCAGCTTCTAGCTCTAGTTTTGGCTACAACGCCTCGACAGGCAAGCCATCCGGCCCAACTCCAGCTCTAGCTCCCAGCCACCACACCTTTCCAGGTCACCAGCTGGCTTCAGCTCTAGTCCCCATTTTCAGTCACAGTCCCAGTTTCAATTTCCAGTCCTTGTCCCAGTCCCGATCTTGGTTGCCATGTCTTCCCAGGCCACCCAGCCAGCTTAACCCTAGTTTCTCAGACACATATGAATCCCATCTTTTTGGCTAACGGCATAATGCTAGCCAACACTCCTCCATCCAATTCAAGGTCAATACACCCTCCAAAAGCACCTCTACAACCCTAAACCACGTAAGTTGCCCCATTCTTATGGGCCTACGTTGGTTCCCTGGTATGCAGGCTTTTATCCTCCAAGAGGATTGGCCCACACATATAGCCTTTTCTTTCCCCTACTACCCAGTGCTCAGCCTCCAATTTCAAACATCGAGTTCCTCAAACCCGGTCCACGTTGTTCCCTATCACTCATGCCGGTGTATCGTAGAACAAACAAGCACGACTAACGATAAGTGGTTGCCAGTTCACGCACGCTACTCCATTCCATCGAGAAAGGACGGGAACAACCCAGTAAACAAAAGATCCAGAGTTTGTCATTAATACTCTGTAAAAGGAGCCCAAGACATGCCCTTGGGGTGACAAAATCCTTATACTCCAGATAGCACAAGCAAGAAAGGAGAAAGATACAATCAAATCTCAAGCTCGGTCCCCTCTAGCACCACAAGGTGCGAGTCTGTAGCTATAGTCTCGGCCGCCTGCCACTCAGCTCGGATGCCCTCGATGACTACCTGCTGCTCCTCCCAAGCCTTTCTCAAGGCCTCAGCCCGGCTCTCTACCTCCCTCAGCAGTGCGGCTCGCTTCTGAGATGCCAATGCAGTCGCCTCGGTGTGACTCCTCTGCTCAGCTATGGCTGACACAAGCTGAGCCCGCTGCTCCTACGCCTCTCGGATCACCGCTAGCCTCCGAGCCCTCTGCTTCTGAGCCTCGCGGAGTCCTAGGTACTCGACCCAGATCCCAGCTAACCCGGACATCCAGAGCTCGCATGGGAAGCCAAGCGCGTGGTAGCCCTGGGTGCACTCCCGCAGTCGCTGCCTCAGATCCTCTTGAGAAGGAAGAAGGTCACTCTACGAGTAGCCTCGCGCCCGCAGGAGCAGGGCTGCACCTGCGCTCATCTCCAGCAATGGCTCTGGCTGAGAAGCAGATGTAGGCCACTTGACCCCTAAACCCAGGGAGAGGTCTCAGGACGCAGCCAGCACTCCAGTGGAACCAGCATAGTTCTGACACATGCCAAAGAGAGTGAGCAATACATGCAAGGTTTCCTTGGATAGATAAGGTGAAAAACCTAAGAAAAATAAACAAGTCTTGGCTCCTTACCTGGAGCAAGCCCAGCAATCCCTGTGGCATCATCTGCCGCGGTCGGGGAGGGCAACCGCTCCTCCGCCTTGACAGCATCACCCACTGGGGTCGGAGAGGGCAGTGATTCCTCCACTGTCCGGTCATCCCCAGCAAGCACGGGTGGAACATGGGGCTTCTCCTGCCCGACCTTGTCCGGAGCCGACGAGTGCCCCTCTCCAGACTCTGACGTTGCGGGCAACCCAAGAACATCAGCACTCTGGCATATAGAGCTAACAAGCACCAAATGAGGACGGGAAGAGCCACCACATACCTCCAGAGGTGGGCCCCATGGGAACCTCCCTACTTGCAGAGACCCCGGAGGATGAAGAGCTCGAGCTCGAACTCTCCTCTGTCTCCATATCTAAGTTGCCGTCATCTGGAGAGCTTGATGAAGCCTCTGACGAACTCCCGGAGGTAGCTGAACCAGAAGCCCCTGCAGACCAACAAAGCAAACAAGGTCACTACATGACCTAGCTTTATACAAGAGAGGCTCTCCAGCTAAGAGTTGTGAACAGGAAAGTCACCGGCCAGAGCGCTCCCCTCCGAAACCTTTTCAATATCGACGATCTCCTCATCGCCCTCAGTTGGAGCCTCTCCCGTGGGCCCCTCTTCCATCACCTCAGCCCTGTCACGGGGTAGCTCACCCTCTTCTAGAGGCGAAGGAGCACCTGTAAACAATGCCAACAGGATCTCAACACTAGAAGACAATTAACACAAAGGGCTTAACAGAAATGACTAAGTCCCTAACTACATACCTGAGGGTCCCATGCTCGAAGACCCGACCAGTCCCACAGTGCATGCCGACACTACAGCTAGTAGGGAAACATGCTTCACCCCTGCCAATAGCTGTGGTAACAGGCTAGACGCTTCTTCAGCCGTGGACGGCATTGAAGCACTCCTCCCTTCAGGCTCCCCCTCAATGGAGGGAAGGGACACTGATGGGCCAGTACGGACTAGCTCCTGAATCATCTCCAGAGTGGCGGCTGGATCCTCACCTAGCAAGTAACAACTTAAAGCCAGTCAGTGTCTGCAGCTCAGCAGTTGTACAATGCGGGGGCAATCCCCTCTGTAGCGGTTCAGCACTTACCCGAGCCATCCCGGGTCACTACGGGCTCCTGCCCGTCAATAGATGGGGGCACCTCGCCTCGCATCTCGGAGGGAGCTGCGGTCTCTAATGCTCCGGCCACCTCTGTACGACACCAACAACTATGTGAACTCCCAGAATCAAGTACAACAATAAACACAACATGCTTGGTCTCAGAATTATTCACCTGGCTGGGCATCCTTTGAAACCTTCCACGACTCAAAATCGGGAAAGGTCTCAGCATTGGGGGTAGTTTCATCCATCAGATGAAGGAGCCCCTCCATATCTATCTCATAATTGACCTCGTCATCAAGTAGCGGGTCGATCTCCTGAGGTGGCGAGAAGGCCGCGTCAGCCCCGGCCTCCAGTGGCACTGTGAAAAGTAAATCCAATTGCACAAGGTTAGCCGATCATAAAGGCTGAATCAATATGAAGCAATCAGGCGGATATAGCACTTACTCAGAGCCAGTTCCGCCTCAATGTGTTCCCTGGCAGCGGGTCCCCGAGAGGACTCGCTGACCTCCCTGACTCCGATCTCTACCCGCGGGCGTTTCCGCCAGGGTTGGGGGGCCCCGTCACCGTCCCCAGAAGACGTCCCCGTGGAGGGGTGATCCCTGTCTGCCGCGGAGCCTACCAGTAAACACAACCACATAAGATGCCTTAGCCATGTACCCTAGAAGACAACAAAGCAGGGGCAACAGGCTAACGAAGGGGTCTTACCTGAAGCCACAAAGGGGGTCAGCGGCAGAGGAGCCAACTACTCCGGCTTCAAGCCCATGACCCGTGCAGCCTTCGCGACTGCCTCCTTCACATCCCTCAGTGTGTAGGCGCACTCGATGAGGGACACGAGCTCTACGGGTCCGGTCGACCTGATCGCATGGGCAATATGACGCCTCCAGTCGTCGATCATCGTGTCTACAAAACTCCCCTCAGGGAGCACTCGGTCTAGTGAGCACCTCTGCTCGAACCCACAGTCAGCTAGGAACTGGGTGAACCAAGTCCTCGGCACCCCGGGTTGAGACGCCCCAGCTCCAGTACCGCCAGGCGTCGGCCGCGCCTGCCTGAGGGGCTTCAGTGCCCGGCTACCGCTCCGTCCTGCAGACAGTGAGCCCCAGCTGCCCCGGGGCACCTACTGTGCCAGCCACTCTACCTCCCTGTGGATCCGATAGAAGCGAGTTCGCAGGTACTCATCGTCGAGCACAATGGGAGGTAGATCCTCCCTCAAGAGATGGGCCTCCTAAGCTTTTCAGATCGCCGAGGCCTTCTGCTGGTACTGGTGACTATGGTCGAACCACCACCTGGCACAATGGACGTCGAACCATCCCCTGCGTTTCTGCCTAGGCATCGGCAGTCACTCTGGCTCCCGACGATAGTAGAAGTCCCACCACGCCACAGCTAGCAAGTGTGTATCCCGGCCTCTGTACTGTCGACCCGCCAGAGGGAACTCCTGGTTCGGCGGGATCCCCTGGTCGTACCCAAAGTTCCGAGCGAACCTGTGCGGGTAATATGGCTCCAAGAAGCTCGTCAGAGACCGGTGTAAAGTCAGCACTGCCGGTCGGGTACTCATCACACACTCTATGTACAATGCCGCATTCGGCTGTTGCTGGTAAGGAAGGGCGCAGGCTGCCCCGCCACTCGAAGGCACCAGAACCAGGTGGAAGTCTTTGGTGGCACCGTCAAAGGGAATCCCATTCTCGCCCCTGCCGGGCAAGTAGCACAAGACTCTCCTAGCTTCCTCCAACTATACGATTGTGTTTCCGTCCGGCTGCCCGGTGAAGCTGAATAACAATGGTGCTGCCTGGTTCACCACGGACCAGCGAGACACCAACCCTGGAAACAACAGACCAGCCCACACGCTGAGGTAGTGGGTCGGCAGAAGCAGACTCCGCTCACGTGGCGCCGGGTGCGCCGCCAGTACCCCCAGCCTCTGGTAAACATTGGCCAGAGTCGTCGAGGCTAAGGCCAACCTTCGTCCCTCTGCCAGTTGGCACGCAGGCCACAACAACTCCAGCCTCAGCTGGCCGTCCTCCCCGTGTGGGACCATGAACGTCACCAACAAGTATGCCAAGTACGCGGCTAGGTGGGTCACGCCCGGTAGTCTATGGGGGTTCCACCCCTCCTGGGGCGCATAGATGTACCTCGTGTATGTCCGGAAACGTAGCTCCACCTCTGTGTACTACTCTCATGGAGTCTGGTCTCTCGCAAACTCCTGGTAAAAGCCGAAGGGTCCGTTGTAGAAGTGGCGGACCCACGCGTTCAGCGGCACCCTGGGAGTCTGCGTTCCTCTCTCTCTTCCAGCCAGGGCTTAGTCCCTCCAGGTCTTCAGTAAATACCGGTAGATGTAAGGAACCCGGTATCTTCCATGCCCATCTGTATGGCTGCGATGGAGGTCATCCAGCACTACCTCCTCGTACCCCTCGCTGCTGATCGGCAACCCGGAGATCCTGTATAGAGACCATAAGTCTAATGAGGTCTCTCTCTCAGCCGTTGCCATGGTGTTCCACCTGCGGTTGAAGCGCTCTGTCAATGCACTACCTGTATGGCTAAGTCCCTTCAGGTCTTCCGTAAATACTGGTAGCTATAAGGAACTCGGTATCTTCCATGCCCATCTATATGGATACGATGGAGGTCATCCAGCACTACCTCCTCGTACCCCTCCCTACTAATCAGCAACTCAGAGATCCTGTATAGAGACCAACAAGTCTAATGAGGTCTCTCCCTCGGCCGTTGCCACGGTGTTCCACCTGCGGTTGAAGCGCTCTATCTATGCATGTAGAAGCCCCGTATAGCAGGGGTACCCGTACAAAGCCGCGGTCACAGCATATCTGATATCAGCCCGGTCCAGCAGTGCCTGGTAACGGTGTACTATTCCCATCAACCACTCGATAGCTCCCTGGGGGTACCTGTGCGACGAAATCACCGCCTAGCGGCCATACCAGCTAAAAACACTCTGGCGTAGAATCCCGGACAGAAGGCTGTGGTCATCATAGCCCTCCCCGGCATACTCCAGCCTTAATGGCTCTAACACTAACCCTGGACTGCCGTCTGTCTCTGCCTGGTGGTGTCTGTGCAAATCCCAGGAAGCGGGACCCATCACTCCAACGCGGACTCCGAACTGGTCCGCCCTACTGAAGAAGCCCAGGTACTCAGCACTGGGGAACTGACACTATCTCCAATAGTCCCCGGAGAAACTCAGAAAGCCGCAAAGGATGATTCCGTGCAAACTATCTCGGCCCACCAAGATCGTCTGCTCCAGTCGGTGATGGGCTCCAGCAACCCGAGAGTCGCTCTCCTCTACACATGGTCGGACAAAGCGCCTGATGAACTCGAACAAGTGACGATCCAGAGGGAACCCCACTAGGTAGCCGTCACTGTACTCATAGGCGTAAAGCCCACCCGCCTCCGACACGCAGGCCAACTCCAAAGCCCCAACTCCGCTGCCGCGCTCGCCAACGAGGCCATCTACCACAGTCATGTGCCCCCAGTCGAGCTGCTCCACATTAGCCGCAGTAATGACCGGCGCACCCAAAGGAGGCATGGGCCGCTCAATCCTCCTCACCCAGTGGTCCTCCTCCCAGACCACAAGCCTCGGGACCCTCTCGTCCTTGCCAAATCGTGCCATAGCTGCAAGACAGAACACCAAAAATGGTCGGCACGCCAGAAATTCAACACGTGCAACATAATAAAGCAAAACCACATGAAGCATCAAAATACAACTATAACAACTCAGAAGGAGAAGTTCACGGGCCGTACGCCCTCGTCTCTGCCTTCGACGCATGACCCGTGGGGGGCATTTGTTGTACCCGGACAATTTCCCCCGCAAAATATCTAGAAATAAGAGTTCAAGAATTTCCTCGAACACCTTCAAGGCATGGGCTACCCGGCCCCTCCGACAACCCAGTGCGCCCGACCAACGGCCCCAACCTTCTAGCTAAGGTATACGACAGCATTAGCAATCAATCGGGACCACTCCCGACCCCTAAGTTACGGACCTTGCCCGCATTCTACACGACCACCTGGGCCAACCCGAGGGCGCCCCAACTACAAGCCACGCCACATGGCACCTAGTGAAAAGGCCAGGGGCCTACCCCGGGACGCCCTCTTTCAACCCTCCAAGGTCAAAGGGATACCCAAGTAAGTCAACCACAGGCTTTGGAGGCCCGCGGCACCTATATACGGCCCATACACGTGTGTTCAGTATTTTTTCGAACACCTTGTGGGCGCATATGTTCCATCCAACCCTTCTACACCAACCCACGGGCCACCCCGTGATTCTAGCACACTAATCGGGTCCTACAATGACCCCCAGCAAGCCAGGGCCACCCCCGACCCCCAGACACCTGGCTATGAGCCACTTAGAGCTCTCGGGCCAACCCGAGGCTACCCTGCCAACCCGTCGTACAACATGGCACCTAGCACAAGGCCGGGCCCATGAGCACAAGGTGCCTCCTCTCAGCCTCCATGAACTTCTACCCTCAGCCCAAGGCCAAATCCAAGGCCCACTTGTCACCTACTTGGCCCGTTCGACAACCCGGGGTGTGTCGGGCATTTGCCCGAACACCTTGCGAGCGGCTATCACGACTCGAAGAACAACAGCCCCCATGGGCCATCCCAGTATCCTTGAGCCCAGTGTCCCTCAAAGGACACTCCTAGATGACAAAAGAAGACCCCCGGGGGCCATCCCTCGGGGTTACGACATACCCGGGGTCAGTTCGCCCCAGGGCACGGCCACGCCCCGGAGAGGGTGAACCCCCCGGGAGCCACCCCCTCCTCTCAGCCCAGACGCCCACGGCCTCCCCAATCCTAGTTCGTGCAAATTTTCGATCTCGTGATGCAAGGTTCGCGCTAGGATTCGTTCACCGTACCTGTACGTGGAAGGAGCCGCGAAGAACGCCAACGACGAATCACACGCATAAGCGCGACAAATCACACGCACAAGTGTCTCGGTCCGCGCACACAAGTGTATCCTTCCAGTATCCTTTGTCCTCTTTCTATTAGACAAATTAGGACAAATATTAACAAAAAATCTAATTTTATAGAGGTGGGGCCACCCCTCTCTCTCCCTCCATCCCAATCTGCCTAAACCCCTTGGGTATTAAAAAAAAATTTTAAATAAAAAATGGGACACTTTAGTCCGCCCAAACCCCCCTTGGGGAGGGGTTTAGGCAGACAAGCTTGAACCCCCAGCCTGGTCCGCCGAAACCCCATCAAAATTAAAAAAAATGATTTTTTGCCCTCCGAAGATGGGTTTAGGCGGACCAGACCAGCATATGGGGCTGGTCCGCCTAAACCCCATCTCCCCACTCCATTACACAAACAACAAAACATAAAAAATAAAATAAAAAATAATATTTTTGAGAGGTTTACCCGGACCAAGTTGAACCCTCAACTTGGTCCGCCTAAACCCCACCCCTTCAACTTCCTATCAATTCCCCCTTAGAAGCTCAAGGGGCACGGGGAATGAAGAAGGCAACAACAACAAGCTAACGGACGGACAAACACCCCCCGGCCTAATTGTCGCACCCTCAGACTCCCGAGGCTTTCGGCAAGGGTCGGGGATGCGAGAAGCTAAGTGTGTGCGCGGTTGGCTTGCTAGTCGGCTCACACACGCCGAGGGTATGTCACGTGTACTTCCCTCACGCGGTGTTTAGCCATCTCACACCAAGTCCATCCTCGTCGCATGTAAGCAGACCATGTCAACGGCAAGTACACCTGCATCCCGGGTCTGCCCGTGTATGCCAACTTACGACGGTGATGAAGTGTACTCTATGATGCCGTGTTTGACCTCGACACAGAATCACGTGCCCACTACTCACCCCCCAGCCGGCCGTTGGCCCCTCGGATTAACAACTCGAGTCTAGTCGGACCTCTGGCCCGGGAATCATAGTCCCGGGGCCGACCTCGACTCCCCAGCATGACGACGCTTGTGTCCGAGACTCGGACCCGACCGCTCACCTCGAGCCTTGTCGACCTCCACCGGGCGCCAGTCTACGTCCGCTCTGGTCACCAAGGCAGTCGGGCTCATACCAATCTCTTTGTAAAGAGTTCCTGTAAGACATGCGGATATCTGCTTTATTACGCAATGACCCGGCCCACGTGTCGGACCTATCTCGCGGCTTGCGCTAGTTGTACATTGGCCACCTCGGCCCATTTGTAAAGCCCATGTGGCCCATCATAAAACAAGTGGAATACAAGCGTCCACATTCGGGCCCCCGGCTTTTTACCTATACCACTCGGCATCCGTGCCTAACATCCTAACCCTAGTAAACACCCCTCAGTCGAAAGCGCACCCACAGCTGCGGAATGCTTCCGGCCCTCTACCCACGGCGTCTGGCATATAGACAGGCTTCTCTTCAGCATGGAACGAAGGTGTTCAGATTCAATCCGATGTAAATAAACACCGGTTGCTTGCGGCCGGTGGGGAAAGACGTCCAGTACACGATTCCCACAATCGCCTACGCACTCGCACCCGTGGAACCCCTTTTATCCACGTGTCACCCGATCGCCCGAGTCCACGTGCCGCGTCCTGGTGACGCTTCTCCGGTCAACCCTTGGTTCCATGGGTGATTGTAGAGAAATCGACTGGCAGGCCCGTACCCTGTCCGGTTAACCCGTACTCTTACATTCCAGTGCCATTCGACCCTTTTCGATTTTTCGTAAAAGGAGAGTGCTCGATACCACCGTAAGAGGCATGCAACCGTAAGGAGGATACCCGAGATATATCAAACTCCCATGTCTTCCTACCCCACGGTATCCCTTCCTTCACCCCTGTCATTTGGCATAAAAACCCGTGCAACAGTGACCATTCCCACATTTGTAAGCTGGCAGCTCTGCTGTCCAAAACGGACTAATCTGGAAACCTCATGATGACAAGGATAGTTGACTATCCTTGGAACATTTTTTGACCTCAAAAACCATGTTTTTGGATGTTTATGTCTTTATAAGACAATAACACACACGGAGATAATGCTCCAACACACATGCTGCTGAACCGCAGCACACACACACACACCGAGAAGACACTCCAACACACACACACAAGGAGACGACGCTCCAACACACACACATGTTGAAAATCATAGCAACAAATAGGAACGAACCCCAAACCACACACATGCTGTAGATTGCAGTAGACCAGACACACTCGGATGTGCACATCACACGATCTGACCACACTCTTCAACTATCTCAGATAATACAAATTATGTCTATCAAATCAACATCAGATAACACATGATTTTCAGATCAACCAGTAGGAAATTCATTAAATAAGATTCCCCCTTTAGATGGCTTTGCCCGATGCTTGAATAGCTGCAAGGATGACCAGATGCCGATCTATGTAGCACGATCCTTCTCGATCATGATCAGGATGAAGAAAATAGCTTCAAACATGGAAGAATCCTTCTTCCAACAGTAGGGGGCGAGCTCCTCTCTTCCTCTTCTTCTTCTTCTTCCTCCCCAAGCCTTTCTCATCTTGTCTTGGATAATTCAATGGATGTCTCCAAAATTTTGTAATAGAAGAATATGTTGGGATTATAGGGGTCAAAAGACATCTATATCCCTTCTAGAACCTTCCCAAAGTCTCCTCACATGTTAGGGAACAATTTTGGGGTAAAATAAACATTTTACTTGGCTTGGATGAGGCACCACGTGAGTGCCACGTCGGATTCGAAGTTGTTCGCGCGAAGGCACTGCCACATTCGGTCGACCGGCCCATCGGTCGACCGGCCCATCGATCGACCGAACTATAATGGTCGGTCGACCGAACACTATAAAGTTTTTAGTCTGAGGGTTCTTGGAAATTCGGTCGATCGGTCCAAAGCCGTCGGTCAACCGGTGCAGCCCTACACTTTGATTTTAGCAGGTTTGATGCCTCCACCAACCCAGGTCGACCAGCTCTTCACCGAGGTCTACCGATACACCTGTAAAACACATAAATTACCATAAATCAACATGTATTCAATCCAATAAGTCCAACATACCTTAGATATAAATCTTGACATTTTTGGACTTCTTTTGAACTTGCTAAGTACTCGAAGAAGGGTTAGACAGTAACTCACTCAATAAGCCACGATTATGAAGTGAAAACTTATCCATTCTTTGTTTAAAGTGAGTTATCATGAATATATGTATCAATGGCTCAAATCATTAGAGGAATCAAATTTAACAAAGCTAAGAGCCATCGAGAACTCATCAAGAATATGAGATCCATTACCAAAAATATGATTGTGTTAAGATTTAACAATACATTTCTATCTCATTTGGAGCAATACAATGATCTAGAACTTAAGGCATCAAATGGCATTCACATTGAACCCATTTAGTCCATTCCAACCATTTGTAATGAAATACATTCACACATGGGAATCAAATTTCATTCAAATTTCATCCAGTTCTCAATGTCCACTTTCAAATGACTCATTCACTCACACCAAGAGGGGAATCAGATTTAACAAATATTCTCTTTAGAACTTAGCATGATTTCACATGTATCTTAATCCATTCACACATAGAATCACATGAGTGAAACTCATCAAAATATAAACACATGCAATTCATGATCTATTTCCACATCTAAAGTTTTGTCATTATTAAAAGCACCTGAGGCACAACAATCTCTCCCTTTTTTATGATGGCAAGACTTTATTGCAAGTTCAAGCAAAAGACTCACAAATGATCATCAATTGCAACCATAATCAAATCTCACAATCATATTTGCAGTAACCATATTCTCTCCCCAAACATGCATTCACATGTTGCCATTTTGCATTTTGCAATAAACCATATTATCTCCCCCTTTTCCATAATCAAAAAGCAAGTAAGGAGAAAATTTCTCACACTGACCAGTCAGCCAGTCATTAGCAAAAAGCATAATATAAGAGGTGGAAGACATAAATCAACAAAGATTTTTAGAAGATTTCAATGCCAACTTGATACCAACTAACATGATGAACAAACTGAATTCCATTCAGTTAAAACAGACTTATTTTAGTTCAGCCAAAACAGCTTGAATTCAGCTCAGACAGCACAATCTAAACTCAATTTCTGTGCTAGCTCTCCCCCTTGATTTAGTGAAACAATAGACATGAGGAAAATATCAGGCAATTCATGAACAAAATATGATCAGATCAAGGCTATGCATAGCCAAGAAAAAGATATAGCATGCAATCTCTTTATTCAGTTATTTATCAGTCTCATTTTTTAGATTTTTAGATTTTTAATTTTTCTATGTAATGCAAGAAACTTGAGATGTGCTTGTCGTTATTTTTCAACAGTTCTGAAATTGGTCCATTTACAGTAGTCCTTGGCAGCCCTTTGGTCCTTTTGTTCATGTATTTCATTTATTCATCTTTATCTTTATGATTAAAAATTATTCAGTCCTTTATCCCTTTTATTTGCGGTGGTCCTCATGGAATTTTGATAGCACCTCCCCTGGACCCGGGACGATTGGGGGTGTTAAGCGGGTACTCATCCACAGAGGTCCGAGATGGTCCCAGAAATAACATGGATGCGCACGGAAGCGGCAACATCCGAGTTGATGGAACGACGGATTAGACTGAAACCTGGATCATTCAAGAAACTTAGAGAGCAACACAACGTATAGGACTTGCCACTCCATGGATAGTGGAATACAAGTCCTACTAAAAGAAAAAAGAAAAAAAAGGAGTTGTATGCCCTCCCATTAGGCTGTAAGCAGAAACATGTCAGAGATGCAACAAAATGACTACGGTGGGTTTGAGGAAGTTCTAGAGGGAATGAGCCATGAGGGTCCGGCCTCAAAGCCATACACATTGTACTGGGCAAACCTCAAGTCACTCCCTAGAGAGGCTCTCTTGTGCGTTCATGCTGGGAACGCCAGAAATTCATTTACCCGGGGGGATTGGGGGGCCACAATACGATGAGCACAACAGGAAACAGATAGACATGTCGAGAAATAGCATGTTTAGAACAAACCGGTGAAAAGAAAAACCAGGGAAACTACGAAGTAGCAATTAGCAAGGATGAAATGATACATGTACCCGAAACCTAGGCTCTGAAATTTTCTTTTCTTTTATTCTCTGCAATAGGAAAGTTACAAGGAAATCTTACATCATGGAAAAAGAAAAGAAGAAACAAAATAGAAAAGAGAAACCAATACAGTGGGGGGGACGGAGCATTGATGTTATGTTAGATGGACGCAGTCTATCTCCACGAAGTGTGGATCTAGAGGGGGGTGAATAGATCTACTGCCTAATTTAAAACACAGTTGAACTATAATGCGGAATTTAAAACAAACAACTGTTGAATGATAGAAAGAACACTACGAAGAGTGTCGACACAAGCAACTACACAGCAGATCACAAGCAATCTCACAAATACAAGACACCCAAGATTTTTAGGTGGTTCAGTCAGAGACGTACGTCCACCCCACACTCAACCGAGTATGGCTTACTGCTGTACAGTACAGCTTGCGTCTGCTGGGCATTACAGCTTGGCCTACAAACCGCTGAGCAACACAGCTTGCTGTCCGAGACAAGTCTCGCCTGCTGAGGATTACAGCTTCACCTGTCCAGTGGAGACCTCCACTGCAACCGCTGGGGTTTACAGCTTACCCGTCCAGAGGTAGCACCTCTGCTAACAGCTGACTCACAGCTTGAAGAAATAATTTCAAAAATAAAAGATAGAAGCAAACGAAAATAGAAAACCCGACTGGGAATGTAGCTCGGAATGAGCAAAGCTCAACTCTGGTATCTGAACCAAGAGTCTGAGTAACAATCAGAAAAGCTCTCAAACAAAACTCTCTCAATCTCACTCTCTCAACACATCTCTCTCAATCTTCTCTTCTCTCTTTTTCTTCTTCTCTGTTTTTCTTCTCTCTGTGGATCGGTGGCTCTCTGTTGCTTCAGACTTTTACTCTCTCTGTATATACTTTGCCACTGCTCGATCTACCTTCATCCGAAGAAGAAGACTCATATATATATCAGCAGCATATTGGATAAGGGCGTGTGGCTTCCACATTTCCCGCCCAAAGAATTCTCCAGATCCGAGGAAATTTCATCCACATGGCAGCATCCTGGATGGGCTACTTCCACGTGTCACCATCTGGGCACCTCGTCCTTCCTTGGATCACGAGCCAAGTCATCAATCTCAGCCAGGAGTCCCTGTCAGACAGAGGATCGAATTATCAGTTTAAGTATAAACCATGTACAGACTTTGTAGAGTGTCATGCATTGTATAGACTTCACTGTATAGACTTCGTGAACTCGAATGCAGTGTATAGACTTTGTGAATGCGTGGCTATGGCATTGTATAGACTTGGTGAATACAGAACAATGCCATGTACAGACTACATATATGCAGTGCTTTGGCCTTGTACATACTTCACGCATGCAGGATAGTGGCATTGTAAGGCGTGTACAGACTTAGCGTTATGAACCCAACCGATGTCTAGACTTTGTTAAGACGCTGAATGAGATGCTAACCCAATGCATGCAATCAGTGATGTACAGACTTGAAGATGCAATGTGCAATGCAGTGAAGTGTGTACATTGAATACGAATGCATAGACATGCTGACAACAGATGTGTGGACTTTGAAGAACATTCAGCAGCCAATGTATAGACTTAGGCAATGGAAAGACTTGCCAGTGTAAGGACTTGATGAGCGTGCAGTAATGTGCAGACTTCAATGCATGAAGAAGCAATGTGTAGACTTTGACAGACACAACGTGCAACAATGTATAGACTTGAAACACTAGATGCACGATGTACAGACTTCATGTTATGCATGAGACTCTAAGAAGACAGACGATGTATAGACTTAGCCAGCCTTCAGCTCGATGTACAGACTTCATGAATGATGCATGCAATGCACTGGACGATGTATGGACTTAGCCGATGCAGACTAGTCCGATGTACATACTTGCTCGTTGTTCAGACATCATGAGCGATGTGCAGACTTGCCAAGAGAAAGACTGTACAGACTTGAGCAAAGTAAAGTGTTGGGTCCCGTAGTGCAGGAACACGGATCTAGACGGGGGGTGAATAGATCCTACTGCTAAAAACTATGTCCAACTAAAAACACAAACTAGCACACAGAGGAATTTACAAGATTGATATGATTGAGGAAATTAATCTAAACAAGTTCAAACTCGATTCACTCAATCTCGCCGAGCTCACACGATAGCACAAACAGATAGGATAGTGAACACACAATCACAAGAATCAAACCACAAGACACGGAGATTTTTAAGGTGGTTCGGGACCACGACGGGCTCCCTACGTCCACCCCTCACCAAACCGGTGAGGCTTCACTACACACTACAAAATGTAGCAACATAGGGACAAACCCCAACACACACACGCTGCTTTCGCAGCAAACCACACACACACGAGGCCTTGCCTCAACCTGCTGCCACAGCAGCACACACACACTACTGGGGAACACACCCCGAATAAATTCCTTACACGGAGTCACAACTCCGTCCACACACACGTAGGACAATGCCTACTCAACCACACGGGAGAAAACTCCCACCAACACACACACGCGGATATACTCCGCACAATCAGCACACATATAACAACACACACACTCGAGACCCCCTTCTCCGAACACCCATACAAGGTATTATCTCAAATGTATATGAATCAAAACATATATATGCTATGACCTCCCAACAAATTCTATAGATGAAAACTAGAAGTATGCATCAAGTATAAGGCTCCCCCTTCTTCAGCACAATCAGATTCTCCTTTCTCGTTGACGGATGATCATGATTTAGACATCATCTTCTTCGTCTCCTCGAGATGCACTTCTTTACCTTCTTCCAATTTCTTCTTCACCTGAAAGAACAGATAGAAATGATAAGCTCCAAATCAAGCCTGTTTACATCAGAAAATTAATTAGCCTCATAAACCCCTCTACTCTCATCCTTGTGGTACCACTCCTCCTTCTTCTTCTGCAAGAGAAAGGAAGGCATTAGTTCATCTTTGTTGCTTAGGATGAAAACGCAGTACTAATAAGATAGCAATCAATAGATGAACAAATGAACATGTATATATATATATATATATATATATATTGTACCTCATAGATAATCATTCAAGACCTTGAGCAATCTCAAACAAAAACACAGAAGTGAAAGATCAAGACAACTCCCTCAGATTTTTGATGAGAAGCTTCTGCAGGATGAGAAACCATTCTTGAAAAATGATGATCGATTCTTGCATGGATGATGCTTGTATCTTGATTCTCCACGTTGCTTCCAGTAGAGGATCGATTAGGGACTTGAATCCACGTTCTTCCCTTCACATATAAGCTCAAAACAAGGTGGAAGAGGGCTTGGGAGCTTCAACTCCGAACCTACATACACAAGGGTTAGCAAAACACCCAAAAATCGGATCTCACCTCTCTCCTTAGGGTTTGTGACCCAAAGAGAAGTATATAAGTGTTTTGGATGGTCAAGAGACAGCCCTTGGACAAGACCCACAAGTTATGGAGTCATTAGGAGAAGTTGGACTCGGATTGGAAGACTTTTGGGGCAAGAAAACGGCGGTCAAAAACGGCGGCTGGAGGTCGGATATGAAGGGGTCGACCCTTGGGGTCGACCATCGGGCATACAGAAGCCAAACAGAACGGATTTTGTGTTCTGTTTTACATGGGTCGACCCCAGGGGTCGACCCTCGGGTTTCCAGAATTCAAGGGGTCGACCCTTGGGTTTCCAGAACCCAAATAGAACAACACTTTGGTTCTGGTTTACAGGGGTCGACCCCAGGGGTCGACCCTTCCATGAGGGGTCGACCCCAGGGGTCGACCCTTTTAGGCAACTTCATAAAAAAGGTTCTGTTTTGATTCTGTTTGAATAGAACCTGAGAGGGTCGACCAAAACCACTAAAAACACCATCAAATCAATGGGAAACAATTGATTAAATATTACCATAATCCCATGAAGATCCACCATGATTTTTCATCCTGAAAAATATGATAAAGCAAGATGTTAGATCAAGATCAATATATATGGGTCATGCATTAACATATGAAGTTCGTTTTGCGGCCGAGACCCAAATGACATGAAGTATGAACATGAAAGCACTTGAGAACCTAATTTTCCAACTCAAGATTATAAGAATATCACCATAGATTCCAATATAAATTATTACCATTACATGATGAACAACTTGGGAATCAAGGCACGCAAACCATTATTGAGTCATATTCCATTTGTTCAATCTCCAAGCTCATCAACCCACACATCACAAAGTAATCTCACCAAGTGTAGAGATAATGTATATGCAATGTTTGTGCTAACCTCAAAGCACGTATGAGCCTTATAGAATCACAATACACCCACATGATGATATCCCAATAGAAACGGTTTATGATCATTTTCTCAACCATTTCAATCTCCATTTACATGACGACATGAACAACCATTCTGCACATGGCCAAGCAACAAAGGCATTTTGTAATCATCAAAATCACATGCACAATAATCTCCCCCATTTTGATGATGACAAAATATTTATGCTATAATGCTCTCTCATTAAGCTCTCTCTCCCACTTTGACATAATCGGAAATGGGGATCATGATGGGGGATGCAAGATGGCATGAACTAATATGCGCAATATGCATGATATGCATGAACTAATTGCAAAACTGTGGGATACCAATTGTTGAAATTGGAAATGCAAATGTGGACAATATGGTCATGTAGTATGCAAGATGACAAAACGATATGCAAATGCTCACAAGTTACAGCAATTGGAAATGGGGGAACTAGAATGAGCAAGCAAACAAGCACTCATACACCTATAGTAAGGTAGTGACTCATGCAAGTCCTGATGACTGAAGCAGATAAGATCACATGTAAAGCTCCACCTTTGACATTGACATATTAGATGAATGACTTTAATTTTCAAGTTTTTGATTTTTTGTTTTCTTGTGAATGCATGAAATAGGATGTATGAAAATGATGAGACATGAAATACATACAATGTAATCAAGCAGATATCTATAGATACATGCAACAAAACTCCTTCACAAGAAGTGATACCAAGTGATTTACAGTGAGGGGATAGGTGTAGGAAAAGTGCAAGTGAGTCATTAAGTTCAGAATGCTCATGATTACACCTAGAGGGTTGTGCAGATAAATAGGAGAAGACGTACAGCAGGTCAAGTAACTAATCAAAGTTTCAAAATACATATCAAATCAAATTACCATGTGTGAGTGAATAACATGAGTATGAATCTTAGCCATATGGATAACCGGATTTTCAAGTAAACATAATAGTAACGGCACAAACTGCATTTCAAGCTAGAGAATAGCGTATTGGAGGCTTCGCTCTACCTCATCAAATTATCATCAGTAATTTTCACACTGACAATCTGAATTTTTCTAAGAAGGATCAGGTTCAAATAATTCCTTTTTACGCGAGAAGACACATGGAGCTCATGCCAGAATCCCCGGTTACTCAGAATACTGAACCATATCATCTCATTTGAACAGAGATACTTTAGTCAACACTTTTCAGAAATGAACCACATCACGTCTCAGGTGACATGTGCCCAGTTTACTCAGTGAGACTTAGCATTGCTCTGCCTTTCATATCAACCATTTTTTGTATGTGGAGGCAGGCAGCTTTTTCCTCAACTGTCTCTTATCATCCATGCAGCAAGTTGAATTACTTTAGAGTATTAAAATGAAATTCCTATATCCTTATGAACAACACTCAATTCCACATTAAAGTGCATGAAGTGTACGAATTTGATTTAACATGTATAGAAAAAATTTAACTTAGAACAGGATAGTGTAGCTCCCCCTATGTAAATGCAATAAGCATGAAATACTCCCCCTTAGAGTTTTACATGAAGCACACTTGTTAAGACTCAGATGTAACATTATTTATCAATGAAGTATATGGTCTTAGAAGTTTTAAGGAAGGGGTTGAATAGCATATAATAACATGCAAGCATACGATGAAGATATGCATATGCAATGCAAAATGAAAAGGTATGCAATCTCAGTTCTTGAAATGTTGGCTCCAAGGATATGAGACCAATTGTTGGAAGTATTCATTTTGACATTTATGCAACATGAAATGTGTAAAATGATGCATTTCAAAATATGCACTATATGTATGCTAAAAATGCCAACAATGCAACAAGACACACGATGAGCTTCATCTTCCAAAAGCACTATGTGAATGATGTGCAGAGAATGATATGTAAATATACAATGTGGTGCAAGATTTCAGATTTCACATGACACTTTATATGCACCTAATGTAACTAATGCATGGCACACATTACCAATTGTTAAAATGTGAGGACATAATTTTATTCAGAAAAAAGAAATCATAAAATTCATTCAAAGCATCAAGATCATCACATGTGAACTTTTCTTGAAAACAGTTGTGCTTTTATCCAGAAAGATGAGTGGCATATTGGTAAAGATCATGGAACATTGATCAACATCAGTCCTCAAGATGTTCAGCCACAAAGACAATATCATCGTGCTGAGAGAATAGAAAAACATCATTTTCAAAATTTTCAGCATGCAAAACTCCCCCATAATCAATGCATGATTTCAGAAAATTTATTTAAGTTGGATGCCATATACATAGATGATTCATGGTACCGGGCGGAGATATATTCTCACGCATGGTGATAGCTTTCAGATAGGCTTGACATGCCCTTCCACATGTCACCATTTTATATACCATGTAATCATTGAAATGATGATCAGAAATAATTGTATTCTCATTTGACATCGGGGGTTTAGCAAAAGGCATTTAATGGCTATACTCTCATATATACTGCTCAGATGTTTCAATACCATTCAGCTAAGCATTCATTATCCACATTGTCAAGAACAACCAAGGGGTATCCAAACCTTCAAAATCACTGTCTGTCAAGTTATGGCATTAACATCAAGACCAAGGAACTTCAGCCAAACACTTTATTTTCTCACCTTTGTCTTGAGTTACCTTTATTAACATTTTCATATTCTTTACTTTATTCCCCTTGTTATCTTCTGCGTCAATAAGCTTCTTTCTTTCTCTACTGCAAGAAATAGAATGATATTAGCCAGAAGAAATGGAAGTAGATCAAATCTGGCATTGAAGTCCTCTTGAGCTCCTTTCTTTCTCTCCATGATTTCAAGGGTTGATGGTCATTATCAAACCTGCACTATAACGAGCTTAATTCATGTCAATATTAAGCCAATGCATATGAAGAAACTAACTTCAAGGCTTTTCATCACATATGACTCTCTCTCTCTCAACCTGTAATATCAGAAACTCAATTTCATATCAATCTCAACTCAATACAAATGAGAAAGATAATTTCAGTGCTTTTCTTCCACAAGATAATCTCCTATGAGCTGCAAGTGTGAATGATGAGCTTCAAGTATCAACTTAGAGACAAGCCCACGTTCACCAAGGCATCACACCAGAACTGGCCAAGTCAACGTAGCGTCTTCCTCTTGGCCTCAAGGCAATCCTACAACAAGAGTTCTCATTTGGTTGTTTTGGGTACCCAAACCTTCTTGGGTCCCGGATGGTTAGTTGCACCTCTAGAGGGTGTCTTCCACAGTTTTTGGGCATGCATATCATCAAAATACATTACGGAGCAAACATGCATGGTATGCCCAAACTCACCACAATAATGACAACAACCAAGAGACTTCACAGAATTCTCATAAACATGATAATCAAATTTATGTGATTTAGCATGAATGTTATCATTATAAGCATGGAAATTTCTCTTCTTCACATGAGGATGAGCATGAAATTTTTGTGGGTTTGTAGAGATGTTATCATTTTTCAACCTAAAGTAATTGTTCATCCTGTGATCGAACCTTCCACAATGCAAACAGTTCAATGGACCAATTCTTTCAAATGGTCTTCTTGCATGAACATAGGAGTTATCAAAAGTTCTTTTTGTGTTCAAAAACTTTCTTGGCTTTGTGAAGCCATTCATTTTCTTGCATGCATCTAGATCTTCAGATTTCATCAAAAAGTAATCATACATCATATGACCAAGTTCACCACAATAAAAACATGAGATTTTCTTTGTGGATGCATGTGTGTGTGCAACATAATTTTTTTTAGCATTCATCGTGACACCAACAACACTTTTAGCCTTTTGATGCAAGTTTTGTTTCTTTTCTAGATTTTTATTTGATCTCTTTGTTGTTTGAGCAGTAGTTTGATTTGGAGACTCATTTGATGTGCTGGCTATGTTTGAACTGTGGACAAATGAAGTATAGACTTTATTTTCAAAATTCTTTTTGTTCACAGGATTATAGTCTAGTCCCTCTCTTTGGAAATTCACCTTAGTCCCCAATATCTTGTTCAGATTCTCTTCCCCATTCACAAACTTAGATAAGGATGTATTCAAGTCACCAATTTCATATTCAAGGGATGCAATGTGTAATTCATAGTTAGCTATTTCTTGTTCAAGCACATGCACCTTATCAGATTCATCAACTATCACAGATTTCCCTTTTTTAAGATTTTCAAGATTTTTCAATCTACTTTCAAGCAGGGAGATTTGAATTAACATCGCACTGTTCTCCTTTTTGAGTTCTTCATTTTCATTTGCAAGTTTATCATTCATAATCAATTCATTACAAATATCATGATCAATAGAGTTTGACTCCATTTTGTTTCTTAGATCTTTTTCAGTTTTCTCCAATTGATCAATTATGTTCATGAGGGTAGCATTTTCATTTCTCAAACATGCAATGGTTTCTTTGTGACATTCAACATCATGCTCTAAAAGTTCATTGAAGTTAACAAGTTCAGAACATTTATCACAAGAACCATTTTCATGGACCAAGTTTTCAGATTTCTTTTTCAATTTTCTATTTTCTGACTTGACTTTCTTATATTGTTTTTCCAACTCATCATAAGCTTCAACAAGATCATCAAGAGTAAATTCTTCAGAATCAGAATTTACCTCTTCTACATTTTCATCACTTTGTTGATCAGCATCATCGGCCATGAGACATTTTTAACTTTCCTTTTCTTGAGCTTTGATCAACCGGTCCATAAGCTCCTTTGCCGTCCTACATGAAGACACAAATAGATACTTGTTAGTACTTACATAAGCTTTCAATAAACTCAAAGCAGTAACATTGTCATAGTGCATCATTTTATCCTGATTAGACCACTTGGTCTCATCTAGAGGTAATGTGTGTGGACCATGATAAATTAATTTTCAAAGGCTAGGATTAGTAGAATTGATCACCACACATAATTTACCTAGCCATGAATCAAAATCCGAACCAGTGAAGATTGGCAGACAATTCATTGAGATATGTTCAGAAAAATTCATGATTGTAGAATGCACTAGGATCACTCTGTAGATCGCAAGATCTAGGGACAATAGAGCCTCGCTCTGATACCGATTGTTGGGTCCCGTAGTGCAAGAACACGGATCTAGAGGGGGGGTGAATATACCCTACTGCTAAAAACTATGTCCAATTAAAAACACAAACTAGCACACAGCGAAATTTACAAGATTGATATGATTGAGGAAATTAATCTAAACAAGTTTAAACTTGATTCGCTCAATCTCGCCGAGCTCACACGATAGCACAAACAGATAGGATAGTGAACACACAATCACAAGAATCAAACCACAAGACACGGAGATTTTTAAGGTGGTTCGGGACCACGACGGACTCCCTACGTCCACCCCTCACCAAACCGGTGAGGCTTCACTACACACTACAAAATGTAGCAACACGGGGATGAACCCCAACACACACACGCTGCTTTCGCAGCAAACCACACACACACGAGGCCTTGCCTCAACCTGCTGCCACACACACACACACACACACACACACACACACACACACACACACACACACACACACACACACACACACACACACACACACACTACTGGGGAACACACCCCGAACAAATTCCTTACACGGAGTCACAACTCCGTCCACACACACGTAGGACAATGCCTACTCAACCACACGGGAGAAAACTCCCAACAACAACACACACGCGGATATACTCTGCACAATCAGCACACATGTAATAACACACACACTCGGAGACCCCCTTCTCCGAACACCCACACAAGGTATTATCTCAAATGTATATGAATCAAAACATATATATGCTATGACCTCCCAACGAATTCTATAGATGAAAACTAGAAGTATGCATCAAGTATAAGGCTCCCCCTTCTTCAGCACAATCTGATTCTCCTTGCTCGTTGACGGATGATCATAATTTAGACATCATCTTCTTCGTCTCCTTCAGATGCACTTCTTTACCTTCTTCTAATTGCTTCTTCGCCTGAAAGAACAGATAGAAATGATAAGCTCCAAATCAAGCCTGTTTACATCAGAAAATTGATTAGCCTCATAAACCCCTCTACTCTCATCCTTGTGGTACCACTCCTCCTTCTTCTTCTGCAAGAGAAAGGAAGGCATTAGTTCATCTTTGTTGCTTAGGATGAAAACGCAGTACTAATAAGATAGCAATTAATAGATGAACAAATGAACATGTATATATATATATTGCACCTCATAGATAATCATTCAAGACCTTGAGAAATCTCAAACAAAAACACAGAAGTGAAAGATCAAGACAACTCCCTCAGATTTTTGATGAGAAGCTTCTGCAGGATGAGAAACCATTCTTGAAGAAAGATGATCGATTCTTGCATGGATGAAGCTTGTATCTTGATTCTCCACGTTGCTTCCAGTAGAGGATCGACTAGGGACTTGAATCCATGTTCTTCCCTTCACATATAAGCTCAAAACAAGGTGGAAGAGGGCTTGGGAGCTTCAACTCCGAACCTGCATACACAAGGGTTAGCAAAACATCCAAAATTCGGATGTCACCTCTCTCCTTAGGGTTTGTGACCCAAAGGGAAGTATATAAGTGTTTTGGATGGTCAAGAGACAGCCCTTGCACAAGACCCACAAGTTATGGAGTGATTAGGAGAAGTTGGACTCGGATTGGAAGACTTTTGAGGCAAGAAAACGGTGGTCAAAAACGGCGGCTGGAGGTCGGAACTGAAGGGGTCGACCCTTGTGGACGACCCTCGGCCATACAGAAGCCAAACAGAACGGATTTTGTGTTCTGTTTTACATGGGTCGACCCCAGGGGTCGACCCTCGGGTTTCCAGAATTCAAGGGGTCGACCCCAGGGATCGACCCCAGGGGTCGACCCTTGGGTTTCCAGAACCCAAACAGAACAACACTTTGGTTCTGGTTTACAGGGGTCGACCCCAGGGGTCGACCCTTTCAGGCAGCTTCACAAAAAAGGTTCTATTTTGATTCTATTTGAACAAAACTTGAGAGGGTCGACCCCATGGGTCGACCCATTCTTGTTTGGGCCTGAAAAACCACTAAAAACACCATCAAATCAATGGGAAACAATTGATTAAATATTACCATAATCCCATGAAGATCCATCATAATTTTTCATCCTGAAAAACATGATAAAGCAAGATGTTAGATCAAGATCAATATATATGGGTCATGCATTAACATATGAAGTTCGTTTTGAGGCCGAGACCCAAATGACATGAAGTATGAACATGAAAGCACTTGAGAACCCAATTTTCCAACTCAAGATTATAAGAATATCACCATAGATTCCAATATAAATTCTTACCATTGCATGATGAACAACTTGGGAATCAAGGCACGTAAACCATTATTGAGTCATATTCCATTTGTTCAATCTTCAAGCTTATCAACCCACACATCACAAAGCAATCTCACCAAGTGTAGAGACAATGTATATGCAATGTTTGTGCTAACCTCAAAGCACGTATGAGCCTTATAGAATCACAATACACCCACATGATGATATCCCAATAGAAACCGTTTATGATCATTTCCTCAACCATTTCAACCTCCATTTACATGACGACATGAACAACCATTCTGCACACGGCCAAGCAACAAAGGCATTTTGTAATCATCAAAATCACATGCACAACACAAAGTAGTTGAATGTATAGACTTCACGATGTGAATACTTGCCAAAGACAACTGAACGATGTACAGACTTGAGCGAAGCAGAGTCTATATAGACTTGAAGGTTCACAATGTAAAGACTCTGGCAAAGTAGCAATGTACAGACTTGCACAGTTCTGGGATGTATAGACTTTATCTGAAAGCCCAATGTACAGACTTGCAAAACTGAACGTAGGTAAAGATCCCAATGTATAGACTTCGAAGTTCAACTGGTGAATGTACAGACTTCACCAATGTATAGACTTTGAAGTTCACTGATGGATGTACAGACTTCACCTCGAGCAAGCTACAGTGCAGTGTATGGACTTTGAAGAATGATGCATGACGCTGTACAGACTTCACTAATGTATGGACTTAGCCTGTGCGAACAATGCAGCAATGTATAGACATTATCGTGTAGACAGTACCTCACATGCATTAGTGTATAGACTGTATGCCTGATGGATGCACTGATGTAGTATATAGACAGAGAAAGCAATGCACCAATGCAATGCATGCACATAGCAGGTATTGAACTGAAGCAATGGATGTATAGACTTGTGATGCACTGATGCAATACATGCACAGAGGAAGCAATGCACTGATGCAATGTATAGACTTACTGAGCTGACGCATGAGACACTAAATAAGACGGACAGTGTATAGACTTGTGTTCTGGGTGAGTCGACCCATCTAAGAAGGGGGTCGACCCACTTTTGTCCAGACTGTGCTGAGAGTGATGATGCATGGATGTATAGACTTACGTTCACAACGATGCACAAACACAACACAAACACAACACGATGTATAGACTATGCTGAGTGTGAAGACTTGTGTGTGTGTGCAGTGTGTAGACTTGTGAAAATGCATAGAACACACAGACAATCTGATAAAACAATTTCATCAAAACATAAACAGTTGCCAATCAATCAAAACAAGGTGTTGCCAATGAAATAAAGCAATTGTCAACATCATCAACACAGAGGAGTCACAACAATCTCCCCCTTTTTGATGATGGCAACCCCCTATCATGTAAAAGAGCAACAACCTGTCATTCAGATGAATTTTTGATGAAAGACATGATTTGTTATTTAGATTGTCATGCAGATGCTATAAATGCATGCTACGAAATAAAGACTAACTCCCTGCTCACAAGATCTCCCCCTTTGCCATAACATGATTCATACACTCCCCCTGGAATGAATTCAGAATTCATCAAACAGACAAAATTCTCCCCCTTTGCCATCAACAAAGAGGAGAGAAAGTGATTACAAGGGAAGGAACAAGAGAGATCATCTGACTGGCATTCTGAACAAGTAGTTCAGTAATAAGCATTCTAAAGCACAGAGTCTTCAGCCATATGAATTTAGAAACTACTTTCAGATAGAATTCTGGTTTAAAGACTATAAAATATTAAGTTCATGCACTACAATCAATGGATAAGTTTTTTGGGCATGATAAAACAATAAACCAGAATCACATTTGCATGAGAGATTCAGTTTCAAAATATCTTACTTTCATAGACTCAAAAAAAATGTTAAGAGTTACCAGGTCATGTATTGAAATTAAACAAATTGACATCCATGAAATTTCTTTTGAAGGAACAGCATTTTCAATATTAGTTCATTAAGGGCATTCAGGTGCCATTTGTCTTTTTGCGTAAGGGTATACGTTTATCAGACGCCAATACCCCTAGATACTCAACATGATGGACCATTCTACCATAATCAAATTCAATAGAACAGATTTACACCTTTTTGTGTGAGGGTACATGTTTATCAGACGTCAGTTACCCCCAGGTACTCAGTGAAACCACCTTACTGTTTTGATCATTTTATGCAGAGATAACTGATACACCTCATGACTTAAGTATTGTCCATTTCTTTGATGGATCACTTAGTTTCTCAGTGATTTACTAGTCATTGCTCTGCCAACATTATTTTTCAAGGATTTTCAATGTTTTTCAATATCTTTCCTAGCTATCCTTTATATGTTTCAGAATGATTTGATTAAGGACAATACACATACTTAGCTTCTCTAACATGATTTCAGATGAGTTTTTCAGATTTCAGATATGATTAGCTTTGTCTGACATGAAATAAGATAAGGGTTGACAGCTTTATCAATTTTTAGCTTTCTTATATACTGATTGCAATCTTTAAACTCCAAAAATTATAAAATTTGAACCATTAAGTCAGTCTATAAGCAATTAAAATTCTTATAAGAGAAGAAGTCTATTTTCTATTGCTTAGGAATCAGAACTGACTAACAATTGCCATATTGTCAGACTCAATCATTCAGAGTCAAAGGATGAATGAACAGGGTCGACGCTGGGAGTTCAAGGCGTCCACGCATCAGTTGAAGAGGCAACAATATAAAATATTGAGATAATATCAGTGCGTCGACTCCACGCTATTGCAGCGTCAACTCATCAGAATAAGGAGCAGAGGCATTCACAGATCTAGTTCACTGCGTCAACACCATAGTAGAGCAACGTCGACGCAGCAATTAGAAAAGGCAGAGTTAATGGTTCACTGGAATACCCCAGTGCGTCAACGCTACAGCTTGATAGCGTCGACGCAGCTGTTCACCCTGAATTTCTGACAAGACTCCCCCTGTCTATATGCATGCAGTTTTGCAAATGAATGGCAAGAATTAAATGAGAGAGAGCTTCGACATAGGTCATGGATGAATGATATGCAATGAAAACTATGTCATAAAAAATTATGAATGATATGCATGTGGTTTTAGACGCATTCATGACTAAATGATATGCAGTGATGATCATGAGTATAAAAAAATATGAGTGACATGCATGATCATGAGTCTGTTGCTACATTCAACATTCACATATTTTATTCAAGCCATCAGAGAATTTATTCATTATGCTGAAATTTACACAAGCCAAGTTCTCTTCTAAGAAATTTAAACCTTTCATTTCCAAGAGGCTTAGTAAAGATATCAGCAATTTGTTTTTAAGTTTCAATGAAGTTCATTTCAATTTCCTTTTTATTTACAACATCTCTAAGAAAATAGTGTTTTATCTCTATATGCTTAGTCCTAGAATGATGAACACGATTTTTAGCAAGGCATATAGCACTAGTATTATCACACAAGATTGGAATACATTCCAATTTTATATGATAATCATCTAGTTGGTGCTTGATCCAAAGTACTTGGGCAGCACAATTACCTGCTGCAACATATTTAGCCTCAGCTGTAGATAAGGCTATAGTGTGTTGCTTCTTAGATGCACAAGATACTAGATAGCCACCAAGAAATTGACAATAGCCACTAGTACTTTTTCTATCTACTCGACACCCAGCATAGTCTGCATCAGTGTAGGCTAGAAGTTCTAACTCACGCTTAGCAGGATACCATAGACCTAGCTCTTGGGTGCCTAGTAAATACCTAAAAATCCTTTTCACAGCCTTAAGATGTGTTTCTTTAGGACTAGCCTGAAATCTAGAGCATAAACACACTGAAAATTGTATGTCAGGCCTAGATGCTGTAAGATATAGAAGAGATCCGATCATACCTCTATATAGCCTTTGGTCCCCTGGTTTACCTTGAGGATCTTCATCCAAACTGGTTGAGGTACCCATTGGAGTAGCTATTTCCTTGAGGTTGTCCATTTTGTACTTCTTCAATAGATCCCTTATGTACTTGGACTGAGAGATGAAAGTACCATCCTTTGATTGTGTAACCTGTAGTCCAAGAAATAGTTTGAGCTCACCCATTGAGCTCATTTCAAACTCATTAGTCATAATTTGAGAGAATTCCTCACACAATTTGGGGTTAGTTGACCCAAAGATAATGTCATCCACATAAATTTGAATGATAAGAATATCTGAATGACTCACCTTGGTGAACAATGTTTGATCAACTACACCTCTTGTGAAGTTCTTTTCAGTGAGGAATTTGCTCAACCTGTCATACCAAGCTCTAGGAGCTTGCTTTAAACCATAGAGAGCCTTTTTGAGTTTATAGACATGATTAGGAAAATCTAAGCATTCAAATCCAGGAGGCTGTCTCACATAGACATCCTCACTGATTTCCCCATTCAGAAATACAGATTTTACATTCATCTGCTGCAGATTTATTCCTAGGGAACATGCATAAGCCAATAATATTCTGATTGCTTCTAACCTGGGTACAGGGGCAAAAGACTCTTCAAAGTCTATTCCAAATTCCTGATTATACCCCTGAGCTACAATTCTCGCCTTATTTTTAATGACATTCTCTGATTCATCAGTTTTATTTCTGAACACCCATTTAGTCCCTATGACTGTTTCATGATCAGGAGGTGGAACCAAATGCCACACCTTATTCTTGTCAAATTGATTGAGCTCCTCATGCATGGCATTAATCCAATGCACATCTTTGAGAGCACCGTCAATGGACTTGGGTTCTACATTTGAAACAAACGCATATGCATTCAATTCATTTTGAATTCTTAAGTGACCTCTAGTCCTAGGGGGGTCATGCAGATTGTCAATTACATTATCTATAGGATGATCTTTTAGATATCTAATGTTGACAACTTCATCACCATGAGTTTCATTTACCTTCCCCTGAACTGTAGGCTCTTCTTCATTAAGCTCTTCATTTCCTTCCTCATCTTCGGATTGGTCTGCAGAATTTCCATCTTTCAGAATATCACCACTGTCTTCATTCCTGCATTGACCAACATTAGTCTTTAATAAGGATTCATCAAAAAGTATATGTGGAGATTCTTCAACAGTTTTGGAATTCAAATTATACACTCTATATGCTCAGGTGTTTTCAGAATAACTAAGAAAAATTCCTGGTTCACCTTTAGGTTCAAATTTATCAATGTCTCTTTTATCATTTATATGTATAAAGCATTTACATCCAAAAACCTTGAAGTGAGCAATAGAAGGTTTCTTACCCTTTATGTTCTCATAGGGTGTTTTCTAGGTAGAAGGTCTTACCATGGCTCTGCTAATTACATAACAAGCAGTATTTACTGCTTCAGCCCAAAACCTTCTTGGTAGACCACCTTCAACCAAGAGTGTACGACCCATCTCCACTAGGGTTCTGTTCCTTCTCTCCATAACTCCATTCTGCTCAGGTGTCCTTAGTGAAGAGAACCTATGGTTAATTCCATTGACCTGCAGAATTCATCAAACTATGAGTTTTCAAACTCAACTCCATGATCAGTCAAAATATTTTCAATTTTCTAGTTTTTCTTAAGACAGAACTCCTGAAATTCTGAGAATGCATCACTTTTATGTGATAAGAAATATACCCAAGTATACCTAGAGAAGTCATCTACCATGACAAACCCATACTTCCTCCCTGATAAGCTGACAGACCTGGTTGGCCCAAAAAGGTCCATGTGTATCAGCTCATAGGGTTTAGAAGATAGATTTTTTGTTCTAGATTTAAATGACTTTCTAGTTAACTTTGATTGAGTGCATGCATCACAGATTTTATTTTCTTTCTTAAAAGAAACTTTAGGAAGTCCTCTAACCATGCTATACTTATTTAGTTTATGCAAAACAGTGTAACTAGCATGACCTAACCTACGATGCCATAAAAATGCTAAGTCTTCTCTACTAGCAGTAAGGCATAGGTTAGAATGTTGAATATCATCTAGATCTATCATGTAAGTGTTATTTATCCTCTTACCAGAAAATTTAACAGTTTCGGAATCAGGTTCAAAAACTTTGCAACATTGAGAGTCAAAAAGCACTTTGCATCCTTTATCACATAGCTGGCTGATGCTAAGTAAATTATAAGCTAATCCTTCAACCAGCATGACATCCTCAATGCAACAAGTAGTACACTTACCTACCTTACCTGTTCCAACAATCTTACCCTTTGTGTTGCTACCAAAGGTGACAAGGCCTCCTTGTTTCTCTGTCAGCATGCAGAACTTGGCCTTATCCCCTGTCATATGCCTGGAGCAGCCACTATCCAAGTACCACAAGTTATTCTTGGCTGCCATGCATACCTGCACACACAATTAGGTAGAGAAGTTTGGAACCCAAGACTGATTGGGCTCCAGAGCAGATGAAATAGAAGCAAAGCAAGAAAGTAGACTTTTCGGAATCCACATTTGTTTAAAATAGTTCTGTTCAGTGGATTTTCCCGATTTCTTTTTGTTTTGCTTTTTCTTGTTGACACTAGCATGATTATTTACATATTGATTATTTCTTTGCCAATGCCTTGGCCGGGGTGTATTCATGAAATTTTGGCCATAGTGATCATTGGGCTGGCTGTGGAAATATTTGTTCCTAGGTGTCCAAGAGCCATACCCATTAACCCAATTCCTAGTGTAAGGTTTATAGGACCGTGTAGCCTGATGTCCATAACCTGTAAACCTTCCTTGAGTCCTAGTTCATCCTGACCTATTTGGATAGGTTGATTGTGCAAAGAAGTGGGACTGGGCTCTAGGTTGGTAGAAATGTTTGGGTTGAGCTCTAAAAGCATTCTGCCTCCCCTGCACCTTGGACCCTGCTGACCTATTCATAGGTGTGTATTGGGTCTTTTTCAGAGGTGGTGGTGATGGTGGAGACTTGGTGACCATAACATGGGGTTTATAAGACTGTGTAGGTTGACCCCTAACCTGAAACTGAGCTTTGGGATTTTTCTTGGATGTGCTAGCTCTACTAGGCTCACTCAACTTTTGTTTGCCCTTCTCCTCAGCACTGGGCTTTTTCAGATTAGCAGTTTTATTCAATGAAATGTTTGAATTCATGCTAATTAGAGGTCCTTTCTCTTTTTGTGCAACAAATGAAATAGTTTTCATTCCAAAGGTTTTTGTTGCACTAGAATTAAATCCAAGGCCCTCTTTTCTAAAGTTGACCTTTGACCCTAACAAAGCATTTAGGTTATCTGTACCTTGGGTCATTTTCTCAACGGTTTTAAGCTTGTCCTCATTATCCTTCTGAATGTCTTCAATGGATTTTTTCAGTTCTGTATTCACACTTAGGACAGCTTGATATTTTTCATTCACAATTTTTATCTCACTTTCATATTTCTGGATTTTCAGCTTCCATTCATCAGCTTCTTTTTCTAACCTCTCATTATCTTCTTTAGAGGCTTTTAACTCATTCTTGATTTCTTCTAATTCAGAACATGTGAGTTTCAATTTTTCATTCTCAGATTCTAGACATGCAATTTTATCAGTTAGAGTTATATCATTTTGCATGGAGTTAATCTTTCTTCTTAGATGCCTGTTTTCCTTTCTAATATCATCAGCTCTATCAACTATGTCATGGTAGGCATCTACCCAATCAGCAATAGTGAAATTTTCAAATCTAGTGATTACCTCATCTGAGTCCTCCTCTCTGTCTTCAGAGCTTGTTGCCATAAGGCAAATGGGCTTTGCAGATTCGGCTTCACTGTCTGAGGTATTGCTCAAGGAGCCTTCATCTTCATCACTCTAGGTACTCACCATTGCTTTCCCTTTCGTGTTCCTTCTCTTTGACTTGTCCTTGTATTTCTGATTCTCTGGACAGTCAGCTTTCATATGGCCTGTTTTCCTGCCTTGATAACAAGTATTAGTTTCAATTTTCTTAGCAGGGTTATGTTTATACCTTCTATCCCTTCGGCCACCACTGTACTTCTTTTGGCTGAATCGTCCTGCTCCTTTCCTGAGGAACCGCCTGAACTCTCTAGTAATCATTGCCATCTCAGTACGAGTTATATCTTCTTCATTCAGGCTCTCCTCGGATGTTGAACTACTAGAGCTGGATTTGCTGGATTTGCTGGCACCAGCTTTCAGAGCGATTGGCTTCTTCTTCCTCTCAGCTTCTTCTATCCTTGGCATATTAATCTCATATGCCATCAGCGAGCCAATTAGCTCATCAGCCCTCGTATTTTGTAAATCCCTTGACTCCTCCATCATTGTAGATTTAGTATGACAAGCATGAGTCAGGGAGCGCAATATCTTCCTCACTACATCATATTCTATCTGAGCCTTCCCGAGACCTCTAAGACCATTAGTAATGGTTGTCAATCGAGCATACATCTCCTTGATGGTCTCGTTGGGCTTCATCTTGAAGGCTTCATATTCGGACACAAGGAAATTGGCCTTCGTCTCTCTAACTTGAGAAGTCCCTTCATGAATGACTTCCAGTGCATCCCACATCTCCTTAGCTGAACTTTAGGCTGATACGCGGGAGAATTCTGTAGGGTGCAGAGAGCATTGAATGGCGTTTATTGCACTCCAATATAGTGTAGACCTCCTGATCTCCTCCTTGGTCCAGACTTCCTCATTAGGGGATAGCTCATAAGGTCCCTTGCTGACTACCTTCCAGATCTCGTAATCCTTAGCCCTCAAAAATACTTGCATACGATTCTTCCAGTATGCATAGTTAGATCCATCGAAGAATGGGGGCTTTGTGGTTGAGTGTCCTTCAACTATCATCCCTCGAGCATCCATCTTGGTCTTTCATCTTCGGGCGATGAGTCCCTGTAGAAGAGTATGGCTCTGATACCAAGTGTTATGTTAGATAGACGCAGTCTATCTCCACGAAGTGTGGACCTAGAGGGGGGTGAATAGATCTACTGCCTAATTTAAAACGCAGTTGAACTATAATGCGGAATTTAAAACAAACAACTGTTGAATGATAGAAAGAACACTATGAAGAGTGTCGACACAAGCAACTACACAGCAGATCACAAGTAATCTCACAAACACAAGACACCCAAGATTTTTAGGTGGTTCGGTCAGAGACTTGCGTCCACCCCACACTCAATCGAGTATGGCTTACTGCTGCGCAGTACAGCTTGCGTCTGCTGGGCACTACAGCTTGGCCTACAAACCGCTGAGCAACACAGCTTGCTGTCTGAGACAAGTCTCGCCTGCTGAGGATTACAGCTTCACCTGTCCAGTGGAGACCTCCACTGCAACCGCTGGGGTTTACAGCTTACCCGTCCAGAGGCAACACCTCTGCTAACAGCTGACTCACAGCTTGAAGAAACAATTTCGGAAATAAAAGACAGAAGCAAACAAAAATAGAAAACCCAACTGGGAATGTAGCTCGGAATGAGCAAAGCTCAGCTCTTGTATCTGAACCAAGAGTCTGAGTAACAATCAGAAAAGCTCTCAAACAAAACTCTCTCAATCTTACTCTCTCAACACATCTCTCTCAATCTTCTCTTCTCTCTTTTTCTTCTTTTCTATTTTTCTTCTCTCTGTGGATCGGTGGCTCTCTGCTACTTCAGACTTTTACTCTCTCTACATATACTTTGCCACTGTTCGATCTGCCTTCATCCGAAGAAGAAGACTCATATATATATCAGCAGCAGATTGGATAAGGGCGTGTGGCTTCCACATTTCTCGCCCAAAGAATTCTCCAGATCCGAGGAAATTTCATCCACATGGCAGCATCCTGGATGGGCTGCTTCCACGTGTCACCATCTGGGCACCTCGTCCTTCCTTGGATCACAAGCCAAGTCATCAATCTCAGCTAGGAGTCCCTGTCAGACAGAGGATCGAATTATCAGTTTAAGTATAAACCCTGTACAGACTTTGTAAAGTGTAATGCATTGTATAGACTTCACTGTATAGACTTTGTGAACTCGAATGCAGTCTATAGACTTTGTGAATGCGTGGCTATGGCATTATATAAACTTGGTGAATGCAGAATAATGCCATGTACAGACTACATATATGCAGTGCTTTGGCCTTGTACATACTTCACGCATGCAGAACAGTGGCATTGTAAGGCGTGTACAGACTTAGCTTTATGAACCCAACCGATGTCTAGACTTTGTTAAGATGCTGAATGAGACGCTAACCCAATGCATGCAATCAGTGATGTACAGACTTGGAGATGCAATGTGCAATGCAGTGAAGTGTGTACATTGAATACGAATGCATAGACATGCTGACAACAGATGTGTGGACTTTGAAGAACATTCAGCAGTCAATGTATAGACTTAGGCAATGGAAAGGCTTGCCAGTGTATGGACTTGATGAGCGTGCATCAATGTGTAGACTTCAATGCATGAAGAAGCAATGTGTAGACTTTGACAGACACAACGTGCAACAATGCATAGACTTGAAACACTAGATGCACGATGTACAGACTTCATGTTATGCATGAGACTCTAAGAAGACAGACGATGTATAGACTTAGCCAGCCTTCAGCTTGATGTACAGACTTCATGAATGATGCATGCAATGCACTGGATGATGTATGGACTTAGCCGATGCAGACTAGTCCGATGTACATACTTGCTCGTTGTTCAGACATCATGAGCGATGTACAGACTTGCCAAAAGAAAGACTGTACAGACTTGAGCAAAGCAAAGCAGTTGAATGTATAGACTTCATGATGTGAATACTTGCCAAAGGCAACTGAACGATGTACAGACTTGAGCGAAGCAGAGTCTGTACAGACTTGAAGGTTCACAATGTAAAGACTCTGGCAAAGCAGCAATGTACAGACTTGCACAGTTCTGGGATGTATAGACTTTATCTGAAAGCCCAATGTACAGACTTGCAAAACTGAACGTAGGTAAAGATCCCAATGTATAGACTTCGAAGTTCAACTGGTGAATGTACTGACTTCACCATTGTATAGACTTGGAAGTTCACTGATGGATGTACAGACTTCACCTCGAGCAAGCTACAGTGCAGTGTATGGACTTTGAAGAATGATGCATGACGCTGTATAGAGTTCACTAATGTATGGACTTAGCCTGTGCGAACAATGCAGCAATGTATAGACATTATCGTGCAGACAGTACCTCACATGCATTAGTGTATAGACTGTATGCCTGATGGATGCACTGATGCAGTATATACACAGAGGAAGCAATGCACCAATGCAATGCATGCACATAGAAGGTATTGAACTGAAGCAATGGATGTATAGACTTGTGATGCACTGATGCAGTACATGCACAGAGGAAGAAATGCACCGATGCAATGTATAGACTTACTGAGCTGACGCTGCATGAGACACTAAATAAGACGGACAGTGTATAGACTTGTGTTCTGGGTGAGTCGACCCATCTAAGAAGGGGGTCGACCCACTTTTGTCTAGACTGTGCTGAGAGTGATGATGCATGGATGTATAGACTTATGTTCTCAACGATGCACAAACACAACACAAACACAACACGATGTATAGACTATGCTGAGTGTGAAGACTTGTGTGTGTGTGCAGTGTGTAGACTTGTGAAAATGCATAGAACACACAGACAATCTGATAAAACAATTTCATCAAAACATAAACAGTTGCCAATCAATCAAAACAAGGTGTTGCCAATGAAATAAAGCAATTGTCAACATCATCAACACAGAGGAGTCAGCAATGTACAGACTTGCACAGTTCTGGGATGTATAGACTTTATCTGAAAGCCCAATGTACAGACTTGCAAAACTGAACGTAGGTAAAGATCCCAATGTATAGACTTCGAAGTTCAACTGGTGAATGTACTGACTTCACCATTGTATAGACTTGGAAGTTCACTGATGGATGTACAGACTTCACCTCGAGCAAGCTACAGTGCAGTGTATGGACTTTGAAGAATGATGCATGACGCTGTATAGAGTTCACTAATGTATGGACTTAGCCTGTGCGAACAATGCAGCAATGTATAGACATTATCGTGCAGATAGTACCTCACATGCATTAGTGTATAGACTGTATGCCTGATGGATGCACTGATGCAGTATATACACAGAGGAAGCAATGCACCAATGCAATGCAACAATTGACTCCCCCCTAGCCTCACCTCTCTTCCTCTCTTCTCCCTCACCCTTTGCTTTCACTCTGCAAATGCAGGTATTAGGGCTCTCAGCTCACTCACTCTTCTTCTTTTTCTTCTCTTCTTTGAGCTCTCCTCTTTTCTTGGCACAATTGCTTTGCCACCACAGGAGAGAGTCCCAGAGGGAAGCCAGCCAGAGAGTCCAGAGATATTTCTTCTTCGCCTTGTGGTCCTTTTTATAGAAGCGGGCATGAAATTGTTCTTTATCACCCTCGAAGGCCCAGGTCTCGAGCTTGTTGTGGGTAGCACGTGCTGGGTAAAACGGCAAGGCCGTCAAACAAAGGCCCTTGCCAGAAGCAGAAGGAAGCTGCCGGCCACCCCTTCGAGCTGCAGTTCGAAGATTGGCACCGTAGTTGCCATTTTGGGGAGCCTAAACTCCATAGCATGCAGCGTCGTAGATTTCTGTAGAGCTTGCCAAATAAAGAGCAAGCTTGCCGGTTAAAAGTAGATCCTTGCTGGAAGTGGGGAGGATACGCCAGTGATGCTTTTGGGCTGCCAAGAAAGGCAGGTGGAGGAGCTTCTATTTTGGGTCGGTAAGACTCTGTTGTGGCATTAAATGCCTGCAGAGGAGCTGCCGTTCATAACTCCATAGCACTACTGGACGTGCTGCCGATTATCCTTTCTTCTGTCGATTAACAGCTTTGCTGCCGGAAAAGGAGAGGCCCCGTCAGTTAAACATTGTGTTGTCGTTTAAACTCAAACCCGCCAATTAAGTCGTCGAGCTACTGATTAAGGGGATCACCTTGGTGCCAATTAAGCTTGCGCCTACTGGATATGTCAGCTACTGTCGTTTAAACTCGAGCCCACCGATTAAGTCATCGAGATATCGATTAAGGGGATCATCTTGGCACCGATTAAGCTTGCGCCTGCCTGATATGTCAGCTGCTGCCGTTTAAATGTTGGGCCGCCGGTTATATCACCTTGCCCCCGGATAAATGGCCATGGGGGGGGGGGGGGCTGCCGGTTATATCACGTTGCCACCGGATAAATGGCCAAGGGGGGCTACCGGTTAAGCGGCTTCGAAGGAGGCTAGTTGCCGTCGTCTAAAGAGGAGAAGGCAGACCTGGCCTGCTGGTCAAATGGCCCAAGGGGCCTACCATTTAAACCCTTCCTGCTGCCGAATATATCCCTTGTTTCTGGTTAAGTGAGAAGGCCACGATGGTGGCAATGGAGCCGGACGTGGAGGCCGGTGCGACGCCGACAGTGCGAAGGGTATAGGAGAGGGTGCTCGCTGAGGGGGAGAGAAAGACACGGAGGGAGAGAGAACGAGAGAGAGATCGCGAGGGGAGAGAGGGACACTGAGGGAGAGAGAAAGAGAGAGAGCGTGAGGGGGGGAGAGAGAGACACGGAGGGAGAGAAAAAGAGATAGAGACTGAGGGGAGAGAGAAAGAGAGAGGTCACGAGGTGAGCGAGAGAGACAGAGGGAGAAAGAAATAGAGAGAGCTCGCGAGGGGAGAGAGAGACATGGAGGGAGAGAGAAAGAGAGAGGTCGTGCGGGGAGAGAGAGATCGTGAGTGTGTGTGTGTGTGCGTGAGAGGGTGAGTGTTTATCGGCAGAGGGGCATACCGATTAAGGCATTTTGAGGGAATGGGGCTGCCGATAAAGGGAGGTGGGGAAGGCCCCTGTCGATTATGGCATTTTTCCCCTTCTTTCTTTCTTTTTTTTCTTCTCTTCTTTTTTCTTTGCCACATGTCTTCCTCTATTTCTTCTCTTGTCTTTCTTTTTCTTCTTTTCTTTTCTCCTTTCCTTCTTTTCTTTCTTCTTCCTCTTGCTGCTTGATGTCTCTTGCTAGGGAGCTTGCTACAAAAAAGAATAGAGCGAAAAAAAATTAGCGTCAACAGAGGATAAGAGCCGGGGAAGGCATCATCCTCAGATCTCCAGAGGGAGAAGTATTGCATACATCATGTTCAATCAACAAGCCTTGCACAAACAACGAAGCAGAATATGAAGCCTTGGTCATTGGTCTTCAGATTGTCTTCCATATGGAGATTCGAATGTTGCGAGTGTTCGGCGATTCAATGCTAATTGTCAAGCAGATACAGGGGGAGTTCAATGTCCGAAAGCCCTAGTTACTCCCTTATTGTGCCAAGACGAAGCAGCTCATGGGGCGATTCTACTTCATCGAGATAAGTCGTGTCGGCTGAAACCAAAATGCTCAGGCAGATGCACTAGCAAAACTGGCTAACTCACTGGTAGTTCCACCATATCAATCCATTAATATAATAGTGATAAACGGGCGCCAGGTTCCTAGCATGATAGAGGATCCAGGTGAAGAAGAATATGAAGTTGCAACAGTAGAAGCAATCAGCTCTCCTAACTGGAGAGAGCCCCTAATGCAATGGTTCAAACACCAACAATTGCCCAAGCAAAGGGAAGAAAAGATCAAATTGATCAGGATGAAAGACCTTTATGAAGTCAGAAACAAACCTTGTTCCGGATTGTGGCGGATGCCAAAAGAAAGGTGCTCCTCCGATGTCTATCTATGGAGGAGGACTGGATGGTTATGAAGAAAGTTCATGCTGGATCAGCTGGAGCCCTTCAAGCTGGGCCGAAAATAAAAATTGAAATCAAGAAATTGGGATACTACTAGCCAACTATGTTCGGTGACTGTTGCAAGTATGCCAAATCATGTCATAAATGCCAGAAGCATGCTACAATCCCGAGAAGACACCCAATACAATTACATCCAACGGTGCCTAGCTGGCCCTTTGCTCAATGGGGCACCGATGTCGTGGGCCCATGATGCAAGCAGATGCTCGTCGTTAAAAATACCGCGCACACAATTTCAAAAATTCGCACTCACACACAATAAAATTAAAATTTGAGCGTAGTGGTGAATATGAGTCGATCCCACGAGGAGGTTAGAATTTTAAAGTTGAAAACTTTATATTTTGAAGAGAAAAATTTTGGAATGATTTTTTTACGTTGAAATTTAAAATTGCATAACAGTAAATCTACCTAAAGAATTTTAGAGGGTTTAGAGAGAGAAATATAGAGAGAAAGGAGGAAGAAATAGAGAGGGGAGAGAGAAAAGGTGTTAGAGAGAGAAAATAACACCAATCTAATTTATTGCTCAAAAATAAAATGTTTACAAGATGATAAGAAAAATTAACAATTACAACCCCAAATAAAATCTAGCTAAATTAAAAATAAACAAATAAGTTGAAGGGATAGCCGTGACGCGGATGAAGAAGCTGTCGCCCATGTCTTTGAGTCTTGGAGAGCTGCCGAACCCGGTGTAGATGCCACCGTGAGAGAGAGAGTTTTAGAAAGAGAAGTTTAGAGAGAGAGACAATAAAAAATAGTAGGAGAGAGATAGGGATAGAGAGAGATGGTGATGGGTGTGGGATTTAAAAAAAGAAAATTAAGGTGTGCATGTGTGTGTGAGAAGAGAGAGAAAGAGAGGGCAAAAAAAGAGAGAAAGAGAGAGGGAGAATGGAGACGGAGGGGGGAGGGTGTGTGTGTGCGATGAGTGCCTACGTGCAAGTGTGTGGGTTAGAGAGAGAGGTCGATGTCGACAGATGGGGCCGGCGAGAGAAGAGAGTGTGGCGATGGAGGATCAGCGACGGTCACGCAGTGTGTGTGTGAAGAGGAGAAGAGGAGAGGGAGCTGGGAGGCGACGGAGGGTGGAGTGCAGGCGGGGTCGAGGGAAGTCGTAGACGGTGGCTGTGTGTGTGGGCGAGAGAGAGAGAAGAGAGAAGGGTGAGGGATGTTGTGTGTAGGGGAGAGAGCTGGGAGCAGGGAGAGAGGTGCGGTGAGGGCTGGGCGAGTGTGTGTGTGAGAGGGTGAGAGGGAGACGGAGGTGGCTACGGCTAAGGGTGAGACGGTGAGGAGGAGCAGGGTGACTGCGGTGAGAAAGAGAGAAGGTAAGAGCGAAGGAGAGGCCGGTGTGGGGGGAATGTGCATGGCAGGTTAGAAAGAGGAGGGAGAGGCGGCGTGTATGGGAGAGAGGTGGCAGACGGTGTACGTAGTGAAGAGAGTGGAGAGAGTTGGGTGCAGGGGAGGCGATGCCGGTGTGGGCAGAAGAGAGGGATGGCGGGGCTGTGTGTGCGGAGGTGGAGTGGGACGTTGCGGGGGTTAGCAGGTGTTTGTGAGAGATAGAGAAGATAGAGAGAAAGAGAGCGTGTGGGAGAGAAGGTGAGAGAGAGAAGGGTGAGAGATGGGACCGGTGCGGTGGCGAACGGGAGGTGGTTACGGAGCAACGGAGAGAGAGAAAGAGAGAGGGAGAAGAAGACGCCGGTGGTGTGTCGTGCGTGTGTGTATAGGGAGAGACGGAGCAGGGTAAGAGGCCGGCGGTGCGTGGATGTGGGACAGGGCTGGGAGCAGGGAGAGAGGAGAGGGAGTGGTTAGCAGGTGAAAGGAGCAGAACGAGGAGAGAAGGGAGAGCTCGAAGGGGGGGGGGGACGCAGGTGGAAGCAGTGGAGAGAGAGAGGTCTGGCGTGAGGTGTGTAGGAAGGAGAGAGAGTGCCTATGGGGGGGAGAGAAGAGAAAGGGAGAGATAGAGAGTGAAATGAAAAGGAGAGAGATAGATCTGACGAGAGGTGTGTGTGTAGGGAGAAAGAAGAGGGATGGAGAGAGGAAGAGAGAATGAGTGAGAGAGAGAGCCTAGGGGGAAAGAAGAGAGAGGGAAAGAGAAAGAAAAAAGAGCCTAGGGGGGGAAAATAGAAGAGAAAGGGAGACAGAAGAGAGATCTGAGGGGGGAAGAAGAAAGAAGAGAGAATTGATAGAAAGAGGGAGAGGGGGTGTGGTTTTGTAGGGGTGAGGGGATTGGGCCAAGCCTTTATTTTTCATAAATTTAGATGCCCATGCCCATGCTGCCTTAATTTCTTGCCCATGCTAGCACTGTTCCGGAGTATGCCCTCCTTTGTCACCACTGTTCACAAGGTTAAAAAAATACATAAAATTATATTTAGGCCCCTCCAGCATAAGAATTTAACAATCAAGAAAGTTTATGTCTAGCCCCTTTAACACATAATGGATTAGTTTTATGTAGAAAACAACCATCACAAAATTTATGAAATAATTTTATCAAGATTCAATTATACAATTTTTTCATTTATTTTAAACGTGTCTCAAGTCTCATTAATTACAGGAAAAAAAATTTATTTTATGTGAGACCTAGATTATCATGTAAAAATTGTATAATTAACTTCGTTAAAACCTAAAAATGACGTGTCTGATATAAATAAGTATAAACAAATAAGTGCTTATCACCCCACTACCCGCGTCTTCATCAGGATGCAGATATATTCTAGCAATGACAGATTACTTCTCCCGATAGGCAGAGGCTGTGGCTCTAAGAGAAGTGACAGGAGAAATCATGACCAGATTTATTCGTCAAAACATTATATTCCGATTCGGCGTACCCGATCAAATCATCTTCGATAACAGAAGCAACTTCTAGATCAGAAGGCCTACAAACTGGCCGATAAATTCAAGATTGATTGGAGGACATCCACCCCGTACAACGCACAGGCAAACGGGTTAGTTGAAGCCTTCAACAAAACCCTCTACACACTTCTTGCCAAGATGGCCAACTCTAACAAGAAGGATTGGGAAGATAAGATGTACGAGGCACTGTGGGCATACCGCACCGTGTACAAGACCCCAATGGGTTGCTCACCGTTCTCACTGGTGTATGGCTCAGAGGCAGTAGTCTCGATAGAGCTAAGGTGTAGCAACCCTGGTAAATTAAAGGACTAGAAAGTCCAAATAGATTTTATTTATATATATATATATATATATATATATATATATATATATATAACAAGGCCTAGACCTTGTACATAATCCTCGTACGTCTTGAAACGGACTCATGAACCCTACCATTATATTATAATAAATTTAAGAATAAAATGTTATTTTATATAACCATTTGATGCACAATATAATTTTAATTGAATTAAGAATCATTAAATCTCGAAGAAGGTGCCAATTTATATTTTATTACTAATTTTAAAAAAAAATTCCACATTTACTATATTATAATCTTATTAGAAGGAAGAAGTATATATATATAAGATTTAAATACATTAAAGATATATAAAAGGTAAAAGAATGGGCATATATACAATATCGGTCCTTTAGAGGTTAAGGAAAAATTGCCAAACGTAAATGACGCCTCTCACTGCAGGCGTTATTTTAAAAAGACGACATAAGGTATGTCGTTAATTAGTTAAAGTATAAATAGCATAAGAAATGATATATAGATAAAGATTTCTAGGGTATAAACACAATTTTGCTTCATCCAGAGGCATGAAGAAATGCCAAAAGGTAAGAGACACCTCGTGAATTCAAAAGAAACGACTTGATATAAGTCGTTATTTTATTCTAAAATGAATAGTGCCGATTTTTTAATTAAAAAATTTTGAAAAACTAATTATATCAAAAAATAGAAAAAAATGAAAAATTAATACCCCTAAAATTTCCCATCTAGATCACATCCAGAAAAAAAGATAAAAATCCCGGAAGCATCCAATACTTAAGTTATACGTGTTTCAAACGGTTAATAAAGGAAATTCTAATACTATTAGGATAGGTACTAGAGAGTTAAGTCCATGGCTAGGTATTTATTTCCTTATACGGGTGGAACGTATTTGTGTGTTCTGACTTGTATGGGATTGTAATTGTGTATTTCTTTCATTTGGGCTCCTTGTAAGGCTTATAACAAGTCATTGGGCCACTTGTAATGTGGAGTCCATGGCTAGGTTGCCATTAGTAGAGTCCATTAGGAGCCTAGTTCATATTGGATCTTAATAACCACTTAAGGCCCAAGTGGGCTTTCTCCTCTCATGGACCACCAAGACTTGGAAGGCCCAAGTCTAGACTTGGGTTTTTGGACTTGAGTGGTTGCCCTTGGACCAACCTTGGCCCAAGAAAGGCCCAAGTAGAGGGTGCCCTCTTCTTTGGCCTTATTAGGCTTGGTTGGTGAGTTTATGTGGAGTTTGAATAGAAATGGTCTAAGATAGATTAAAATATGTATTCAGTGTTTTGACCACATGGGAGAAAAACTTGTGAACTCCCTAATATGCCCTTCCAAACTCTAGATCTAGGGGCATTAGAGGTCTTTTTCCATTTCATATATATAGCATGTGTTTAGCATTTTGTGGAATTAATAAAAGAGAAAAAAGCATTGTGCAAGAGCCCCCCTTGTGAGAATTTCGACCCCCCCTCTCTCTCCCTCTGGTTTTCTTCATCCCCAACCCCATTTCTAGAGTGGTATCCCTTCTATCATCTCCTCTTCACCTCCGGTAATCATCTGTGCCGCCGCCGCCGCCGTTCGTGCCGCCATCGCACTGCCGCGAAGCTATCGTCGGAGTTCTGTCTACACAGGATATAAGCAGCTTCCACGAATTACTGCTCTCAGATCCGAGATCTTCTTGAGCTGGGATTTTGAGGGAGTGTTCTAGAGACCCACCCCATGTTCTAAAAAAACGCTTGGGCATTTAGACTCCGAAATCTAATTTTCCATTTTCGTTCCCCATTTCAATTCAGATCGGGCTACTTTCTGTCCAGATCCACTTCCTCTCTGAGTTTCTAGTCTTCGGACCTCATTTTGATTTTTTTAGGAGCTCCCAAATTTACTGGGAGTTCTGTCCACCTTCCTCTCCACCTCCAATTTATCGTGGAATTTCAAAAACTCATTTCATATTTTTAGAAATTCTTTTTCCGAACCATCTACAGTTCTGTCAGCCTGTTTCTAGATCCGACCACCAGTCAGTCCAAAATTCATAACGAATCGTAACCTCCACCAATCCTTCCACAAAAATTATTACCGTTTTTCTAGTTCAATCCTCTACAACGTTTGTGAAGAGCTCAAGAGCTGAATCGGACGTCTACCTTGAGGTCAAAGGCAACTCTCAGGATAACTCCCTGCTGATCTGAGAGTTTGGGTACTGTACAACAGCAGCTTCAAAAATTGTTAAGGCCTAGATCCGTGAAGATCAAGCTTCTCTCTCCAATCCTATCTTGAAGGATTTCGAGAGAGCTTTCCAACGGTATCTCCTGATCGTCGATCCGACATCGGGATTGGTTGCAACGAGCGATCTCGTCGGGTTACGCGTCTGAAAATAGCAAGTGCAGATCCGTGGGAAGCTTTTCCGATCGGAGCCGCCCGGCCTCCGGCCGGTGAACCAGCGTGCTGCCATCCCGGGGAGCGCTTCCCCAAGCGTCCCCACTACAGCGGAGCCACCCGGTCCCACACGGCCACCCAGGCCAGCACGTGGGCCTCATAGTCACGAGTTCGGGTGCTGCTGAAGCTACGCGAGAAGCCGCCCGTCAACCCGGAATCGGTCCTCCCGGGCCCACTTGTGTAGCCCTTTACCTCCCTGCGTGGAGTGGGCAGTAGTTATTGGCTGTAACAATTGTGTATTAATTGCCCCGGGAGTATGAGTTCGGCCGGGTCCGTCTTCCCCACGCCGAGAGCGTGGAGGTATCGTGTTCGCTCCCTTGACTTGGCATTTGCTTTATTCATATATATTTGTTTATGCCGCTGCTAGATATCATGCTAGGATCATAGCTCGTTATATATTATGATATCATTGCTGCTGCGAGAGAGAGCGTGACCGTCCCGTGACCCGATCCGTGCATAAGAGAGAGCTGACCACCCTAGCTCACTGCCGCTTTCTCAACCGCGCACGTCCGACGCTTCCCTCGCTAAGGGACAATCACGAGCTCACCTAGAGTCCGAGGATCGCATATCATTTCGGAGTCGAGTCTGTGGTACGTCCTGCATCAATTTGGTATCAGAGCTTGTTGAGTCTAGGGTGTCAAAAAAAAAGAGAAAAGTGTCATTTACGTCTAGTCATTAGTCAATGTCTAAGTCGTGTTTAGGGTCATCATTGTTTTAAAACAAAAAAGTATCCTTTTGGGTCGCATTTTCATCCCTTTACTCGGTATATCAAAAGGTGTTGTCCGAATGTTAGGCTACGCCTATCGGGAAGGCCGCACACTTACGCGAGTGATCTTCGGATCGATTAACTCCGCCACGTGCCGAGTTTTGGTTACGTCTAGGTGCATCATCTTGTAGTGTGCATTTGCATTAGTCGGTGTCTCCTACCCCGTGTCTTGCATGCCCACTCGTCGAGGTACTCAATACTCCCCCCACCACCACCTATGGCGGAATCCCGAGTCTATAGTTCCGATGAAGTGGCCACAATGTTCCGAACTCTTATGGGGAAAATGGATGGGTTGAGTGAGCGCATGGATGTGTTAAGTACTTGAGTGGATAGGATGGAAGGGTTGAGTACTCATGTGAATGGCCTAGGCACCCGCCTAGAAGAGATGATGCAGGCCGTTGAGGATAGGGCCACCGGTCGAACCAGTCCGTTCAGGGATTGGTCGGGAGAGTTGCCGCACTAGAGAAAGGACCAGCCGAGACACACCTGATTGCCCCAGTCCAGGCACCCGTCCCACCTACACAAGGTCAACCGGAGCCGGTTCACCAACCCTTGACTCCAAGGGTTCAAGGGGTAGCTGTTAGGAGGCACGAAGTCCCCGAGGTGCATGACTATGAGTCCGATAATGAGCATCGGGGACATGGTCGTGATCATCGCCCTACACGGCGTACCCACGACCAAGATATGGATCAACGGGCCCTTAGGACCGTTCGGGCCGACCCTCCCACCTTTGACGGGTCCTTAGACCCAAAGGTCTATCTTGATTGGGAGGCTGGCATGGACCGACATTTTGAGTGGTTCGAGATGTCAGACCAACGGAAGGTCAAGTACGCCAGGATGAAACTTTTAGGCCAAGCACAAACCTATTGGAGGAACATAGAGAACCTATTGTTTCATCGTCCTGAACCCCCGATCGATACTTGGACCGAGATGAGGGAGAAGCTTAGGAAGACGTACCTCCCTACCTCCTACCGCCAGCGTCTTATAGAGAGGTGGCAAAGCCTCACCCAAGGAGACCGGTCCGTCTCTGATTACATCGCCGAATTTGATGAATACTACTTGCGATGTGATGCCACGGAGGAAGATTCCCTTACCGTCTCTCGGTTTCGGCGTGGTCTACGGTCGCACCTACGGTATGAGCTTCTCCGCCGCAAGGTGGACAAGTTGGAGGATGCATATCAAGTTGCTCTCGAGATGGAGCAATTCGAGGGAGAATTCGAGTCTATTCCACGGTTGGGCCCCGCCCCTCCCCGTGGTGATTCCCGTGGCTCCTTAGGCTCATACCCGAGGGGACCCATGGCTCGTCCTCATGAGCCCGCTCGTCAGGAGCACTTCGCTCCTAGACCCCGACCTCCCCTACCACTCGATCTACCTCCACCCCAACCACCGGCACCCGTTGCCCGTCCCCCTGCAACCATAGCCCGTCCCCTGGCCACGACACTTCCTCCACTGTTAACCACGGCACCTACACCTTCACCTTTGTTTCCCACACCCCCTACCCGTCGGGAGGATAAGGGTAAGGCCCCTCTCATCGGAGAGAGTAGTAGGTCTCGTCTACAGTGTTTCCATTGCCATGGGTTTGGCCACTTCGCCAACCAATGTCCCACTCGTGCCACACTAGCCCTAGGGGTTGAAAAGGACTTACCTTCTGAGCTTGAACTTGTCACTTATGAGGCCGACCCGGCACTAGCCGAGGAGTACTATGCCTTGGGGGAAGAGCTGGAGGATTCTCCCGCAGTTCAGGATGCGGCCACTTAGTGGGACTGATGCTACCACCTTAGTCTAGGGTCGTATATGAGTCACTGTGTTTTCTTTGTGTGGTTTGTTTGTGTGGTGTGTTTTGAGTCGATTGTTTGTGTGGTTTGCATACGTGTGTTAGTGCATGGTGAGTCTGCATGTGTCTTGTGCATGCTCGTTGTCGTTCTCTTATGAGTAAGGGGCGATTGGACTCGCTCGATGAGTATGGGATTGGTTCTACATCTATACCCGGATCAGTCACCTACAGGGACCCAGCGGTGATTCCTAGTGAGTCTTCGAGCCGCCACCTCCCCTTTTGAGAGTGCCCCACTCGGAGTGTCCACCTTTAGCCCATAGCAGTTCGTGCATATCGAGTATATATGGAATGAGCAGGTGAGGATCACATGGAGTCGAGCATACCCGCGCTACTTGGCATGGTGACGGATCCGCCGAAGTACTCGAGCAGCCGCACCCCATACTCAACGGGGTCGAGTTCCTCCCACCCGGGGAGAATTGATGTGGCATCAAAGGCTATTTCGTTATACGGGTGGAACGTATTTGTGTGTTATGACTTGTATGGGATTGTAATTGTGTATTTCTTTCATTTGGGCTCCTTGTAAGGCTTATAACAAGTCATTGGGCCACTTGTAATGTAGAGTCCATGGCTAGGTTGCCATTAGTAGAGTCCATTAGGAGCCTAGTTCATATTGGACCTTAATAACCACTTAAGGCCCAAGTGGGCTTTCTCCTCTCATGGACCACTAAGACTTGGAAGGCCCAAGTCTAGACTTGGGTTATTGGACTTGAGTGGTTGGCCTTGGACCAGCCTTGGCCCAATAAAGGCCCAAGTAGGGGGCGCCCTCTTCTTTGGCCTTATTAGGCTTGGTTGGTGAGTTTAGGTGGAGTTTGAATAGAAATGGTCTAAGATAGATTAAAATATATATTAAGTGTTTTGACCACATGGGAGAAAAACTTGTGAACTCCCTAATATGCCCTTCCAAACTCTAGATCTAGGGGCATTAGAGGACTTTTTCCATTTCATATATATAGCATGTATTTAGCATTTTGTGGAATTAATAAAAGAGAAAAAAGCATTGTGCAAGAGCCCCCCCTTGTCAAGATTTCGACCCCCCCTCTCTCTCCCTCTGGTTTTCTTCATCCCCAACCCCATTTCTAGAGTGGTATCCCTTCTATCATCTCCTCTTCACCTCCGGTAATCATCTGTGCCGCCGCCGCCGCCGTTCGTGCCGCCATCGCACCGTCGCGAAGCTATCATCGGAGTTCTGTCTACACAGGGTAGAAGCAGCTTCCACGAATTACTGCTCTCAGATCCGAGATCTTCTTGAGCTGGGATTTTGAGGGAGTGTTCCAGAGACCCACCCCATGTTCTAAAAAAATCAGTTGGGCATTTAGTCTCCGAAATCTAATTTTCCATTTTCATTCCCCATTTCAATTCAGATCTGGCTGCTTTCTGTCCAGATCCACTTCCTCCCTAAGTTTCTAGTCTTCGGACCTCATTTTGATTTTTTTAGGAGCTCCCAAATTTACTGAGAGTTTTGTCCACCTTCCTATCTACCTTCAATATTTAGTGGAATTTATAAAGCTCATTTAATATTTTTAGAAATTCCCTTTCCAAACCATCTATAGTTCTGTCAGCCTGTTTCCAGATCCGAGCACCAGTCAGTCCAAAATTCATAAAAAATCGTAGCCTCCACCAATCCTTCCACACAAATTATTTCCGTTTTCCTTGTTCAATCCTCTATAACTTTTGTGAAGAGCTCAGGAGCTGAATCGGAGGTCTACCTTGCGGTCAAAGGTAACTCTCAGGAAAACTCTCTGCTGATCTGAGAGTTCGGGTACTGTACAACAGTAGCTTCAAAAATTGTTAAGGCCTAGATCCGTGAAGATCCAGCTTCTCTCTCCAATCCTATCTTGAAGGATTTCGAGAGAGCTTTCCAACGGTACCTCCTGATCATCGATCCGACATCGGGATTGGTTGCAGCGAGCGATCTCGCCGGGTTGCACGTCTGAAAACAGCAAGTGCAGATCCATGGGATGCTTTTCCGACAGGTGCCGATCGGAGCCGCACGGGCTCCGGCCGGCGAACCAGCGTGCTACCATCCCGGGAAACGCTTCCCCAAGCGTCCCCACTACAGCGGAGCCACCCGGTCCCATACGGCCACCCAGGCCAGCACGTGGGCCCCATAGTCACGAGTTCGGGTGCTGCCGAAGCTACGCGAGAAGCCGCCCGTCAACCCAGAATCGGTCCTCCCGGGCCCACATGTGTAGCCCTTTACCTCCCTACTGTTGATATTTATTTGCCTATCTTTTATCTTACTTTTGAGGTTTGCAAAGTAATATGGCAAGATGACAAACAAGCAATCAAAGATCTACTCAAACCTGTGAACATGTGAACATGAACCTAGGCAACCATAGCCAGCTCTAGCATGGGCATGCTACCTCAATCAAATTACGCTAAGGAAAAGGAAAACACACGCCGGGGCGTGGAGCAAGGAATAAATAAAAACACACCGCTTGGGTGGAACAAGCAAGGAAAATAAAGAAGATATGAAGAAGACAGCTAATGCCCAATACCAAGGAAAGATGTGATCGCCACCAAAGTAAACACAAGTCAAAGACCTGAATATACCTTGGAAATAGGTGGATGAAGCACCCGCCCACGGGAGAGAAAACCAAGGAAAGCCTACAGATCAACTTGGAAGTAACGGCCAGAACCCCGTGCGTCGCTTGGAAGTGACGGCCGCACGATAGACCGCCGGAAGATAGTGACGCCCCTGCACCAGACCGTCAGGTAACCTGCAATAGTAAAGCTTGAATTCTTTTAACTCCAACTCTTCCAGCCGGCTAGAAGACTTGGGCCTCGTGCTAATGAACCTGTAAACCTGCCAAAGAAGTAGAAAGACAAGACAAGACAACCTCAATTAGCCCTTTTCACAAGCATAGCATCAATTCTTAAAGAGCTTGAGAACATCAAAAGGAGAGGGAATTACCAGGGAGTTTTGGTTTTTTTAACCCCTCTGGGTGTTTTAAAAGTTTGGGAGGATGTTTGTATGCTTAAAGAACAGTGAAAAATGTGGAGGAAGAGGAGGGACAATGCTTTGTTTGAGGAAAACCAAGGAAGAACTCAAGCATGCAATGATGAACTTGAAAGACAAAACCAAAGTACTCCCTTGATTATGAGATGGATGGACGTGGGAAGCAGCTCCTCCTGGATGAAGATGGCTCCTGAGTTCGGCAGCACTTCGTCGTGAATTCAAATCTTCCTCCCTTTGACCATGAAGCCAAGGGTTCTTTTTATAGACCCTCAAACTCTTAGGTCGAGCAGAGGATAATTCAGCAAGATAAAGAGATAAATCTTAGCAAATCCTTGAAGATAATATCACCAAGAGTCCATAGAAACAAACGGGGGGTCCTGAGGATCAGATTTGAAAGAGATAACGTCAATCCAAATCCTTATCTCGACCACGGAGTAGCAGAGAAAAGGCCTGAACTGCCAGGACTCTCGGAAGGAAGTAACGGCTGCACGATAGATCGCCACTTGGAAGTAACGCACCAAGGAACGACCGCCATTTTCAACCCTATCCCAAAGAGATAAGATCAACGGGAAGAAGACCCAACAAGCTGGACTCTTCAAGGAAGCGACGGCTAAGGCATAGAACGTTAGAATGAAGCAACGGCTGGACGACAGACCGTTATTATCAACATGGAATTAAAAAGATAAGCTCTTAATACAAGGCCTTAAGCTCTAGGACTCTTCAAAGAGTAACGGTCCAGGACCCATCCGTCAGAAGGAAGCAACGCGCCTAACTGGGACCGTTATTAACATTGAGGTTCAAAAATAGAGTGAAGGGTTTGCTAAGATTCATCCAACGAAATGCCACCGGAGCCACATCTTAATCCATGAATTAAAACCCAAGAAATAGGCTTCAACTAACCAAGAGACTCAATGAAGGGTGAACAACTCGGAGCATCGTATAGAATGAAATAAGGAAACGACCCGACTTATTGGGTATAAAACGGGTGTCAACAGATGCCCCTCCTTAACGTCCTCTTTGCAGGGGAACGAGCGGAGGTGAAGCGAAAGCGAAATGGAACATGGAGATGAAGCGGAAATGAAGCGGAGTGTATCAAAAAGAGGACGTTAAGGTAAACGACACCCGTTCTGTACCAACAAGCGATAGGAATTTTCTGGAAAACTTCGAATTGATCACAAGGAAATAGCCAACCAAAGGGATGCAAGTCTGGAGGAATTATTTATCTAAGGAAAGGAAACACGGCTAGTCGCCGGAGGCAACGGAAAAGAAAGGGACTAAACTCCAGACAGGAATCTTCAGCGAACCAGATCAAGCGAGCAGATCGAAGGAACCCTTCTAATTCAGAGTGGAATGACTCTCCTTATTCGGGATTAAGAACACAGCTGTTCACCATCATCGAGATATCTTGAATAGATGAAACTCATGAATGCTCAAAGAATGCGCATGATGCATGCTGGGCTAACGGAAAAGAAATCATCAAAACGAATGCAAAGAAAAATAAAATAGAAAATACTCGAGAATAATATTGCTAGATCGGAGAAATCAGAGTCAGGACACCATCTGCAACCCCGGCGTGCAAGATAGAACCATCGTCCCCTAATTTTCCAATCTAACGGCCTATCCAACGATTAATCATGTGAACTTAGATCATCAACATTTTTGTTTTAGGGGAACATCAGATCCCAGGACACATGAATGACTAGCCGGTTCTCGAGGTAATATATCATAGATAACATATAGTAATGCATTAAGGGAATGAGGGAGTGATATACAATACCTGACTTACCTGCCGGACAGAAGGCCAAGCGTGATTTTACTCGTAATTCCTTTCATGAAAGACAGGTTAGCCAACAATAAATATGATCAAGAATCCAAGGCATAACCATTGTACGTGCAAGAGGCATCCATAAGGAACATCATGATAAAAAATGGAACCATTTTGACATTAATTAGACCATTTAATTCATCAAGAAACTTGCAAGCATATAACGGTCTGATGACAGGGCGTTACATCAAGTAACGGATCACCTTTGATCCGTCATAAACAAGGCGGTTCACATTCTTCAATAAAACAGTCCATCACATGTGACGGCCCATGAAAGACGCGTAAGAATGATGTGACGGCCAGTCGATAGACCGTCACATTTCTTGAGTTTTCAAAAAAAAACAACCGAACGGTCACGGCCCTCATTCAATCCACATTCATCACCAAAAACCCAACCGAGAGAAACCACCGGCGACCACCGCCCCCCTATTACCATGGCCGGCGACGAGGCACCCCAGCCGCCACCAAAGAAGAGAGAGAGAGGGAAAAGAATGGCCATACGGCGGCTCCACCGCCGGATTGAACGGGAGGCGATCCCGCCGGTGGAAGAAGAACAACCGGCGAGACGAAATCCAAGGGAGGAAGAGGAAGCTCCCACGGCCACGGGGGACGAAGGGGAAGTTCCCTTGGGTGCAGAGGAGCCCAAGGAACCGAAGAAGAAGAAGAAGAAAGCCATGGACCACGAGGTAGGCCCCCCGCCCTAATTTTCTAATTTTATTTTTTTGTGTTTATTTATGGATGCATGTGAGGGAAAGGGGTAGAAATGGGTCTACGAATCCACTAGGAACAATTGTAGGCCATTTGGCCAACATGGGAAGCCATGAGAATGTAGGGGAAAAAAATCCCAAACGCAGTCAATGTGACGGTCCTGCCAGCGACCGTCACACTCCTGACGCGCCAAGCTGAGGCCGTCAGAGTCAAATGACGCCCTACCCGAGGGCCGTCACTCTTGCCAGGGACCTAAACTATTTTTTAGGGTTTTCAATTTTTTTTTAAATTTTTATTTTGTTTTCAATTATGAATGATTATGCAATGATTATATGATGCAATATTGGACTAATTAATGATCTAATATGTAATGCAGGGGAAGAGACGATCGCGGATCTCCTGGCTACAGATCCGGGCAGTGTACCAGGCATTGCCCGATTACCAGAGAGAGAGACTTGCCGAGATGGGATTCGCCGAGGTGCTCAGCATCGAGGTGATCTGGATGGACACTCCGGTACTGTACGCCTTGCACGAGAGATGGGACCCGATCAGTCGAGCTTTCATCTTCCCGTGGGGCCACATGATCCCCATGCTAGAAGACATAGTGAGGATTACCGGATTGAGAGTCCACGGAGCCGCGGTGACAGGGTAGACATACGGCGACTACCGAGAGATGGCGCAGCAGCTGCTCGGGCTAGATTTGATCAGGCCGGGACAGTCCACCTCCCAGCTTTCGAGATTAGTGCTACAGGAGAGCTTGGGACTGAGAGGAGCGGCGATCGCCGTGGGAGAGTTCCCCGAGGAGCACCTGAGCAGAGTGATAGACCAGGTGCGCCCTCACGTGGCGGCGGAGGCAGGGCCAGAGGGAGATAGAGTGCTCAGACGCTTCCTGATGCTGCTATTCGGGAAGCTCCTCTTCGCGACTCGGGTAGATGTCATCAGCTGCAGACTGCTGCCGATGATAGAGGATTTGGGCAGAGTCAGGCGATACCCCTGGGGAGCGGCAGTGCTTGCATTCCTGTTCGAGTCCCTCAGCACTACGGACAGGCAGACGTGGCTGGGCAGCTTCTCGCCTTTCCTACAGGTAAATGCACTTCTAAATGCTTTCTATTATGCCATGAATATTGATGCCATGATTTATGAAAAATGATTTATGCAATGATTCTACTGACTCGATTTCTAAATGCAGATCTGGAGCTATATGTACCTCCCGGGCATCGGGAGAGGCGCTTTACTCCATCCCGGCCGCATACCGATCGCGAGGCGTTGGTCGGTGGCGAGGGATACAGGGTCGATCAGCAGACTGACCCGGACGATCCAGGACGACTTGGACTCCTTCCCGCACACATCGGTAAGCCCAGAACTCAAAATGATTTCTATATGCTTTTAAATGTTTCTAAATGCTTTCTAAAATGCTTTCTAAATATCTTTTAATGCTTTCATATGCTAATGAATGAACTAAATGCTCTCAGGTGAGATGGACCCCATACCGTGACGAGGGCTATACGGGACAGCCATGGGTGGAGGCGGCCTTATCGTACCGGGGGCGAGACATATGGTTGCATTGCCTCCATATCATCGAGCCTCTGCACTACAGGCTGATCCTGCGGACCCGGGGACTACACCAGCCCGAGGTGACCTTTCCATGCCACAACGACGACCACCCCGGCAAGTCAGCAAGGGGCATCAGCGGCAATGTGGATTGGTGCGCCCGGAAGGCGAAGTACGTCCACGACTGGAATAGGCGGGGCCGAGCGGTGAAGGAGCGAGACGAGAGCGACGAGGCATATCTGAAGGCCTTCGCTCGACTTTACGGCGACCGGGTGTACCGAGGTACCCGACGACCGGTATGCAAAACTAAAACTCTAAACTTCTCTATTATGCAATGTGCAATGTGATATATGCTGACTCATGCTTGCTAAAATGCAGCTAGACCCTGAGGGACGGATAACCGAGTTGGAGGGACTACTCCACTCCACCATCCAGCAGCGGGACGGGTACCGGACTGCCCTGGAGCTCCTGGTGAGACTAAAAACTTAAATGCTCATGATTTATGCAATGATGTTCATGATGCAAATGCCAATGTCAACTAACCATGACTTCTAAATGCAGCGGGCCGAGGGAGCCCAACGCGCTGGACCGGATGCCCCATCGTCTTCCTCGCAGCCTGCGGGAGGCAGGGCTGAGCAGGAGGCCGACTTTGCTCGGGCAGTTGCCCGGGCCGAGGAGGCGGAGGCCACCCTCGCGGAGCGGGTAAGAGACCAAAAAAACTTATGATTGTGCTTAATTAAATGCTTAATGACTAATGACATGAAATGCAATCTACAGGCGAGGGATCTAGCAGCAGCAGTGGCCGAGGTCAGCCAGGCGAGAGCTGAGGTAGAGAGAAGCCAGGCTGAGACTGATCGAGCCCGAGCAGAGACGGAGCTGGTACGGGCAGAGATGGCCTGGCTGAGAGCGGAGACCCTGCGACGCCCAGATGATGCAGAGATGGAACAACTCCGGAAGGAGTTAGCGCGGGCGCGAGCTGAGGTGGAGGAGCTTCGGATCGGGACGGCCGACTTGGATCGCTACCGGACCGAGGCACGGGAGACGCGGCGTCAGATCTTTACACTGAAGATCGAGCTGCGGACATTGGAGCGGATGGTCCGGATGATGGGCCAAGGACTGGATCGGAGTGCCTCCTAGAGTGGGGTACATAGGAGTGCTGCCCCTAGCGGCTCAGTAGGGAATTTCCTTGTCAGCTCCTCCGCCCAGCGGAGGAATGAGAGGGCAGAGAGAGGACAGCAGGAGGAGAGTGCTTCCATAGCACCGCCACCTGTGAGGAGACCCGAGGATAGAGAGGATGAGGGCGGTCCGGCAGATAAGCCGACCGAATGATGCCTTTTCTTATGTTTTTATTTATCATTTGTATAGAACTTTTGGCAAAATGGAATGAGATCCCTTTTTTAGTTTTCTGTTTTGTTTTAGTTTTATGCAAGCGTGAATGAATGAATGTGAAAAATGCGGGATGGACGAAATGTGAATGAATGAATGAGATGTATGCAGGAATGTATGAAAATGGGAAGAGGACGAGGTGTACAATGTGAAAGACCGCCAGGTCTAGGCAAGGGCAGAAGAAATAGCCTGAACTCAGTAGCAGAGAAAGTGACGGTCTAAGATCTGACCGTCATAATCAAACGACGCTCTGGTGAGAGACCGTTACTCATCAGAGACCCACTCTGACAGTGGGGCATCAGGATAAACGACGGCCAATCGAGGGTGCGTCAAATGCAAATAACGGCCACGGGTCAGACCGTTGATCATGGCGGAACGATAGTTGTCCAGGGCAACTAGCAGGAAATGCGACGGTCTGAAGAAGACGCGTCAGAAAGAGACGGTCTTAAGCAAGACCGTCAGGAAGTGTTTTAGCCCAAAAAAGAAGGAACTGAGTAGCTGAGAATGCGACGGCTTAGGGCTTGCAAGTTACAGGAAGTGACGGTAGACCCTTAGACCGTTATTCTCCACAGAACATGATTCGGGGAATTGAAACCCACAGAAAATGCGACGGCCAAGGGCTGGCGCGTCAGAATGAAGTAACGGCCGCACGATGGACCGTCAGAATCTGGGTTGTAATCCGAAACGGATTGAGCCGAGATAACTAAAACCCGAGGTTTAGCCACTTGATCCATCACTAGAACTTATCCTAATTGAAGATAAAGCCTTCTAGCCCGAGTCTTATCCTTCCAAAGTTAAATATAAGTCTTAGCAACTTGGAACCTTAATCAAAATCGCAGCTTTGCTGAAACCTCTGTTCTAGGGTTTGAAGAGCTCTTCCAAAGAGCAGAAAACATGATGAAGAGGAGCTTCGAGGTGATGGCTATGGAAGAGAAAGCTTACACCGGCCCCAAAGCTGCAAGGAGGGAACATGGAGAGCTTCAACGGCTAACCTCAATTCCCAAGCACTTAAGCTCCAATGCCCAAAGAGTGGTAAGTCCTTACAATTCATCCAAAGTTCAGAATTTTGCTGCACTTATTCTTTTCATGACTTCCTTCCTTCTTTTCTCAAGCCCCTTCCTGGTCCAAGGTGCTATTCCAATCTAAAGTGGGTGGCTCCCATGGTAAAGGCACTCCCCATAGAGGTCACATCAATCCTTAAAGCATGGCGCCTCCAACCTCTCTTGGTTTTAGGCAAGAATTTCCAGAAATTATCTTTCGATTGGCCAAGCCTTTTAGCACTTGTGGAATTATGGCATCCACAAACTCATACCTTCATCTTCCCTTCCTTTGAAGCAACCGTCCTATTGGAGGAGGTAGAAACCTACCTAGCCCTTCCTAAGACTAAGGTGGGGATGAAGACCGGGTTTGCTACACAATCGAGCCTATCGACCCGTCCTTGATCTTGAGTGATTTCATTCACAATCCAAAGGACGTAAGGACCATGATCAGCCCACACCACATTCACTTGATACCCTTTGCGCAGTGGATAGTGTCTCATTGTAAAAATAAGTGGGAGAGACATGAAGCAATAGCCAAGGCGGTGGCGGTTTGCTTGTGTGGAGTCCTTCTTTTTACCACTACCGACCACCTCTTAGACATCCAAAATCTTGGTATTATTAGCGGGCTGTGGTGGGGAATGTCTATCTCTCAAGCGGTCCTCTCATACCTTTATGAAGGACTAAGCTCGGCTTGTACAGGAGGACTTTTGTTCGGCTCCATGATACTCCTTGAGTGCTGGATGGGAATAAGAATCAAATTCCTTCCTAAGGAAGACATAATCTCATCAAGCCGGATCTTTGGGAGCCACCCTCTCTTCTTCATTGGAGGGGCATTTGAATACTCTTCTCAGGTTGAATGCAAGACAGCGGATAAGAAAACTCGGGATGAATGGCGCCTCTTCTTTAACACTTTGCCAATAGACAAATTCATCATGCGACCAAGAGTCCTTCGAAGCACTCTTCTCAAAATACCGCGGCGTCAAGGCCTGGACCTCCAGCTAGTAGGGAACACTACCATGGCGATCTACAACCCGCACCGATGCTATCTTCAGATCGGATTACCTCGAACCGAAGCTCCCGCGCTATCACACTACCCTCCCCTTCTACCTAGGAAGATGGGGACCGAGGAAGATGAATGAGCGATCCGGAACGCGCTGACCATGTGGGAGATCAGCAAGGTGCGTCCGTGGCAAGCAGAGGTTGAAGAGAACGACGAAACACGCCGAGATTACATGAAAGAGTTGAGAAGAATCAGCCCTCTTGCGGATAAGAAATTGAATGTATCTTGATTTTCCTTTTTTTTGTTCATGAGAGATATCATGTGATTGACAATCGAAGTTGAATTTATCAAGAATTATATTTCATTAATCTGTGTTTGAATGAGATGAGATTGCCATAGTTGGATGATCTTGAGTTCCATCATTTGAAAGGCTAGACTGACGTGAACAGACAGGGCTTCTGGAGGATATGACGGATGTGCACCGGGCCGCTACAAGGAAACAACGGTCCTGCGACAGGCCGTCAGAATGAGAGTAACAAGAGCCCGGTCTCTGAAGGAAATGACGGATGGATCTTGAGCCGTTATATTCAAGTAACGGAGAGTCTCAGACAGTTATAATGATGATTCAATGGAAAGGAAGAAGGCCCATGCCTGAAGGGAAATGACGGTCCAATATGGGCCCGTTACATGACTGTAACGGTCTGATGCTGGCGCGTTACACACCTTGAACCTGCATAGTTGTGAGTTTTTACTTTTGGGCTTGCCCCTGTATTCTGCACACACTCAAACATGAAACAAGTTAGATCTGTTCTTAGACTCAACCCCTTGCCTTGAAGCAAGTTAGATAATGACCGTTTCTTGATATTTGGTCAAGGGGTGGAGCCTTATTAAATATGCGAAAACATAATGAAAATGCGATGCATGCTATGCATATGATGGTATTTTTTGGGAGTTTTGGAAAATATTTAATGTTTTTGGATTTTTGAAAATATTTGATGTTTTTTGGATTTTGAAAGATATTTGATGTTTTTGGATTTTGAAAAACCAGTGCCTCTCTAGCAACACGAGACCTCCCTCGTTTTAGGTTGAGTCTCGAGACCGGCGTGCAATGTTGTGACAACCCCTGGCCGAGGCCTAATCATTGTGACGGTGTTTTTACCAAAGCCATACCCAGGGTACTCATCTCAGTCCTAAAAGAAAAAAAGGAACATGGGGGTAAGCTTAGGCCAGATATGGGAGTTTTTGGAACTTGATTCCCTCACCGTACAACCCTATTAGAGATTTGGTCTGTTGCGCCGGGGCTTTTATGTCCGTCATCGAACATTTGTTTCACCTAGGCATGCATGCGACCGGGCTCATAACGTCCCGCGGGGAACTGTACTGCCACTCTTGTCATGCCTAGTTTTCTTTTTCCTTTGGAGCTTTTGAAAATTCATTCACAGGCTTTGAGATGATACTTTTGATTTTGTTGTAAAGAGCCCTCCTTTTCTTTTCTTTTCCTTTCTTCCTTGTGGCGTCAGGTCATAACGGACTTGCCCCTATTTGAGACCTCCTCTCGTTAGGGAGTTTGGATTGGTTGTCGCCTCCTTATTTACTCCTTGCCCCTGGATTCAGCCGAGGAATGAAGCGGACAGGGACTTCGACTTTCTCCTAAAGCATGGTCGAGGAAAACAGTGTCTTATAAGCAAGGAACCCGACCAGGGATGCCGTGTAGTGTGTGATTGCCTTACTCGAGACCGTCTTTTTGAAGGTAGGGAGGAAGTTCTTATTACTGGAGAAGCACATGGTTTTAGATTTTTAAGGAAAGAAACGCTTAAGATACAACCCATTCCACGGGTGAGAGAGCTCCTCACCTTCCGCGTTTACTAAACGATAAGCATTCCCTGGATAAGCTTCTTTTATTACAAATGGCCCTTCCCAGTTAGGTTGCAACTTGGACCTAGGACCTGCAGACCGAATGAATTTGCGTTTCAAAACAATTTCACCCTTACAAAATTTTCGTTCGATTACCTTCTTTTGAAAATAACGCGAAACCCTCTTTTGATAAACGGATACGTGATCGGCCGCGTTCATCCTCTTCTCATCTAAGAGTTCTAGCTGGACCAGCAACGCCTCCCGACGTTCATCGAGATTAAGTTCCTTATCGAGCTGCACTCTAAGGGAAGGGATTAAGATCTCGTATGGGAGCACCGCCTCCATCCCGTAAGTTAAAGAGTAGGGAGTTTGTCCCGTAGGGGTACGGACGGAGGTGTAGTAAGCCCACAGAGCTTCCACCAATCTTTCAGGCCAATCAGAAAATTTATGTGCTTCACATGTTTTCTTAATGATTTTAAGAAGGGTTTTATTAGTGGCCTCGGCTTGACCATTGCCTTGAGGGTAATATGGAGACGAATGATGCAGTGCAATATTGAACTTCTTACATAGGTCCTTAAGCTCTTGGGAGACGAACTGGGGTCCGTTGTCGGTGATGATGCTGCTTGGCACTCCAAACCGCGAGATGATATTCTTCATGATGAAGTGGCACACCGTTGTAGCTTTGATCTCTGCGTACGCCTCGGCTTCGGCCCATTTGGTGAAGTACTCAGTAGCGGTGAGGATGAAGGATTTTTGCCTGATCTGAGAATTAGGATCACCGAGTGGGCCGACTTCGTCGAAAGCCCACATAGAGAATGGCCAAGGAGCAGTCATAGGATGGAGGGACGAAGCTGGAGAGTGAATTTTATCAGCATGGAGTTGGCATTTAAGACACCTCCGGACATAGAGGGAGCAATCTTCCTCTAGAGTGGGCCAATAGTAGCCCTGCCTAAGGATCTTCTTTGCTAGAGTCTGGCCATTGACATGACCTCCACACTCACTAGAATGGGCTGCTTCAGCCACCCTCCAAGCTTCTACATCATCCAAGCATCTCATGAGCATTCCATTAGTGGCGCGCCTATACAATTCTCCTGCTATGATAGTGTACCTTGCGGCGGCTCTTCTTATTGCTTTACGCTGCTCGGCCTTTGCCCCTTCTGGGAATGACCCTTCTTTACAAAACAATTCGATTTCATGATACCAAGGCAATTCTTCTTCGTCCAGAATCTCCTCTAACTCTGTTAACGAAACTTCCTTGAGATCTTCCTTCTCAACTCTCGCCTCTACAGATTTTCTGAGGTTGATGAACCAGGGATCTTGAATAGAGGGTGCGTCCAATCTCTGGACGACGATGGTCTCAGTACTACGACTGAGAGAAAAAGATAAGGAGGAAGCAAGAGATGCCAAAGCATCAGCTAGAATGTTCAAAGAACGGGGAGTATGGATATAGATCAGCTTACGGAATCGCTTAGCAATGAGCGTGACCAAATCTTGATAAGGTTTGAGCTTGGGGTCACGAGTACGGTAAGTGGACAGAACTTGCCATAGAACGGGCTGAGAGTCTCCTATGATGTTCAAATAGCGCGAGCCTAGGAGATAGGCGTGCTTCAAGCCGGCCAGGAGAGCCTCATACTCAGCGATGTTGTTGGTAGCAGGAAATCAAAGTTGATAAGCGAAGAGGATGGTTACTCCCTCTGGAGTAAGCAAGGCAGCCCCGATCCCTTGGCCTTGAGAGTTGAGTGCACCGTCGAAGTGCAGAGACCAGAAGGGATGATGAGAAAGGACAGAGAGATGCTCATCAGGGAAATCGTCCTGAATGGAATCGGTATGAGGAATAGGAAGATGTGCAAGATGCTCAGCAATGGCATATCCTTTGATTGCCTTCTGAACGATAAAGGTGATGTCAAACTGAGAGAGGAAGCTCTGCCAGTGAGCTAACCTACTAGAGAGGACGGGCTTTTCTAGGAGATAACGGACCGGGTCCATTCTAGAGATCAACCTAACTGGGTGGGCGAGAAAGTAATGTTTAAGCTTCTGAGCTACCCACACTAAAGCGGCACAAGTCTTCTCCATAGCGGTGTACTTAGATTCAGCTGGATTAAACAGTCGAGAGAGGTAGTATGCGGCCCGCTCTTTCCCTTCATCATCTGCTTGTGCTAAGACCGCCCCTAGGGAGTCCTCGATGACCGAGATGTATAGGATTAGGGGTTTCCCAGGGACAGGAGGTTGCAAAACCGGGGGATTGGTTAGGTACTCTTTGAGGTCCTCATAGGCCTTCTGACAATCTTGATTCCATTCGAACTTGGCCCCCGCCTTAAGCAACTCATAAAATGGGCGGCACCTTTGAGAATGCTGAGATATAAATCTTCTAATGAATTGCAGCCTACCAATCAATCCTCGAAGTTCCGTAATGTTCTTTGGCGGAGGCATGTCCATGACGGCCTGTGCTTTATTAGGATCAATCTGGATCCCCCGTTTGCTCACTATGAACCCTAGCAACTTCCCTGAGGAGACTCGAATACACACTTCTTCGGATTCATCTTAAGCTTATACTCCCTGGCTCTCTGCAGCACTTTAGCCAGAATAGAGGGGTGTTCTTCTTTTGTTCTTGATTTCACCAAGATGTCATCCACGTAAGCCTCCATGTATATGTGCATCATGTCGTCGAAAATGGCCATCATTGCCCTTTGATAGGTGGCACCCGCGTTCTTCAACCCAAATGGCATAACCATATAACAATACGTGCCCCAGGGCGTGGTGAAGGAAGTTTTCTCTTGATCTTCCGGAGCGAGACGGATTTGATTGTAGCCCGAGTACCCATCCATAAACGACAGAGCTTCGTACCCGGCAGTGTTATCCACTAGAACATCTATATGAGGTAGCGGGAAATCATCTTTGGGACATGCTTTGTTTAGGTCCCAGAAATCAATGCATATGCGCACTTTTCCATCCTTCTTGAGAACAGTGACTATGTTCGCCACCCACTGGGGATATAAGACTACTCTGACGAACTTGGCCTTGTATAGCTTGTCGACCTCTTCCTTGATTCTTAAGGCCATGTGGGGGTGAAATCTTCTTGACCGTTGTTTCACAGGTGTTGCCCCTGGTTTAAGCACGAGTCGATGTTCCACTAAGGAGGGGTCAAGACCTGGCATGTCCTCATAAGACCAGGCAAAAGAATCACTATACTCCCTTAATATCTTAATTAGATCTTCTTCTACCTGTGAAGGGAGATTAGCAGAAATAATGACGGGCCTTGGGTCTTCTTCTGTTCCCAAGTTGATTTCCTTTGTAGGTTCATCCACTGCCGTCGACGGCTGGTCAAATCTTTTCAGTCCTTGTGCATATAAATCGGCAGTGTCATCTATGTTGTTGTCTTCATCTATTGGATCCTTCTCATCCAAAACCTCATAGATGCCTAATCCGTCGTCGCTCCATTCCCCTTCTATTTCCCCTTCATCCTCAATCACGATTGCTGTAGCGACGAATTCCGGGCACTTCAAAAGAGCATGACACCGATGAGCTAGATCTTGCAAGAACCTATTAGGAATAGATCGGGAAGGACGCGCGAGCGGGCGCGGCTCAAAATGGGAATGGTTGGACGACCCAGAACAAGACCCGACTTCTCTAGACCTAGCTGACTCTACTTCCTTAGACTCACTAGACCCTAATCCATACCTAGGGGACAGAAGACCTAGTGGAAGGGGAGGAGCAGGGGACTCGTGCCCTTGGGAGGAGGAGGATGGAGACAGGAAAGTGTAATCTTCCACTGAAATCTCCATTTTAAATTTGACGTTTTTTTTTTCTGGAGATCAGTAGAGACTACATAGCAAGACGGAGGGGGTGGGAGCTGCATAGGGAACAGCTCGGGGAAGATGCAATCAAAGAAGGGGTCAGAAGAAGAGAACCACATCTCGTGGAGTCAAGCATTGGGAGGAGGAGGAGTAAATAGAGTGGATAGATCAATGCGCGGGCATTTCTCGCAAGCACAAGGAATGAATAGAATCTCCGGTGGATCAATGACGGATGGATTTACCATGACAGGAGGAAGGCGGGGTATGAACCCCTTTTACTGAAAGATGGATTGGAAGCGTGAGGGAGACCAAGAGAAGATAACTGGAGGGCTCTCCTCCTCCTGCAATTTAACCGCGGGCTGCTTCTTCGGCCTCTACTGCACGAGCCGAACCTCTTGTTTCTTCTGGCGTTCTTCCTCATGAAAGAGCCTCTGCAAGGCTTGACTGTAGTTGAGCAAGTCATCATCTGACCCTCCTGGCAAGGGAGGCGGACTGGCAATCGGACAAACCATATTCTTTTCTGGCTGAACCGGCTTTGGAGCTAATGTGCCGGGCTGGAGAGGCCCTCTGACAAAGTGCTGACGATAATCCCAGGTGAGTGGCCCAGAATCACTCATCATCGATAATGCTGTCTCCTTGTAGCCGAGACCTCTTCTACCCATTTTTCTTCCCTTGGGTATAGGCTTAGTCATCCCTTGCAGTTGCGCACCGAGGCCTCTCCCCGGTTGATAGCCCAGTTTCAATATAATATTCCACCCCTTTGAATCTCGGATCTGCGGCTTCACTTTGACATTAACTGGAGTAGTGATGGGCTTGGGAGATGTGTAAGCCCAAGGAAAGTTCAAATCAAGCACTGATAAAACGGGTCAGCTGCTCGGCCAGAGTGTGGGAAGAACTTGATCTGAGATGGCCTTGACTGTCTGCACCGTGGACAAGCTCTTAACTTTGACGACCCTCCCTTGGAAGGGGAATTTAACGCACTGATGTGCGGTGGAGGGTACGGCACCAAGCGTGTCAATCCAGGGACGACCCAAGATAGCCTTGAACATAGGGTCGATATCGAGAACATAGAATTCCACGGCCATAGCAAGGGGCCCGAGCTCTGCCTGAATGGTGATTATCCCATGACATGCTCGCCTTGAGTTGTCATATGCTGCTATAGTGGTGGGAGTAGGCCGTAGTAACTCTTCAGATATGTTGCATGCTCGGAGGGTGCTAAGTGGGCAAACATTAATTGAGGCCCCTGTGTCAACCAGTGATGCTTCAATGTTGACCTTGTTCAGGGTAATTATTATGCAGAGCGGCATTTGCCGAGCCCCCGGAGGTGCAAGCTCGGTTTCTGAGAACGTAATTGCCAGCCCTTTGGAGATGGTTGCTAGTGCCGTTGGTAAGCTGTCGACTGCCATGTCTTCACTAACCATCACTTTCTGTAGGAAATCCCTCAGTGCATCCTGGTGAAGGGTAGACCTTTTGATCAGCTCCAGCACGGATATCTTAGCGGGTACCCGATCCAGATGATGTAGCAAGTCATATTGGGTACCCGGCAGAGGTTCAGCTTCTTCTTGTTCGGCCACCGGCTGAGTGGACTGGGGATTTGAAGTAGTAACGTAATTCCGATGGAACATCTTCCCGCTCCTTAAGGCACAGTTTGCCGCAGCCTCCGAAGAGAGTATGATGGGCCCTGTAGGGTGGATGAGTGGGACAGGTGGTGCGGGGGAGGTGATTTGGTGGAGCGTAGGGTTGGTGAGGTTAATGGGGGGTGAGCGGATGATAGGTGAGGGATTGGTGGAAGGCACGGCGGTGATGGACGTCGATGCGGGTGGAGGGAAGGCTAGTGGATGTTTGAGAGTGGGCGAAGGATTAGGTGGTGGTGTGATGATGGCGAGGGGAGTAAGTGTTGGAGAGTATGATGGGATGGAGAGCGGTAGAGGGTTTGCTGGAGCGGGTGTGAAAGGTAAGACGAGCGGAGAGGGTGTCGGTTGTGTAGGGAGGATGAAGGAATGGTTGCGGAGGTTGTGGCGGAAGGCCATTACTTGCGGTGTGGCGCCATCATCATCAAAAGACCACCCGGTGTTGGGGGCCGGGGGTTGAACCACGTTTACTTGTGCTGGTGCCGGTGGCTGCTGCTGAGGAGTGGGTGGATGATTCGGCATCGGGTTCTGATGGATGCCTAGGTCTTGTACTTGCTGTGGCTGCTGCTGTTGTGGCGGCTGCTGCGGCTGCGGTGCTTGATGCTGCTGCACTTGCTGCCCCTGCGGCTGCCTTCTCTTCTCTTTAATCTCAACAATGGCCCTATGCATTTCGGCCCAGTCGATTCTCTGCCCCTCATGAAGGTCATATATCAGATCTCGGAACTGAAAGCATCCTTCTATGGTATGGCCTGGCTGCCTATGGAACATGCAATATTTAGTCTGATCAACGGCCGGGTTCCAAACAGGTCATTCCGGAGGAAGTTGGATTGCATTTATTGACATGAGTGCCGAGAAAATATCTGTAAGTGTCTCTGGCAATGGAGGATACTGGGCTCTCCTGGGAGCCGGGCGCTTGCTATTAGGGTTGTTGTTGTTGTAGCCGTTGGGTGGAGGGACGTTATGGTATTGTGAGGGTGGCGGTGGTTGTTGTGGTGCGGCGAAGGTGTTTTGTGGAATGGTGAAGGCGGGGGGAGGGTTTTGTGGAGTGGCTTGGAAGTTTTGCGGAGCGGTGTTTTGTGGATTGCGGGGGTTTTGGTTGTAGCGGAAGGGTGCGGCCTGAAATGGAAAAGCAACCACTTGTACTTGCTCATTTGTTTGGACTCCCTCAATAATCGGCCCTTGTGGTTTCTTGTGGTACTTGGGCTTTTGGTTTTCGAAGAGAGAATGAATAGGGGAGTCCTTGAATTGAGTCTGTATGAAGCACGCCCGGCTGTAGAGTTGATGCATGTTAGCTATATCATTCATTGCCAGGATGTTGCGGAAGGTCGGGGTGGCATTGGAAATTAGCAGTTTGACCTTTTCTTCCTCTGGAATATGGCCGGGCACTCTAGCGGCCATTTGTCTCCACCTGTCTGCATAGGTGGCGAAGTCTTCCTCTGGCTTCATAAATACGCTGAATGAATTTGTCCTTAACTACCTTGAAACTTTCAGCCTCTTCCAGTGGCAGAGAATAGAACCATTCCAGAGCAACTCCATCTAAGGATCGGCGGAATAAATACGCCATGAGGCGATCATCATATTGGAACTACGCCGATTCATATAGAAAATCCCTCACATGGATAAAGGGATTGTTGCTCCCATCGTACTTGCGGTAGTTGGGGAGCTCTGATTGCGGAGGGAACCGAATGTTCTGGAAGCTCGGAATAGGAATATCGGTCAAGGATTGTGGGCCAACCCTTTTCTGGAGGAAGTCGAGTTGTTGCTGCATGGAGGCCCACTTGCTAAGCAAGTCCTGCTCTTGGGAGGGAGCAGGGGAAGTGATGGACGCCGATTGTATTTGAGGAGCGGACGGAATGACTGTAGCAGAAAGGGGAGGCCCATAGGCATAAGTAGAAGGATAGCCAGTGGAAATAGGGGGCCCGTAAGAAGGATATTGAGCCTGAGATATACCCGGATGGGAGTGAGTTTGGGCCACCCCTTGCTGAGGATGTAAGAAATCAGACGGGTTCATGAGAAGCTGTGAAGCCACCGAACCAGAATTGTGATGATCTACCTGGACAAAAGAAGGGATAGGCGACTTCCCTTTATCAAAAGACTGATGGGCTGAATTGGAAGATTGGCCCATCTCCACGCCAGCGAAAGTGATGGTCCGAGGTTGGACTGGGGTGAGGTCAATCGGAGTGGGCTGAACAGACGGCCCGATAATGGAAGGATTAGATTGACCTTGGACAGCGGCGGAGGGAGAAGCGTTGGACCCTTGCATAGCTTGATATAGGACTTGAAGTTGGGTCGGGTCCAATTGGGCCATCATGTGAAGGACGGAGCCCGCGAAAGGAGTAGAAAGGGGAGGGGTACCTTGACTACCTCCCACAGATGTGGAGGACGGGAGAGGGGCAGTCCCTTCTCCGAGGGAAAGGTGGCAACCCTAGGGGGGTTCTCAAGGAGCCCTTGAGGAAGAGAGTCCTCTTGGGAGCGCGGAGGATTGAAGGATGCCATGGTAGATTCGAAGAGGGGATTGGAATAGAACGTGAAGGAAGAAGCGACTCGAGAAGATGATTCAAACGGACGAAAACAACTCCACATGCAACGGACAACCTTGACAAAATGCAAAAACAACCAACACAAAACACACAATAAGCAACCAAACTTAGGTGATTTTAACAAGATGTAAGTGATAAAAGATGAAGACACTCAAAAGTCAAGCAAGTTGTTTAGAATGATGCGACAAGATTCTTATGCTTTCTCCTTTGGAACTTTAGTGAATTGATCGATATGTACTCTCAACAATGGGTTCCTAATAGGAGATGGATACGGGACTTGGTTTGACTCTAAGTGTAACCACTCAATCACTTATGCAACCCTAGACACGGGGTGGGAAAGGTACAACCAGCCCGGCGTCCGTGTGGGAATCCACGGCTCGCGGGGACTTATGGAGGTCCCTGCTGTGATTTCCTAGTCGGCCCCAAGGAATATGGAGACGAGAGGTCCTCACAACAAGGTAGGAAAATGCAATCTAATGTATGGAAAGATGAATGACCCTAGGTGCACCGGAGTGCATGCAAAGTCTAGCCTAACAATCTAACAATCAATAGTGCACACCATGATATGCAGATGTGAGCAAAGCAAGAAGGAGGTCAAGTATCACCCAAGCAATAAATCACAGCAAAAAAACTACGGAAATCAATGCACCTCGGATGCGTACCTGCCAGGAGAGTAACGGTCGAAGGACCCTGCGTCAGAGAACAATAACGGTCGAAGGCCAGACCGCCAGATAATATATAACGCAGGGGGATGGGACCGTCAGAGGAGCCAGGGAACCAAAACTAACAGAAGTAACCGGAAAGCCCGTGAAAGCTCGCACAGCAGAACGAAAGTGGCGGCCTAATGCCCCTGCGTCAGACGACTGTGACGCGGGAACACAGGGCCGTCAGAGGACTCAGAAAACCAGAATATGCAGTAATCAAAGGGGAAACAAAGGGCAACTTAACAAGCAGATGATGGCATGTTTTAAACAAGAATCAAGAGCACGATTGGCACAAGCTGTCCCACCGTGATCGCCAAAAAATTATCTGTTGATATTTATTTGCCTATCTTTTATCTTACTTTTGAGGTTTGCAAAGTAATATGGCAAGATGACAAACAAGCAATCAAAGATCTACTCAAACCTGTGAACATGTGAACATGAACCTAGGCAACCATAGCCAGCTCTAGCATGGGCATGCTACCTCAATCAAATTACGCTAAGGAAAAGGAAAACACACGCCGGGGCGTGGAGCAAGGAATAAATAAAAACACACCGCTAGGGTGGAACAAGCAAGGAAAATAAAGAAGATATGAAGAAGACAGCTAATGCCCAATACCAAGGAAAGATGTGATCGCCACCAAAGTAAACACAAGTCAAAGACCTGAATATACCTTGGAAATAGGTGGATGAAGCACCCACCCACGGGAGAGAAAACCAAGGAAAGCCTGCAGATCAACTTGGAAGTAACGGCCAGAACCCCGTGCGTCGCTTGGAAGTGACGGCCGCACGATAGACCGCCGGAAGATAGTGACGCCCCTGCACCAGACCGTCAGGTAACCTGCAATAGTAAAGCTTGAATTCTTTTAACTCCAACTCTTCCAGCCGGCTAGAAGACTTGGGCCTCGTGCTAATGAACCTGTAAACCTGCCAAAGAAGTTGAAAGACAAGACAAGACAACCTCAATTAGCCCTTTTCACAAGCATAGTATCAATTCTTAAAGAGCTTGAGAACATCAAAAGGAGAGGGAATTACCGGGGAGTTTTTATTTTTTTAACCCCTCTGGGTGTTTTAAAAGTTTGGGAGGATGTTTGTATGCTTAAAGAACAGTGAAAAACGTGGAGGAAGAGGAGGGACAATGCTCTGTTTGAGGAAAACCAAGGAAGAACTCAAGCATGCAATGATGAACTTGAAAGACAAAACCAAAGTACTCCCTTGATTATGAGATGGATGGACGTGGGAAGCAGCTCCACCTGGATGAAGATGGCTTCTGAGTTCGGCAGCACTTCGTCGTGAATTCAAATCTTCCTCCCTTTGGCCATGAAGCCAAGGGTTCTTTTTATAGACCCTCAAACTCTTAGGTCGAGCAGAGGATAATTCAGCAAGATAAAGAGATAAATCTTAGCAAATCCTTGAAGATAATATCACCAAGAGTCCATAGAAACAAACGGGGGGTCCTGAGGATCAGATTTGAAAGAGATAACGTCAATCCAAATCCTTATCTCGACCACGGAGTAGCAGAGAAAAGGCCTGAACTGCTAGGACTCTCGGAAGGAAGTAACGGCTGCACGATAGACCGCCACTTGGAAGTAACGCACCAAGGAACGACCGCCATTTTCAACCCTATCCCAAAGAGATAAGATCAACGGGAAGAAGACCCAACAAGCTGGACTCTTCAAGGAAGCGACGGCTAAGGCATAGGGCGTTAGAATGAAGCAACGGCTGGATGACAGACCGTTATTATCAACATGGAATTAAAAAGATAAGCTCTGAATACGAGGCCTTAAGCTCTAGGACTCTTCAAAGAGTAACGGTCCAGGACCCATCCGTCAGAAGGAAGCAACGCGCCTAACTGGGACCGTTATTAACATTGAGGTTCAAAAATAGAGTGAAGGGTTTGCTAAGATTCATCCAACGAAATGCCACCGGGAGCCACATCTTAATCCAGGAATTAAAACCCAAGAAATAGGCTTCAACTAACCAAGAGACTCAATGAAGGGTGAACAACTCGGAGCATCGTATAGAATGAAATAAGGAAACGACCCGACTTATTGGGTATAAAATGGGTGTCAACACCTGCGTGGAGTGGGCAGTAGTTATTGGCTATAACAATTGTGTATTAATTGCCCCGGGAGTACGAGTTCGGCCGGGTCCGTCTTCCCCACGCCGAGAGCGTGGAGGTATCGTGTTCGCTCCCTTGACTTGGCATTTGCTTTATTCATATATACTTGTTTATGCCGCTGCTAGATATCATGCTAGGATCATAGCTCATTATATATTGTGATATCACCGCTGCTGCGAGAGAGAGCGTGATCGTCCCGTGACCCGATCCGGGCATAAGAAAGAGTTGACCACCCTAGCTCACTGCCGGTTTCTCAACCGCGCACGTCCGACGCTTCCCTCGCTAAGGGACAATCACGAGCTCACCTAGAGTCTAGGGTGTCAAGAAAAAAGAGAAAAGTGTCATTTACGTCTAGTCATTAGTCATTGTCTAAGTCGTGTTTAGGGTCATCATTGTTTTAAAATAAAAAAAGTGTCTTTTTGGGTCGCATTTACATCTCTTTACTCGGTATATCAAAAGGTGTTGTCCGAATATTAGGCTACGCCTATCGGGAAGGACGCACACTTGCGCAAGTAATCTTCGGATCGATTAACTCCGCCACGTGCCGAGTTTTGGTTATGTCTAGGTGCATCATCTTGTAGTGTGCATTTGCATTAGTCGGTGTCTCCTACCCCGTGTCTTGCATGCCCACTCGTCGAGGTACTCAATACTCCCCCCCACCACCACCTATGGCAGAATCCCGAGTCTATAGTTCCGATGAAGTGGCCACAATGTTCCGAACTCTTATGGGGAAAATGGATGGGTTGAGTGAGCGCATGGCTGTGTTAAGTACTCGAGTGGATAGGATGGAAGGGTTGAGTACTCAGGTGAATGGCCTAGGCACCCGCCTAGAAGAGAGGACGCAGGCTGTAGAGGATAGGGCCGCCGGGTCGAACCAGTCCGTTCAGGGATTGGTCGGGAGAGTTGCCGCAGTAGAGAAAGGACCAGTCGAGACACACCCGATTGCCCCAGTCCAGGCACCCGTCCCACCTACACAAGGTCAACCGGAGCCAGTTCACCAACCCGCGACTCCAAGGGTTCAAGGGGTAGCTGTTTGGAGGCACGAAGTCCCCGAGGTGCATGACTATGAGTCCGATAATGAGCATCGGGGACATGGTCATGATCATCGCCCTACACGGCGTACCCACGACCAAGATATGGATGAACGGGCCCTTAGGACCGTTCGGGCTGACCCTCCCACCTTTGACGGGTCCTTAGACCCAAAGGTCTATCTTGATTGGGAGGCTGGCATGGACCGATATTTTGAGTGGTTCGAGATGTCGGACCAATAGAAGGTCAAGTACGCCAGGATGAAACTTTTAGGCCAAGCACAAACCTATTGGAGGAAAATGACGAACCTATTGTTTCATCGTCATGAACCACCGATCGATACTTGGACCGAGATGAGGGAGAAGCTTAGGAAGACGTACCTCCCTACCTCCTATCGCCAGCGTCTTATAGAGAGGTGGCAAAGCCTCACCCAAGGAGACCGGTTCGTCTCTAATTACATCGCCGAATTCGATGAATACTACTTGCGATGTGATGCCACGGAGGAAGATTCCCTTACCGTCTCTCGGTTTCGGCGTAGTCTACGGTCGCACCTACGGTATGAGCTTCTTCGTCGCAAGGTGTACAAGTTGGAGGATGCATATCAAGTTGCTCTCGAGATGGAGCAATTCGAGGGAGAGTTCGAGTCTATTCCACGGTTGGGCCCCGCCCCTCCCCGTGGTGATTCCCGTGGCTCCTTAGGCTCATACCCGAGGGGACCCATGGCTCGTCCTCATGAGCCCGCTCGTCAGGAGCACTTCGCTCCTAGACCCCGACCTCTCCTACCACTCGATCTACCTCCACCCCAACCACCGGCACCCGTTGCCCGTCCCTCGGCAACCATAGCCCGTCCCCTGGCCACGACACTTCCTCCACTGTTACCCACGGCACCTACACCTTCACCTTTGTTGCCCACACCCCCTACCCGTCGGGAGGATAAGGGTAAGGCCCCTCTCATCGGAAAGAGTAGTAGGTCTCGTCTACAGTGTTTCCATTGCCATGGGTTTGGCCACTTCGCCAACCAATGTCCCACTCGTGCCACACTAGCCCTAGGGGTTGAAAAGGCCTTACCTTCTGAGCTTGAACTTGTCACTTATGAGGCCGACCTGGCACTAGCCGAGGAGTACTATGCCTTGGGGGAAGAGCTGGAGGATTCTCCCGTAGCTCAGGATGCGGCCACTTAGTGGGACTGATGCTACCACCTTTGTCTAGGGTCGTATATGAGTCACTGTGTTTTCTTTGTGTGGTTTGTTTGTGTGGTGTGTTTTGAGTCGATTGTTTGTGTGGTTTGCATACGTGTGTTAGTGCATGGTGAGTCTGTATGTGTCTTGTGCATGCTCGTTGTCGTTCTCTTATGAGTAAGGGGCGATTGGACTCGCTCGATGAGTATGGGATTGGTTCTACATCTATACCCGGATCAGTCACCTACAGGGACCCAGCGGTGATTCCTAGTGAGTCTTCGAGCCGCCACCTCCCCTTTTGATAGTGCCCCACTCGGAGTGTCCACCTTTAGCCTATAGCAGTTCGTGCATATCAAGTATATATGGAATGAGTAGGTGAGGATCACTTGGAGTCGAGCATACCCGCGCTACATGGCACGGTGATGGATCCGCCGGAGTACTCGAGCAGCCGCACCCCATACTCGACGGGGTCGAGTTCCTCCCACCCGCGGAGATTTGATGGGGCATCAAAGGCTGTTTCCTTATACGGGTGGAACGTATTTGTGTGTTATGACTTGTATGGGATTGTAATTGTGTATTTCTTTCATTTGGGCTCCTTGTAAGGCTTATAACAAGTCATTGGGCCACTTGTAATGTAGAGTGCATGGCTAGGTTGCCATTAGTAGAGTCCATTAGGAGCCTAGTTCATATTGGACCTTAATAACCACTTAAGGCCCAAGTGGGCTTTCTCCTCTCATGGACCACCAAGACTTGGAAGGCCCAAGTCTAGACTTGGGTTATTGGACTTGAGTGGTTGGCCTTGGACCAGCCTTGGCCCAATAAAGGCCCAAGTAGGGGGCGCCCTCTTCTTTGGCCTTATTAGGCTTGGTTGGTGAGTTTAGGTGGAGTTTGAATAGAAATGGTCTAAGATAGATTAAAATATATATTAAGTGTTTTGACCACATGGGAGAAAAACTTGTGAACTCCCTAATATGCCTTTCCAAACTCTAGATCTAGGGGCATTAGAGGTCTTTTTCCATTTCATATATATAGCATGTATTTAGCATTTTGTGGAATTAATAAAAGAGAAAAAAGTATTGTGCAAGAGCCCCCCCTTGTCAGAATTTCGACCGCCCCTCTCTCTCCCTCTGGTTTTCTTCATCCCCAACCCGATTTCTAGAGTGGTATCCCTTCTATCATCTCCTCTTCACCTCCGGTAATCATCTGTGCCGCCGCCGCCACCGTTCGTGCCGCCATCGCACCGTCGCGAAGCTATCGTCAGAGTTCTGTCTACACAGGGTAGAAGCAGCTTCCACGAATTACTACTCTCAGATCCGAGATCTTCTTGAGCTGGAATTTTTAGGGAGTGTTCCAGAGACCCACCCCATGTTCTAAAAAAATCAGTTGGGCATTTAGATTCCGAAATCTAATTTTTCATTTTCGTTCCCCATTTTAATTCAGATTTGGCTGCTTTCTATCCAGATCCACTTCCTCCCTGAGTTTCTAGTCTTCGGACCTCATTTTGATTTTTGGTAGAGCTTCCAAATTTACTGGGAGTTCTTTCCATCTTCCTCTCCACCTCCAATTTCTAGTGGAATTTCTAAAGCTTATTTAATATTTTTAGAAATTCCCTTTCCAAACCATCTATAGTTCTGTCAGCCTGTTTCCACATCCGAGCACCAGTCAGTCCAAAATTTATAACAAATTGTAGCCTCCACCAATCCTTCCACAAAAATTATTGCCGTTTTCCTTGTTCAATCCTATACAACTTTTGTGAAGAGCTCAGGAGCTGAATCGGACGTCTACCTTGCGGTCAAAGGAAACTCTCAGGAAAACTCCCTGTTGATCTGAGAGTTTGGGTACTGTACAACAGCAGCTTCAAAAATTGTTAAGGCCTAGATCCGTGAAGATCCAGCTTCTCTCTCCAATCCTATCTTGACGGATTTCGAGAGAGCTTTCCAACGGTACCTCCTGATTGTCGATCCGACATCGGGATTGGTTACAGCGAGCGATCTCGCCGGGTTGCGCGTCTGAAAATAGCAAGTGCAGATCTGTGGGAAGCTTTTCCGACCGGTGCCGATCGGAGCCGCTCGGCCTGCGGTCGGCAAACCAGCGTGCTGCCATCCCGGGGAGCACTTCCTCAAGCGTCCCCACTACAGCGGAGCCGCCCGGTCCCACATGGCCACCTAGGCCAACACGTGGGCCCCATAGTCACGAGTTCGGGTGCTGCCGAAGCTACACGAGAAGCTGCCCGTCAACCCGGAATCGGTCCTCCCGGGCCCACTTGTGTAGCCCTTTACCTCCCTGCGTGGAGTGGGCAGTAGTTATTGGCTGTAACAATTGTGTATTAATTGCCCCGGGAGTACGAGTTCGGCCGGGTCCGTCTTCCCCACGCCGAGAGCGTGGAGGTATCGTGTTCGCTCCCTTGACTTGGCATTTGCTTTATTCATATATACTTGTTTATGCCGCTGCTAGATATCATGCTAGGATCATAGCTCGTTATATATTGTGATATCACCGCTGCTGCGAGAGAGAGCGTGACCGTCCCGTGACCCGATCCGGGCATAAGAGAGAGTTGATCACCCTAGCTCACTGCCGGTTTCTCAACCGCGCACGTCCGATGCTTCCCTCGCTAAGGGACAATCACGAGCTCACCTAGAGTCCAAGGATCGCATATCATTTCAGAGTCGAGTCCGTGGTCCGTCCCGCATCATTTGAGGTTGTGATTGAATAAAGGACTGGGTTATCTTTACTTTTGCGCACTCTGTCTTTGTGTTGAATACACTAACGCTCTGATTGACATGATTGATATAAACTTGTCACGCACTCTGGGTTCCTTCCACGCTCGGGACGTGACAGTTTTTGTGGTATCAGAGCCTAGGATATTCAATTCCTAGGAAACCCAAGTCCAAGGATAGGTTTAAACCTTTAACCGGTGAGATTGGTTAGAACCAAGGGTTAAGTTAACTGAGAATCAAAACCTTTGAACATCATCACATATTAATATAGTTATTGTAATTGTAGGACAATGGTTGCCGAACGTGCCCAGTGGCGCAACATGCAACGCATTCGGCAAGGCATGACCTAGGCACTTCAACAAGTGGCACAAGGAGGTGCACATCGTGGAGCAGGAAATCTCCACCAAAGCTTCAAGAACATGTACCCTCCTAAGTTCATGGGATCCACTGATCCGGATGACGCTGAGCACTGGATCCAGGAGACCAAATGTATCTTTCGGGTTATGCAATGCACGGACCAAGAGAAGGTCTTGTTAGCAACGTTTCAATTGGAAAGGGACGCCCGCTACTGGTGGGAGTCGGTAGAAGCCACATTAGATCAAGGACAGGTTACTTGGGGGGAGTTTGTTGAACATTTCAACAATAAATATTTTTCGGACCGAGTCCAGGAGAAGAAGGCCGCCGAGTTCGCCGCACTTAGGCAACGATCATTATCGGTGGCCGAGTATGAGGCACAATTCTCGAGGTTATCCAGGTACACTAAGCATTTAGTCAGTACCGAGAAAATGAAAGCTAGAAGGTTTCTAATTGGGCTCAGGCCCCATTTTATCACACAACGGGCCCCGATGGACATACAAGTCTATTCGGAGATGGTACGATGAGCCCAGCTACTGGAGGATGCCACGGAACTATCTGATAGGATCCGTGGGAGAGACAAGAAGGAGATTGTTACTAGCTCCGGCACTTTCAAACCCAATTTCAACAAGAAAAGGCCAAGTAATGGAGGAGAGTCTTCTCAGGAGAAGAAAGCCAAAAAGATTAACAAGCCGTTCTCCATCACCACCACACATTCTAAAGTGGTGTGTAAAGACTGTGACAAGGCCGGACATAAGGCCGAAGAATGTTGGAGGAAACTTGGAGCGTGTCTCCGTTGTGGGAGCCGTGATCATCGGATTCCCGACTGTCCCCTACTCAATGATCAAGCCGGTGCTGGGAAGCGCCCGGTGACAAAGAATGCACGTCTCCAAGCTATTAAGGAGACAGAACAAGATGAAGGCGGACTAGTGGAAGGTACATTGAAAGTTTGTTCCAAGTTTGCTTATGTCTTATTTGATACTGGTGCCTCGCATTCATTTATTTCTAAGAAGTTTGCTAATCCATTAACCATGGAACCGGAATGGATGAAATTAGTTCTTTCAACTCCTCTCGGAAGCAAAGTTGACCTTACTCACCATTATCAAAACTGTGAAGTCTTGGTAAAAGGAAGAAATCTTCCTATCGACCTCATATGTTTAGACCTAAAGGAATATGATGTCATATTGGGAGCAGATTGGTTATCTAAGTATCAGGCAACTGTGGATTGCCGTAACAGCAAAGTTACTTTCAAAGACTTTCCGGAACTGGTCTATACTAGCCCTAAGAGTCGGAGCAAGTCACCTCTTATTTCGGCTCTCTGAGCTAGCAAGCTAATAAGGAAAGGATGTGTATCTTTCCTTGCGTTTGTCACCATTAAGGAGACTAAAGAGACTAAGCTAGAAGACATCCCAGTTGTGCAAGAATTTCCAGACGTGTTTCCGGAAGATTTGCCTGGATTACCCCCATAAAGAGAAGTGGCCTTCACCATCGACTTGATCCCTGGTGTTGGCCTAGTTTCTAGGGCACCTTATAGGATGTCCCCTGCCGAACTCAAGGAACTAAAGGAGCAATTGATGGAACTTCTCAAGAAAGGATTTATCAGACCAAGCACTTCCCCATGGGGAGCACCTGTACTATTTGTAAAGAAGAAAGATGGATCCATGAGGTTATGCATCGACTATCGACAGTTGAACTATCTCACTATCAAGAACAAGTATCCACTGCCGAGAATCGATGAGTATTTGATCAAATATCTGGATCCAAGTATTTTTCGAAGATTGATCTCAGGTCAGGATATCACCAACTAAGGATCAAGGATGAGGATATTTATAAGACCGCATTCAGAAGCAGGTATGGGCACTATGAATTTGTTGTTATGCCTTTTGGACTAACAAATGCCTCTGCTGCCTTTATGCAGTTGATGAATAGTATATTCAGGCCTCATCTAGATCAATTCATAGTGGTTTTCATTGATGATATACTGATCTATTCAAAGACCAAGGAAGAGCACGAGGATCATTTGAGGATTGCATTACAGATATTGAGGATGAATCAGTTATATGCAAAGCTCAGTAAATGTGAATTCTGGTTAGAAGAAGTATCTTTCTTGGGGCATGTTATATCAAAAGACGGTTTATCCGTAGATCCATCGAAGGTTGAAGCTGTAAAGGATTGGGAAAGACCGACCAATGCTAGCGAGATTTGTAGTTTCTTAGGTCTTGCGGGCTACTACCGGTGATTCATCAAGGATTTCTCCAAGATCGCCGTACCACTCACTAGGCTAACTCGCAAGGAGATCCGTTACGAATGGAGTGAGGAATGTGAAAGAAGCTTCCAAGCTCTCAAGGATCACCTAACTTCAGCCCCGGTCTTAGCTCTACCAGTTGAAGGAGAGAAGTTCGAGGTGTACACTGATGCATCTGGCATTGGCCTCGGATGTGTCTTAATGCAACAAGGAAGAGTTATAGCTTACTCTTCTCGCCAATTGAAGAAGCATGAAGAGAACTACCCAGTTCATGAGTTGGAGTTGGCCGCGGTAATATTTGCATTGAAAATATGGAGGCATTATCTATACGGAGTGCAGTTTACATTATATTCTGACCATAAGAGTCTCAAGTATCTCTTCTCTCAGAAGGAATTAAATATGAGGCAAAGACATTGGCTAGAATATCTCAAGGATTTTGACTTCATAATACAATATCATCCTAGAAAGGGTAATCCTGTAGCTGATGCCCTCAGTCGAAAGCCAAGAGCGATTTTAGCAAATTATATGATTCAGGAGTGAAAGTTGCTAGAACAATTCTCTAAGCTTGATATAAGCCTGGACAAGGAGAACAAGTGTGTTACACTATCCCATATAAGCATACTGCTAGATCTACTCTCAGAAATACAAGGACTACAAGATAAGGATACATTATTAGTGGAAATCAAGGACAAAATTGAAGAACAATTGGAGTTGAAATTAGCAACAGATGGAAGATTGATGTTCAGGAATAGAACATGTATACCAGATTGTCCAGAGCTAAAGAAGAAAATCTTAGATGAAGCTCACAGATCAAGGTACACGATTCATCCAGGGTCTACCAAAATGTTCCAAGATTTGAAAAGGACTTTCTGGTGGCCTAATATGAAAAGAGAAGTAGCGGACTTTGTGCCTCGCTGTCTCACATGCCAACAAGTCAAGGCCGAACACCAAAAGCCTGCCGGTAAGCTACATCCTCTAGATATTCCCAAATGGAAGTGGGAGGATATCGGTATGGACTTCATTATGGGTCTGTCTAAATCAAAAGGGGGATATGAGGGAATATGGGTCATCATCGACCGTTTGACTAAGTCGGCACATTTCTTGCCAATCAAGAGTCGATGGTCGGTTGATGTTCTTGCTGCTTTATACATAAAGGAGATAGTCAGATTACATGGAATTCCTGTCTCAATCATGTCTGACCGGGACCCACGGTTTACTTCTCATTTTTGGAAGGGTCTACAACATTCGTTGGGGACTAGGCTCAATTTTAGTACTGCTTTTCATCCTCAGACGGATGGTCAGACCGAAAGAACAAATCAGGTGGTAGAAGATATGCTCAGGGCTTGCATCATCGATTTTGGTGTGGAAGCTGGCATGATCACTTGCCTTTGGTCGAGTTTGCATAGAATAATAGTTACCAGGCAAGCATACAAATGGCACCTTTCGAAGCCTTATACGGAAGGAGTTGTCGATCACCCTTGTGTTGGAACGAAGTTGGCGAAAAGCAACTATTAGGCCCAGACATGGTAAGGGATACCACTGAAAAGATTTAGCTCATTAGAGAAAGACTTCAAGTAACTCAATCTAGATAAAAGGCTTATGCTGATACAAGAAGAAGAGATCTCGAATTCCAAGTTGGAGATCATGTATTTCTCAAGATATCACCTGGACGTGGAATAAGAAGATTTGGTGTTAAGGGCAAGCTTACGCCGACATGTATCGGACCTTTTGAGATACTAGAAAGAGTTGGCGAGGTTGCTTACCGTGTCACCTTACCTCCTCAATTGTCCGAAGTTCATAATGTATTCCACGTATCCATGTTGAAGAGGTATGTGCACGATCCGTCACATATCATCGATCATGGAGACCTGGTGATTCAAAGGGATCTCACTTATGAACAAAAGCCCATGAAGATCCTCGATCGCGAGGTACGAACATTAAGGAACAAAGTTATTCCCATGGTTAAGGTGCAATGGAGTAAATGTTCAGAACACGAAGCTACATGGGAGACCGAGGAATCTATGAAGAAATGATTTTCAGGCTTACTCTAAGTGGTATGAACTCTGCACTCTCCACGTTTATATACGATTGAATTTGGGGACCAAATTCTTTTAAGTGGGAGAGGGTGTAGCAACCCTGATAAATTAAAGGACTAGAAAGTCCAAATAGATCATATATATATATATATATATATATATATATATATATAACAAGGCCTAGACCTTGTACATATTCCTCGTACGTCTTGAAACGGACTCATGAACCCTACCATTATATTATAATAAATTTAAGAATAAAATGTTATTTTATATAGCCATTTGATGCACAATATAATTTTAATTAAATTAGGAATCATTAAATCTCGAAGAAGGTGCCAATTTATATTTTATTACTAATTTAAAAAAAATTCCACATTTACTATATTATAATCTTATTAGAAGGAAGAAGTATATATATATAAGATTTAAATACATTAAAGATATATAAAAGGTAAAAGAATGGGCATATATACAATATCGGTCCTTTAGAGGTTAAGGAAAAATTACCAAACGTAAATGACGCCTCTCACTGCAGGCGTTATTTTAAAAAGACGACATAAGGTATGTCGTTAATTAGTTAAAGTATAAATAGCATAAGAAATGATATATAGATAAAGATTTCTAGGGTATAAACACAATTTTGCTTCTTCCAGAGGCATGAAGAAATGCCAAAAGGTAAGAGACACCTCCTGCATTCAAAAGAAACGACTTGATATAAGTCGTTATTTTATTCTAAAATGAATAGTGCCGATTTTTCAATTAAAGAATTTTAAAAAAATAATTATAAGAAAAATAGAGAAAAATGGAAAATTAATACCCCTAAAATTTTCCATCTAGATCACATCCACGAAAAAAGATAAAAATCCCGGAAGCATCCAATACTTAAGTTTTACGTGTTTCGAACTGTTAATAAAGGAAATTCTAATACTATTAGGATAGGTACTAGAGAGTTAAGTCCCAATTGAACTCCAACCCTATAGGGTCTCCAAAACCCTATAAATACCAACCCCTTCGAGCCAATCTATTAGCTTTTTCTTCATCAAACATACTGTTGTGTTTTTCTCTCCCAACAATCTGCTGATGTTGCAAAGTTCTTCAAAGTGTCGTAAGAGCCTTCTGCTTCTTTGGGCCAAAGGGGGCTGCGCTACTATCTTCTTCGTACGGAAACGTGGGAGAACTATCTTCTTCTTCCTCTTCCTTCTGTGAGTAGTCTGCGACTGGAAGGGTGCAAGAAGTCTTCTTCTTCTTACTGAAGGAAGGCCGTCGTCTTCCTTGGGTGTTCTCTTGTGCGTGAAACCATCAGCGGCTAAGATACATACTTATCATTGAGTACTGCTACTACTGATTTGCCTCCGATTGAAAAAGGGGCTATCATCTTCTTCCTGATATCTAGTGAATCGGTTTTGGTTCCTATTCTTCATCCTCTTCACGTTTCTAGCATCTACAACCAACCTAGGAAGGTTTTCTCAAGTGCTTGGCATAACCATGCTAATAATAAGTTCATGCATGCATTTAGGCTGAATTTTTATGTATAGGAAGATTTACCGGTATGAGTTCTCTTGATTTCTGCAATTATAGTAAATAACGACTCCAACAGAGGCCTCATTTTGATCTCACGACTGTACATACAGTCGTCATTTTGGTCAGCATTTAATAAATTACATATGTTAGAAATTTAATAACAGATAACTAGGACACCAAATTTAATACATGAGTATAGTTCTGGATTCCTGCTAATTTTCTCTACCTAACCACGTAATTATTCCTGGAATTTTTTTTTTTTAGAAAATAGCAATGTTCATTATTGATCCGAAATCCTGAATGCATATACACTGCAACCCAACCTTGTTTTAAAAGAATTCCAGGACTTGTTTTAACTAGATGCTGGACTTGTTTTAAAAGAATTGCAGGACTTGTTTTAACTAGATGCTAAACTTGATTTAAAAGAATTCCAAGACCTAATTACACTAAATGCTAAACTGGTTTTAAAAGAAATCCAGATTTACACTAAAAGTGGAAATGGATTTAGAATCTATGGCTATTGGCACTATATTCCAGCCCGTGAATATAGTCCCACGTTTTTCGATGTTTTATTGACTACCCCACTATTTCTCGGTGATAGACGCGCCCTCTGCGGGACATTCCGTTCCTTCGGACCGGTGACTTTATCATAGAGACCTCCGTAAGCCTCCGCTAGCTTTGGATTCCCTCAAAGCAGTCGAGCTGGTTGTACCCTTAAAACCTATGACACTTCTTAATTGCCATGTCACTCTAAAGAAACATGGTATACCGGCCCTCACGACATGCTGTTTGTATGTCATGAGAATATTCTTGAAATAATGGGATGGATAATCCATACTATTCATATCCTTTAAGAATAGTATGCTGTACTTGTGTACAGTAATTCTATCTACTTTATCATGTACAAGAATGAGAAACCATGTTCATGTGGGCGCTTATTCCTATCGTCATGGCACCCGAGTTAGGGAGCCGATTCCACCTAGTTTTATCGTTAATCGTGATTATACCGTTATTATCGTCATTATACCACCTGTTCAAATCTTTGAAATGCTATTCCATAAGATCTACCTTAAAAGTTCATACAAGTTTATTCCTTGAAATTCCATATTGGCTATAACTATAGTGGATGTCGAAAAATACACGATCAATGTCTGCACATATAGGGCCCGATCTGGTCCTGGGAGGAGCACCTAAAAGTACTTGTGCCCATGGGAGTTGTAATGATCACGGTGTGGCATTGCCCCGAAGTGCATGACTAGCTTGATTAGACATTCCACAATCTCATACTCGACTTGACATGAGATGACTTGCGTGACCCGGAAAGGGTATTTATATACTTGCTTGAAACGTGATAGCCAATTCCCGACATGACATGATGAATATACTTGCTTGAATATCTTGACATTTATTGATATAAGTTCTCGAAAGACATGCTAGTTCACTCAATTATCTCTTGTTATACTCTCTCTCTCTCTCTCTCTTGTCGTTTTACGCAAACATGCATAGCTTTATTGCATTCATGTAACATGTAATTTACTTAAAGCAAGCTAGCTCTTGCTAATGAGCGTTCGCTCATCCAGTGTTTTCCCCTATTTTTCAGGTAAGTCCGATGATGAGACTCAATCGGATGGGGAAGGTCAAGAGTGAAGAGATTAGAGCTCTCCATCTATCCAAGCGTTTACTAATCTTATCTTTCTAATTTCTTGAGTCAATCATTGTACTTTTTCCTTTTATTGAGTCTTGGCATTTTCATCTGTAATAGAAGTACTTTGAGGTTGTGATTGAATAAAGGACTAGGTTATCTTTACTTTTGCGCACTCTGTCTTTGTGTTGAATACACTAACGCTCTGATTGACATGATCGATATAAACTTGTCACGCACTCCGGGTTCCTTCCGCGCTCGGGGCGTGACATAAGGATACCCTCGCTGCAAGTTGCAATCTAGCCCGAACTAGTCAAAGATGGCCAGACAAATATAGAAAGAAGACTGGAGGAGCTCTCTGATTTGGAAGGACAGCGGCTGAAGGCCCAATATAATATACAGGTCTATCAGGCCCGTATGGCCCACGCCTTCAACAAGCTCGTCAAAGGGCGCGAATTCAAGAAAGGAGACCTAGTCATGGTCAAAAGAAAAGAAGTCATGGCGGCCAATCCCAAAGGTAAATTAAATGAAAACTTGTTAGGACCTTATGTGGTCCAGAAGGTTTATGAAGGCGGAGCCTATGTCATCATCAACCACCGAGGAGAAGTTCAATTTTCACCCCTCAATGGGAAACACCTAAGACTATACCACCCGTCGCTTCCTCAGTTCGGCGATAAGCTAAAACTGATATCTGTTCATGAACAAACTTGCATTTCAGAACTCTTGTGATGGGTTACCACACGGAAGAAGAACCCAGCAAAAATTTGAAGCTCAGAGTCCAGCTGGAAAAAGGCCATCATCGCCGCAATCAACTATGGTGAAGATAATGATAAAAAGGTAATGATGAGGAAGATGGAAGAATGATAAAGATGATGATGAAGAAGATAAAAAAAATGAAAATGATGATGAAAAATAAAATGATAAAAATGATGAAGAAGATCATGATGGATGCATGGAAATGATATTCATTGGCGCTCGGGTCGAAAGATGTTCAAAGATGCTTGAAGATATCTAAAGATGTTAAAGATACTCAACCGTCGACGTCCAGGCCGACAGATATTCAAAGATATTCCAGATATTCAACCTCACATGGGTATGATCCCAATACTGATGAACCACTTAACTCGGTGCCCATGGCCTTTCGAGGTCTTAGCTGAGGGGCATGGCCTAGACCTTTCGTCTAAGCCAGATAAACCTGATTCCTTGCGTCAGCATGAACCCAATGTTGACGATACCACTCCGGTTGGCACCTGTCTCTCGGACAGGACCAATCCATCCGTCCCACCACGATGACCAATACAACCCAATGGTTTAGACCTTCTGTCTAAGACCAGATAAACCAAATATCCTTGCATCAACATAGACCCAATTTCGATGATACCATCTTGATTGTCGCCTGGCTCTCAATCGGGACCAATCGACATAATTCGTTGAAGCCAAAGATGTTCTTCCCCGATATCAACTGCTTGCCAAGCAAGAAGCAACACCCGCAAGCCCCTCCCCCTCGTCCCTCACTCGCGACACCTGCGGGTGGGGGGCATTTGTTGGCAACAAAAAAAAAAGAAGAAAAAAAGATAAAGCACAGAGGGGCAGATGCGCAATAGAAGAAAGCAGGGGGCAATGAAAAAAAAGAAGAAGAGAAGGAATTTAAAAAAATAGAAATGGGAAGAAAAAAATGCACGGGTTGACTTCCCGTTCGCGTTCCCCCCCTCCCCCCCCCCCCCCCCGGGTATTGATTGGCCGTTGACCCCCCCTTCGTGCATGCACGTTCGAAGCCGCCTCTACACGAGCGAGCACGGGGCCGGAGCGGCCCTGCCACTCCGCACAGGGAGAGGCCAGCCTGCTCCACGATGCCCCCCTGCGATGAAGCAATGGCAATAGTAGCAGCCACAACAGCAGCAGTGGCAGCAGCAGAAAAAACAAAAAAAAGTGAAGACACAGAGTTTTCCCTCCGAACAGTGACCCCTGCGTCCCTATAAGAAGCCCACTTCGGTGGAGAAGCTTCTTCTTCTTCCTCTCCCCTCTTGGACTCCCTCTTCTGGATCCTCTGGAAGCCACATCCGCAAGGAAAGAAAGAGAGAGAAGAGAGCATGTAAACAAAAAAATAGAGAGGGAGGAGGAGAGAGGGTGTGGGAGCCGCTTGTAAGAGTGTGGGTCTCGTGGTTTTCTTATCTCTTTCTTCTTCTCTGTATTATTGTTTGCCTTAGCCTTGATGTAACGTTCTCTATTCAAGAATAAATAAGATGTAGGGCCTTTGGCCCTGATTTCTATGATTTCATATGCTCTGATGTTCTTTCTTTCCGAGTAGGCGAGTTGGTTTCGCTCCGATTTTATTATTGCATGCCATCCACATGTTAGTCTAGCTTTTCATCATGATGGCCACCGGCCCGAGGTTTTTCTAAACCTATGGACATGACTCTAGGTTCCTAATCGTCGGTAATTCGTGTAATTTCTTCTTCATCTTGTAATTATCTTGTTTTCTTCTCAAAACCCCACTTTGGGATTTGACCAATTCCATGGTCATGATGCCAAAGGGGTGAGAAATATTAGACTTAATCCCAGATTGTGTCCTTTATAGTACTTTGTCTACATTGTTTTGGGGGAGAAATGTAAAGAACGGCCTATAGGAAGGGTCTCGGGTTTACACACCCTATGCGTATGACTCAAAAATCATGCCCACCCGGGCTCCTATTGGGCTGCTCCCATGATTGTCTTTAGATTTCTCCCTTAGCTCTTCTTTTGGAGTCTTTGATTATGCACCCCCCTGGGGGATTAGTTGCATAGCCCTCCGCAAGGGGCTGATTTTCTGAACTGGCATGCTCAAAAAATGTTTCGCCCAGATCGGGGTTTCCGAACCGTATATGTTTTCATCATGCCCATTTGTTCCGTTCGGGGACCCACGAAGGCGATACTACGGATGTTGCCACTTCCGTGCTCATCCTTCTTATTTTGGGGCCATATCGGATTACTTTTGTGGATGAGTACTAATTAACACCCCTCAAAGCCTAGGGTCTAGGGGAGGTGCTATCGGATTTTCACCGGAGAACTTGAAGACTGATGACAATAAAAAAAGGGGGATGATGACAGATGAACTGAACAAAAAAAATCACTAAGAAGCAATATGCAGCAAGATGTGCAGCTGACGATCATAAAAAAAAAGCGATGCCATGATGCCACTAATTTCAAAAAATTGCCAAAGATGAGGATGAACAAGATAAAAAGAAATGAAAGGAAAAGAAAGAGCAGGACGAAGTGAATGAATTAAAAGATGAAGATATAACATGTTCATCTCCCATCTTTGCCCTCCGTGCAGAGACAATGCACTGCATACATAGATTCAAAGACGCATTTGCGTGTACAAGTTATGGGAGTGCATTTGTATGCATAAGTCCAGAAACCTATATGCATATCATGATTGTTAAAGGACCTCGCTGAGATCCCTTTGAATGGGAGTCAAACTCCCTGCATTCATTTTCAGAATTCTGCATAGTATGCATAGCCCCATGTGCCCGCATGCTAGATTTTACATGCATCTTTGATGCAGATAGAAATGGAGGAAATCCCTAGCACGCTGTATGCATTGAACTGACAAATATCATTTAAAACCATCTCTTATGTTACTGCATGCCATTACACACCATATGCATGAACTGGCCAAGAAAATGGCTGGCAGACATGGGTGCGTCGATGCACCCTAAAGGCTACGTCGACACACCTCTAGTCTGCCCCCCCACCCCTCTGTGGCCAGCATGCTGTTGCATATGCCTACGCAAGCATGCATTGGCCCTACACGGGTCCAAGGGCCTGTTAGCTGAATTCTAACGAAACCCAAAAGGAAGGAAGCTAAAAAAAATGCAATGAACTGTGAGATAAAATGGGACCTAATTGCCCCCATATTTCCATACTAAATTTGCAATATGAACAAAGAAGTGAAAAGATCAAACAAGAGAAGAAAGAAAAATGGGCAGAACTAAGTTTTGCTGGCTTGATGAAGAGCAGGTCGACGCAGCCGTGCGCCTGTGCTGATGCAACATGCTGGTGGGTCGACCCACCTTTTGTCTCAGGTCGACTTGCCCTTCGTGGGTCTAGCAGAACTGGGTTCTGGTGATCTGTGCATAGAAAAAAAGGATAAAAGATGAAATGATCTACCAAGAAAACAATTCAAAAGAGATGAAACAAACCAAACCAACAAAAAAAAGAGAGAGAAACAAGGAAAAGAATGAAATGGATGAGCTAAAGGATGAAGACATAGCATGTTCAGCCCCTACCTCTGCCCTACGTGCAGAAGGCAATGCACTGCATACATGAATTCAAAAAATGTATTTGCTTGTATAAGTTTAGAAAACACATTTGCATGCATAAGTCCAGAAATTCATATGCCCGGGTAAGTCTAGAAAACCCACTTCATGAATAGATTCAGAAATCCATATGCATATTATGACTGCTCAAGGACCCTCACTAGGCCCTATCAATGGGAGTCAAACTCCCCGCCCTCATCTCAAAACCCTGCAGATCAAGCATAGCCCCGTGTGCCCACATGGAAGGTCTTGTATGCATCTTTGATGCAGATAACAAAGAAGGAAGTCCCTTGCATATTGTACATATTAAGTCCCAAAGGATTATGCACGAATATTTTTATGTTCCTACATGCCATTGCATGAACAGGCAGCCAGAGCTCGCTGGCCACTATGGGTGCGTCGACGCACCTTGATGGCTGCGTCGACCCACCCTTAGTCTACTGCAGTATCGCAGCCAGCAGACCCTTCTTTTCCTCTCTGCTATGTAGATGCATATGCATGCACAAGCCCTGCATATGCCCAAGAGGGCAGGCCAACTGAACTCCGAGAAAGCAAAAGATGAATGAAGATGAAAAATGAATTTCTGTGAAACTAAGCAAATGAATAAGTAAAAACCAAGCAAAGAAAAAGAAACCAAAACAAATGAAAGAAGAAGTTGTTAAACGATTAAAGACAAGATGGCTCTATTTGCCTGCTGGGGACGGGTCGACCCAATAGGTTGGTTGAGTCGACGTAGCAATGGATTTTCGTTGATCGATCCTTCCTTCGATCGACCAATCTTTGAGCTGCGTCAACACAACCCCCTGGTTGAGTCGACACATCCCCTATTCTGGCTGATCGAAATCCAAGTTCGGTCGACCGAACTGAGGCCAGTCCAGGAAATCAAAAAAAAGGAAACAAAAAAAAAGAGAAAATGATAAACCACAGACAATAGCATCAGACAGAAAATGATAATCTAGTGACAAGAATAATGCAATGAAGACATAATAACCATAAAGAAGGAACATAAATGCCTTCGTTAAGAGATTAATTGTGTCTGATTTGGGGTTCCTCCCCCTTTTGACCCTATATGAAGGGGATATCAACAAGACCCTTGCAAGTCATGCCTGGATCTCGGGGACCACCCCACTATGCCCATGGCTTGACTTTGTCTCGAGTCGATAACCTACTAAATCTAACCCATTCTTACCGGTTTCTAACTCGGGTGATTTATTTCTCAAATAACAAACTTGGCGTGGTTCGGCAGACGCTAGGGTCCAACCCCGATTCTTCATCGTTTAAATATCAAACCTGCCATGCCTCGATAGACATTTGATCAGGTTTTATCTCGACCGCGGCCACGCTTCCAACTTGGGCTTCGGTCCGGATATGAAATGGTCTATAAGATGATCGACACGGATTTGAATGTTTTTACCCCGAACTGTGGGGCGCTCATACAAAATTTGAAATATCCTTCATTAATTTCATTAAGGCTAATTTCATGCCATAGGGCCCCACATCCTGGCGATTAATCAAAGGTTTTCTCCCTTCCGAGGGGATGTAATTAACGCCGTGACCTTTATGGCACAGCAGGTTCCAGTCCCGACCCGATACTCACTTTTGTCTGATCAGTCAGACGGCGCGCACCACTGGCTCTGGACCACTCAAGTCTCGGAGCTTGAACAAATTTTCACCATGTGACTGGCACGCCCAAACACTGATAAACCGATATAAAAGATAAATGATAAAAAGATATATGATTTTAAGATACGATAAAAAAGTGCATCCACAGGAGTGGCTACACCTTCTAGGTCTACGTCTGAGAAGATGATTAGATCTTTGAGATGCTCCCGGGTGACAATTCCATGGTGGTTACTATCGCCTTGCTCCACGGCGTTGATTGCTGATGCGTACCGGTGACGTCTTCTGGAGCTATCCCCGCCCGAAGTCGACTCTCCAGAGATCACCATGATCTCCTTTCCATTGGGTCGGTTGTCGATGGGTTGTGGGGTCCGCTCGCGCTGTCGCTTTTCTGCGGCCTTGGCTATGAATTTATCGAGGAGTCCTCCTCGGATGTGGTCCTTGATGGCATCCTTGAGTTGGATGCAGTCAACTATGTCGTGCCCATGGTCACGGTGAAATTGGCAGTACCACCTCTTGCTCCTGGTCATGGGATCGGACTTCATCTTAGGAAGCCACTAGAGGAAGGGTTCTTCATGGATCTCCATGAGGATCTGCTCGGGCGGGGCTATTAGGGCCGTGTATCGTCAATATTGGCCCCTTTCTTTGGTTTCTGAGCTGTCGTGGCGCTGTGGACGCACTTTTGGAACACTTTTCTTTTGTTTGTTCATTTATTCATCTGTTCGTTTATTCTATTTATTGAGTGCGAGAGTGTGCCAGTCACCTAGGTGACGATTTATTCGGGCTTCGAGGAAGCCCTGGGTGCACTCGATTTGACTAGTTAGATGATTATGTGTATCGTGTCGGGACAGAGAACCCGTCGCGCCATAAAGGTCACGACGTTAATTACATCCCCTCGGAGAGGGGAAAACCCTTGATTGATTGCTAGGAAAAAGGGACCAAGGCCTGAAATTCATAATAACGAAGCGAGAGTGAAATCTCAGATTTCGTTTAAACAAACCCCATATTGGGGCGTAAACATTCATAAATACATATGTCAGTCACTTGTGGACCATTTCTTGTTCAGATGGAAGTCTGCATTCGTAGGGAGAAAAGTGACGGCGAAAAAACCGTGCAAATGTCTGCCGCGTATGCGGCAACTTAAATACGGATGCAAGATTAGATCCCGGTAAAGATGGGTCAAGTTAATGAACTATGGGACCGAGATGACTTTGGATCATGGCCATGTCGGGAGGGGCTCCCGAGGTCCACGTCCAATTCAATGGGGCATCGTTACTTTTCAATTCACACCCACTCGAGAGGAGCAAGGGTCTCGAGGTATGTGCAATTATAGCATCTGTTTATTATCGTTGTTCCAACTGTTAAATTTCATTATTTATTCACACACGGGTGGTCCATTTCTGTTTATTAGTTTCATGTCTTTTCTTTTGTTCGGTTGATTTTTTTTTTAGAAGGCACGCTGGTTTAGAGGCTAAGCAAAGGGGGGACGCGCCGGTTTCGGGATGGTAGGGGGGGTGCCGGTTTGAGACTAAGGAGGGAGGGCAAGCCGGTTTAGTGGGTAAGTAGGGGCGTGCTAGTTTAGGGGCAAGGAGGGGGGCGTCGGTTTATGGCTATAGGAAAGGGGCGCACTGATTTCGGGTGAGTTTGTACAAATGAGTTTTGAGAGAGGGGTTAAACCGGCGCGGTACCTCGGGGCACCGGATTAGACCGCACCGGATTGAGAAGGAGTTTGTTTCAATTTTATTATGTTATTCTTTTCATTCCCTCACAGATTAGCAGATGGTTAAAGTGTTTGTTCATTTAGCAAGATGGGTTAATGAGAGGACTCAAATGTTTTGCTCTCTTGTTCGTTAATTCAGTAAGAAGGTTTAAATGTCTTATTCATCTGTCAGGATGAAGGTATGAGTGTTTTATTCGAAGGTTCAGCGTGCAGGAACTCAGAGGTTCGGTTTATGTATAGTTCATATTTCAATTCGTTCATTCGCCCTTGTGTGTGCCTATTCCTTATTTTTTTATCGATTGCATTCCTGGCGAAAATGGGGCAGCACCTCCCCCGGACTAAGGTTTGCCAGGGGAAATGGGGGATCATCAAACTGAGAATTCTGGGATGACCCCCAAAGTTCGGAGTAGCCAAACGGCAGTCCGGTGACCCATGGGTGAGTGCAAAAGCATGAGGACCAGCCTTCAAGGGGTTCTAATAGCCCACGGGCCGTAGCTTCGTAAGGGCTCCCAACGGGGCAGATGTTCGCCATGGAAGGCCATGAGTGTTCACCCTTTAGACGGGTTCCTTCGAAGACCATGCCAAGGAGAGGCAAACTTCGAAGGGCCCTGGATGATTAGAAGTTAGAAAGAGGGTAGGTAGATGCTAACGAAGTGGAACGCAACATATATTCCTAATAACCTTTCTTTTCATTCACTCATAAGAGAAAGGCGGATACATGGGGGAACCAGATACAGGAGGGGAATCTATCCCATAACAGAAGAAAACATCAGAAAAGTAAGAAAGGGATACACCAGTGGGAGGGGAGCAGAGCACAAGCTCCTCCTCCTCATTTCACTCTCACCTCTCTTCTCTTCTCTTCTCCTTTTTCTTCAGTCCACAGACGCAAGTGGATGGATCCTCTTTTCTCTTCGGCTGGCCTCTCTTCTTGTTGCCAACCAACAACCTTTACCCTATCGAATAGGGAACATATATATAGGATGGGTTGCCTTCTTGCTCGAACGGAAGTAACTCCCGCCACTTCTTTTGTCTTCCAGATGAGCGGAGTTGACCTGTTACACTAGCATCCGGTGATTCATGGAGTACGCTGGCGTTCGTCCTAGGATAGGATGTTTACGGGTTTGCCGGGACATCTGCTGCTGCTGCCACCGTCGATGCTTGCCTTCGCCGTTGATGCCACTGCGCTGTCGAACGGAGGTGGATACAGGGCTTCACAGGATTGAATGCTCTCTACGTGCTAGACTGATGCGAAAATAGAGTATCGCAAGTCGGATGGGATGGATTTGGGTTAAAATGGCGCGGGGGGTAGGCATGCCAGTTTAGCAGCACAAAGGGGGTGCGCTGGTTCAAGATCTCCCATGGGCGTGTCGGTTAAGGTGCCCCAATGGGGGGCACGCCGATTTAGGATCCCTTGGAGGGGCGAGCCGGTATGAGTGTAGGATGGGCTAGGCCACGCCTGTTTAAGTGTCACGAGATTTCATCCCGGCTTCGTGGCGATTCAAACGAACACTTGCCCTCCCATAATGCTTTAGTTGTAATGCACCGCCTCTGGGATGTTTAGTTCGAAGCCTCTGAGTCCCGGTTCAGGACTTTGAGTGATTTTCGGGGCGTGCCGAACCCGTGTCTGAACACCCGGGTTTTTTTTCCTGATTCGGCCTTTGGCACTGCCAGTTGGGGAGCCATGTCCATATCTTCTGCTTGAGGGGCTTCCTTATTGGGTAGCGGACAGCCAGGTGCATTATTGGGTAGCGGACCGCCAGGTGCATTCTCATCCTGATCGGGCGAGGTATGGGGTTTATTCGGCCTTTCCGTCCTTGACTCACTTTTGGGTTCCGGGATGCACATGCCGTATGATCATCATTTTTTTTTGATGTCCACAAATGCCCCCCACTCGCTGGTGTCACGAGCAAGGAAGGAGAGCGGGACCGGCGAGTGTATTTTCTTGTCTGGAAAGTGGTCGACATCGGAGTAGACCATCATCGGTTTCACGTGAACGGCCTTGGCCGTGCGCTATATCGATTGGTTCCGACAGAGAGCTGGACTCCAATCCAGGTAACATCGTCAGCATTGGGCCTATGCTAACGCAATGAATTAGGTTCATCTGGCCTTAGACAGAAGGTCTAAGCCGTTTAGGTCATATTGAACATCATGGTGGGGCGGATGGATAGTGTTAGGTTAAAGAGGATTCTTTATTCATTGTCTTAGATGAAAGGTCTAGGCCGAAGGTTTATTCATCAATGCTGATAGGGTGCCGAGAGCTAGCGTGGTTTATTCATTGACACGGGGTGAGCGTCAAAGTAGAGGGGGTCTTTTTATTCATTGACTTGGACGGGAGGTCCGGGCCGAAGCAAAGATGGTTCTTTTTGTTCATTGACTTGGACGAAAGGTCCGAGCCAAGCGAAGAGGGTTCTTTTTGTTCATCAACTTAGACGGAAGGTCCGAGCCAAGCAAGGAGGGTTCTTTTTGTTCATTGACTTGGACGGAAGGTCTGAGCCAAGCAAGGCGGGTTCTTTTTGTTCATTGACTTGGACAGAAGGTCCGAGCCAAGCAAGGGGGGTTCTTTTTGTTCATTGACTTGGACGGAAGGTCCGAGCCAAGCAAGGGGGGGTTCCTTTTGTTCATCGACTTGGACGGAAGGTCCGAGCCAAGGAGGGTTCTTTTTATTCTTTGACTTGGACGGAAGGTCCGAGCCACAGGTTTATTCGTCAGTACGACAAAAGATATTTTGATCTTCGGTGGGACTTGCCGAGTTGACATCCCTCGGAGGCTTTGATAGTGATTTTTTTTCTTTTTTTTTCTTCCTTTCTTTTATTTTTTCTTTTATTTTTTTTATTTTTTTTCTTTCTTTGGCTGGATTGCCAATGGCTGAATATTGAACATCTATCGGCTTGAACACCGACGGTTGAATATCTTGATCATCCTCAACATCTGTTGGTATGGACGCCAATGGGTTGACATCTCAATCACCATTGACCATCATCGAACATCTTTATCATCATCGAAGATCTGTTGGCGCGGGCGCCAATGGTCTAACATCTTCATCTTCACATCTTCATGTTCATTTTCATCTGTCGCCGTGGACAACAATGGTTTAACATCTTCATCATCATCAGAACATCTGTCGACGCGAGCGCCAATGGTTTAACATCTTTAACCTCTTCACATGATCGAACATCTATCGGCGTGAGCGCCAATGGTGTAACATCTTTAACATCTTCATCATCATTAGAACATCTGGACGTCAATGGTTTAACATCTTCATCTTTACATCTTCATCATCATCAGAACATCTCTTTGGCGCGAGCGCCAATGGTTTAACATCTTCAGTGTCACTGAACATCTTTGACCATCCCAGAACATCTGTCCGACTGAGTGTTGGCAGTCGACCATCTTTAACATATTTTGAGTCTGTTTGAACATCTATTGGGCTGAGTGCCGATAGTTGAATATTTGAACATCTTTGAATATTTTTGAATATCTGCCGGGCTGAACACCGGCGGTTGAACATCTTGAACATCTTTGAATATTTTCGAACATCTGCCGGGCCGAACGCCGACGGTTGAACATCTTGAACATCTTTGAATATTTTCGAACATCTACCAGGCTGAACGCCGGCGGTTGAACATCTTTGAATATTTTCGAACATCTGCCGGGCTGAACGCCGACGGTTGAACATCTTTGAATATTTTTAAACATCTGTCGGGCCGACGGTTGAACATCTTTGAATATTGTTGAACATCTGTCGGGCTGAACGTCGACGGTTGAACATCTTGAACATCTTTGAATATTTTCGAACATCTACTGGGCTGAATGCCGATGGTTTAACATCTTTGATGTCTTTGAACTTCTTGAATATCTTTGAATATTATTGGGCATCTTAAACATCATTTTTTTAGCATCGTTGAGCATCTTTTGAACATTGTTGGGCATCTATCAGCTTGGGCACCGATGCATTCATCATCCTCATCCTGGAATACTGCTAATCATCTATCGGCTTAAATATCGATCAGTTCATCATTTTCTCCTTTGAGTGTTATTGTTCATCCAGCGGCCAAAATATCGACATATTGATATTCTTTTGAATAGTATCGAGCATCTTTCGACCTGAAAATCAGTGATTAAGTGTGCTTCTATCATTTTTCATTCGTTCATCATTCATTGTTATCTGGGACCCCACCATTTGGATAGCCGCCCCCGACATCCACAACAAGCGTGCAGTGTAGGGATCTATAATCGAACGGCCCTCGAAAAGCCTATATGACCAATTCATTCATCACTGCTATGAGCGATCATTGCCCCTAGTAAGGGGGAACATATCCGGCAGTAGTCATGTACACCATTACTGACATTTCGTACATCTACCCCCAGAATGGGAGGGGGGGAGTCATGTGTATCTTTCACCATTCTTTCAATGCACATCTATCTCTAGAATGGGGTGCCATCTATATCTTTCATCATTTGATGTACACCTACCCCCGGAATGGGGTATCGTCTGCATCTTTCATGATTTCATCATCATCATCACCATTCATTCATTCATTCATTGTTTTGATATGCATCCCGCCTTCAAACATGGGGTATCATCTATATCTTTCATCATTTCTTCCTTCTCTTTTTTTTTGACATGCATCACCCCTCAAAATAGGGTGTCATCTATATCTTTCATCATCATTTTTTCTTCCTCTTTTTTCCCTTTTTTATCATTCATCATGATCCACGTGGTCATTGTATCACCATCGTTCATCACGATTTTCATCATTATTTCCATCGCCTCTTCATCCTTTTTTTTCTCTTTTTTTCTATTGCCATCTGGGCCTTCATCATTTGGATAGCCCCTGTAATCGTCAGCCGATATCCAGTGCAAAAATATGCGATAGAACGGCCCCCAAAAGGCCTATATCATCATTTCATTCATCACTATTACAAGTGATCATAGCCCCTAAGAGGGGGGTGTTGTGTAGTGGACAACGGATCTAGAGGGGAGGGGTGAATAGATCAGCCCCACTTTTCGCAATGCGGCCCTCTAAACAGCTAGTTAAAATGAATTGTAGCGGAATAGAAACTAGCTTCCAAGAATGCTATGATTCACTTAGCAAGATAAGCAAGATATATAATAATTCGATCCTAAGCATGCATCTAGAACGAATCAATCACACAAGCAAACCACACTAGACAGGATTTTTAAGGTGGTTCGGACTGAATCCTCAGCCCTACGTCCACCCCTCACCAAAACCCGGTGAGGCTTCACTTGTGCAGCGCACCAACCCGCAAATCGGAAACCACCGATTGCCTTCCTACTAACCAACGGTAGGGACGTCAACACCGCAGATCGGAAACACCTCCGATTGCCTTCCTACTAACCAACGGTAGGGACGAATCACAACTTCAATGTTTAATCAATATTGAAAGGAAAACAAATGTGAATGAACTAAGACAAGAAATTGAGTTATGAGTAGAAATGAATTGGCCCTTGTATGAAATGTTGATCAGCAATAAGGATCCTCTTGGCTTCAACTCAATCTTCTTGATTCACCCTTGATTGGATGAATGTTCTTCACGGATTACTGTTCACGTGAACAGTACCTCTTCCTTCAATTCTTCTCTCTTGATCTTCTCTTTGAACTTGAATGAGGTTGAAAGAACTTGAATGGATGAAGATGATCTCCCTTGAGAGTGAGCTTCAATGGATCCCCTTGAGATGATGAAGAGGATGGATGAAGATTTGATGAAGAGCTTCTTCCCGGAGTATCTTGATTTCCTTCTTGAAGTATACTCCTTCTAGCTTTCTTTGATCACCCTTCTTGCCCTTGATTGCTTCTTGCTTTGTAGGAGGTTGCTTGGCTTCAGATCTGAGCTTGAATCACCTTGGATGGATGAAGAACTTCCTCCCGAAACACTGTTCACGGAGGTGCTACAGTAGCTCGAAAATGGGCTCCCTTGAAGGCTTGAAGCATTAGGGTTTTCATCCCCTCATGTGTTGGTTTTATAGACCTTGAATGGTCTATAGACAAGCCTCAGACCAGATCCAAAATTTGTGGGTGATTAGGTGACATTTGGATTAAAGAAATCGAGGTTGAATGGCCCTTTTCGAAGTTGGAAACAAAGTCAAAAATGAAGGCTCGGGGCTGGCGGTCGACTGGAATTCATGGGCCGGTCGACCGGAACCTGCTGTAGCCAGAACGTTTCGGCTCTGGCAAAACCGATCGACCGGACGCCTGGGGGCGGTCGACCGAAACCTGTAAAAATGTCAACATTTCAGTTCTGGGAAAACCGGTCGACCGGAAAAGTAGGGGCGGTCGACCGAAATCTGTAATTCCTGGAGTGTTTCGTTTCTGGAAGAACCGGTCGACCGGAAAGGCAGGGGCGGTCGACCGAAACCTGTAAAACGTGGAATTCTTAGGCTCTGGCAAATCTGGTCGACCGGCCAAGGTGTGTAGGTTGACCGGAAATACCTATACCTGCAAAAATGAAGTGTTAGACCAATGAAACATGTTCATAAGTCAAGATATTCATGTCCTCATCAATTTTATGTATTTTGGGATTGAAATCAACATAGAATATGCTTTGAGCATTTCTAAATTTTGTTCCGGGGGCTCCGCCCCCGGAAACCCCCGCGACCTGACCGCGCAGGTCAATCCGCGTACGAGGGCGCAACATTGAGCTTTCATATGCATATCTATCATAAACACAACAGAACATATGTCAGTCATATAAGAGTGAAAAGTAACAATGACGAATAGTGTTTAGCCATTATCAAAACCAAGAATATCACAGAACACATATGACCATAGAATGATGTCGAATGACCCAAGTGACCATATTAAATTCAAATAACCACAGGGGCACAACAGGGGGGGCACATCTGGTAGCAGCCGTACATATTTCACAAATCTACCCCCAGAATGGGGTGCCATTTACATCTTGCAGCCTCTTCTCTGGCTTACTGCCATAGTTCGGGGCACTTGGAATGCCCTTCAGGGCATATCGTTCTTTGGCTGGTGCGGCGCGACCGTATTAGCCGCCTTCTTCAAGTCAGGCATCTGATGGGGATGCGGTGGATCCACCTTGTACTCACCCATTTGTAATTTACCTCTCCTGATCAGGCCTTCGATGACATCTTTAAATGTGTAGCAATCTTCGAGAGAATGCCCCATCATTCGATGATATTGGCAGAATCGGGGGTCGTCCCTTCTTTTGACAGCGCTCGATCTTTTGGACTCTGGGAGCGCAATCTTGCCATGTTCTCGGGCCCACTCGAAGAGAATCCGAGTCTTGTCTCTTGGGAAAGAATAGGGCTTCTTCATTTTATCCCTTAGTGAAGGTGTTTGTTCAACATGCTTAGTGGGGGAGACCCTGGCCGCCTCTTTCATCTTCTTCTTTTGTAGCTCGAAAGCCTTAAAATCTGAGGTGCATGTTTCCTCTTGCGCCAGATGCTTGCCGACCAGTTCATCTTTCCGACTCAGGGTAGCAGTAGCCGGACAATACTTCGCTAAGAAGGGCTGAGCATCAGCTGCCAGATAATTTAACTGTTCAAGGGTTCTGACTTCAATGTCCATCACCCTTTGTAGGATTTCATCTTTCAGATTTCTTTCACACCTTCGAACGGCATCCTTGTAACTCAAGGGGCATCTACATCTTTCATGGGGATTTCTCCCTTTTCTTGTATAGTCCAGAATGGACTCATCATCTCTTTAATTAATCATCTACAATTCAGCCTTAGTGACTTCCCCCTCGACCTGCTTCATCTTGGAAGTTCGCTGGACCCTTGGCTTATTCATCATCGCCAGAGCTATCGAACTCGGGTGCGAGCCAGCTGATTGTAGAAACGGGTTTATCCCTGACTTGGTGTGAGGTATCATGTTTGCCCCCTGATGCCCCCGGGAGGCTGAAGAATGTATCAAAGGCGTGCATCGTAGCTTTCGAGTGGGGCTGCCCCCTATTGAAACCCTAGTTTTAATGATGACAATCTATGAGTCATGTGTAGACTGGATTGCATAAGTTTGTCTGCATCTGATCATTTCATATAAAATATATGTCTGTGCACAGTTGAGTCATTCAACATACAAGGTCTGTGTACCTTGCATTTTTTGCATACAGTCCATGCATAGGTTAAAGAAGTTAGTGCATAGTCAGGTATGTGCATACCACGTTACTTGGCAAACATCGACTGCATACGTCTTAGTTGTTTGCATATTCAGGGTCGGTGCAATGTATTCATAGTCGGTGCATGTTCTGCGTCCTTCATATGAGAGTCCGTGCATAACATGCATTGCATATAGCCGAGGTCTGTGCAGTCTTCGCACACACTAACTGAGGTCCGTGCAGATCTATGCATGTCAGTTCTATGTGTATGACATTTTGTCAAACATCTGGTCAGTGCATATCTTACATTTTGCTTACAGAAGTCAGTGCAGCCTTCGCCTTTGTATATACAAAGTCCGTGCTATTCCCTATAGCTCCGTTCGGTGCAATGGTTGGTACGTGCATACTTAGTTCATAGAAGGTTGGCACAGAGTTGGTATTAGCTTCGTTAGCGTCAGTACATATTTGGTGTTAACTTGAGTCGGTGCAGCTTCTGCTGCGAGCACATGTCGGTGCATTACGTGCCTTGCATATCCACCCTCGGTGCAGTTCCTATTTACGCATTCACCTATGTCAGTGCATTCAATAGTCAGTGCAATCTTTGGCCTAAGGCATATCTAGGTCGGAGTACAAAGAAGTTCGGTGCAAGCTTTTGCTTGGTCTGTATTCCAACATCGGTGCATTTCATTACTGAAGTTAGTGCATGTTCTCATTTGTACATATCGAAAGGTATATGCATCTTAGGGTTTGGCACATAGTGCACTCTTGCAGGATGCACCCACACGTAGTCTGTGCATACCTCATTATGTACACCGATGGTCTGTGTGTGTGACTTGCCCAATATATGTATCAAGTCAATGCATGTTGACTTATTCATATATGAGTCCGTGCATGCATAACTCTGCATATAAGATGTTTGACCTAATGACTACTGTTCCCCTGACAGCGATTTTCTCTCCAGAGAACTGAGGCCAAGTGATCGTAACTTCTAAAAGTGGCACGTGATCCAAGAGTGGAGGAGGTGCCAGGATCGAGACACATGGAAAGCATTGAGCTAGGATGCTGCCACGTGGGCCAAGGCATTTGGGCGGGAATCGTGGAAAGCACACGCCCTTCATCTGATGCTCATGAGAAAGGAAAGAGAAGAGAAGAAGAGAGAGAGAGAGCACGATATAGAAGAAGAATTAGAGAGAAAAAGGAGTCCGAGCACCTGAAAAGAATAGAGACAGAAAGAGAGAGAGAGATAGTTTGAAGGGAAGCAAGAGCAGCATATTGAAGATCAGGTTCTCTGTAGTCTTCTCTGGATCAGATCCGAGACACTTGGCTCTTGCGTGAGCATTTTAGTTTGGATTTATTGACAGCCCTATGTTGCTATGTTTTCTTCTTTTTGTTCTTTCCTCTTTGACACTCGTTCAAGTTGTTCGTCAGCGGTTGCAGAGGAGGTTTCCTCTGGTCGGCTAAGCTGTAAAGCCCAGCGGGCAAGCTGTTTGTCAACATTGCAGAGGATTAGTTCCTCTGGACAACAAGTTGTGTTGCTCAGCGGTTGTAGGCAAGCTGTGAGGACCAGCAGTGTTTCAAGCTGTGAATCAGTAAGAAGCCATACTCTTGTTGGAGTATGGGGTGGATGTAGGTCAGCTGACCGAATCACCTAAAATATCTTGTGCAGTGTGGTTGAATGCTTTCTCGTGTGAGATTGTTTGTTCTTAATCATCTAGATAGCTTCCGTCTGTATGTCTTCAAATAGTTGATTAGGCGTGCACCTCTAGTGTTTTAGAAAGTGTCCACTGAATAAGTCATCATAATTCTATTCAACCTTAAATTGGGAAAATGTTTTAAGAAGATCCATTCACCCCCCTCTGGATCTACGTTTCTTCCTATTTTCGCACCCATCAATTGGTATCAGAGCGGGTTTTCCGCACAGAGGGTCCAACGACCTGCAGATCCGTTCCTTGATTTGGTTTAGGTGCGATCTGGGTTGATCCGACTCTTAGCATTGCTCCTGATCTGATTTGTAGTGAATTCATGGCTGAAATTCCAGTATACACCAGTTCTATTTTTTATGGCTGGTATGGCTCCTTTAGAGACTATGTGATGCATATGGATTCAGATCTTTAGATTCTTATAGCACTTAGTCCGTATGAAGTTCCAGAGGACAAATCCCAATGGAAATCTTTAGACAGACAGAAATTTGATTAAAATAAAAAGGCCCTAGATCTAACCAAAAGGGCAATAGACTCTAACTATGTTCCATATGTCAATGAATGCAGGAGTGCATCGGCTATCATCAACAGAATGTTGGGAAGATCTGTTGGAGATGAGGAAATGTGCATGATGGTCAGAGATCAGACCGAGGACTGATCCTCCCAGGTAAATTCTGAAGTTGAGAATTTTAGCTATGATGATTTAGTCTCCATGAATGAGCATTTATTGAATAAATATGATAGAGTCAAATCAAAAAAGAAAAAGTTGAGAAAAGAAATGATTCATGAAGTTACTCGCTTAAGAGCTGAAAAGGAAAATTTGAAATCTAAAAAAGAGAGTTTAAGAAACAAATTTGCTAGAGATGAAAATTCATGTAATGAATGTGCATTCTTAAAGGAACTAATTGAAGACCTTGACTCGGATGACAATATGCAGAAGAATCTAATTAGATCTTTGAAAGAAGAAAATGAGTCATTGGTTAAACAGAAAAAGGAAACTGATGAATATCAAGATAAATTTATTGAAGAAAACAGTAATTTGAAGGAACAGAATAAAAAGCTGATGGTTCTTAATGCAGTCTTATCTGAAAGATGGCTGACAATTGAAAAAGGGAAATCTGTTTTGGAGAAAAAGGAAACAAACAATGAAATAAAGATACAACAAGAAAATGAATCTTTGGAAAAATCTCAATGACTGTCTGCATCAACAAGTTATCTCATGTGAAAATGATACTGCCACTTTGCAAGCTGAAATTGAAGATCTAAAAAATTCTCTTTCAAAAATTTTTAAGGGAAAAGATAACTTGAATAAATTGCTTGGGTCAAATGTGAATTTCCAGAAAGAAGACTTGGGTTTTAATCCGGTTAATAAGAAGATTGACATGAAAAAGAACTTCAATATTTTTGTAAAAAGTTCTGAACAAGAAAAGCCATCCAGCTCATCTGTCTTCCAATTCACGGCCCAGAAAATAGAAAATCCAACTAAAAATCTGAAAAAGATTCAAAAACAAAAAAAGAAGGTTATTTCAAATAAGTCCAAATCTGCTTTTGATTCAACCATGCAAGTTGTCAATGATATTCACACACACTCACATACACATGTAAATAACAAACCGGTCACAACAGTGCATGCTCACAATAAAAGAAATGTTTCATGTCACTACTGTGGTAGGAAATGACATGTTATGGATGCTTGCATAGTTTTGAAAAATGATGAGTTAGATGCATGCAAGCATACCAATACAGTTCAAAATAAATCTGTGAAAATGCCTGACAGAAATATCTCCAATGCATGTTATTATTGTGGCAAAAAGGGTCATTACATGCATAACTATTATTTAAAGAAACAAGAAGATCAAAATTACAGAAATAGTTATGCAAAGAAGTATGGGAAGAAATCTCAAAATCAGAGAGTTAATTGCTTTAACTGTGGAAAATTTGGGCATGTGATATCTGAATGCTGGTTTTTAAAAGATAGTAAAATCTATCCTGCTCACATGAACCATTTTGCATCTAGGAGAGTTCAGAATCCTGTATTCATGCATAAACCTCCCATTTGTAATAAGTGTGGTAGATTAGGTCATATTGTTTTTAATTGTTCCTGGAATAACTGGAGAGCATCAATGTGGGGTGCTCCTCATCCTGTTGGACCCAAGAATCCTTAGGGTCCAAAATTGTTCAAATAACTCTTTGGCTGCATGTGTGCTCCTGAAGTTAAAATAAAAATGGGGTTCAATAAATTCAGAGAACTAAGGTCAATCAAACTCCCTTTTCAATTTTGTTAATCTTTGTTTGAATAATAATCTCTGTGGAATGATGCATGATTGATTGGAACAAATCTGATGATTAATGATATTCTCTTAAGAGTAATACATATTGAGAATGTAATTCATGCAAATTCCATGCGAGACTTCAAGTTAGTCATTCATATTAATGAGTAGATGCACACATCTGCATGACCTCCTGATATAACAACTGGATACAATTGCACATTGCATTACCAAGTCCGTGCAAAGTGAGACGTGTTCGCATATAACATCTGTGCATGTCTAACTAGAGTGTTATAACGTCTGTGCAAGTTTTGTTGCTTCATGCATGCAAGTCGGTGCACTTATTAGCTGCATGCATATAAACTCGGTGCATCCCTTGCCTCGAGCCAGATGAGGTCGGTGCAATTTTTTTTTTTGTGTGTCATGACATAAATAGGTATGTGCATGTTTCGGTAGAATCCATATAATGTTGATACATATCTGTGTACTTTAAGAAAATCAGATAGTGGTTGTTTGACATCTCTACACATGTTGAGGAGGAGTTGTGCTAATCAGAGATCGAATACATGTTTTGGTCAGTGATTTATTGCTGCTTGGACAGTTAGCTTTCTGTGTCTGATGTATTGCAAGGTTCTGCAGTTGTGATATTGACCTTGGAGTCAACTTGAGGCTGATCTAAGATGAGAGGTCAAATGGTTGTGTTTTGGGCTTTTGGATACACTGATCTCCCAGAAGGCTGAATGTTTGTTGGTTTATAGAGATGGGTTGTCATATGATGATGGTCATTCAGGTTATGTTCGTGGATTTGTGCTATCTAGCCTTCAGTCTTTACCCTGCTCATGAATGGTCTTCACCTACATCTTTTTGCTCTTTGTCTCCTTTCCTTATTCACATCTGTCTTCAAAGAAATTCATAGAATGTGCTAAGCAGGGGGAGTAATATCTGAATACTGTCACCTTTACTTATTTTCAGTAATTAACTACTAAGATCACTCTGAACTAAGAACAAATTGCTGATCTTAATTGAGGTGTGATTTTTAGTATATGAACATTAAATCTTATTCTGAAATCTCTCAATTAACCTTGAAAGTTACCTCAATGGTCTTAAAATAGTCCAAATTGGAAATTGCTCAATAGGACATCAAAAGTCTGAAAGTCCTTAGTAATAAACCAATCTGATAGAAAATCCAAGTTTTATATGGTCCTTAAGTAATGTCTAAAGAAAATTCTTACAAAAGAGCTGGGAATACGCCATTAAATAAAAATTTAAGTGTGGTAGAGCAATGGCATATTATTTGAGAAACTGATCATTTGTCTTAAAGAAATTCAGAGGTCAAGTCATGATAATGAATGCTATCTCTGTTCAACAAAAATAATATGAAAAATAAAGGTAAACTGCTATGAGTAACCAGGGACTCTGGTGTTTGATCAACATGTTTCCTTGAGTAAAAAAAATGGGTAGTTATACTGAAATGTTCAACAAAAATCTCTATTTACAAAAGATTAGTTAAAACATGGTTGACCCTATGGTCTCTTCAGAAAAATTTAGACTGGTTTAATGTCAATATAAAATTTTGGGTTTTTCAATCAGTAATTGGCTAATAAAAGGGAGCTAGTAAGATTAATGATCTCCTTGACTGGGTTATTTCCTTGATTAAGCTATCTCATTTCCATTGATTATCAGGGATAACTTGTGGAGAATAGCGCTTTAAGATATAATCTCATATGCCGGAAATCGCATTTCTGCGTAGAAAGGCATTTTATTTTAAGTAAGGGATAATTTGGGTATTAATTGTTTAATATTGGTAAAGTTGGCAGTGTCTCTTGTATTTACGTAACCCTACTTGTCTTATCCATCATACCTTCTCTTTTGAAGCCGCAGCGACCTCCCGCTCTCTTGTTCTCCTCTCTCGAGTTCTGCTAGCAAGCCCGCCTCTCCAGCCTTCCCTCTTCTCATCTCATCCATTCCTTCTCTACATCTCGTCCTTCTCTTCTTATTGCCTCCATCATGTCCTTGATAAGTACAATATGAAGTGATCTAGAAGGGGAGGGGATGAATAGATCACTATTTTCGTAGATTTAAAAATTATTGCAGAGTATATTGCTAAACGGAGCTAACCTCGAGTTCTGACTATCGTAAAAGATGCAGTGCAGTTAATAGCTCAAGCAAATAGAAGGCATACCACAATATTATCACGATCAATCACACAAGGGCTCAGAGGATTTTAAGGTGGTTCGGTCCTTCAGACCTACATCCACCCCACACTCAACCTGAGTGTGGCTTCACTAAAGGCTGGGCAACACAGCTTGCCAAACAACTGCTGATACACAGCTTCCCAGGAGAACAACCTCTCCTCTTCCTCCTACCCGGAGGGAACCTCTAGCGATCAGCAGTCACTAGAACCCAGAGACTCACGTCTCTCTTCCTCTTTACCAAGAGGGAAACCCCACTAGTAGCAGCCCTGCTACTAGTGAACCAGAGGTCGAAGACCCCTCTTCCTCCCAACCCGGAGGGTACCTACAAGCAGCTCACCTGCTGCTTGCAAACCGGAGATTGACTCTCCCTACTCCTGATCTCACAGGAGGACCCCGACCTCAGTCCAGAGGATCGGAAACACAAACAATAACGGTTGAAGAAAGATAAGAACAAGAAATGAAAAATGCGAACGAAGGAAATCAAATGCCAGACAATGGAAACAATGTAGCTCAATATAGAGCAATAGACTTCGGATTTGATCCGCAAGTCAGAACAATTCTTCTGAACACTCTTCTGCTCTCTTTCTATTTCTCTCTGCTATTCTTTCTTCTTTCTTTTCTTTTTCCTGGATCGAAGGGCTCTCTGTTTCCCTGTTTTCTTCTATGCCTCTCTACTTCGATCACTTTCATCTGAGGACGAAGGATTCTATTTATAGCATCAACAGCAGATGGATAGGGCATGAAATGCGTGTGCCTCCCACGCTCGATCCAGAAGTATCCTGTCACGTGCCTTTATCAAATTGGTTCCTCTTGTCTCGGATCACGTGCAGCCCTGGAGTGTGGAATGTTCTTCCTCGGACCTGTAATGAGATTAAGTCCATTAATACGCTGCATGGCTATTAAAACCAAAACTGCATGAGGTATAGTAACAACAACACGACGTGACTATTTCTCGAGATGTCATAAGAACGACACGAGAAATTCTGTAACAGATCAGATATACAGAAGATAATGACACGAGGTGAGGTTATACGCAAGAGAGACACGAGGTTACGAATGCAAAAACAACACGAGGACAATACGGGCTTACGACAGAAACCGACATGAAGACTAAAGCGAGAGACCAACACGAGGACAGAGTATAAGGAAACGACTCGAGGTGAAAAACAACATGAAGTGAAGTTAGACACGAAGTAAGAAGCAACGACACGAAGTATAGTGGTGACAAACACACACTACACAGAAAAACGACACGAAATAAAAATAATGCTAAGTGAAAACAGTAATCGACATGCGGTGAGAACAACACGAGGATAGTGAAAACAGCACGAGATGAGAGCAACACGGGCTGATAACGACACAAGGTCGAAACAGTAAATGACACGGGATAACACTGCACGAGGTAAAACGACACGAAGACTTAATAATAAAAACGACACGAGGTGGCAATAAAAGAGAACGACATGAAAACAACATGGACTGTAACCGAAACCGACACGAAGTCAAACAGTACAACACGAGGTGTTGTAACCAAGACGAAGTGCCAATCGACCACGAAGACAGTATGCAAAGAAACGACTCGAAGACAGAAATACAAAAGATGACATGGAAACAACACAGTAATCAAAGACTGCACGAGGTGAAAGAACAACACTCAAACAGACGACAACATGGCTAATTCGACACGAGATGAAAACGCGAAGCAAGAACTACATGATGTTTGAGGAAAAACAGCACGAAGACAGAACATGAACGAACACACGAAGTGTTACCTCTTTAGCAGTTATTTCATATAAAACCATGGATAACTCAAGTGCAAGATATCTGATCAAAAATAACAAGAACAATTAACATAGTGTTGCTCATCATCAAAATACTTAGGGAAGACACACAATCCAACAATCTCCCCCTTTTTGATGATGGCAACACTATATTAAGTGTGAGAGATAAGTTCAAAAGAGATCAATTCAGGATATTTAATGCAGACAACTTAAAGCATACTTGCTTCCTTACTTCCCTTGATGAAACCTGAACACTCCCCCTCACCTGAACACTCCCCTTCACTCCCCCTGAACACAGCAACAGTTTCAGTTTACCTCAGACTTGATAACGAACTCAATTCTCTCCCCCTTTGACATCATCAAAACTAGGGTCAAATCTGAAGATACAGAGAAGGGAAAATTGCTGACTATAGAGAGAAAACAGGACAGAGTAAGGCAGATAAATGGAGACTATTGAGATGTTTAGTCAATCAAGAAAGCCATTAATTTTATGTGAGGATTTTTGAGGTACAGTTAGTCAGACTGTGCAAAAACTGTGACTAAGGATTTGCTCCATACACAGAACCAGATTCTAAGCAAGTGAGGTACAAGATACCAGTTTGATCAAAATAAGTCTTTACTGAGAGAGTATTATGTAAGACAGCCAGAAGACAATGACCTGTGGTATTGAGAACAAACAAATCAAAAGCTATACTTCAAGTGAGCAGGATCTTTAAAAATGGTCAAGATCAGAGATAAGTCTGTCAAGTACACCTTTGACATTAAGGAGACACCTTGTTTAGAGGCAAGAATCCCCAGTTACTCGGTGGCAGGACCACATTACCCCTTCTGATAAGAAGACAGAGATAGTATTCTAGCTGGTGTTGACATTAAGGTGACACCTTTATCTGAGGCCAGACACCCCAGTTACTAACCAGATATGTACCATAGCTCTGTATGATCAAGACAACTATTAAGACCAGATGATTACTGCCATCTCATGACATGGGAAGCTTTCACTTCATTGATGAAAAACCCAGTTTCTCAATGAGCAGTTAACAAAGTTGATAACCCTTTTATGAATTTTGTTTTTATTTACCAGCTCTTAAAACCTTGTTAATGAAGCTTGAGTCCGTTTGAGAACAATACACCAGATCCAAGGTGATTCAGACTAAAACACACAATACCTCATTTTGGACTCACCATTGACTAAGTAGGTATGCTGTACTGACTAGATCAGAAGACAGTTACAGTGTATGAAGATTAATCTTGAATTCAGATTTTGATCTCAGTGGGACTAACAGCTGAAAATTCCAACAAGAAATTAGATGAACAGCCTTAAAGAGTAAAGCATCCAACATTTTCTTTTATACACCTAATCAACCTGATTCTCTTATGATGTCAGCAAAATGTCGTTCAGAGTATGTTCAAAATAGGTCAAAGATCAAGACACCTATTATAAATCATCTCCCCCTGAGAACTTGACCCCAATACAGACTTAGCCAAGACAACCCTCAATGCACTTCAAAAAGAACACCATGATGAATATGATAAGCATAATAACACAGGACATGGTATTCAGAAATCAAATCTTCAATCATGAAATTCTGTAAATACCTAGTTCTCTGCGCATAGTGCTAAATTTTTCAGTATCCAGTGGCTTAGTAAAGATATCTGCAATTTGTGAGTTAGTGCCAACATGGATCAACTCAAAAGTTTTCCTTGCTACTTCATCTCGAATAAAATGATGCCTGATTTCAATGTGTTTAGTTCGAGAATGAAGTACAGGATTCTTTGCAATGTTTATTGCACTAGTATTGTCACAAAAGATAGAAGTACAACCTAGCTCAACCGAGTAATCCAGAAGCTGGTGTTTTATCCATATAACCTGTGTGCCACAGCTCCCTGCTGCCACATATTCAGCTTCAGCAGTAGAGAGAGCCACAAAGTGTTGCTTCTTGGATCCCCAAGAGACTAAGCACCCTCCTAGAAATTCGCAGTGACCACTAGTGCTCTTCCTGTCCAATTTACATCCTGCATAATATGCATCAGTGTATGCAATGAGATCTAAGTTACATGATGCAGGATACCAGAGACCTAGATCATGAGTGGCAGATAAGTATCTAAAGATTCTCTTTACAGCTGCCAGATGCAATTCAGTAGGTCTAGCCTGGTATCTGGCACACATCCCTACACTAAATTGAATGTCGGGCCTGGATGCAGTTAAGTAGAGGAGTGAACCGATCATACCTCTATATAGTTTAGCATCCACCTCTTTACCTTTTTCGTCTGAATCCAGTGAAGAGCTGGTACTCATGGGTGTTGAGATTGTCTTGAGGTTGGTCATTCCAAACCTTTTCAGCATCTCCAGAGTATACTTGGTTTGATTTATGAAACAACCATCCTCCATTTGTTTGACCTGCAGCCCAAGAAAATATTTTAGTTCCCCAACTAGACTCATTTCAAATTCTTGGGACATAGACTCAGAAAAATCTTTACATAATTTTGAGTTGTTAGATCCGAAAATGATATCATCAACATATACCTGGACCACAATTAACTCCTTTCCGAGACTTTTGGTGAAGAGAGTTTGGTCAACCTTACCTCGAGTGTACCCCTTGCTCACAAGGAACTCAGAAAGTCTCTCATACCAGGCTCTGGGAGCCTGCTTCAATCCATAGAGGGCTTTATTCAACCTAAAACCATGTTAGGCTGAACAGAGAAATTAAACCCAGGAGGTTGTTCAACATATACCTCTTCCTTCAATAACCCATTTAAGAATGCGCTTTTGACATCCATTTGCTGTAGCCGAATTTTTCTAGAGCATGCAAATGCAAACAGAATTCTTATAGCTTCCATCCTAGCTACTGGTGCATAGGATTCATCAAAATCCACACCAAATTCCTGACTGTAGCCTTGAGCTACAAGTCTTGCTTTGTTTCTAGAGATAGCACCATTTTCATCAATCTTATTTTTGAAGACCCATTTAGTGCCAATGACATGAGTGTTTTCAGGTCTAGGAACTAGTTTCCATACATTATTTTTCTCAAATTGATTTAATTCTTCACCCATGGAGGATACCCAAGAATCATGCTTTAAAGCCTCTTCCACAGTCTTGGGTTCTACCTGAGATGTCAAAGCAGCTAAGTCCTGTTCTTGGACAGTTCTAAAGTGAGACCTTGTCCTAGTGGGATCATGCAAATTACCTATGACATTTTCACTAGGATGATCTTTGTGAAATATTACCTCACCTGAGGGTTCACCTACCTCAGTTGCTCCTTCTTGTTGTAAGTTTTCTGGTTGTGCAGTTTGCTGCATCTCTCCTACTTCAATTTTCTCCAAGAAATCTCCCTCATCAGGTGACTCCCTGTCATCATTTGTCCTTTTGTCAGATAGAACATTCTCATCAAACACCACATGAGGTGTTTCTTCAACAGTTTGCTCTTCTTTATTGAAGACTCTGTAAGCCCTAGAGGTTTCTGAATATCCGAGAAAAATTCCAGGAGAGCTTCTTGCTTCAAACTTATCCAAACCATTCTTACCATTATTGTGGATAAAGCATTTGGAACCAAAAATTTTAAAGTAAGAAATGTTTGGCAGCTTACCCTTGAGGAGTTCATAAGGAGTTTTCTTATGAGTAGGTCTTACCAATGCTCGATTTAAAATGTAGCATGCTGTATTTGCAGCTTCTGCCCAAAATCTCCTTGGAAGTCCACTCTCAATTAGCATAGTCCTGGCCATTTCAATTATTGACCTGTTTCTTCTCTCAACAATTCCATTCTGCTCCGGTGTCCTGGGAGAAGAAAATCTGTGAGTCACTCCCTCTCTTGAGCAAAATTCAGAGAACGAAGAGTTTTCAAACTCTCCTCCATGGTCAGACTGAATTGTAATGATATTATGTTCACCTTGCAGTTTGATTTTATTAAAAAGTTCTTCAAAGTGAACAAAAGCATCATTTTTATTTGCTAAACAGAACAACCAGGAAAATCTAGTGAAGTCATCCACTATGACTAGACCATATCTCTTACCTGACAAGCTTTGTATTCGAGTAGGACCAAAGAGATCCATGTGCAAGTGCTGTAGTGGTTTAGATGAGAGACCCTCAGTTCTCAACTTAAAAGTTGCACGAGTCTGTTTACCTTGAGCACAAGCATCACAGAGCTTGGACCCTAACTGGAATTTTATTTTGGGCAAACCTCTGACTAGGTTATAATTAGACAGTTTATTCAAGGTAGACACACTAGCGTGGCCTAGACGCCTATGCCAGTCAAAAGCAACCTGTTCAGAATTAGCAGACAGACACAAGTTTGTTTCAGAATTATCATCAAGATCAACGATGTACACATTATTTACTCTATGACCTTTGAACATGATGTTATCAGAATTCAGCTCAAAAACAGTGCACGAGTTGTGGTCAAAGAGTACCTTGTGTCCTTTGTCACAAAGTTGACTTATACTTACCAAGTTGTGCTGAAGTCCTTCTACAAGATACACATCTTCAATGGAGTTAGTGGAGGACTTACCAACCGTGCCAATTCCAATTATTCTTCCTCTGTTATTTCCTCCGAATTTGACCAAGCCCCCAGACTTCATTTTTAGTTTGCTGAAATTGGACCGGTCTCCTGTCATGTGCCTGCTACAGCCGCTGTCAAGATACCACTTGTTATGCTCAGCTGCCAGGCTGACCTGCAAAAATTCAGACAGAGTAATGTGGGACCCAATTCAAATTGGGTCCAAAACCAGTTTTCTGATTATGCAGAAAGCACTTGGGAATCCACATTTGTTTTATAGTTCTCTTCAGTGGATTTATGTGGGTTGATTCTTCCCTTTTGTTATTTCTTGGTGGGTGTTGAATAAGCTTATTCCTATTTGAACTATGCTGTTTCTGAACAAAGACATTGTTGGTTGGCCTCTTAGAAGATGTGCGTGTGTGTTGAGCATAATTCATGTAAGCATTTTTACTCCAATAAAATTTGTGCTGAAACTGATGATCGTTGCCATGCTCTACTTGATAATTAGCATGATGAGTTTTCTTAACAAAACTTTTCGCTCTTTTTGTGGCCTCTATAGGACTGGTCCTGTGAGAACCTTTGTTCCACGCCTGCTGTACATGAGCAGTGCTTGTCTCAGGATTTCCTGACTTAGACTGCTGACCAGTGGAGTGAATGAATTTACTGGTCGAAGACTTCATTGTAGAGACAGATTTGGAACCGGATGGTGTTTCCAGTTTCTCCTTGCCTTTGGCGGGGCAGAACGTGATAGTCTTAAATTCAAAGGGTTTTTTACTAGTAGGATTGTATCCTAATCCCTCCCTATTGAAGTTTACCCTCGACCCCAGAAGGACATTCAGGTTGTTTCTCCCCTCTGTAAACTTTTCAAGCACTTTTTCTTTGTCCTCAATCTCCTTCTGAAATTCATTGCATTGGTCCTGGAGTTCCTGATTAACTGTTCTAACTGCCTCATATTTTTCAGCCATCAGTCTAATCTCTCCTTTAGACTCTTCAGCTTTACACTTCAGCTCATCTATTCTAGCTAGATTCTCTTCTCTTTCCATTCTCAACCTCTCAATCTCACCTTTAACCTGATCTAGCTCAGTGGCCATCTCCTTGGTTTTCATGCTATCAGTGACAATAGAAGAGTGTTCTTCAGACAGAGAATGAAACTTACGTCTAAGCATTCTATGCTCCTTGTTTAAACAATTATATTTACTTAACAGGTCGCCATAGGCGTCCTCCCAATCATCCAAAGTAAAATTCTCAAATAAATTTGTTACCTCTTTCTCATGGTCGGCCATGAGGCAGGTCTTCTCTTCATTTTCACTGGACGAAGTGGCTTCTGGGTCCTCCTCCTCATCGCTCCATGTGCACAGCATGGCCTTCTTCTTCTTGTGCACCACATTCTTCTGGTGTCCTGGAGCCTTAGCTTGTAGCTCTGGACATTCACTTTTCATGTGACCGGATTTCTGACAATGATAGCAAGTGATCTTCTTAGCAGACCGGTTCTTCTCAAATCTTCGTTCAGGAGACTTCATTGCAGCATTAAATTTCTTCCTCCTGTAGAATTTTCCTTTTGTTCTTAGGAACTTTCTGAACTGCCTGGTGAGCATAGCTCGCTCATCCTTGTCCAAGTCTGAGAATCCATCAGACCCTTCGCTGCTATCATCACTGCTGCTGCTACTGCTGTTGTTGCTCTTCTTAGTATGTCGTGAAACCTTCAGAGCAACATTCTTTCCCTTTCTGTCATGCCCATCGTTTCCTCGTGTGAAATTCATTTCATGGGAAATGAGAGAACCAATCAGCTGGGTTACTGTCATGATGGATAAATCTCTTGATTCCTCTATTACAGTCACCTTGGTATCCCAGACGGGAGTTAGAGACCTAAGGATCTTCCTGACTATGTCTTCTTGTTGAATATCCTTTCCAAGGCCTTTCAGACTGTTGATGATCACAGATAATCTGGCATACATTTCTGTGATCGGCTCCTCTGGCTTCATCTTAAATAACTCATATTGAGTTGTAAGTATGTTGATCTTGGTAGCCTTCACCTGAGATGTGCCCTCATGAATTAACTGCAAATCATCCCACATATTCTTTGCAGTCTTGCATGCTGAGATCCTTGAATATTCTTCCGGATGGACGGCGCACTGTATGATGTTAAGAGCTGTCCAATTTAGTGCGGAGAGTTTCACCTGATCTTCTGTCCACATATCTTCATTCGGTGGAAGGGTGTATGGACCATCTGTAATGACTTTCCATAGCTTGTTGCTTTGGGCCCTGATAAAGACTTCCATCCTGTTCTTCCAGAAGAAGTAATTATTACCATCAAAGAAAGGGGGGCGGGTGATAGACTGCCCATCAGCTATGAAACTGCGCGGACCATTGGATCCGTTTCCCTGGCCGTTGGACCACATTCTGGGAAAAACCTGCTCTGATACCAACTGATAAGTACAATATGAAGTGATCTAGAAGGGGAGGGGATGAATAGATCACTGTTTTCGTAGATTTAAAAATTATTGCAGAGTATATTGCTAAACGGAGCTAACCTCGAGTTCTGACTATCGTAAAAGATGCAGTGCAGTTAATAGCTCAAGCAAATAGAAGGCATACCATAATATTATCACGATCAATCACACAAGGGCTCAGAGGATTTTAAGGTGGTTCGGTCCTTCAGACCTACATCCACCCCACACTCAACCTGAGTGTGGCTTCACTAAAGGCTGGGCAACACAGCTTGCCAAACAACTGCTGATACACAGCTTCCCAGGAGAACAACCTCTCCTCTTCCTCCTACCCGGAGGGAACCTCTAGCGATCAGCAGTCACTAGAACCCAGAGACTCACGTCTCTCTTCCTCTTTACCAAGAGGGAAACCCCACTAGTAGCAGCCCTGCTACTAGTGAACCAGAGGTCGAAGACCCCTCTTCCTCCCAACCCGGAGGGTACCTACAAGCAGCTCACCTGCTGCTTGCAAACCGGAGATTGACTCTCCCTACTCCTGATCTCACAGGAGGACCCCGACCTCAGTCCAGAGGATCGGAAACACAAACAATAACGGTTGAAGAAAGATAAGAACAAGAAATGAAAAATGCGAACGAAGGAAATCAAATGCCAGACAATGGAAACAATGTAGCTCAATATAGAGCAATAGACTTCGGATTTGATCCGCAAGTCAGAACAATTCTTCTGAACACTCTTCTGCTCTCTTTCTATTTCTCTCTGCTATTCTTTCTTCTTTCTTTTCTTTTTCCTGGATCGAAGGGCTCTCTGTTTCCCTGTTTTCTTCTATGCCTCTCTACTTCGATCACTTTCATCTGAGGACGAAGGATTCTATTTATAGCATCAACAGCAGATGGATAGGGCATGAAATGCGTGTGCCTCCCACGCTCGATCCAGAAGTATCCTGTCACGTGCCTTTATCAAATTGGTTCCTCTTGTCTCGGATCACGTGCAGCCCTGGAGTGTGGAATGTTCTTCCTCGGACCTGTAATGAGATTAAGTCCATTAATACGCTGCATGGCTATTAAAACCAAAACTGCATGAGGTATAGTAACAACAACACGACGTGACTATTTCTCGAGATGTCATAAGAACGACACGAGAAATTCTGTAACAGATCAGATATACAGAAGATAATGACACGAGGTGAGGTTATACGCAAGAGAGACACGAGGTTACGAATGCAAAAACAACACGAGGACAATACGGGCTTACGACAGAAACCGACATGAAGACTAAAGCGAGAGACCAACACGAGGACAGAGTATAAGGAAACGACTCGAGGTGAAAAACAACATGAAGTGAAGTTAGACACGAAGTAAGAAGCAACGACACGAAGTATAGTGGTGACAAACACACACTACACAGAAAAATGACACGAAATAAAAATAATGCTAAGTGAAAACAGTAATCGACATGCGGTGAGAACAACACGAGGATAGTGAAAACAGCACGAGATGAGAGCAACACGGGCTGATAACGACACAAGGTCGAAACAGTAAATGACACGGGATAACACTGCACGAGGTAAAACGACACGAAGACTTAATAATAAAAACGACACGAGGTGGCAATAAAAGAGAACGACATGAAAACAACATGGACTGTAACCGAAACCGACACGAAGTCAAACAGTACAACACGAGGTGTTGTAACCAAGACGAAGTGCCAATCGACCACGAAGACAGTATGCAAAGAAACGACTCGAAGACAGAAATATAAAAGATGACATGGAAACAACACAGTAATCAAAGACTACACGAGGTGAAAGAACAACACTCAAACAGACGACAACATGGCTAATTCGACACGAGATGAAAACGCGAAGCAAGAACTACATGATGTTTGAGGAAAAACAGCACGAAGACAGAACATGAACGAACACACGAAGTGTTACCTCTTTAGCAGTTATTTCATATAAAACCATGGATAACTCAAGTGCAAGATATCTGATCAAAAATAACAAGAACAATTAACATAGTGTTGCTCATCATCAAAATACTTAGGGAAGACACACAATCCAACAGTCCTCTCCGTCCGCCACGAGTGAGGGGAAGAAGAAGGTCACGGAAGAGCGGCAACCCTCATCTCCTCAAGCCTTGGAGACCGATGTGACCAAATGCTACAAGCGGAGATCAAAGGAGTTACAAGCAGAAGGAGTAACATCTGAATCGGTCCAGAATAAATCTGACAAGGGGAAGAGAAAGGAAACAGAGGTACAGTCGTTAGAAGATCGTGAGTCAGCAAAGGCTGTTGTGCCACTACCAAAAGTAAAGAAGCTGAAGACAGCACAGGGTCGACGCAAGAGAAAGGTACTCGAAGAAGAAGATATCTCAGTTGAAGCATCAAGACAGGTAGAAATAACACTGGAAGTTGGAAAGATAGTCTTCCAACAGTACGTTGATTTTCATGATCAGAAAATGATTGAGAAATTTCATGAGTTGATTGAAAAATTTAAAGTTCAGAAATGGATAAAATTTTTGGGTAAGCGCAGAGTATACTATCCGAGACTTGTAGCTGAGTTCTATCAGAATCTGAAGTATGATTTGGATCAGGCAAAATTGGTTTCTAAAGTCAAGGGGTCTAGGATTGAAGTCTCTAAGCATCTCCTACATACAGTATTTAGAATACCAGAAGAAGGAGAAACTGAAAGAAAGTTTGCATGTGATCTTCATGATGTATTCTCTCATCACAGATAAGCCTAAGAATCCCCAAGACAAAAATCAGTTAAAATTGGGTTAGTTTAATGCAAATAATTTCTCTCCTCTCAAGAGATTGCTGCATCACATTCTCACTGCTATGATCACTCCATAAGTTGAAGGGAGAGGAAGACTGACCAACACTCAGAGATTTATTTTATAATGTCTACTGAAGAGAATCATAGTTTGCTTGCCAGAAACAATTATTCAGATTATGAGAACTTGCAAAGAGTCTAGAAGATATTTGCCCTATGCAGCTCACCTAACTGCTATTTTTAAGAAGGCAAACATAGCTTTAGAAGACGAGCCTTCAAAAGAGATTCCAAAGTTTAATGTGTACAACATGGATTTTATTAAAACTTACATGAGGTTGAAAGAGACTGACTCAGAGAGTCCTTCTTGTGAAATTCAAAGAAAGGATAAATCAGAAAAGCATGTTCCTTTGAAGAAGAAGAGGAAAGTTCAAGTGGAAACAGTGTCAGAACAGCCTCCTCGGGTTCCTCAAGAAGAAATTCTTCCTATGTTAGCTGAAAAAGGCCAAGTATCTGCTGATAAACCTGTTAAGAAGAATCTCAAGGATCTTCAACTAGAACAAGAAATCCATGAATTAGATTTAACTGATGCCCAAATTGTACAACATCTGGATCAAAATATCAGTGAACTATTTGATAAATTTGGAGTACAATCTGAGCAGGAATAGCAACGTGTTCAGCAAGAACAAGAGGAAGATCAACGTAGTGAAGCAGAAATTCAAGAGGCTGATACACAAGGTGTAGAAGAGGAAAGAGAAGAAGAAATTGAAGTAAATGAAGAATCACTGTCTAAGATGGTCACATAGATTTTGATAGAAGAGACTGACAAAATTTATGAAGAATTGTTGAGTCAGTTGTCAATGATCAGGAGGGTGATCAACCAAGAGAACAAGAAGCTCCACAAGAAACTCCAGGGGCCGCTGAAGAGGATACACAGGAGTATGTCATGGGACCAGCTCCTCAATTTCAGTTGTATCCAAGAATGTCTCTTGCTCCTGCTCCCTCATATGGACTTTATCTTGGGGAAATGATTAGTCTTGATATATCACCCACTTCATCTCCTGAACCATAGCATGAATACTATATTGAATTTCCAGAGTCTAGTGCATCTACATTTAGTTCACCTAGACCTAGTACTGAGCCTGATATTACCCAGATGTTGTCAAATCTGACTGAGATAGTGATGAACCAAATGAATTGATGAATAAACAGTTTCTGTTCAACACCGTTCAACTGGACAGAGTGAAGACCCAAGGGATTGAGTTTTTGACTGCCAAACACAAAACGGATGCAGCAGTCCGAGAGATCTTGGAATCTCTTATGGGAATCAGTACTAGAGTTGGTGACATGGTGAGCAAGATTCAAGATACACAACTCTCTACTTTTACAAAGCTTGCTCAAATTCTGAGCCACACTTTTGATCTGAAGATTGAATTTGAGTTGATAATGAATACATTGAACAATATTGCAGCTAGTCAGCCTGAAGTCATCCACAAATTTCAAGATGTTCTGTCTCAATTGGAAACCCTCTCACAGACCATTAAATAAAATCTCACAAAGCAAAATTCTACCACCTCCCTAGTGGATAGACTTGGGGACACTGTACATCGAAAGCTAGATGACATGTTAGACTCTTTGAGAAACCTTCAGCACAGATCTTTAACCCTGGTTCCAGCAGTGCACATCCTCCTAGAGACAGGGGGAGTTACAGTGGTCAATGATTCCCAAGGATTCCCCATTTTTTTTGATAATGACAAAGGGGGAGAAGATATTGTGTTGGTAGGTGGTCATGTATGAAAGCTTACAGTTTACTGATGGACAATTTTTCAGGCTTCTGATGTAAAAAATGCTGAATGAGATAGTTAACTCAGACACTTGTCTGTATTTCCTTACTGTACACAGAAATGTAACTTCTGCATAGTGCATATTTTATGTTGAATGTTATCTTTGCCATGCATGTCAACATGTAAATTCTCTGCTAGTTTCACTCATACATGAATTATAGTTGTCATCATCAAAAAGGGGGAGATTGTTAGAACCCTAGTTTTAATGATGACAATCTATGAGTCATGTGTAGACTGGATTGCATAAGTTTGTCTGCATCTGATCATTTCATATAAAATGTATGTCTGTGCACAGTTGAGTCATTCAGCATACAAGGTCTGTGTACCTTGCGTTTGTTGCATACAATCCATGCACATGTTAAAGAAGTCAGTGCATAGTCTAGTCTGTGCATACCACGTTACTTGGCAAACATCGACTGCATACGTCTTAGTTGTTTGCATATTCATGGTCGGTGCAATGTATTCATAGTCGGTGCATGTTCTACGTCCTTCATATGAGAGTCCGTGCATAACATGCATTGCATATAGCCGAGGTCTATGCAGTCTTCGTACACGCTAACTGAGGTCCGTGCAGATCTGTGCACGTCAGTTCTATGTGTATGGCATTTTATCAAACATCTGGTCAGTGCATATCTTACATTCTGCTTACAGAAGTCAGTGTAGCCTTCGCCTTTGTATATACAAAGTTCGTGCTATTCCCTATACTTCCGGTCGGTGCAATGGTTGGTCCGTGCATACTTAGTTCATAGAAGGTTGGCACAGAGTTGGTATTAGCTTCGTTAGCGTCAGTACATATTTGGTGTTAGCTTGAGTCGATGTAGCTTTTGCTGCGAGCACAAGTCGGTGCATTGCGTGCCTTGCATATCGATCCTCGGTGCAGTTCCTATTTACGCATTCACCTATGTCAGTGCATTCAATAGTCGGTGCAATCTTTGGCCTAAGGCATATCTAGGTCGGCGTACATAGAAGATCGGTGCAAGCTTTTGCTTGGTCTGCATTCCAACATTGGTGCATTTCATTACTGAAGTTAGTGCACGTTCTCATTTGTACATATCGAAAGGTCTATGCATCTTGGGCTTTGGCACATAGTGCACTCTTGCAGGATGCACCCACACGTAGTCTGTGCATACCTCATTATGTACACTGATGGTCTGTGTGTGTGACTTGCCCAATATATGTATCAAGTCAGTGCATGTTGACTTATTCATATACGAGTCCATGCATGCATAACTCTCCCTATAAGATGTTTGACCTAATGACTACTGTTCTCCTGACATAGATTTTCTCTCCAGAGAATTGATCGAGGCCAAGTGATCGTAACTTCTAAAAGTGGCACGTGATCCAAGAGTGGAGGAGGTGCCAGGATCGAGACACACGGAAAGCATTGAGCTAGGATGCTGCCACGTGGGCCAAGGCATTTGGGCGGGAATCGTGGAAAGCACATGCCCTTCATCTGATGCTCATGAAAAAGGAAAGAGAAGAGAAGAAGAGAGAGAGAGAGAGCACGATATAGAAGAAGAATCAGAGAGAAAAAGGAGTTCGAGCACCTGAAAAGAACAGAGACAGAAAGAGAGAGAGATAGTTTGAAGGGAAGCAAGACCAGCACATTGAAGATCAGGTTCTCTGTAGTGTTCTCTGGATCAGATCCGAGACACTTGGCTCCTGCGTGAGCATTTTAGTTTGGATTTATTGACAGCCCTCTGTTGCTGTGTTTTCTTCTTTTTATTCTTTCCTCTTTGACACTCGTTCAAGCTGTTCGTCAGCGGTTGCAGAGGAGGTTTCCTCTGGTCGGCTAAGCTGTAAAGCCCAGCGGGCAAGCTGTTTGTCAACATTGCAGAGGATTGGTTCCTCTGGATAGCAAGCTGTGTTGCTCAGCAGTTGTAGGCAAGCTGTAAGGACCAGCGGTGTTTCAAGCTGTGAGTCAATAAGAAGCCATACTCTTGTTGGAGTATGGGGTGGATGTAGGTCAGCTGACCGAATCACCTAAAATATCTTGTGCAGTGTGGTTGAATGCTTTCTCGTGTGAGATTGTTTGTTCTTAATCACCTAGATAGCTTCCGTCTGTATGTCTTCAAATAGTTGATTAGGCGTGCACCTCTAGTGTTTGAGAAAGTGTCCACTGAATAAGCCATCATAATTCTATTCAACCTTAAATTGGGCAAAATGTTTTAAGAAGATCCATTCACCCCCCTCTGGATCTACGTTTCTTCCTATTTTCGCACCCATCACCCCCCGTATGATCATCTGCTAGCCGAGGTGTAGCTGGCGGCGGTAAGGTCCCGAGTGGCTCAGCACCATCTTGTAAAGCCTCGGATGAGGCCGGCTTGCCCGGGTATGGCTAAGTATAAGCCCATCTTGCTTAATTTTTTCTTTATCTCTTCGACTCCTTGCAGCCTTTGATATAGCTTCGCTACCATGGCAGGATCAGGCTAGGAAAAGTCAGCAGCACTGCCCCCCATCTCGATTTTAGGTGGATTCAGCGGTGTCTCATCATCATTGCCGTGAACATCTTGTCCCTCGGAGGTCGACATTTCTGCCCCCATACCCTCACATGGAGGAGGGGTATTATGACGTGCATCCTCATCGGACGGTGGAAGGCATGCTTCTTCATTTCCTTCTTCATCAGCTTGGCTCGAGCTGGGTAAGGTTGATAATGTATCACAGGAGAGAACAATGCTCCTCCCTCTATTCTTTGAGGTCTTCTTTTTCTTCTTCTCTACGGTCAGCGTATGCCCCCGCGACAGGCCATCTAGTGCACTTGGCACTTCTGATTTTCCTTCAGCTTCTTGTATCGAGCCCAGGGGTTCTAAATGTCCCTGTAGGATATGCTCATTGGTGTAGGCTGTGGAAGCCTCAGACACCTCTTTAGGTAATAGGTGGCATAAAGATACCATGTTGACTCCCCACTTCAGATCGGGCAGCTCGTGTGGACGTGGAGGATCCACTTTATGTTTATCTATCTAGAGCTCCCCTTTCCTGATCAGACTTTCAATAATATTTTTAAATACATAATAATCTTCAATGGGGTGCCCAAGTGCCTGATGGTATGGGCAGAATCGGGGATCATCTTTTCTTCGGGCATCAGTGGGTCTCTTTGGCTCCGAAAGAGTGATTTTGTTGTGTTGAGCAGCCCATTCAAATAGGACCCGAGTTTTCTCCTTAGGAATGGAGTGGGGCTTTTTCATCCGGGCTCGCAAGGAGGGGCCATCATGCCACTGAGCCGGCTTGACGGGTGGAGGGTGGGTGACCCCTTCATCTTTTTGCCGCTCAAATGCCTTGAAGTCAACTGTATGAACTTCCCTGGGCTCGGGCCTTTTATCAGTTGCTTTGGCCTTCTGGCTTGCAGCAACAGGGGCAGAGGAACCACTGGAGAGGAAGGCTTCGACCTTCACCACGACATTGTTTAATCGGTCAAAAGACCTTATTTCAATTCGGATCATCTTTTCGAAGATCTCCTGCCACAGGTTTTGTTTGTATATTTGCACCGCATCTTCTTGATGTGGCGGACGCCTGCATCTCATGCTGAGGTTCCGCCATCTTTTAATATACTCCAAGGCTGTTTCATCATTCTTCTGTTTGAAGGCATACAGCTCGACCATGGTGACCTCTCTTTCAGCAGCGTGGAACCATTATCGGAACTTCCGCTGCATATCTGGCCAATCACTATGTCACGCCCCGACGCGGAATATCGGGATTGGCAGTAGAAATAATTAATAATAATATGTTGATTTCCAGACATGCTATGTTAAAGCAAAAAGGCGCAACACAACACCATGAAACATAAAGTAACTCCATAACTAAATATCACTTAAATGATCCATATTCTAATCACATAACCCACTTAAACATACTTCCGACATAACATCCACTTGACAACATTACATTTGCTAATCTCGTAATTACAACCCTTTCAAACCACACAATCTAAACATAACTAGACACAACAAACTATGACTAGCTCCACATAGCTTCTAACAGGTTCGCTCCATGGCCATCACTCTTGCCCGTCCCCATCAGTCTGCGAATCCTCACCTGAGATACCTGAAAGGGGGGAACAACTGGGTGAGCGAACGCTCAGTAGGTAATAACAGGCAAGTTCAAATAAGTAACCAATTGATTGCATTTTAAGTGCGAAAATAAAGAATGAAATGAAATGATGATATGACAAAGTAATATAATAAAAAGAAGGTGATACCATGATGTAACTGGAAATTGGCCAACAAGCAAGAACGAACTAAGTCAAGAAAAATTCAAGTAATAGATTATGTCGTAGACATCACGCAAGTCATGCACTCGGTGCAATGCCTCACCATGTCATTCAAACTCCCCGGGGCACAAGTACTTTTCGGGCCCTCCTCCCAGGACCAGACCGGGCCCTTTGATGTGTTGGCATTGATTTAATGGATCCAAGATCCCAAGTTATGTCTAGACATTAATCAAGTTAAATGGCCAATAATTTCAAGTGTAAAACTTACCTCGGAGAATTCCAAGGGTAAGTGAAGAGATACCTTGACCAGAAAGTTCAAATTATCAAGAACCAACAGGTCCTTGTATTCAAACACAAACAACCACGGAAATCATTTTCCGAAAGATACACGGTCCAAACTGGGCCGCTCAAGATATGCACGGTCTCAGATGGGCCGTACTAGAAGAACTGAGCTGAGGATTAGCCTCAACGAAGTCAAGGATGAATGGATCATTCCAGGTCGTTCTTATAAGAACGGTCAGAAATGGGCCTCTTAACTAGTATGGATGGTCAAGAATGGGCCGCACATGGCCAGAAGGACTTGAAGCCCAAGAAAAAGATAAACGGCCTGATAGGATCGCTCGGAGGATGAACTGTCCAATAGGATCCGCTCGTCAACATGGACGGGCCAAAACAGTCCGTTCAAACTGGGCCTAACTAGAAGGCTAGAACTCCACCCAAAAATGGGCTCCGGGCTGCCATAAGTGGGGCAGAACTGAACCAGGGTCCAGCCCACTATCCACTGGTCAGCCTAGGGCTTATTGGGTCGACCCAAACATGATTTGGTCGAAGATAGAACAAGTTTAATCGACCAATGTAAGTGGCACTTGGCTAGGGATGCACGGTTCTTAATGGTCTGCCCACTAGGATAAACGGTCCTTTCCGGGCCGTGCAAGCCTCAGTGGGTCCAAGTTTGAGCCGTGAATCACAACACAGAAATCCAAGCGGTTCGATCACGTGAATAGGTTCAGGTCTTGATGGTACAACCTGCCCGGCGTCCTAGTGAGAATCCCAGGCTCACGGGGGCTTACGGAGGTCCTGTAATGAAGGTCCTAGTCCGACGGAAGGAATATCTGGCAGAGAGTTCCAACCATTACAAGGAAATGAGGCTATCAAATCATTGGAAACTAGTATAGCGGTCAGTCAATCCTACCGGAGTAGAATGACTGTCAAACCATCCTAGTAACATGGTTCATGTATTCATAATTGAAATTAAGTTAATTGAAATAATAAACCAAGGTCATGATGAAAATAAACTAGAAATTAAAAAAATTAAATCTGTCATACGTTCCATTTACATGTTGGTTGCTAGCCTACCACGAAGATTAATTAACTAGAGATAAAACATGCTAAATTCGAAATTAACACAATTTTGTGGGGAAGAACGGTTCTTCTAGAACCTTTCAAGAGCCTCTGCGATCGTCCACAAGCCGTTCACGCTCTGCAGGCAGGGGCCCGATAGGGGATGAGCGGTCTATAGATGGCCGCATGACTTGTTGTGCGGTTCTGTCCTAGCCGTATGTCTCCAGAAAACTCAATAACGAAAATAACACAAGCGGTTTCAGTCTGGCCATTCATATAGATGTGTGGTCTATCGAGTGGCCGCTCATATTAAAAAAGATCATTACCCCTTCGCCATGCCCGTCTCTGGCGGGGTTGGCTAGGGTTGGGAACAAATAATAAATACGCACTATATAGAGTAGGAAAATTGGGGCTTTTATGATCAATAGAACGAGCACAACAAGTTATACAAGATAGCATGATCAATTAAATGTTTAGTGCCGGAAATCCCTACTTAAATCGAAGTGGAACAATGCTAACCCTAATTCTAACATGCTTCAATTAAAACTTGAAATTCTAGCAGGATACTAGATGAAAATTAGGGCTTTTATACCAAAAGAAAGAGGACACGATTATGCTTCCTACCATATATTACACTTAGGGTTTGGCTTGCTATCACCTACCTTAATCGAAGGATGAAAGAAGAAGAAGGAAGCCGATCGCGCTAGGTACACACTGCCGGTAATTACCGGAATACTCTCCCGTTTGAGGTCCTCGCCGACCGCCACAGCATCTAAACGATTCTAGGGTTGCCAAGATTCATTTTAATAGGTCCTATGGGGTCTAGAGAGTTCTAATCGCGGAGATAGAGTCCACGCACTGCGGACGAGCACGAATCACGTAGGATAGTGTTAATCCACCACTTTGCCGCCAAATACTCCTCCTAGGGTTAGGGTTTCGAAGATTAACCAGAGGGGAATGATGAGTTGATCCAAGCCGTTCATTTGAATCTGGTTTGAGCTTAAATGATCGGGTATTAAGCTCGAATTTCGTATTTTAAGGTCCGATTAGGCTAAGTGTTGATTTGGGCCTTAACTTGCTAATTCGGCTTATTTAGAGATTTTATTTGGGCTGGTCATAGAAGATAATTTACTAAACGTTTTGCAAATTTTTATAAAATAGTCAAAATTTTACTTATCCTATTTCTTAAGGAATTTCTTATTAATTTTCTTGAAATTTTATTCCTTAATAAATCGGGGTGCTACACCCTCCCCCACTTAAAAGAATTTGGTCCTCCAAATTCACTGCACTAATGGAAACGGGGAGCGAGATAACTCACCTAGATTGTGATGTCCCGGACCCTTTTTGGATCCTTCTTCTTGGGTCTCGGATCTGTGTTTTCGGTGAATCTGGCTCCGTTGTGTCCGGAATTATGTTCTGGACATCTTTCGTATTTGGATCCGTGCGATTCTGGTCAGTTCGGAGGCTCGGAACGTGTTCCGCGGCCTTTTTGCGTGTTTTCCGACTCCCAGGTGTGTGTGTCTCGGAAACACATGCGGAACCCTGTAGCGGGTGAACCGGGTCGTTCATCTACCCGCGAGTGGTACCGTTGCTATCAACGCGTCGAGAGGATCGAGGAGGTGTATTTTTCTATTTTTTGGGATTTTTCTGATTTTTTGAATTTTCTATAAATACCAAACCTTTTTCTTTTCTTTTTCACCTTTTTCTTCTTCTTCTTCCTCCTTCTTCCAACCGTTGGAGAGCGCCCGCCCCCTCGCGACCGTTCTTCTTCCCCGGACGACCAAGACGTGGCCTCCTTCACTCCGGCAACGGCGTGGCGGCGGTGGCGAGGCGGTCCCTGTGGTGGCCTTCTCGCGCCGGGAGGCGGGGCGCGTGGCATTCTAAAAGCTTCTTCCTTGACTTCGGCGGTGATTCGACGGAGCATTTGCTCCATTGAGGTAGAGGGACGAATCCCTATGCTCATCCCGTCATCCCCCATGAATTGTAGGCCGAATGGGATCCGAGAGGGGTGTGTTTGAGCGGTTTAAGATAAAATCATGTTTTGGGGAGAGTTCGCCTGATCTATGGATTTGAGCGGCGATTCGGCATTTTGATGGCCTAGAATCATGCTAGGGGTCCCCAGGGGTCTTCCCCTTTGATTTCCCCCTCTCCTATGGAGGTATGGGGGCATGGTTAGATTTTTTTGGGCGTTTCCCGCTGTTTCACCCTCGGGTGAGTGTGACGGTCCTTCCAGTGACCGTCACACTGTGTAACGCGCCTGGATGGGTGCGTTACAGCCCTGAGTGCAGCCAGTGGGGTCTGTTGGCTGTGACGGTCCCACGATAGACCGCCACGGTGCTGTGACGCACCTAGCATGAACCGTCAGGCTGCGTTCGACCGTTGGCTGCCGACCGTTGGTTTTTGACCGTTGGGGGTCAAGGCATGTGACGCACCTGGCTTGGCGCGTCACAGCCTTGTGACGCCCCTGGGTGGGTGCGTCAGAGCAGGCAAACCCACCTCCCCTGACGCACCAGGGTTGGTCCGTCAGGTGCTGTGACGCCCCTAGGTGGGTGCGTCAGAGCCCATTTTCCCCTTGGCTTGTGACACTCCAGGGTTGGACCGTCAGAGCCTTGTGACGCTCCAGTGTAGGTGCGTCACAGCCTGTGACGGCCCAAGGGTGGACCGTCAGGCTCTGTGCTGCACAGTGTATGTGCGGTCCCGTTACTTTGGCTTTGGTTTCCGTGAGTTACTCCTTACTATCAGTGACCTGTCCACTAGTCGTAGCTTCCTGCGCACGCGGGTGCGGACCCACCTGGGAGTGGTGGAGAGCGAGACCCAGTGGGAGATGGTTTTTAGGCTGGTTACCGTAGGGCCCCTTGCCTTTGCCACCAGAGTCCGGTGGGGAGGAAAACCAGCTAGAGGACCCGACCTAGAGCAGATGGTATGTGTGTGCACACGTAGTTGGGGGCTTAGGACACGCGTTGACGAGTGTGACCCCGGCTAGTCCTTGTTGGGGTACTTGTTGCGTGTCTGAGTCTCACGCCCGGGGCGTTGTAGCTAGACACTTGTGACGTGGTGTAAGACGTCAGGGGACGCTTCTGGTCGTTCTTCTAGTGGGTAGTGCTCCTGTTCGCTGGCAGGTGTGGACTCGAGTTTCGTTGGACCGAGGTTCAGTAGTACGGTACTATTAGAGTAGATGGCTTTTCCGTTTAGTTACTTTAGCTTGTTGGTTCTACTGTACTCCTGTTAGGTAGGGTTGCTTTTCTGCTTTCTTGCTTCCTACCTTGTTTTCCGCGCGAGGTGGGGATTCGCGGGATCCCTACTGGGCCAATGAAATGAGGCTCACCCCTGCTTTTCAGGTGAGGCGGGGTCTTCGAGAGGTGCGGCAGAGTTCCAGCGTGGTTCTTCTAGCCAGGGTTAACCACCAGTCTACCAGAGCTGGCGGATGCCCCGTGTTGTTGTACTTTCCTTTCTGTTGACTGTACTTTTATTTGGACATGAGACTCTGTGGACCTTGTAGCAGTTTATTTTATTTATATTATGTTGTGCATTTTATTTTAGAGCATTGTGCTATCTCTGCGGTCATTTCAACTTCTCTTGTACTCCCACACCATCCCTTTTTACCCTTCCGAGTCTTCGGGCTCGTGGGTTGACATGCCAAGATTCGAGACGCGCCGGTTCCTTTCCGGTACTCAGATCTTGGGGTCGTCACATAGAATAAGTCTGGATACTACTTTCGCATGGTATCTTCTGATTCCCAAGTAGCCTCTTCAATTCCACGCCGACTCCATTGCTCTTTAACCATGGGTATGGAACGATTTCTGAGTTGCTACTGTTTACGATACAGAATCTTGATTGATCTTTCTTCATAAGTCAAATCTTCCTTCAGTTTCAAATCCGCATGCTGAATGACATGAGTGGGGTCATACACATATTTCCGCAGCATTGATACGTGGAAGACATTATGTACTCCCGATAATTGAAGCAATAGTGCTAAATGGTAAGCAACCTCCCCCACTCTTTCCAGTATTTCGAATGGACCAACATATCTTGGACTCTGCTTGCCTTGAATGCCAAACCTTCGAATCCCTCTCGTGGGAGAAACCTTCAGAAACACATGCTCACCGACCTGAAATTCCAAGGCTCTTCTTCTGTTGTCAGCATAGCTCTTCTGCCTTGATTGTGCTACTTGCAACCGATCTCTGATAATACGGATATTCTTGGATGATTCAAAAATGAGATCTGCTCCCAGCCATTGCTTATCTCCTACCTCATCCCAATATAATGGGGACTAACAGCTTCTTCCATACAAGACTTCAAATGGAGCCATCTGAATGCTGGACTGATAACTGTTATTGTAGGCGAATTCAGTCAAAGCCAAGTGATCACTCCAACCACCTCCAATATCAATCATGCAGGCTCTAAGCATATCTTTCACTATCTGGTTGGTTCTTTCAGTCTGTCCGTCTGTCTGTGGATGAAAAGCAGTACTGAAATTTGGACAGGTTCCCAACGAATCTTGCAATCATTTCCAAAAATGTGAAGTGAATCTGGGGTCTCTATCAGACACGATGCTGACTGGAATACCATGGAGTCTTACAACTTCTTTCATATATAAAGCAGCTAGGACATCAACTATCCACTTCGACTTAATAGACAAGAAATGAGTAGACTTTGTCAATCTGTCGACAATAACCCATATTGCATCAAATCCACTACGAGTCCTAGGTAGACCCATAATAAAATCCATGCGAATACTATCCCACTTCCATTAAGGTATATCAAGTGGTTTCAATTTCCCTACAGGTCTAAAATGCTCAGCCTTAACTTGCTGACATACCAAACATCTACTCACAAATTCTGCAATTTCCATTTTCATATTCGGCCACCAAAAGGATCTTTTCAAATCCTTAAACATTATAGTACCTCCATGATGAATAGTGTATCTAGATCTATGAGCTTCTTCGAGAATTTTGATCTTTATTTCAGCTTCATCAGGTACACAGGTCCTTCCCTGAAACAACAATCTGCCATCGTCAGCTACCATGAAATCAGGTCTGTTACTCAAACCCTCCTTGATCTCTACCAACTCTGGTTCATTATCTTGCAAGGACTTGATTTCCATTAATAATTCTAGTTTAAGTTGAAACTGAGCGATCGTAACCCAATCCTTGTCAACATTAAGATCCAAACTAGCTAACTGCTCCAACAGTCTCCATTCTTGCAATATGAGGTGCGACAACTTAGCTATTGGGTTGCGGCTCAAGACATCCGCCACTACATTTCCTTTTCCAGGATGATATTCTATGGAGAAGTCAAAGTCTTTTAAATACTCAAGCCATCTTCTCTGCCTCATATTGAGTTCCTTCTGAGAAAATAAATACTTCAGACTCTTATGATCTGAGAACACCATAAATGTCTCTCCATACAAGTAGTGCCTCCATATCTTCAAGGCAAACACCACAGCTGCAAGTTCCAAATCATGAACGGGATAGTTCCTTTCATGCTTCCTCAACTGCCTAGAAGAATAGGCTATAACTTTCCCATGCTGCATGAGCACACAACCTAGACCAATGCTTGAAGCATCAGTATGTACCACAAAACCTCCTTCTCCAGATGGTAAAGCCAAAACAGGGGTAGTAGTTAAACACTCCTTCAAGGTCTGAAAGCTTCTCTCGCAATCCTCGGACCAATCAAATTTATTCTCCTTGCAGGTTAATCTTGTTAAAGGCACCGCAATCATGGAGAAATCCTTAATAAACTTTCGGTAATAACCTGCTAGGCCTAGGAAACTTCTAACTTTAGTTACATTAGTAGGCTTATCCTAATTCTTCACTGCCTCTACCTTCGAAGGGTCAACAGAAATACCTTCCTTTGAAATAATATGTCCTAGAAAGGATACCTCTTGCAGCCAGAATTCACAGTTACTAAACTTGGCGTATAGCTGATGGTCTCTCAATAATTGCAACGCCATCCTCAAATGTTCAGCATGCTCCTCCTTACTCTTAGAATAAATCAAGATGTCATCAATAAACACAACGACCCACTGGTCAAGATAGGGTCGGAACACATTGTTCATCGACTGCATAAAAGCTACATGTGCATTCGTTAGTCCAAAAGGCATTACTATGAATTCAAAATGCCAAACCTGCTACGGAAAGCCGTCTAATAGATATCCCCATCCTTGATCCGCAACTGATGGTATCCTGATCGAATATCAATCTTACAAAAATATTGAGCTCTTGCTATCTGGTCAAATAATTCGTCAATCCTCGGCAATGGGTATTTGTTCTTGATAGTCAGCTGGTTCAATTGCCGATAATCGATGCACAACCTCATCGAACCATCCTTCTTCCGGACGAACAATACTGGGGCTCCCCACGGGGATGTACTTGGACGAATAAACCCCTTCTCCAGTAATTCCATTAACTGCTGCTTCAATTCCCTCAGCTCCGCGGGAGACATACGATACGGAGCTTTAGAAATAGGGGTCGCGCCAGGAACTAAATCAATAGAAAAGATAACCTCTCCCTCTGGCAGAAGTCCTGAAAATTCCTCAGGAAAGACATCCAGAAAATCTCGAATGACAGGAATATCCTTAATCTCGATCTTCTTCTCAGAGGTCACATAAATAAAGGCTAGAAAAGCATGACATCCTTTCCTCATCAACTTATCAGCTCGAAGGGCCGAAATAAGTGGCACAGACTTATGGTGCCTAACCCCTATAAAAGAAAGTCCAGGGTGTCTAGAAAAAGACACAGAACAAGAACTGCAATGGACATTGGCCTCATACTTAGTCAACCAATCTGCTCCTAAAATTACATCATAATCTTTCATATTCATGCAAACTAAACGAGCTGGCAAGTTCTGTTCATTAATCATAACCTTACTAGAAGGATAGAGATACTAAATTGCTGAACTGGAACCAATAAGGGTTGAAATCTCCAACGGAGAATTCATCAAGACTGGCTTCTCAGCAAAAGACTTAGCAAATTTTCGAGAGACAAAAGAATGAGTGGCACCGGTATCAAAGAGAACGAATGATGGCTTATCATGTATAATAAGAGTACCTTCAACGAGTCCACCCTCCTCGGTGGTTCCGGCATCATCTTCCTGTAGGGCTTGGAGCTTGCCCTGCTGCTTCTTGTTCCCTTGCGACTTAGTCGGGATAGCTTGATCTGACAAAAGGGGACACTCAAGAATACGATGGTCCTAACTACCACAATGCAAAAAGGCACCCAACTTGCGCCAGCACTCTTCCATCTTGTGACCTGGATGGTCACAATACTTGCACACGCCCTTGAATGGCACAATCGGGCTAGGCTTCTTGTCATCATTCTTCGGTACCTTGCTCTTCCACGATCCAGACCCGCCATTGGGCCTCTTCTTGCCATTACCAGGTTTGATACTCTCGGAAACAGTAGGTTGTTCCTTCTTAACATTCTTCCCACAGATTCTCTCCGTCATCTCCAAAGTGTCTTCCAAGACTTGAGCTTTCTTTACCATCTCCGCATAAGTTTGAATTTTCATCGGTGCCAATTGGTTAATATATCGTAGCTTCAGCCCGTTGAGAAAATGCTTAGCCTTCATCTTTTCCGTAGATATCAAGTGAGTGGCATAACGAGATAACCGAGAGAACTGAGCTTCATACTCAGCTACAGATAGATTCCACTGCTTCAATGTAGCAAACTCAGCCACTTTCTTTTCTTGCACTCTATCAGAAAAATACTTGCTATTAAAGAGTTCCTCGAACTCCTTCCATGAAACTTGTTTATCTCCAAGGGTAGCCTTCACAGCATCCCAGCATGTTCGTGCATCACGTTCTAGTTGGAAGGTCGTTAAAAGGACATGCTCCTGGTCACTACACTACATCACTTCAAAGATCATTTTCATCTCTTTTAGCCAGTGCTCGGCTTCATCGGGATCGGTCGAGCCTCCAAAACGCGGGGGATTCATCCCACGGAAGTTTCGGTGAAGATCGCGAGCTCCCTGGTTCGCTGCTCCTCCTTGGGCCACTTGCTGTAAGGCCCGAGTAAGTCCTTAAACCGTTCGTTGCATGTCTCGCCATTGCACACGTTCAGCTGCCATTAGAAAGTTCTACACGTAGAATAAATTATTTTAAGATCATTTAGAAGGAATAATTTTAGAATTATACTATTAACTCAACCCAAGTCTCTACCCAAATCTCACTAGGTTGGGTTCTTAGACTTATAACAAGGTTATAGGTTCTACGACATCACTTAGGATCCTAGAACTTAGAAAACCTAGGAATATTAGAAACCTAGGCTCTGATACTGTAGTGCCCCAAAATTTATATATAATAATTTCTAGATTATTTAAGGAATTTTTTGAGATTTATAAGGGCTAAATAAATTAATAAATGGATTAATCAATGGGCTATAAGGCCCAATGGTATTAAATAATTAGCCTAGCCTATTTAATTTAAGACCTAAATGGTTACAAGACCAAGCCCATTAAGATAGGCCCATAATTTAGAAGGTTATTCAATCTATTCAGGGATTTTAAAGGATAATTACCCCTTATTTAGATAATTACAAGGATAAATAAATAAAAGAGTTTGAATTTTACTAAATTCTACGCACAGTGGATGTAGCGGTCTATCGTGCGACCGCCACATTCACGTAACGCACTAGGCTACGACCGTTACACTCTGTCAGCTCCGTGAATGAGGGAAAGAACAAAAAGATTGGAACTTTGGGTTCCTATCTACTAGAGACCAAATTAGAAGAATGTGTAAGGTTACTTAGGACTCTTAGGGATCAAGTTCTGGCCAACTAAGGACTCTAGAATCGATCTAATCCTCAAACCCTAGCCAAAAACCTATAAATAGGACCTAGTTCTGAACTGAGTGACCCTTACTTTTGGCTCGTGAAGAAACACGGTAAGGAGATAGAATCTCGGGTAAGTTCTTTAGAGTATTTTATTCTTAATACTTTAGACTAACTACCCTCAAAATTTCATGATAGAAGGTCGAGTATCCAAGGAGTTAGGATCTTCTAAAGTTGCTGGTTTCATCACGTCAACCCAGGAAACTGTGCAACGGGGTACTGAAGATCAGGAAATTAGATAAACTAAACGAGGTAATTAGAGTTAGATGCTTTAGAACTTTTTGTTCCCAATAGTTTCATCTTCCTAACCTCCAAATTTCACGTCCTTAGGTCAAGAGACTGAGGAGTTAGAGCGACGTGAAGTTGCTGAAAAATCTCAGGAAGGGAAGAACTAGGGCATATCTTGAAGACCAAATTAGAAGTCTAAAGCTCAGTTAAGAGGTAGGTCATCTCATGAACAGCAAAAATAACATGTTAGGGATAAAATCCTTCTAATTTTGCTAGATTGCATGCTCTATAGGTCATGAATTCCATGTTTAAGTAGGGACATGCATACATGCATATCTTTAACCTTAATGGAAAATAAAATGGTACTATCTTGTTAATTCATTGAAACCTATGCATCTAGATGGCCTTTACTTTGTTATCATGGCTAGAATAGTTGGTTATTGTGATTTTTTTGCATGGGACATAGTTCCTTATCCTTTTCGTCAGCAGAAGCTCTGACGGACTAACGTAGGACCGTCATACGATTTTAACGGTCTTAGGATCAGCCATCACATCCTCTATTATATCTCAATTCCCCAGTTGTCTCTGACGAACCAAAGTAAGTGCGTTACAATACTGTAACGGCCCCCAGATAAACCGTCACAGCCTTGTGATGCTCCCATACTAAACCGTCAGAGTACTATTTCCTGTCAACCCGAGACAAGACTGAGGACAGTCAAACTTACTTATAAATAAGCCTAGTTTACTAATTGATTCATGATAGGAAATTTCATGTTCTAAGCATTTTGAGTTATTTAAAAGCATATGTTAATTTCTTTGCCTAAACTCTATAGTTGAATTTAAACTATGATTTTAAGTATTGTATTGACAGAGTTTTATCATGGTTTCACATCGCCACACAGTCTTTTTCTATCTATAGAGTTATTTTCTTCAAGTACATGGCATATATTCCGGTATATGTCCATTAATTCACACTTTGCACTATAGGAACATATTCTTGAACATTAGGACCTCTCTATTGGATATTCCTTCCAATGGACTAGGAAATCTTATTTCAAGGCCTTCGTAATTCTCTGCGAGTCTGGGATTCCCACTAGGACGCCGAGTTGGTTGTACCATTAAAGCCCAATTGTTAGAAAGCACTATCAATGTTTTCAGGTTCTGGATATGTAACGGATCAATGTTGGACCGTCAGGTACGTCTAACGGACCAATCTATGACCGTCACATTAACTGAATCCTATTTATTATTTCTGGATTCGGCCATTGTAACGGCCTGAGACTGGAGCGTCACGATCATGTAACGGCCCAGCATTAGACCGTCATAATTCTTTGACCCGAGGTTTGACCCCAGGGTTGATATTCTAAAGTTCCTAGATGGATTATTGATGGTCTAGGACTTGTCATATTGTCCAAAGAAATTTAATTTAAATTTTGAATGATAATAAATGTACCGTTATGCTACCGAATTATTTCTATGAGCATAACCATGTTTTATGTCATTCTTGACCCCGCATTTCTTCATTGAAACGTTCATTGTTGATTATTGTTGTCATGAACTTTTTTACATTCTTGGTCATAATTTTATTGCTTGAAACGTGGAAATAGCTTGATTTATACTTGAAGATGTGATCGAGCACTGATTGTGTTCAAGGGCTCTATGCTAGTCCCCTCGGCTGATTACCGGAAACAGACTATAATAAACCATGGGGTATGATGCTACTGGTGTCGCATTGCGCTGGGAGTACTTTCTCTATAAATAAGTGAAATCCACGATACACGTACACGTTACATGACTTTCTTGATTGTTATATGATATTCCATAGAAATTCACCAAATACTTGCTCATGAGCAAAAGATGTTGGGTGAGGAGTATGTGAACTTGCTAGTAAATTCTCGATACATTCCTGTTCATGAAAGGCCATCCTACACTCTTGTTACATTCTTGCTAGTTTATACTTGTTCATTCTATCTTACATGATCATCTTGTTACTTTAGTTTAATCGCGTGCTTGATCACATTCGCATGATTTTACCTTATTTACTTTAGAGCGAAAATGTTAATTACTTAAATATTACTAATCATGTTGATGCGAAGATACCTACTGGGCAAGTGTGCTCATTACCTATTTCCAATCTTTTCCGGAGATGGAAGTGAGTCCGGTTCGTATTTGGAGTATTCAAGTAGCGGATCTGAGAGTGAATGAAGAATGAGCGAAGACTTAAGAAGTCTATATTATTTAGATTGAGTCTATGTAATTTTTCTTATTCTTAAGTCTAGTACGAGAAAGAAAGTTGAATTGGTGGTTATATTTGAATATTGATTGATGATGAAATAAAAGTTAGAGTTTGACTAAATTATTGTGCAAATTGCCTTCTTATGTGTGATTGCCTTGCGCTCTGATCGTTCTTGCTTGCAAGAGGCTTACCATGCCGGCTGTTCGTGTTCCTCGAGCTAGTCTTCCGCTGTCATAAAGACTCGGGGCGTGACAGTTAAGTTGGGATCAGAGCCTAAGTCTCAGGACTTAGGGAGAAGAATCGTGTCATAGGATAAGTCCAAGGTTAAGGACCCCTACTTATGATCTAAGGAAGAAATTCCATACCCATGTGAGAATTGGGTAGAGCCCGGGATGAGATAATTAATTAGCTTTAAGATTGATTTTCTTCTAATTCCATGAGAAATAACAAGTTGTTATATTTCTCTCAGGTACCTTATTTTACAAATGGTTCATCGTGTAGATTGGAATGGCATGCAACAAACTATTGCCGGTCTTATGCAGGCATTGCAAACTATGGCCCAGGCAGGCGCAGGGGCAAGGGCTAGCGACTTACATCGCAATTTCTAGAGTTTAAACCCTATGCGTTTCTATGGCTCTTCTAATCCGGACGAAGTAGAGAATTGGATTGACGAGATGAACCGTATATTTGACGTCATCCAATGCACCGATCAAGAGAAGGTACGTCTTGCAACTTTTCAACTCAACAAGGATGCCCGTACATGGTGGAAGTCGGTTCCGGCACCTCCGGCCGAAGCACCTCATACATGGGATGGTTTTCTCATCTTGTTCCGTGCAAAGTACTTTTCTGAGCATGTAAAGGAAAGAAAGGCTATGGAGTTCGCCTCTCTTCGACAAGGAATGATGACAGTGGCAGAATATGAACTTCAGTTCTCCAGACTAGCACCTTATGCACCACATCTAATCAGTACCGATATATTGAAGGCCAATCGGTTTATGGACGGGTTACATCCTAGTTTCATTCAGCAGCTCGGGACCCAAAACATCCGTACTTATGCGGAGATGGTTCAGCGGGCATACTTATGTGAAAGAACCTTAGAAAAGGTTGAGAAATTGAAAGGAAAAGGAGAAGTGCCTAGCCGATGATCTGATCGGTGTTATAAGAAAGAAAAGTTCAGTATCACGGAGCCTCACAAAAGCCGTGATAGTAAGAAGCGATCCAGGAGCGGGAACGGTGGAAGTTCCCAGAAGAATAAGAAGATTAAGGAGGAGGAACAAGTCGCCACGGCTTGCACTTTTTGTGAAAAGTTCGACCACTCGGCTGAAGAGTGCTAGAAGCGTCTTGGTGCTTGTTTACGCTGTGCAAGCAGGGAGCATCGCATGCCGGATTGCCCCCTTATGAAGGACCAGTCATCAGGTAGTGGACGCAGGAGGCAGGCTCACCTCAATGCCGTTCTAGAAGAAGAGGAAGCACCCAGGGATGGTGGGCTTATGGAAGGTACTCTTCAAATTTGTTCTCATCCTGCATTTGTGCTATTTGATACTGGTGCCTCTCATTCTTTTATCTCCACTATATTTGTCAAAATATTACTAATTGCATCAGTTCCCTTACCTTCAGATCTTGCTATAACCACACCTCTAGGTTCTGGAACAAAGCTTACCGAGTATTACCCTGATAGTGAGGTGATAGTGGAAGGTCACAATCTCCCCGCAAACTTTGTATGCCTTGATTTGAAAGGTAATGATGCCATTTTAGGGGTAGATTGGCTTGTAGACCATGATGCCGATATTAATTGTCAAAATAGGATTATATCCTTCCAGAAATCAGGTCTTCCAAGATTTTCTTTCCTTGGCATCAAATACAAGAAACAGCCCACTATAATATCCTCTCTTCACGCTTGCAAACTCATCTCGTAAGGATGTGAAGCTTTTCTAGCTTCTGTCATTGTTACCGAGTCCAAGGAAATCATTCTAGCAGACATTCTTATTGTAAATGAGTTCCCAGATGTGTTTCCACCCAAATTACACAGTTTACCACCCGAGAGGGAAGTAAACTTCACTATTGAACTCATTCTAGGAGCAGCACCTGTTTCTATAGCCCCTTACAGGATGTCCCCCATGGAACTTAAGGAACTAAAGAGGCAGTTGCAAGAATTGCTAGATAAGGGCTTCATCAGACCTAGCACGTCCCCCTGGGGTGCGCCAATTCTTTTTGTCAAGAAGAAGGATGGTTCTCTATGGCTATGTATTGACTACCGGCGACTGAATCAACTTACAATAAAAAACAAGTATCCGTTGCCGCGTATTGATGAGCTCTTTGATCAGCTTTCAGGAGCAGAGTATTTTTCTAAAATAGACCTCAGATCGGGTTATCATCAGCTTAGAATTAAAGAAGAAGACATTTATAAATCGGCTTTTCGAAGTCGTTATGGCCACTATGAATTCGTGGTAATGCCGTTTGGGTTAACAAATGTCCCAGCAGCATTTATGCAACTCATGAACAAAGTTTTCCTGCCATATCTGGACCAGTTTATTGTCGTCTTCATTGATGATATCTTGATATATTCCAAGACAAAAGAGGAACATGAAGAATATTTGAGGATAGCTTTGCAAACACTTAGAGAACATAAACTTTATGCCAAGCTTAACAAGTGTGAGTTCTGGCTCAAGGAAGTTTCATTCCTCGGCCATATTATTTCAAAAGAAGGTATCGCTATAGATCCTTCTAAGGTAGAAGCTATCCGAAATTGGAGCCGGCCAATGACTATATCAGAAGTAAGAAACTTTCTGGGTCTAGCTGGTTATTATAGGAGATTCATTAAAGACTTCTCAAAAATTACGGTTCCTTTAACTAGACTCACAAGAAAAGAAAATTCTTTTGTCTGGTCAAAGGAATGTGAGAAGAGTTTTCAAATTCTTAAGAATCATCTTACTACAGCTCCTATTTTAGCACTACCGGTGCAAGGTGACAGATTCGAAGCGTATACGGATGCATCTGGCATTGGCTTGGGATGCGATCTCATGCAAGATGGAAAGGAAATCTGTTATTCCTCAAGACAATTGAAACGTCATGAGGAAAATTACCCCGTGCATGATTTAGAATTGGCAGCAGTTATTTTCACCTTAAAAATTTAGCGACATTATCTTTATGGAGAAAAGTTCATGGTCTACTCAGACTACAAAAGTTTGAAATACTTATTCTCCCAAAAAGAGCTTAATATGAGGTAGAGGAGATTGTTAGAATATCTCAAGGACTTTGATTTTGTTATTCAATATCATCCTGGCAAGGCTAATGATCTAGCAGATGCACTCAGTAGAAAACCAATGGATATGCTATCAAGTCTTATGATTAGTATGACTAACCTTATTCTTCAATTTGCTCAGATGAACTTAGATATTCACATAAAGGAAGAGGATTGTTTTATAGCCAATATCTGAGCTCAACCTACATTAATAGAGGATCTGGTCAAGCTGCAAAATGATGATCCCGTGTTACTAGAAATTAAAGCCAATATTGAACAAAGACCGGATTTCTCTGTTTCCAATGACGGAAGATTGCTATTCAAGGGCTGAGTGTGTGTACCGGATCATGAGGATACGAAGAAATTGATCCTAGAAGAAGCACATAATTCCAAGTACACCATTCATCCAGGAGGTATAAAAATGTATCAAGATCTCAAAAGAAACTTCTGGTGGCCCAATATGAAGAGGGAAATAGCCAAATTCGTGTCCCGCTGTCTCACTTGGCAACAAGTCAAGGCAGAACATTTTAGACCCACAGGTAAATTACAACCCTTAAATATTCCCGAATGGAAATGGGAGAGTATAGGGATGGATTTCATCATGGGTTTACCCAAGACCAGAGGATGACACAATGGTATATGGGTGATCATAGACCGATTGACTAAATCTGCACATTTCCTACCAATAAAAAGTCGATGGTCTGTGGATATTCTAGCAGCATTATGTGTAAGGGAAATTGTCAAATTACATGGTGTCCCTGTCACTATTATATCTGATAGAGATCCTCGATTCACATCACAATTCTGGAAAGGCCTACAACATTCACTAGGGACTAGATTGAATTTTAGCACAGCATTTCACCCTCAAACTGATGGCCAAACTGAAAGGACAAATTAGGTAGTAGAAGATATGCTCAGGACTTGTGCTATTGACTTTGGAGGAAGTTGGGATGATCACTTGCCTCTGGTTGAATTTGCATACAACAACACTTACCAGGCCAGTATACAGATGGTGCCCTTTGAAGCTATATTTGGAAAAAGTTGTAGATCACCAATATGTTGGAACGAAATAGGGGAAAAGTAATTTCTAGACCCCGACCTTATCAGGGATTCTACAGAGAAGATCAAGCTCATTCAAGAAAGAATGAAGATGGCACAAGATAGGCAGAAATCTTATGCTGACAATCGAAGATGCGACTTGGAGTTTCAGGTGGGAGATCATGTACATCTGAAAGCTTCTCCAGGCCGTGGTATTCAGAGATGTGGCATTAAAGGAAAGCTAACTCCAAGGTTCATTGGCCCATTTGAAATTCTCGAAAGGATCGGTGAAGTGGCTTATAAACTGGATTTACCTCCACAATTAGCAGGAGTTCATGACATATTTCACGTCTCTATGTTGAAGAAGTATGTATATGATCCTGACCATGTTATCACTTATGATAATTTGGAGATCCAAAAAGACGTGACATACGAGCAAAAACCAGCCAGGATTCGAGAACAAGAAGTGCGTCAACTAAGGAATAAAACTATTCCTATGGTCCAAGTCCAATGGACGAAGCAACATAGGAAACGGAAGAATCTATGCGTAGAAGATTCCCAGAATTATTCGATTGTAAGTACACTCTCCATCCATGTATTGAATTCTGGGACCAAATTCTTCTAAGTGGGGGAGGGTGTAGTGCCCCAAAATTTATATATAATAATTTTTGGATTATTTAAGAAATTTTTTGATATTTATAAGGGCTAAATAAATTAATAAAGGGATTAATAAATGGGTTATAAGGCCCAATAGTATTAAGTAATTAGCCTAGCCTATTTAATTTAAGACCCAAATGGTTACAAGACCAAGCCCATTAAGATAGGCCCATAATCTAGAAGGTTATTTAGTCTATTCACGGATTTTAAAGTATAATTACCCCTAATTTAGATAATTATAAGGATAAACAAACAAAAGAGTTTGAATTTTATTAAATTCTACGCACAGTGGATGTAGCGGTCTATCGTGCGACCGCCAGAGTAACGTAACGCACTAGGCTACGACCGTTACACTCTGTCAGCTCCGTGAATGAGGGAATGAACAAAAAGATTAGAACTTTAGGTTCCTATCTACTAGAGACCTAATTAGAAGAATGTGTAAGGTTACTAAGGACTCTTAGGGATCAGGTTCTGGCCAACTAAGGACTCTAGAATCAATCTAATCCTCAAACCCTAGCCAAAAACCTATAAATAGGACCCAGTTCTGAACTGAGCGACCCTTACTTTTGGCTCGTGAAGAAACAAGGTAATGAGATAGAATCTCAGGTAAGTTCTTTAGAGTATTTTATTCTTAATACTTTAGACTAACTACTCTCAAAATTTCATGATAGGAGGTCGAGTATCCAAGGAGTTATGATCTTCTAAAGTTACTGATTTCATCACGTCAACCCAGGAAACTATGCAACGGGGTGCTGAAGATTAGAAAATTAGATAAACTAAATGAGGTAATTAGAGTTAGATGCTTTAGAAATTTTTGTTCCCAATAGTTTCATCTTCCTAACCTCCAAATTTCACGTCCTTAGGTCAAGAGACTGAGGAGTTAGAGCGACGTGATGTTGCTGAAAAATCTCAGGAAGGGAAGAACTAGGTAGTATCTTAAAGACCAAATTAGAAGTCTAAAGCCCAATTAAGAGGTAGGTCATCTCATGAACGGCAAAAACAACATGTTAGGGATAAAAGCCCTCTAATTTTGCTTGATTACATGCACTATAGGTCATGAATTCCATGTTTAAGTAGGGACATGCATACATGCATATCTTTAGCCTTAATGAAAAATAAAATGATACTACCTTGTTAATTTATTGAAACCTATGCATCTAGATGGCCTTTACTTTGTTATCATGGCTAGAATAGTTGGTTATTGTGATTTTTTTGCATGGGACATAGTTCCTTATCCTTTTCGTCAGCAGAAGCTCTGGCGGACTAACGTAGGACCGTCATACGATTTTAACGGTCTTAGGACCAGCCGTCACATCCTCGGTTATATCTCAATTCCCCGGTTGTCTCTGACGGACCAAAGTAAGTGCGTTACAATACTGTAACGGCCCCCAGATAAACTGTCACAGCCCTGTGACGCGCCCATACTAGACCGTCAAAGTACTATTTTTTGTCAACCTGAGACAAGACTGAGGACAGTCAAACTTACTTATAAATAAGCCTAGTTATTTAAGTTTTAACCTTATGTCATGACTTGGGGTTTACTAATTGATTCATGATAGGAAATTTCATGTTCTAAGCATTTTGAGTTATTTTAAAGCATATGTTAATTTCTTTGCCTAAACTCTATAGTTGAATTTAAACTATGATTTTAAGTATTGTATTGACGGAGTTTTATCATGGTTTCACATCGCTACACAATCTTTTTCTATCTGTAGAGTTATTTTCTTCAAGTACATGGCATATATTCTGGTATATATCCATTAATTCACACTTTGCACTATAGGAACATATTCTTGAACATGAGGACCTCTCTATTGGATATTCCTTCCAATAGACTAGGAAATCTTGTTTCAAGGCCTCCGTAATTCTCTGCGAGCCTGGGATTCCCACTAGGACGCCGAGTTGGTTGTACCATTAAAGCCCAATTGTTGGAAAGCACTACCGATGTTTTCAGGTTCTGGATATGTAACGGATCAATGTTGGACCGTCAGGTACATCTAACGGACCAATCTATGACCGTCACATTAACTGAATCCTATTTATTATTTCTGGATTCGGCCATTGTAACGGCCTGAGACTAGAGCGTCACGATCATGTAACGGCCCAGCATTAGACCGTCACAATTCTTTGACCCGAGGTTTGACCTCAGGGTTGATATTCTAAAGTTCCTAGATGGACTATTGATGTTCTAGGACTTGTCATATTGTCCAAAGAAATTTAATTTAAATTATAAATGATAATAAATGTAATGTTATGCTACCGAATTATTTCTATGAGCATAACCTTGTTTTAAGTCATTCTTGACCCCACATTTCTTCATTGAAACGTTCATTGTTGATTATTGTTGTCATGAACTTATTTACATTCTTGGCCATAATTTTATTGCTTGAAACGTGGAAATAGATTGATTTATACTTGAAGATGCGATCGAGCACTGATTGTGTTCAAGGGCTCTATGCTAGTCCCCTCGGCTGATTGCCAGAAACATACTATTATAAACCATGGGGTATGATGCTACTGGCGTCACATTGCGCTGGGAGTACTTTCTCTATAAATAAGTGAAATCCACGATACACGTACACGTTACATGACTTTCTTAATTGTTATATGATATTCCACAGAAATTCACCAAATAATTACTCATAAGCAAAAGATGTTGGGTGAGGAGTATGTGAACTTGCTAGTACATTCTCGATACATTCCTTTTCATGAAAGGCCATGCTACACTCTTGTTACATTCTTGCTAGTTCATACTTGTTCATTCTATCTTACATGATCATCTTGTTACTTTGGTTTAATCGCGTGCTTGATCGCATTCGCATGATTTTACCTTATTTACTTTAGAGCGAAAATGCTAATTACTTAAATATTGCCAATCATGTTGATACGAAGATACTTACTGGGCAAGTGTGCATATTACCTATTTCTAATCTTTTCAGGAGATGGAAGTGAGTCCTGTTCGGATTCGGAGTATTCAAGTAGCAGATCCGAGAGTGAATGAAGAATGAGCGAAGACTTAGGAAGTCTGTATTGTTTTGATTGAGTCTATGTAATTTTTCTTATTCTTGAGTCTAGTACGAGAAAGAAAGTTGAATTGGTGGTTGTATTTGAATATTGATTGATAATGAAATAAAAGTTGGAGTTTGACTAAATTATTGTGCAAATTGCCTTCTTATGTGTGATTGCCTTGCACTGTGATCGTTCTTGCTTGCAAGAGTTTTACCATGCCGGCTGTTCATGTTCATCGAGCTAGTCTTGCGCTGTCATAAAGACTCGGGGCGTGACAAATACCACCAAACGGTCACGCCCCGACGCGGAATATCGGGACTGGCAGTAGAAATAATTAATAATAATATGTTGATTTCCAGACATGCTATGTTAAAGAAAAAAGGGGCAACACAACACCATGAAACATAAAATAACTCCATAACTAAATAACACTTAAATGATCCATATTCCAATCACATAACCCACTTAAACATACTTCCGACATAACATCCACTTGACAACATTACATTTTCTAATCTCATAATTACAACTCTTTCAAACCACACAATCTAAACATAACTAGACACAACAAACTATGACTAGCTCTACATAGCTTCTAACAGGTTCTCTCCATGGCCATCCCTCTTGCCCGTCCCCATCAGTCTGTGAACCCTCACCTGAGCTACCTGAAAGGGGGGAACAACTAGGTGAGCGAACGCTCAGTAGGTAATAACAGGCAAGTTTAAATAATTAACCAATTAATTACATTTTAAGTGCGAAAATAAAGAACGAATTGAAATGACGATATGACAAAGTAATATAATAAAAAAAAGGTGATACCATTATGTAACTGGAAATTGGCCAACAAGCAAGAACGAACCAAGTCAAGAAAAATTCAAGTAATAGATTATGTCGTAGACATCATGCTAGTCATGCACTCGATGCAATGCCTCACCATGTCATTCAAACTCCCCAGGGCACAAGTACTTTTCGGGCCCTCCTCCCAGTACCAGGCCCTTATGATGCGTTGGTATTGGTTTAATGGATCCAAGATGTCATATTATGTCTAGACATTAATCAAGTTAAATGGCCAATAATTTCAAGTGTAGAACTTACCTCGGAGAATTCCAAGGGTAAGTGAGGAGATACCTTGACCAGAAAGTTCAAATTACCAAGAACCGACATGTCCTTGTATTCAAACACAAACAACCACGGAAATCATTTTCTGGAAGATACACGGTCCAAACTGGGTCGCTCAAGATATGCACGGTCTCAGATGGGGCGTACTAGAAGATCTGGGCTGAGGATCAGCCTCAACGAAGTCAATGATGATCGGATCATTCCAGGTCGCTCTTATAAGAACGGTCAGAAATGGGCCTCTTAACTAGTATGGATGGTCAAGAATGGGCCGCACATGGTCAGGAGGACTTGAAGCCCAAGAACAAGATAAATGGCCTGATAGGACCGCTCGGAGGATGAACGGTCCAATAGGATCCGCTCGTCAACATGGACGGGCCTAAACAGTCCGTTCAAACTGGGCCTAACTAGAAGGCTAGAACTCCACCCAAAAATGGGCTCCGGGCTACATTAAGTGGGGCAGAACTGAACCAGGGTCCAGCCCACTATCCACTGGTCAGCCTAGGGCTTATTGGGTCGATCCAAACATGATTTGGTCGAAGATAGAACAAGGTTGATCAACCAATGTAAGTGGCACTTGGCCAGGGATGCACGGTTCTTAATAGTCCGCCCACTAGGATAAACGGTCCTTTCTAGGCCGTGCAAGCCTCAGTGGGTCCAAGTTTCAACCGTGACTCACAACATAGAATTCCAAGCGGTTCGATCACGTGAACAGGTTCAGGTCTTGATGGTGCAACCTGCCCGGCGTCCTAGTGGGAATCCCAGGGTCGTGGGGGCTTACGGTGGTCCTGTAATGAAGGTCCTAGTCTGATGGAAGGAATATCCGATGGAGAGTTCCAACCATTACAAGGAAATGAGGCTATCAAATCATCAAAAACCAATATAGCGGTCTGTCAATCCTACCGGAGTAGAATGACTGTCAAACCATGCTAGTAACATGGTTCATGTATTCATAATTGAAATTAAGTTAATTGAAATAATAAACCAAGGTCATGATGAAAATAAACTAGAAACCATAAAAATTAAATCTTTCATACGTTCCATTTACATGTTGGTTGCTAGCCTGCCACGAAGATTAATTAACTAGAGATAAAACATGCTAAATTCAAAATTAACACAATTCTGTGGGGAAGAACGGTTCTTCTAGAACCTTTCAAGAGCCTCTGCGGTCGTCCACATGCCGTTCACGCTCTGCAGGCAGGGGCCCGATAGGGGATGAGCGGTCTACAGATGGCTACATGACTTGTTGAACGGTTCTGTCCTAGCCGTTTGTCTCCAGAAAACTCAATAACACAAATAACACATGTGGTTTCAGTCTGGCCGTTCATATAGATGTGTGGTCTATCGAGTGGCCGCTCATATTAAAACAGATCACTGCCCCTTCGCCCTGCCCGTCTCCGGTGGGGTTGGCTAGGGTTGGGAACAAAAGATAAATACGCACTATATAGAGCAGGAAAATTGGGACTTTTATGATCAATAGAACGAGCACAACAAGTTATACAAGATAGCATGATCAATTGAATGTTTAGTGCCGAAAATCCCTACTTAAATCGAAGTGGAACATTGCTAACCCTAATTCTAACATGCTTCAACTAAAACTCAAAATTCTAGCCGGATACTAGATGAAAATTAGGGCTTTTAATACCAAAAGAAAGAGGACACCATTATGCTTCCTATCATATATTAGACTTTGGGTTTGGCTTGCTATCACCTACCTTAATCGAAGGATGAAGGAAGAAGAAGGAAGCCGATTGTGCTAGGTACACACCACCGGTAATTGCCGAAATACTCTCCCATCCGAGGCCCTCGCCGACCGCCACATCATCTAAACGATTCTAGGGTTGTCAAGATTCATTTTAATAGGTCCTATGAGGTCTAGAGAGTTCTAATCGCGGAGATAGAGTCCACGCACCGCGGACGAGCGCGAATCGCGTAGGATAGGGTTAATCCACCACTTCGCCGCCAAATACTCCTCCTAGGGTTAGGGTTTCAAAGATTAACCAGAGGGGAAACGATGAGTTGATCCTAGCCGTTCATTTGAATCTGGTTTGAGCTTAAATGATCGGGTATTGGGCTCGAATTTCACGTTTTAAGGTCCGATTAGGCTAAGTGTTGATTTGGGCCCTAATATGCTAATTCGGCTTATTTAGGCATTTTATTTGGGCTGGTCATAGAAGACAATTTTACTAAACGTTTTACATATTTTTATAAAATAGTCAAAAATTTACTTATCCTATTTCTTAAGGAATTTCTTATTAATTTTCTCAAATTTTATTCCTTAATAAATCGGGGTGCTACACCCTTCCCCACTTAAAAGAATTTGGTCCTCCAAATTCACTGCACCAATGGAAACGAGGACCGAGATAACTCACCTTGAATAAGTGGGGATACTACTTTCGCATGGTATCTTCTGATTCCCAAGTAGCCTCTTCAGTTCCACGCCGACTCCATTGTACTTTAACCATGGGTATGGAACGATTCCTGAGTTGCTGCTGTTTACGATCCAGAATCTTGATTGCTCTTTCTTCATACGTCAAATCTTCCTTCCGTTTCAAATCCGCTTGCCGAATGACATGAGTGGGGTCATACACATATTTTCGCAGCATTGATACGTGGAAGACATTATGTACTCCTGATAATTGAGGCGGTAGTGCTAAACGGTAAGCAACCTCCCCTACCCTTTCCAGAATTTCGAATGGACCAACATATTTTGGACTCAGCTTACCTTGAATGCCAAACCTTCGAATCCCTCTTGTGGGAGAAACCTTCAGAAACACATGCTCACCGACCTGAAATTCCAAGGCTCTTCTTTTGTTGTCAGCATAGCTCTTCTGCCTTGATTGTGCTACTTGCAACCGATCTCTGATAATACGGATATTCTTGGATGATTCAGAAATGAGATCTGGTCCCAGCCATTGCTTCTCTCCTACCTCATCCCAACATAATGGGGACCGACAGCTTCTTCCATACAAGACTTCAAACGGAGCCATCTGTATGCTGGACTAATAACTGTTATTGTAGGCGATCTCAGTCAAAGCCAAGTGATCACTCCAACCACCTCCAAAATCAGTCATGCAGGCTCTAAGTATATCTTCCACTATCTGGTTGGTTCTTTCAGTCTGTCCATCTGTCTGTGGACGAAAAGCAGTACTGAAATTCAGACGGGTTCCCAATGATTCTTGCAATCCTTTCTAAAAATGTGAAGTGAATCTGGGGTCTCTATCAGACACGATGCTGACTGGAATACCATGGAGTCTTAGAACTTCTTTCATATATAAAGCAGTTAGGACATCAACTGTCCACTTCGACTTAATAGACAAGAAATGAGCAGACTTTGTCAATCTGTCGACAATAACCCATATTGCATCAAATCCACTACGAGTCCTTGGTAGACCCATAATAAAAGTCATGCCAATACTCTCCCACTTCCATTGAGGTATATCAAGTGCTTTCAATTTCCCTACAGGTCTAAAATGCTCAGCCTTAACTTGTTGACATACTAAACATCTACTCATAAATTCTGCAATTTTCTTTTTCATATTTGGCCACCAAAAAGATCTTTTCAAATCCTTAAACATCTTGGTACCTCCATGATGAATAGTGTATCTGGATCTATGAGCTTCTTCGAGAATTTTGTTCTTTATTTCAGCTTCATCAGGTACACAGGTCCTTCCCTGAAACAAGAATCTGCCATCGTCAGCTACCATGAAATCAGGTCTGTTACTCAAACCCTCCTTGATCTCTAGCAACTCTGGGTCATTATCTTGCAAGGACTTGATTTCCATTAATAATTCTGGTTTAAATTGAAACTGAGCGATCGTAACCTAATCCTTGTCAACATTAAGATCCAAACTAGCTAACTGCTCCAACAGTCTCTATTCTTGCAACATGAGGTGCGATAACTTAGCTATTGGCTTGCGGCTCAAGGCATCCGCCACTACATTCCCTTTTCCAGGATGATATTCTATGGAGAAGTCAAAGTCTTTTAAATACTCAAGCCATCTTCTCTGCCTCATATTGAGTTCCTTCTGAGAAAACAAATACTTCAGACTCTTATGATATGAGAACATCATAAATGTCTCTTCATACAAGTAGTGCCTCCATATCTTCAAGGCAAACACCACTACTGCAAGTTCCAAATCATGAACGGGATAGTTCTCTTCATGCTTCCTCAACTGCCTAGAAGAATAGGCTATCACTTTCCCGTACTGCATGAGCACACAACCTAGACCAATGCCTGAAGCATCAGTATATACCACAAAAATTCCTTCTCCAGATGGTAAAGCCAAAACAGGGGCAGTAGTTAAACACTCCTTCAAGGTCTGAAAGCTTCTCTCGCAATCCTCGGACCAATCAAATTTGTTCTCCTTGCGGGTTAATCTTGTTAAAGGCACCGCAATCTTTGAAAAATCCTTAATAAATCTTCGGTAATAACCTGGTAGGCCAAGGAAACTTCTAACTTCAATTACATTAGTAGGCCTATCCCAATTCTTCACTGCCTCTACATTCGAAGGGTCAACAGAAATACCTTCCTTTGAAATAATATGTCCTAGAAAGGATACCTCTTGCAGCCAGAATTCACACTTACTAAACTTGGCGTATAGCTAATGGTCTCTCAAAAATTGCAACGCCATCCTCAAATGTTCAGCATGCTCCTCCTTACTCTTAGAATAAATCAAGATGTCATCAATAAACACAACGACCCACTAGTCAAGATAGGGTCGGAACACATTGTTCATCGACTGCATAAAAGCTGCAGGTGCATTCGTTAGTCCAAAAGGCATTACTACGAATTCAAAATGCTCATACCTGCTACGGAAGGCCGTCTAATAGATATCATCATCCTTGATCTACAACTGATGGTATCCTGATCGAAGATCAATCTTAGAAAAATAGTAAGCTCCTGCTATCTGGTCAAATAATTCGTCAATCCTTGGTAATGGGTATTTGTTCTTGATAGTCAGCTAGTTCAATTGCCAATAATCGATGCACAACCTCATCGAACCATCTTTCTTCCGGACGAACAATATTGGGGCTCCCCACGGGGATGTACTTGGACGAATAAACCCCTTCTCCAGTAATTCCATTAACTGCTGCTTCAATTCCCTCAGCTCCGCAGGAGACATACGATAAGGAGCTTTAGAAATAGGGGTCGCGCCAGGAACTAAATCAATAGAAAAGATAACCTCCCTCTCTGGCAGAAGTCCTGACAATTCCTTAGGAAAGACATCCGAAAAATCTCGAACGACAGGAATATCTTTAATCTCGATCTTCTTCTCAGAGGTTACATAAACAAAGGCTAGAAAAGCCTGACATCCTTTCCTCATCAACTTATCAGCTCGAAGGGTCGAAATAAGTGGCACAAACTTATGGTGCCTAACCCCTATAAAAGAAAGTCTTGGGTGTCCAGAAAAAGACACTGAACTAGAACTGTAATGGACATTGGCCTTATACTTAGCCAACCAATCTGCTCCTAAAATTACATCATCATCTTTCATATTCAAGCAAACTAAATCAGCTGGCAAGTTCTGTTCATTAATCATAACCTTACTAGAAGGATAGAGATACTTAATTACTGAACTGGAACCAATAGGGGTTGAAATCTCCAACGGAGAATTCATCAAGACTGGCTTCTCAGCAAAAGACTTAGCAAATTTTCGAGAGACAAAAGAATGAGTGGCACCAGTATCAAAGAGAACGAATGCTGGCTTATCATGTATAATAAGAGTACCTTCAACGAGTCCACCCTCCTCGATGGTTCCGGCATCATCTTCTTGTAGGGCTTGGAGCTTGCCCTGCTGCTTCTTGTTCTCTTGCGACTTAGTCGGGGTAGCTTGATCTGACAAAAGGGGACACTCAGGAATACAATGTTCCCTACTACCACAATGCAAACAGGCGCCCAGCTTGCGCCAACACTCTTCCATCTTGTGACCTGGATGGTCACAATACTTGCACACGCCCTTGAATGGCACAATCGGGCCAGGCTTCTTGTCATCATTCTTCGGTACCTTGCTCTTCCACGATCCAGACCCACCATTGGGCCTCTTCTTGCCATTACCAGGTTTGATACTCGCGGAACTAGTAGGTTGTTCCTTCTTAACATTCTTCCCACGGATTCTCTCTGTCATCTCCAAAGTGTCTTCCATAACTTGAGCTTTCCTTACCATCTCCGCATAAGTTTGAATTTCCATTGGTGCCAATTGGTTAATATATTGTAGCTTCAGCCCGTTGAGACAACACTTAGCCTTCATCTTTTCCGTAGATATCAAGTGAGTGGCATAACAAGATAACCGAGAGAACTGAGCTTCATACTCAGCTACAGATAGATTCCGCTGCTTCAATGCAGCAAACTCAGCCGCTTTCTTTTCTTGCACTCTATCAGAAAAATACTTGCTATTAAAGAGTTCCTCGAACTCCATCCATGAAACTTATCTATCTCCAAGGGTAGCCTTCACTGCATCCCACCATGTTCGTGCATCACGTTCTAGCTGGAAGGTCGTTAAAAGGACACGCTCCTGGTCACTACATTGCATCACTTCAAAGATCCTTTCCATCTCTTTTAGCCAGTGCTCAGCTTCATCGGGATTGGTCGAGCCTCCAAAACACGGGGGATTCATCCCACGGAAGTTTTGGTGAAGATCGCCAGCTCCGTTGTTCGCTGCTCCTCCTTGGGCCACTTACTGCAAGGCCCGAGTAAGTCCTTGAACCGTTCGTTGCATGTCTCGCCATTGCGCACGTTCGGCTGCCATTAGAACGTCCTACACGTAGAATAAATTATTTTAGGATCATTTAGAAGGAATAGTTTTAGAATTAGACTATTCACTCAACCCAAGTCTCTACCCAAATCACACTAGGTTGGGTTCTTAGACTTATAACAAGGTTATAGGTTCTACGACATCACTTAAGATCCTGGAACTTAGAAAACCTAGGAATATTAGAAACCTAGGCTCTGATACCAAAAAATTGTCACGTCCCGACGCGGAATATCGGGACTGGCAATAGAAACAATTAATAATAATATGTTGATTTCCAGACATGCTATGTTAAAGTAAAAAGGGGCAACACAACACCATGAAAGATAAAATAACTCCCTAACTAAATAACACTTAAATGATCCATATTCCAATCACATAACCCACTTAAACATACTTCGACATAACATCCACTTGACAACATTACATTTGCTAATCTCGTAATTACAACTCTTTCAAACCACACAATCTAAACATAACTAGACACAACAAACTATGACTAGCTCCACATAGCTTCTAACAGGTTCGCTCCATGGCCATCACTCTTCCCCATCCCCATCAGTCTGTGAATCCTCACCTGAGCTACCTAAAAGGGGGGAACAACTGGGTGAGTGAACGCTCAGTAGGTAATAACAGGCAAGTTTAAATAATTGACCAATTAATTACATTTTAAGTGTGAAAATAAAGAACAAAATGAAATGACGATATGACAAAGTAATATAATAAAAAGAAGGCGATACCATGATGTAACTGGAAATTGGCCAACAAGCAAGAACGAACCAAGTCAAGAAAATTTCAAGTAATAGATTATGTCGTAGACATCACGCTAGTCATGCACTCGGTGCAATGCCTCACCATGTCATTCAAACTCTCCGGGGCACAAGTACTTTTTGGGCCCTCCTCCCAGGACCAAACCGGGCCCTTATGATGCATTGACATTGATTTAATGGATCCAACATCCCAAGTTATGTCTAGACATTAATAAAGTTAAATGGCCAATAATTTCAAGTGTACAACTTACCTCGGAGAATTCCAAGGGTAAGTGAAGAGATACCTTGACCAGAAAGTTCAAATTATCAAGAACCGACAGGTCCTTGTATTCAAACACAAACAACCACGAAAATCATTTTCTGGAAGATACACGGTCCAAACTGGGCCGCTTAAGATATGCACGGTCTCAGATGGGGCGTACTAGAAGAACTGGACAGAGGATCAGCCTCAACGAAGTCAAGGATGAACGGATCATTCTAGGCCGCTCTTATAAGAATGGTCAGAAATGGGCCTCTTAACTAGTATGGACGGTAAAGAATGGGCCGCACATGGCCAGAAGGACTTGAAGCCCAAGAACAAGATAAACGGCCTGATAGGACAGCTCGGAGGATGAACGGTCCAATAGGATCCGCTCGTCAACATGGACGGGCTTAAACAGTCCATTCAAATTGGGCCTAACTAGAAGGCTAGAACCCCACCCAAAAATGGGCTCCAGGCTGCCATAATGGGGCAGAACTGAAAGAGGGTCCAGCCCACTATCCACTGGTCAGCCTAGGGCTTATTGGGTCGATCCAAACATGATTTGGTCGAAGATAGAACAAGGTTAATCGACCAATGTAAGTGGCACTTGGCCAGGGATGCACGGTTCTTAATGGTCCGCCCACTAGGATAAACGGTCCTTTCCGAGCCGTGCAAGCCTCAGTGGGTCCAAGTTTGAGCCGTGACTCACAACACAGAAATCCAAGCGATTCGATCACGTGAACAGGTTCAGGTTTTGATGGTACAATCTACCCGGCGTCCTAGTGGGAAACCCGGGCTCGCGAGGGCTTACGGAGGTCCTGTAATGAAGGTCCTAGTCCGACAGAAGGAATATCCGGCGGAGAGTTCCAACAATTACAAGGAAATGAGGCTATCAAATCATCGAAACCAATATAGCGGTCAGTCAATCATACCGGAGTAGAATGACTGTCAAACCATTCTAGTAACATGGTTCATATATTCATAATTGAAATTAAGTTAATTGAAATAATAAACCAAGGTCATGATGAAAATAAACCAGAAATTATAAAAATTAAATCTTTCATACGTTCCATTTACATGTTGGTTGCTAGCCTACCACGAAGATTAATTAACTAGAGATAAAACATGCTAAATTTGAAATTAACACAATTCTGTGGGGAAGAACGGTTCTTCTAGAACCTTTCAAGAGCCTCTGCGGTCGTCCACAGGCCGTTCACGCTCTGCAGGCAGGGGCCAGATAGGGGATGAGCGGTCTATAGATGGCCGCATGACTTGTTGAGCGGTTCTGTCCTTGCCGTTTGTCTCCAGAAAACTCAATAACACAAATAACATAGGCTGTTTCAGTCTGGCCATTCATATAGATGTGCGGTCTATCGAGTGGCCGCTCATATTAAAACAGATCACTGCCCCTTCTCCCTGCCCGTCTCCGGCGGGGTTGGCTAGGGTTGGGAACAAAAGATAAATACGCACTATATAGAGTAGGAAAATTGGGGCTTTTATGATCAATAGAACGAGCACAACAAGTTATACAAGATAGCATGATCAATTGAATGTTTAGTGTCAGAAATCCCTACTTAAATCGAAGTAGAATATTGCTAACCCTAATTCTAACATGCTTCAACTAAAACTTGAAATTCTAGCAGGATACTAGATGAAAATTAGGGCTTTTATACCAAAAGAAACAAGACACGATTATGCTTCTTACCATATATTACACTTAGGGTTTGGCTTGCTATCACCTACCTTAATCGAAGGATGAAGGAAGAAGAAGGAAGCCGATCGCGCTAGGTACACACCATCGGTAATCGCTGGAATACTCTCCCATCTGAGGTCCTCGCCGGCCGCCACATCATCTAAATGATTCTAGGGTTGCCAAGATTCATTTTAATAGGTCCTATGGGGTCTAGAGAGCTCTAATCGCGGAGATAGAGTCCACGCACCGTGGACGAGCGTGAATCGCGTAGGATAGGGTTAATCCACCACTTCGCCGCCAAACACTCCTCCTAGGGTTAGGGTTTTGAAGATTAACCAGAGGGGAAATGATGAGTTGATCCTAGCTGTTCATTTGAATCTGGTTTGAGCTTAAATGATCAGGTATTGGGCTCGAATTTCGTATTTTAAGGTCCGATTAGGCTAAGTGTTGATTTGGGCCTTAATCTGCTAATTCGGCTTATTTAGGGATTTTATTTGGGCTTGTGATAGAAGATAATTTTACTAAATGTTTTGCATATTTTTATAAAATAGTCAAAATTTTACTTATCCTATTTCTTAAGGTATTTCTTATTAATTTTCTCGAAATTTTATTCCTTAATAAATCGGGGTGCTACTCACTAATAGATCTGGCCAGTAGATTTGAATACCATTCGAAGGCGAGGCCCGTGAGGGAGGCCCCGAAGAACTTCAATAGGTAGGATTCTTCCATGGCTAGGTCACCCATCACGTTGATATAGTGTGCTATATGTTCTTTGGGCGAGCCTTGCCCATTGAATTTATCAAACTTCGGCGGCTTACTGACGCCAGTAGGTAGTTTCTTGGAAGCATGGTGAACCGGATACGGCACCTTGTAAACAACGAACGAGGCATTATCATCATCGCCTCTATTGGTCAGCTTCTCTTCGATCATCTGTTCTATCATTAATTTGTTCATCATTGCCGGGTCAACCGGCCTTGGACATAGCCGAGCTTGCTGCATCTGCGGGACCATTGGCACTGTTGCTTGAGGTGCATCTGCAATCCCCTGATGATGAGGAGCGGGCTGTGGTAGTGGGGTCATGCCCCCACTGTAATTAGGTGCCAGTTGAGAGGCTATCATTGGAGGGAAAGCTTCGAATTCATTAGCACCTCATTGCGAGGTTTCGGGGAGAACTTCAGTCTGTCTCGAGGCTGTGGGATGTGTGCTCAGCTCGCTGAGCTGCCATCTCAGCATCTCAGCTTCTTGTTGATATCTTTACAGCATCATCATCATAGTAGCCGGATCGAGCATAGAGGAGCCAGAGGCATGACCCTGCCCTTCCGATGGCTTATCTGAAGCGGGCGCTAGTCATTCTCCTTCCTCTTCAGCGGTGATCGCATTTGCAGTCATCATGATCAGATCTGCGCTAGTTTCATCAGCGCGAGCTTGTGTTATCTCAGCTGCAACTTCCATAGATGAATTTTCGTAGCGGCCGGTCACTCCGGTCGTGTTACAGGTGAATATCTGGAGATGCCCGCTTCTCCGAATCATCATAGATCTTAGGGATCGCAGCGCCCCGAGCGAGGTGTTTTGAATGCCGTGGGATTGCCTCCGGGCGGCTTGAGTAGTATCAGTTTGCCCTTTGAGAGGGCGTATCATATATTGCAGCACTTTGGCTGGTGCCGGAGACTTGTAAGTGCAGCAGCCTTGTAAGGTTACCCCGCCGTGCTTCTTATCATGAGAGTAGATATCTGCCCATCAAACACAACTCGAGGGTGTTCGTTCAAGACGTGGCGGGACCGACAGCATGGTCTTCTCTTCTTGTTATTCTCTTCTTCTCATGGGTCTGTCAATCATGGCGGACCTTAGTGTAGTTGAAATCGGGGCCCGTGCTTGCCTGGGAACCCATATCTGCTTGCATTTGGCTAGCTTTGGGGCTAACCGGCCCTTCATCTTGGACTCGGAGTGGTCCATCTTGTACTGGGCCAGCACTTGGAAGGTATTGCGCACCGGCACCATTGAAATCACTTTGTTGGGTGCAATCCTGGCCTGTCGGCCATTCAGAAATACTCGGATGCCTCCGATGAGCACGGACTTGCCCGAAGTACATAGCTGGCTTTGCAATGCACCGGGGTTCTTCTTGGCCATCCTCCTGGCGGCCCGTGTGGGCTTCCTGTTGGCGGACGCATGGGAATCAATGTCGTAGACGTGGCTGCCCACCGCAGCAGCATCTGTCGGGGTCGCCTCTTTGACGGCGACCGGTTCCATCTCCTAGATGTGTAGGAGCTCCACGAATGTGACCCCAAAGAAGTTGGGGAAGCCGACAACAGGCGGGAAACTGCCGAACTGGATCGGCACTGCCAAATAGCCATGGGTGGGATGACTAGCGACAACAAGGGGTCCGAACGACACGGCCATCGTAGTTGTCGGAATGCAATCTGCAGGGTTAAACCAAACAGTTAGAATTTTAAAAAGAGGCCGTTGGGCCACTAATCCTGGCAAGGATATGAAGCGAAGTCTTGTCCCACTAGGTGTGCCAGACTTGTGGATGCACTTTTGGCACATTTTTCTTTTGTTTGTTTGTTTATTCGCCTGTTCGTTCATTTATTTTGTTTATTGAGTGTGAGGGCGTGCCAGTCACCTAGGGATTGATTTATTCGGACTTCGAGGAAGCCGTGGGTGCGCTTGATCTAACTACTCAGACGATTATGTGTATCGTGTCAGGACAGAGAACTCGCTGCGCCATAAAGGTCACGATGTTAATTACATCCCCTCGGAGAGGGGAAAACCCTTGATTGATTACCAAGAAAAGGGGACCTATGGCCTAAAATTTATAATAACGAAGTGAGAGTGAAATCTCGGATTGCGTTTAAACAAACCCCGCATTGGGGCGTAAACATTCATAAATACATGTGTCAGTCACTTGCAGACCATATCTTGTTCGAACAGAAGTCCGCATTCGTAGGGAGAAAAGGGACGGCGATAAAACCGTGCAAATGTCTACCGCGTATGCGGCAAGTTTAATGCGGATGCGGGGTTGGATCCTGGTAAAGGCGGGTCAAGTTAACAAACTATGGGCCCGAGATGACTTCGGATCATGGCCATGGCGGGAGGGGCTCCCGAGGTCCACATCCAATTCAATGGGGCATCGCTGCTTTTCTATTCATACCCAGTCCGGAGGAGTAAGGTCCCGAGGTATGCATAGTTGTAGCATCTTCTTATTATCATTGTTCCAACTATCAAATTTCATTATTTATTCACACATGGGTGGTTCATTTCTATTTATTAGTTTCATGACTTTTCTTTTGTTTGGTTGATTGTTTTTTTTAGAAGGCACGCCGGTTTAGAGGCTAAGCGAAGGGGGGGTTTCGGGATGGCAGGGGGGCGCCGGTTTAGTGGGCAAGCAGGGGTGCGCCGGTTTAGGGGCAAGGAGGGGGGGCACACCGGTTTATGGCTATAGGAAAGGGGCGTGCTGGTTTCGGGTGAGTTTGCAGAAATGAGTTTTGAGAGAGGGGTTAAACCGGCGCGGTGACCCGGGGCGCCAGATTAGGCCGCACCGGATTGAGAAGGAGTTTGTTTCAATTTTATTCTGTTATTCTTTTCATTCACTCGCAGATTAGCAGATGGTTAAAGTGTTTGTTCATTTAGCAAGATGGGTTAATGAGAGGACTTAAATGTTTTGCTCTCTTGTTCGATAATTCAGTAAGAAGGTTTAAATGTCTTATTCATCTGTCAGGATGAAGGTTTGAGTGTTTTATTCGAAGGTTCATCATGCAGGAACTCAGAGGTTCAGTTTATGTATAGGTCAGAGTTCAGTTCGTTCATTCGCCCTTGTGTATGCATGTTCCTTATTTTTTTATCGATTGCATTCCTGGCGAAAATCGGGCAGCACCTCCCCCAGACTGAGGTTTGCCAGGGGAAATGGGGGATCGTCAAACGGAGTATTCCGGGATGACCCCCAAAGTTTGGAGTAGCCAAACGGTGGTCCGGTGACCCATGGGTGAGTGCAGAAGCCCGAGGACTAGCCTTCAAGGGGTTCTAATAGCTCACAGGCCGTAGCTTCGTAAGAGCTCCCAAAAGGGCAGATGTTCGCCATGGAAGGCCATGAATGTTCACCCTGCAGACGGGTTCCTTCGAAGACCATGCCACGAAGAGGTAGGCTTCGAAGGGCCCTGGATGATTAGAAGATAGAAAGATGGTAGGCAGAGGCTAACGAAGGGGAACGCAACGTATATTTCTAACAACCTTTCTTTTCATTCACTCATAAGAGAAAGGGGGATACATAGGGGAACCAGATACAGGAGGGGAATCTACCACGTAACAGAAGAAAACATCAGAAAAGAAAGAAAGTGATACACCAGTGGGAGGGGAGCAGAGCACAAGCTCCTCCTCCTCCTTTCACTCTCACCTCTCTTCTCTTCTCCCTTTTCTTCAGTCCGCAGACGCAGGTGGATGGATCCACTTTTCTCTTCGGCTGGCCTCTCTTCTTGTTGCCAACCAACAACCTTTACCCCATCGAACAGGGAACATATATATAGGATGGGTTGCCTTCTTGCTCAAGCGGAAGGAACTCCCGCCACTTCTTTTGTCTTCCAGATGAGCGGTGTTGACATGTTATGCTGGCATCCGGTGATTCGTGGACTACGCTGGCGTTCGTCCTCGGATTTGATGTGTACGGGTTTGCCAGGAGATCTACAGCTGCTGCCACCGTCGATGCTTGCCTTCGCCGTTGATGCCGTTGCGCTGTCGAACGGAGGTGGAGACAGGGCTTCACAGCATTGAATGCTCTCTGTGTGCCAGACTGATGTGAAAATAGAGTATCGCAAGTCGGATGGGATGGATTTGGGTTAAACTGGCGCGGGGGGTAGGCGCGCCGATTTCACGACACAAAAGGGGCGCATCGGTTCAAGATCTCCCATGGGCGCGCAGGTTAAGGTGCTCCAATGGGGGGCGAGCCGGTTCAGGATCCCTTGGAGGGGCGTGCCGGTATAACTGTAGGATGGGCAAGGTCGCACCAGTTTAAGTGTCAAGAAATTTCATCCCGGCTTTGCGGCCATTCAGATGAACACTTGCCCTCCCGTAATGCTTTAGTTGTAATGCACCGCCTCCGGGATGTTTAGTTCGAAGCCTCTGAGTCTCGATTTAGGACTTTGAGTGATTTCTGACGCGTGCCGAACCCGTGTCTGAACACCCAAGTTTTTTTCCTGATTCGGCCTTCGGCACTGCCAGTTGGGGAGCCATGGCCATATCTTCTGCTTGAGGGGCTTCCTTATCGGATAGCGGACCACCAGGTGCGTTCTCGTCCTGATCGGGTGAGGTATGGGGTTTATTCGACCTTTCCGTCCTCAACTCACTTTTGGGTTTCGGGATGCACATGCCGTATGATCATCATTTTTTTTGATGTCCACAGGCGCTCTCGATCTCGTCGCTCCCGCTTGTTTCATCCCTCCCAAGGAGAGTCGACATATCTCTTTTGGTCGGGCTGATCAGTCCCGACTGTGCGACCAAGGGCCGCAGTGTTTTCCCCGCAACTGGCGTGCTTCTATGCCAAGGCGAGGAGGTCCATTAGGGTTGATGGGGCTTCAACTCCTAGCGACCGTCGGAGGATGGAATCTTGTGTTCCCTATGCTAGGGTGGTGGTAGCGATGCTGACATCAAGGCAGGGAATACGGAGTGCCTCTACTCGAAAGCGGGACACGTAGTCCCAAAGGGTCTCCTCCCGGCCCTGCCTGATGGCGAGCAGGCTCACCGCAGACTTGGCTTCCTTTCGGCAGCCGATAAAGTTTTCTTTGAACAGCTTCTTCAGCTGTTGGAAGGAAGTGATGGTCCCAGTCAGCAGGGACTCGAACCATGTCTGGGCATTCTCCCGGAGAGTAGTGACGAAGGCCAAGCACTTTATAGCATCCAAGGCCCGGTGGAACACCAAGTTACACTCGAAGCTATGCATGTGATCAGCCGTATCGATGGTGCCGTCATAAGGAGTGAAGGACGACAGTTGGAACTTCGATCGGATGGGGACCTCCATGATCTCCTTGGAGAAGGGAGCTTGGAAGTCCGCGTCATCATCGATAAGTGATGGGACATAAAAGCATGAGGGAAATTAGGAGGCAATGGCCTGTCGAGTTATGGCGTGAGATGTAGGGTGAGCTTAGAAGGGTCTACCTACCCGGCCCAGTCATCTCCAACCGACCCAACCCAATCACCTCCAACCAAGTGGGTCATAGTCGAGGGGCAAAGAACCCCGCACGTGGATGAGCCTCGACCCAAGACTAGGCCAATTGAATATGAGCAAACCCACCATGATGTCCCTAGTCCAAACCGCACCTTAGACGACCTCTTGCAAATGTTTTTGGACCGGTTGGATAGGAGGGATAGGATGTGGACACAACTCATGTCCGAGCCTAAGGAGGTCGTAGCCGGTAGTCTGAACCCGGAGCCATCTACGGAGTCCCCAGGTCCTCTCCCCATCATAGAGGACATCCTCTCCCCATCTAAGGGAGATGTTTCACCACAGCCTTCACCCTTCGACCCTCATCTAGAGCCATTCTTACCTCCCGAGGGTGAACTTGTCATTGGAGAGCCTTTAGCTAGCTGGTTAAGGAAGGGCCTACTATTAGATGCCCCGATCCCTTGCTACCCATCCATAGAACCAACACTTCAAGTAGTACCCCTTAACTCCTTTCACACCTCTTTCTAGTCCTTCTGCTTCATAGAAAATGTAAAGGACTTTGTTAGGAGTTTAGATTGTCAAAGGGAGTTGACGTGTATGTTGGCCTTAGGGCCTGACCAACCCTATAGTCATAGCTTCACGCACCCTGCTTTAGGGTCCATTACCTCGGTGTGCATCATAGGACATATCATCATCGAGGTCCTTTTGCTCCTTCCCATACCCGATGAGCTTGACTCTGTCATATCTTATGGTGTTACTATCTCGAGGGGGGAACCTTGCCTACCTTGCCTTCCACGTAGGACCCTTGCCCCATCTATCATCATACCGGAAGGTGACCCTCCGCATCTGGCCAATGGCCGAACATGGGACCGTGTCATGAGGAACCCATCTCGAGGGGACACACATTCTTTGATCCCTTCGACCCCTTCCCTAGTGTGCCTCTTGACCCACAACCTCCATTCCACCTCTTCAGGGAAGTCCTCTATCACACCTGTCACACCCCAAGCCTTTATTACAGCGGAAGACTAACTCGGGCAGCGCGAACAGCTGGCATGGTAAGCCTCTTGCAAGCAAGAACGATCAGAGCGCAAGAAAATCACACATATAAATGCGATTGCATAATATATATTCAAACTTCAACTTTATTTCATTGATAATCAAGTACAACCACTAATTCTATTTCCATTATGCACTAGACTCAAGAAATAGGAAAATTACATAGACTCAATCTAAACAATTTAGACTTCCTAAGTCTTCACTCTCATCTTGACAATACTTTCATTCGCTCTCGGACCCGCTACTTGTATAACCTGAATCCGAATTTGAATCACTTCCATCTCAAGAAAAGATTGGAAATAGGTAATAAGCACACTTGCCCAGTAGGTATCTTCGCATCAACATGAAGGCACTATTAAAGTAATTAACAATTTAGCCCTAAAGAATAAGGTAAAAATCATGCGAATGTGATCAATCATGCGATTAAACCAAAGTAACAAGATGATCATGTAAGTTAGAATGAGAACAAATATGAACTAGTAAGAATGTAACAAGAACATGATATTGGCTGAAGAGGCGAAATCTCACGCTGTGTCCTGAGCGGGCTGTGGATCACCAGAAGATGAACTGCAAGACAGGGAAACGTATCAGAGGGCCCAGGGGGTTTCCCTGGGGAAAAACCCTCCGATGGTTAAGTCAGTAGAGCTGTGGTGGAAGCAATAATGGGAGAAGAAAAACTAGTGCGCGAGATTCCTCTCCACCAGAGGGGTGAAGCGGATTGTGCTCAGGAGTTTGGGTGTATGAGTGCCGTAATGGCCCTTACCTTCTATCGTAGGGTATCCCTGGTTTAAATAGTACGCCGCCTTCAGGAGTCCTGCAAGCTGAGGGGTTTCCGGCGGGAGTTACGTCCTCAACGTGAGCTTTCATGGCCTTATCGTGGGAAAGTTATCGCCTCGAAGTCCGGCGGCTTCTTGATTCCCCTGTCCGTTGGGGACTCTTAACGGCAGCACGAACGGATAATATCCGGTCTGGCCGAGCTTCTGAAATGCCAGCCCTGTCCGGGCGATGAGCATAGCTCGGCGAAAGAGAGGTTGGATAGGTCGGTGAATGCCTGTCTCTCCCGGGCGGGGAAACGGCTTGGGCCGGACCCTCCTTGTGACCTGACCATTACTCGGGCCCTCCGAGCCTAGGGGCCGCCGGGGAGAGTTGGTTCCTCGAGTGTTTGTTAATTGGGCTTTTCTTTCCTAAGTGGGCCCTGTGGGCTGTCACTCAGGTGAGCTTGCCTCGTTGGACCCTATTGGGTCTTGTTGGGCTGCTCTTTGAGTGGGCTGCAGAAATCCCCCTCTCCACTTGTCCCCCTCCTACTCCCGAGCCATGGAGGCTCGGACGAGTAGTTTTTGAGGCTTTGGACCGGCGTGGCTCAGGTGGGTGGAATTCTATTGGCGTTATGGAGCCACGTGTAGTGGTCGCCTGGGCCCGTAATGATGATCCTGACGGATTTGAAAAGAAGGGGCCCCCCTTTTCTCGGAGCACGGAATGACGTGCCGCCTTCCTCCAGGGTTTTATAGGCGTTGGGCGCTGTTCGTCGTTCTAGGCTTCTCAGGGTTTTAGGCTTTCCTTAGTTTATTTGCTTCTGGGGCTCCTTGATGCTCTGTGAGAGCACAGTGGAGACGCAAAGTCTTGCGGCGGCGTTTGAGGAGTTGGCGAGGATAACCGCGGAGGCGGTCCGGCAACTTCCTTCCCCCTCGGAATCTTCGAGCTCGCGCGAGGGATCATCTTCCAGCTCGATGGCGGATCTGCCTTTGGAAATCAAGCAGGTGAGGCTGGAGCCCGTCCCCAATTGTAGTAAGTTGGGGGAAGTCGAGGTGAGGAAGCTGGAGCATCGTTTTCGCTTGCCTCTCAGGTACAGCTTTGCTGCCGCCGCCCCGTATGAGACGAGTCTGGACAGCCGCACGGGGCACATCTGCACTTTCCTTCTGGCTTGGAAGAGTGGGTTCCGCCTTCCCTTCGAGCCTTTTGTACTTAAGCTTCTCGAGTTTTTCCGGTTGGCGCCTATTCAGTTTGTGGCCAACTCGTATCTCCTTCTTTCCGCCTTTCGGATTCTCTGTCGTTAGCACGACATTTTTCCTTCCTTGGACCTCTTTCACTATTTTTTCGAGTTGAAAGCGCACCCGTCGGCGGGGAAGGGCTTCTACTTTATCCAGGCGAGGAGGAACACGAGTTGCATCTCACTTGCAGCGAAGGACTCGCACAAGGGGTGGAAGACCCAATTTTCATGGGTGAAGGCGGAGGCGACGGACGAGTCTTGGAGATGTCTGGTCTCGCCCAATTTTCATCCGAATCTTCCCCCTCGCCAGGAGGAGTTCCCTCCCCACGTGGAGCGGCAGGCCGCTCGTCTGCTAGATAACCGCCAGTCGACCGAGGAGCTGGTGACGTCGGAGAACATCGAACGGTGTTTTCTTACGCGGTTGACGTCAACAGGTACCGCTCTCGAGGTTCTTCTCTTGGGGTGGAAGTTACTTTCTTTCTCCTGACCGGGTCTTCTTCCTTTGTTGCAGACGTGAGGCGGGAACCTCTGGAGGAAGCTGCTGAGGTCATTGATCTGGGAGATCACTCGGCGGCCGACAAACCAGATGCTTCTGCGGGTCACGCCCAAGCCCGAGATAAGGGCAAGGGGGTGGCCCCCGAGGGATCTTCACGACCAACTGGTACGAAGCGCAAGGATCCCACGGCGGGAAAGTTGCGGGAGGCCGCGAAGGCCAGGAAGCGAGCCAAGAAGGCAGGTCTTCCTACTACCACCGGGCGTGACTCCGGCTCGGCGGCGCTCCCCTCTCGGGGGTAAGATGGGGCCGACCCCTCGGGGCCAGCTCCCCCACCTGCCAGGCGAGAGGGGGCCGAGGAGACCGGGGGCCCTTCAGAGGGCGGCGATGGGTCAGCTCTCCCCCCCACGGGGGTAGAGGGGGCCGATGTTGAAGTAGTTGACGCTGAGACCGGGGGATCGGTCGGAGACGGTGATGTCTCGGTTGGCGAGGTGCGGGCCAAGATAGGCAGGGCTGGGGGTTCGCCCGCGAGGGCGTTGCAGCCCCAAGTGCTTGAAGTTCCCGGTGCGGTCGATCCCGCGGCGCCGGTCGAGGTTGGGGGTTCGCCCGGGGAGGCGTCGCAACCCCAACCGACCATGGTGCGCGAGGCGGTCAGCTCCGTCGCTCGAGCAGAGCCTTCTAGCGGGGTGCCCAGGAGGAGCGGTTCCCTCTGCCGGAGCCCTTGGAAAGGCTTGGTATTACGGGCGACCTGTATCGGGTCAGCCGGTCGATCACCGCAAGGACGAAGGGGGGAGAAAGGCGCAATACCCCCCCCCCCCCGGGATCCTTGATGTTCTGATGGAGGGCGGCCTGGTCATAGCTTGGTCAGCGGCTTTGATGTCAGAGGCGCACGCCCGGACGGAGGCGGAGCGGTCGAACCTCGCCTGGGCCCTTGGGGGATGCGAGAGGAAACTGGCCCGACTCAAGGGGGAGCATGAGGGGCTCCGGCATGAGTTTTTCGCGTTCCGGGAGGTGGCTCGGGCGAGCCGACTGGAAGCCGGGGTGCTGACCGAACAGCTCTCCAAGACCCAAGAGTCTCTTGAGAGGACAAGTCGATACCTGGAGGAGGAGTGTCTGCGTCGCCTCGAGCTAGACAATCGCTGGGAGCTCGAGCGCGCCGAGCTGCTAGATCGGGCGGAGGTGGCGGAGCGCCTCCACTCTGAGGCTGAGGTGGACCGGGCCCGGGTGGAGGAGCGTGTGGACGAGGCAGAGCGGGCTCGGGTCGAGCTCGTCAGAAGGGCGGGGCAGATCGAGGCGGAGGCGATTGAGCGCTATAGGAGCTCGGATGCTTACTCGGCCAACCTGGTGGAAGCCGCCCTACCCTATTACGAGGTAGCACTTCGCCGGGGCGCTCGAAAAAGGTTCAAGCAGGGCTATCGCCGGGCGATAAACTACGCCGACGAGCAAAACTCTGAGATCGAGTTCCCTTTTGGCCAGCGTTATGACTCGGATGAGTCGGCTTCTAGCTCCTCATCGTCGATCAGGGAAGATTCGGAGGGGTCGCCTCCATCGGGGTCATCGGCTCCGGGCGTTTCGGGAGGGCTCACGACCGAGACAGTTCTCGCACAGGCAAGGTCAGTGTCCGAGCCGACCGTCACCGAAGGTGCCGGGGATGACGTGTCCCCTTCAGCCGTTCTCGAGCGTCAAAGTGGGCCCGAGACCTGATGTATTTTGCCTTGTTTCGCCTCTTTCCCTTTTTTGTCTCTCTTTCCTCTTTTTAGAGAGTTTCCTTTTTGTGTAATAATGAACGACTTACTCTATTTGAGTACCATCTTTGCCGTGATTTGGTTGGCATATCTGGAGTAGTTGGGAGGTGCCGATATGTTTTGCGCGGTTTTCGCATGCTGATTTGGTAGACTTCTGACGGGGCGTCCTTTCGTTCCTTCACGCTTTGAATGCCAGGCCGCTTCGTGAATCTCGCTAGGGCGGGGATCGAGGAGTTGGAGGTGACCATTCAGAGGGATCCCTTGGCGTGTTTTAAAGGGGGGAGTCATTTAAGGCGTGCGGCCTCCCTTGGCCTATAACAGAGACAGAAGGGCGCTCCTTCCTCCTTAACGCTAAGGATTCTCTTCGATGATCTGTCCTTACTCCTTCTTCTTCACTCTGCGTTACGCCGCTGCAATCTAAGCATGGAGGGTCCCGCGGAGGGTGACGCTGCCGACGATGGGGAGCGGCGGGCTCCCGCTATCCTAGAATGTTGAACGGATCCCACGGTCGCCCGCGTGCATGAGACGGGTCCGACGGTCGCCGCGCGGATCTAGGGAGGGCTTCGGCATGTGGAAGCACGCCGTTTGCCTCTTCTTAGCTCCGGCGAGGCTTCCGGGTGGACGCCGAGGCGGAGGGCGGATGGGGGCATTAGGGGTGCCTGCCGCCACTCCCCTCCATGTGAGGGGAGGAGGCGACTCAAGTTCCCTCCTAACGTCTCCCAGCATCCTCTTTTTCCCTCTTCTGTTCTTCATTTCTTTCACTCTTCGGGGGCTGCTTGCTCTCTCCTTCCTTCCAAGGAGTTGGCAGATTGGAAGAGGGGAGGCCTTCACGGCGCTCCTTTTTCCTAGTTGTTGCCAACTTGGGAGGTAGCCTTCCTCAACGTTTAAAGGTGGCCTTCCTTCTGCAGTCCCTCTGTCACCTTTGTCACGGGCCACCCGAGCCAACTGGCTCGACCACCTCTTGTCCGAGCCAGTTTCCACACGAGGCAGAGTCAATGGCTGGACGCGAGGAGATCAAGACCGAGTCAACCGAGTGATGGCCTCTTGAAGCGGTGTTAGATGGATTTTTGCTTTTTGCTATGTGATGTACTGGCATTTGCCTATCTGATGTACCAACAATTGTTTGAATGAATGGAGAGGGAATTTTATTTCATTCAATCTTGCTATACAATTTTAGAAATAGAATCTGCGTAGTGTGGTCGCATTCCATATCCGGGGAATGGGTTCCCCTTCCATTGTAGCTAGCCTGTACGCACCTTTCCTGAGTGTCTCGATCACTCGGTAGGGGCCTTCCCAGTTGGGGGATAGCTTGCCCGCCGCCTCCAGTGGTCGAGAGGCTTCGGCCTTCCTAAGGACGAAGTCCCCCGGTTGGAAGCGTCTGTCTCGGACCTTGGCGTTGTAGTATCGAGTGAGGCGGCACTGGTACTCCGTTGCTCGGACGTTCACGATCTCTCGGAGTTCGTCTGCCAGGTCGAGGTTCTCGAGCAACTTTTGCCCATTTGCCTCGGGTGAGAAGCTGATCACTCGGAGAGACGGATTGGCGATCTCTAATGGAACAACGGCTTCGGTGCCATATACCAACTGAAAGGGGCTTTCACCGGTTGCCGTCCTGGGGGTTGTTCGGTGCGACCATAGTACGCTAGGCAATTCCTCGAGCCAGCTACCCTTAGCCTTGCCGAGTCTGGTTTTTATGCCTTTTAAGATAGTCTTGTTGGCATTTTCAACCAGCCCGTTGGCCTGAGGGTGGGCGACCGAAGTGAAGTGGTTGCGGATATTTAGGTCGGCGCATCTGTCTCGAAAATACCGAGAGTCGAATTGCCGACCGTTATCGCTTACCATCACTCGGGGGATGCCAAAGCGACAAATGATCGATTTCCAAATAAAGCCCCAAACGACTATCTCGGTGATCCTTGCCGTAGCCTCGGCCTCGATCCACTTGGTGAAGTAGTCGATGGCGACGATGATGAACTTCTTCTGGGACTGGGCTGTCGGGAATGGCCCAAGGATATCGATTCCCCACCGAGCGAAAGGGTAAGGCTCGGCTAGGGTGAAAAGTTCCGTAGCTGGCTGATGGACCAAATGGTTGAACCGCTGGCAACGGTCGCACTGCCGTGCGTGAGCCGTGCAGTCGCGCTGTAGGGTGGGCCACCAGTACCCCTGCCGTAGCAGGATCCTGGCTAGCGGCCGACCTCCTGCATGCGCTCCGCACAGGCCTTGGTGAATCTCTTGGATGGCTCGGCTTGCTTCATCGGGACCGAGGCACTTCAGGAGGGGACCGGAGAACGATCTTCGGTAGAGAGTGTTGTCGAGGATGACGAAGCGCCGAGCTTGATACTTCATTCGGCGGGCTTCCCGAGGGTCGGAGGGCTCTTGGGAGTCCTGTAGCCAGGACAGGTAGGGGGAGCGCCAGTCACTTGGAGTGGCCGAGTCAACAGCGAGGAGCTCCGTGTCGATGATCGGGCGCTCTAGCTCTTCTAGGAGGACCGATCGTGTACCTTCCGGGTCTAGGGAGGAGGCCAATCGAGAGAGGGCGTCTGCTCGAGAGTTTTGCTCCCGAGCTATCCGGACTACCCCAAATTCCTCGAACTGTTGGGTCAGGCTCCGGACCAACTGAAGGTATTTGATCATGGGTGCCTCCCGAGCTTCATACTCACCGTTGACTTGACCTGCGACCAGCTGAGAGTCGGTGTGGATCCTGACTCGCTCGACCCCCAACCGTCGGGCCATGCGTGCTCCCGAGATAAGGGCCTCGTACTCGGAAGCATTGTTGGATACCTGGAAGTTGAATTTCAAGGCGTACTGTAGCTCTATCCCTTCGGGGGACCTCAGGAGGATCCCCGCACCGCTGCCTGCCGAATTGGACGATCCATCGACGAACAGTTCCCAGGTTGGCCCGATCGTGGTCGGAGGCCTGTCTTCGACCGGGATGGTGCTTTCGGCAATGAAGTCGGCGAGCGCTTGGCCTTTGATTGCTGATCGTGGCCGGTACGAGATGTCGTAGGCCCCGAGCATAATGGCCCATTTGACGAGTCGCCCTGAGGCCTCGGGGTGGGCCAGAATCTTCTTCAACGGCTCGCCGGTTAGCACGGTGATGGGGTGCCCCTGGAAGTAGGGTCAGAGGCGCCTTGCGGAGGTAACCAACGCTAGCACGAGTTTCTCGGTTGCGGGGTACCCCCGTTCGGCCTCATTGAGCACCTTGCTGGTGTAGTAGACTGGTCTTTCGATTCCCGAGTCATTTCTGACTAGGACCGAGCTGACCGTGGATGGCGTCGCCGAGAGGTAGAGCAGCAAGACTTCGCCTGGGACGGGCTTGGAGAGCACCGGTGGCGAAGCAAGGAACTTCTTAAGCTCGGCGAATGCTATCTGGCATTCCTCATCCCATGCGAACGTAGCAGATGCTAGCTTGGGTCCCCTCATCAGTTTGAAGAAGGGCAAGCATCGTTCGGCCGCACGGGACAGGAAACGGTTGAGAGCTGTGACACGCCCTGTCAGACGCTGGACGTCTTTAACGCACGTGGGCAGGCGCATGTCCAGGATGGCCTGGACTTTGTCGGGGTTCACTTTGATCCCGCGCTGAGTGACCAGGAAACCCAGGAACTTCCCGGATTTTACTCCAAAGGCGCACTTGGCGGGGTTGAGCTTCATGTTGTACTTCAGGAGGGTGCCGAAGGTTTCGGCAAGGTCGGTGAAGTGGTCTTGGGCCTTGGGGGTCTTGACGAGCATGTCGTCGATGTAAGCCTCGACGTTCCGACCTAGCTGTCCCTCGAACATGTGATTTACCAGTCGCTGATATGTGGCTCCAGCGTTCTTCAACCCGAAGGGCATCCGGGTGTAGCAATACACGCCACAGTCGGTGATGAAGGCGGTCTTCTCGACGTCTTCTGGGTTCATTCTGATCTGGTGATAACCCGAATAGGCATCTAGGAAGCTGAGTATCTTGTTGCCCGAGGTTGAATCAACCAATTGGTCGATGCTCGGTAGTGGATAGCAGTCCTTGGGGGTAGCCTTATTCAGATCGGTGAAGTCCACGCACATTCGCCATTTGCCTGTGGTTTTTGGCACCAGGACGACGTTGGCTAGCCACGTTGGGTACCGGACTGGTCTGAAGAGGCCAGTCTCTTGTCCCTTGGTGACCTGCGCCTTGATGATCGCCTGCTTCTCGGGCGCATGCTTCCTTCTCCGTTGCTGTACGGGCCTCACGGTGGGGTCGTGGTTGAGCTTGTGCATCACGGTCTTCTCTGGTATGCCAGGGAGTTGATCATCGGACCAAGCAAAGACCTGAATGTACTCAGAAAGAAATTTCTTGTATTGCTACTGTTCCTTAGGTGGTAGGTCGGCTCCGATCCTTACTCCGACGGCCGGGTCGTTGTTTAGGAATATCGTTAGCAATTCACCACCGGGCTCGGTGGTTACGGTCTTTCCTTCGACTCCCTTGGGGCCCTTATCCTTCCCGTCCGGCCTTGAGGCTTCCACCGAGATGTTGTAGCACCTTCTAGCCGTGGCCTGGTTACCTCGGACTTCCCCCAACCCATTTTTGGTGGGAAACTTCATTTTCTGGTGATAGGTAGATGGTACGGCCTTTATTCGGCTGAGGATTTTCAGGTAGAAAATGGCGTTGTACGCTATCATACCCTTGATCACTATGAAGTCCACCATGACCGTAACGGTTTTGGGTGGGGTGCCGATGGTGACTGGCAGGCTTAGGGCTCCCTCGGGGTAGGTGGCCAGGCCGTTAAACCCGCAAAGGGGTGTTCGGATCGGGCGAAGCTTGGATGGGTCTTCCCCCATCTTGAGGAAATAGTCATAAGATAATACATCGGGGGCGCTCCCATTGTCAACCAGAATTCTATCTATGTTACAATGGTTTATTGTGGCCGAGATAACGAGGGCATCATCATGCGGGGTGTTCAGCCCTTCCAGGTCTTGGTCGGAGAAGACTATGACCTGGGGCTCCCTCGGCGGGCCCCTGGAGGGCTCTAAGGCCTTGCTGGCTCGCTCGGCATGACGCTTCCTTCCTCGGCTGGTGTCACCGCCCGATGCCGTTCCTCCGGAGATGACGTTGATGCGGACCCCTCGGGGGGCGTTGTCGATCTCCTCGGCGGTGTCTCGGTCTTCTTTGCGCCCGGCTGCAAACCGGGCCATGTGCCCCTGACGGATGAGACGCTCGATCTCGTCTTGGAGCTGGTGACAGTCGCCGGTGTGGTGCCCGTGGTCGCCGTGGAACAGGCAATGCCTGTCGCGCTTGCGGTTCTTCGATCTCATTGGTTCGGGCTAGTGGAGGAGTCCCGAGTCTTTGATGTCTTCATAGATCTCGTAGACTGGCGTGGTCAACGGGGTGTATCGCTCATACTTCCGTTTGTGCTCTCCTTCCCGATCGCGCTTCTTGCCCGAGCCAGGATTTGGCTCGGAGGCCCGCTTCTTGTCCCCCTCCCGACCCGAGCCGGTTGTGTCTCGGCAAGCGCTGAGTACTTCTTCCCACTCGGCGTGGCGTAGTGCCAGAGTCACTAGCTCGGCAAGGGTCGAGGGAGGGTGGAGGACCAGTTTGCGGCGGAGATTCTCGTCCCGGGTGCCCCCGGTCAGAGCGGTCGTGGCCAAGGCCACATCCAGGCGGGGAAGTCTGAGGGCTTCCGATTTAAATCGGTGGACATAAGCCCGGAGGCTTTCCCCTTGCGCCTGTTTGAGGGCAAGGAGCCCCGCTACTGACCTTGGGGGGGCGCTCCCGGCGAAGCTTTCCTTGAAGACTCGCCCGAATTGTCTGAAGTCCCGGATGGACCCAAGGGCGAGGGCCCGGAACCATGCCTGAGCACCTTGGACCAGGGTGGCCGCAAAGGCTCGGCATTTGATAGGATCCGGCGTTCCATGCAGAGTTACCAGGGCATCGAAGCTGTCGTAGTGGTCGGCTAGGTCGCCCTGGCCATCATAGGGCTTGAAGGTCGGAATGGAGGTTCTGGGAGACACCTCTACCTTCAAGATGTATTCGGAGAAAGGGGATTTCTCCTCGTCCTCTGGGAAAGAGGTTTTCTGCAGGGCGCGGAGGGCGCGCTCTTGCTCTGTAAAACGTCTTTCGAAATCCCTCAGTCGGAGGGATAGTTCCGGCTGCGGTCGTGCCGTGGGACTGGGGGGAGCGTCGTGGCGATCCTCAGGAACGTCAGCGCCCGGGCGCGGAGGCCTCGCCCCCTGTTTCCCTTTTCTGGGCGTGGAGGAAGCCTCTTGCTCCGGGGGAGGAGCTTGCGAGGGTCCTCTAACGTTGTTGCGGATGAGCTGCTGACCGCGGAGGGTGAAGCGGCCCCCGGCGATATGCTAGGACGCACTTCGACGGGGGGGGGGGGCTCCCGGACGGGGCGCGGGACCTAGCATCCCTTTCCGCCTGGGCCCTCATGAGCTCCACGAGGACGCCAAGCTTCTTATTGAGGGCCTGGAAGACCTCGTCGCCACCGTTGGGGGGTACCCTTGTCGCCGTCGGAGGGGGTGGCGGCCCGTTGGTGGGGACGCTGGCGTTGGAGGGAGGGTTCTGTGAGGCCCTAGAGGGGCCATCTCCTGCCGCCACCATGGCCTTACCCCTCGCGCCGGCGGACCTCCTCCCTGAGCTTCTTCTCACCATCTTGACTCTTCGTGCGTTTCCCACAGACGGCGCCAGATGAAGAGGTGAAATCTCGCGCTGTGTCCTGAGCGGGCTGTGGATCACCAGAAGATGAACTGCAAGACATGGAAACGTATCAGAGGGCCCAGGGGGTTTCCCTGGGGAAAAACCCTCCGATGGTTAAGTCAGTAGAGCTGTGGTGGAAGCAATAATGGGAGGAGAAAAACTAGTGCGCGAGATTCCTCTCCACCAGAGGGGTGAAGCGGATTGTGCTCAGGAGTTTGGGTGTATGAGTGCCGTAATGGCCCTTACCTTCCACCGGAGGGTATCCCTGGTTGAAATAGTACGCCGCCTTCAGGAGTCCTGCAAGCTGAGGGGTTTCCGGCGGGAGTTACGTCCTCAACGTGGGCTTTCATGGCCTTATCGTGGGAACGTTATCGCCTCGAAGTCCGGCGGCTTCTTGATTCCCCTGTCCGTTGGGGACTCTTAACTGCAGCACGAACGGATAATATCCGGTCTGGCCGAGCTTCTGAAACGCCAGCCCTGTCTGGGTGATGAGCATAGCTCGGCGAAAGTGGGGTTGGATAGGTCGGCGAATGCCTGTCTCTCCCGGGCGGGGAAACGGCTTGGGCCGGACCCTCCTTGTGACCTGACCATTACTCGGGCCCTCCGAGCCTAGGGGCCACCGGGGAGAGTTGATTCCTCGAGTGTTTGTTAATTGGGCTTTTCTTTCCTAAGTGGGCCCTGTGGGCTGTCACTCAGGTGAGCTTGCCTCGTTGGACCCTGTTGGGTCTTGTTGGGCTGCTCTTTGAGTGGGCTGCAGAAATCCCCCTCTCCATTGGCCTTTCATGAACAAGAATGTATCGAGAATGTACTAGCAAGCCCCATAATCATCACTCCAGTATCTTTTGCTTATGAGCAAGTACTTCATGAATTTCTGTGGAATATCAAGCAAGAAAGTCATGTACAAGAATGTCATGTCGTGCCGTGGATTTTCACCTATTTATAGAGAAAGTACTCCCAACGCAATGCGACGCCAGTAGCATCATACCCCATGGTTTATAAAATAGTATGTTTTCGATAATCAGCCGAGGGGACTAGCATAGAGCCCTTGAACACAATCAGTGCTCGATCGCATCTTCAAGTATAAATCAAGCTTTTTCCACGCATGTAACAATAAAGTATGGCCAGGAATATAATGAGTTCAAATAAGCTCATGATAACAATAATTCAATGAATGAATGCTTCAATAAGAATCATGAAAAATCAAGAATGACTTAAGCAAGGTTATGCTTATGGAAATAAATCGGCAACATAACGATACATTCTTTATCTTCCATTCATTATATTAGGTTTCTTGATCAATATGATAAGTCTAGATCATCAAGAGTCTATCTAGAACCTTGGAATATCAACCCTTGGTCCACCTTGGGTTAAAATACTAAAGCAGTGTGACGGTCGTGTACTGGGCCGTTACATGATGTGACGCTCCAGTATTGGGCCGTTACATTAGTCTGAATCTAGAACCAAGAAATCGGACTCAGTGGAATGTGACGGTCGTATATTGGGCCGTTACTTGTGCCTGACGGTCCAACATAGAGCCGTTACATTACTGATAACCAAAATCATCGATAGTGTAATCTAATCAATGGGCTTTAATGGTACAACTAACTCGGCGTCCTAGTGGGAATCCCAGGCTCGCAGAGAATTACGGAGGCCTTGAAACAAGATTTCCTAGTCCATTGGAAGGAATATCCAATAGAGAGGTCCTCATGTCCAAGAATAGTATTCCTATAGTGCAAAGTGAACTAATGGATAACATACCGGAATATGTGCTATATACTTAAAGAAATGACTCTATAGATGGAAAATAATGTGTAACATTATGAAACTAAGATAAAACTCCGTCAATACAACTTTGGAAAATCATGATTTAAAATGCAAAACTATAGAGTTTTAGCCAATGAAATTAGCATAACTTAAAATAACCTAAGACACATTAATCATGTAATTTGATTATGAATCAGAAACTAAACTCAGTCATGATAATAGGTCCAAACTTAGCTATCTAAGCTTATTTATAAGTAAACTTAACTGGTTACTATTCTGCCTTGGGCTGACAGAACACAGGTGTCTGACGGTCTAGGATTGGTGCGTTACAGTGTGTGACGGTTTATTGAGGGGCCATTACAGTGGTGTAACACTTCTTCTAGGGTGCGTCAGAGATAATAGAGCAAATAAAAACACAATAGAATGTGACGGTCTATCGTAAGGCCGTTACATTCATGTGACGGTCTCACGTTAGTGCGTCAGAGAACCTGCTGGCAGTAAACTAAAGTGAAGGTTTATGAAAACATAACATGCCTGGAAATCAACATATTACCACTGTCCTAGTCATGAAAATGAAGTATAGGCCAACTATATGCATAGGTTTAGTGAATAGACATGATAATATCTTTTAAATTTCCATTTAGGGCTAAGAAATGCATGAATGTATAGAACTATGAAATCATGAAATTCTTAGTCTATAATGCGTGAAATCAAGCACAATCAGAGGGCTTTTATTCCTAACAAGTTGTTTTTGCCAATCATGAGATAACCTGCCTCTTCTAGAACCTTAAAACTTCGAATCTGATGTTAGGTGCTACCCTTAGTCCCTTGTACTTCTTGTGGTAAATCAGCAACTTCAATCCACTCTATTTCCTCAGCCTCTTAACCTAAGGATGTGAAATTTTGAGGGTAAGAAGATGAAACTATTGGAACAAAAAGTTTTAAAGGATCGTACTCTAATTACCTCGTTTAGTCGTCCTAATCTCTGGATCTTTAGGAGACTTGCGTTCAGATTCCTGGGTTGCTAAGGTTGAATCAGCAACTTTGGAAGCTTCTATCTCCTTGGTTGCTTGATCTCCTAGCACGAAATTTGGAGAACCATTAGTCTAAAGTATACTAAACAAAAGCTTCTAGTGAATTTATCCGAATTTATGACGCCTTACCTTGATTCTTCAAAAGCCAAAAGTAAGGGTCGCTCAGTCCAGAACTAGGTCCTATTTATAGGGTTTTGACTAGGGTTTGAAGATTAGATCGATTCTAGAGTCCTTAATTTGCCAGAACCTAATCCCTAAGACTCCTTAGCAATGTTATAAGCTTCCCTAAGTCGATCTCTTGTAGATAGGATTTCAAAGTTCCAATCTCTTTACAATTTCCTCCCCTTACGGAATCTGCAGGATGTAACGGTCGTGTCTAGGTGCGTTACAGGGCTGTGGCGGTCGCCCGATAGACCATTACATGTAACGTATATAGAGTTTCAATTTGATAAAACTCTTTTATTCGTTTATCCATATAATTATCTTATATAATTAGTATTTATCCTTAAAATACGTGAATAAGCCAATTACCCTTCTAGAATATGAGCCAAACTTAATGGGCTTAGTCCATTAACCTTTTGGATAATAATTAGATAGGCTAGGTTAACTAATTAGCATAATTGAGCCTTATAATGACTTATTAATCCAATAATCCTTCATTAATTTATTTATGCCTTTATAATTTCTAGAAAACTATTTTATAATTCAAAAATTATATATATAAATTCTGGGGTACTACACCCTCCCCCACTTAGAAGAATTTGATCCCCAAATTCAATATATAGATTTCGGAGAGTGTACTTACAGTTAAATAATTCTAGAAATCTTTTCTGCATGGCTGCTTCGGTTTCCCAAGTTGCTTCATATGGCCATGTTTTCTTCCATTGAATCTTGACCATAGGAATTACTTTATTTCTTAGTTGACGCACTTCCCGTTCCAGAATCTTTATTGGCGTTTGTTCGTGTGGCATGTCCTTCTGAATTTCCAGATTGTCATAAGTAATAATATGGTCGGGATCATATACATACTTCTTCAGCATAGAGACGTGAAATACGTCATGAACTTCTGCTAATTGTGGAGGTAAAGCCAGTTTGTAAGCCACTTCACCAATCCATTCAAGAATTTCAAATGGGCCTATGAATCTTGGAGTTAGCTTTCCTTTAATGCTAAATCTTCGAATACCACGACCTGGAGAAACCTTTAAATATACATGATCTCCTACTTGAAACTCCAAGTCACGTCTTCGATTGTCAGTATAAGACTTTTGCCTATCTTGTGCCATCTTCATTCTTTCTTGAATGAGCTTGACCTTCTCGGTAGAATCCCTTATAAGGTCGGGGCCTAGAAATTTATTTTCCCATATTTCATTCCAGCATATTGGTGATCGACAGCTTTTTCCATATAAAGCTTCAAAAGGTGTCATTCGTATGGTAGCCTGATAGCTATTGTTATATGCAAACTCTATTAGAGGCAAGTGATCATGCCAACTACCTCCAAAGTCGATAGCACAAGCCCTGAGTATATCTTCTACTACCTGATTCGTTCTTTCTGTTTGACCATCTGTTTGTGGATGAAAAGCTGTGCTGAAATTCAATCTAGCCCCTAGTGAATGTTGTAGACCCTTCCAGAATTGTGATGTGAATCGGTGATCTCTATCGGATATAATAGTGACGGGGACACCATGTAGTTTGACAATCTCCTTTATGTATAATGCTGCTAGAATATCCACAGACCATCGACTCTTTATTGGTATGAAGTGTGCGGATTTAGTCAATCGGTCTATGATTACCCATATTCCATCGTATCCACCTCTGGTCTGGGGTAAACCCATAATAAAGTCCATCCCTATACTCTCCCATTTCCATTCGGGAATACTCAAGGGGTGTAATTTAGCTGCGAGTCTAAAATGCTCTGCCTTTACTTGTTGGCAGGTGAGACAGCGGGACACGAAATCAGCTATTTCTCTCTTCATATTGGGCCACCAGAAATTTCTTTTGAGATCTTGATACATCTTTATTCCTCCTGGATGAATTGTGTATTTGGAATTATGCGCTCCATCTAGGATTAGTTTCTTCGTAGCCTCATGATCTGGTACACATATTCGGCCCTTAAATAACAATCTTCCGTCATTGGAAATAGAAAAATCCGGCCTTTGTTCCATATTGGCTTTAATTTCCAGTAATATAGGATCATCATTTTACAGCTTGACCAGATCTTCTATCAATGTAGGTTGAGCTCGGATATTAGCTATGAAACAATCTTCTTCATTTATGTCAATATCTAAGTTCAACTGAGCAAATTGAGAAACAAGGTTAGTTACACTTATCATAAGACTTGATAGCATACCCATTGGTTTTCTGCTGAGTGCATCTGCTACAGCATTAGCCTTGCCAGGATGATATTGAATAGCAAAATCAAAGTCTTTGAGATATTCTAACCACCTCCTCTGCCTCATGTTAAGCTCCTTTTGAGAGAATAAATATTTCAAGCTTTTATGGTCCGAGTAGACCGTGAACTTTTCTCCATAAAGATAATGACACCAAATTTTCAAGGCGAAAATAACTGCTGCTAATTTCAGATCATGTACGGGATAGTTTTTCTCGTGACGTTTCAATTGTCTTGAAGAATAACAGATTACTTTTCCATTCTGCATGAGAAAGCATCATAAGCTAATGCCAGACGCATCCGTATACACTTCGAATCCACCACCCTCCATTGGTAGTGATAAAATAGGAGCTGTTGTAAGATGATTCTTAAGAGTTTGGAAACTCTTCTCACATTCCTCTGACCAGACAAAAGGATTTTCTTTTCTTGTGAGTCTAGTTAAAGGAACCGCAATTTTTATAAAGTCTTTAATGAATCTCTTATAATAACTAGCTAGACCCAGAAAGCTTCTTACTTCTGATACAGTCGTTGGCCGACTCCAATTCTTGACAGCTTCTACCTTAGAAGGATCTACAATAATATCTTCTTTTGAAATAATGTGGCCTAGGAATGAGACTTCCTCGAGCCAAAATTCACACTTATTGAGTTTGGCATAAAGCTTGTGTTCTCTAAATGTTTGTAAGGCTATTTTCAAATGTTGTTCATGCTCCTCTTTCGTCTTAGAATATATCAAGATGTCATCAATGAAGACGATGATGAACTGGTCCAGATATGGCTGGAAGACGTTGTTCATAAGTTGCATGAATGCTGCTGGGGCATTAGTTAACCCAAACGGCATCACTATGAATTCATAGTGGCCATAACGACTTCGAAAAGCCGATTTATAAATGTCCTCTTCTTTAATTCTAAGCTGATGATAACCTGATCTGAGGTAAATCTTAGAGAAATATTCTACTCCTGAAAGCTGATCAAAGAGCTCATCAATAAGTGGCAACGGATACTTATTTTTAATTATGAGTTGATTCACTTGCCGGTAATCGATGCATAGCCTGAGAGAACCATCCTTCTTCTTGACAAATAGAACCGGCGCACCCCAAGGGGATGTGCTAGGTCTGATGAAGCCCTTGTCTAGTAGTTCCTACAATTGCTTCTTCAATTCCTTGAGTTCTGTGGGGGACATCCTGTAAGGGGCTATAGAAACAGGTGCTGCTCCTGGAATGAGTTCAATGGTAAAGTTCACTTCCCTCTCGGGTGGTAAACTGGGTAGTTCTGATGGAAACACGTCTGGGAACTCATTTACAATAGGGATGTCTGCTATGTTAATTTCTTTGGATTTGGTGATAATGACAGAAGCAAGAAAAGCTTTACATCCTTGCGAGATAAGTTTGTAAGCGTGAAGTGAGGGTATGATAGTGGGGTGTTTCTTATACTTGATGCCAAGAAGAGAGAATCTTGGAAGACCGGGCTTTCGAAAGGATATAATCCTATTTCGGCAATTGATATAAGCATCATGATCTACACGATGAGCCATTCGTAAGATAAAGTACCTGAGAGAAAAATAACAACTTGTTATTTCTCATGAAATTGGGAGAAATAATCTTAAAGCTAATTAATTATCTTATCCCGGGCTCTACCCAATTCTCACACGAGTATAGAATTTCTTCCTCAGTTCATAGGTAGGGGTCCTTAAACCTTGGACTTTTCCTATGACATGACTCTTCTTCCTAAGTCCTGAGACTTAGGCTCTGATACCAACTTAACTGTCACGCCCTGAGCCTTTATTACAGCAGAAGACTAACTCGGGGGGCGTGAACAGCCGGCATGGTAAGCCTCTTGCAAGCAAGAACGATCAGAGCGCAAGAAAATCACACATATAAATGCAATTGCACAATATATATTCAAACTTCAACTTTATTTCATTGATAATCAAGTACAACCACTAATTCAATTTTCATTATGCACTAGACTCAAGAAATAGGAAAATTACATAGACTCAATCTAAACATTTTAGACTTCCTAAATCTTCACTCTCATCTTGACAATACTTTCATTCGCTCTCGGACCCGCTACTTGTATAACCCGAATCCGAATTCGAATCACTTCCATCTCTTGAAAAGATTAGAAATAGGTAATGACCACACTTGCCCAGTAGGTATCTTCGTATCAACATGAAGGCACTATTAAAGTAATTAACAATTTAGCTCTAAAGAATAAGGTAAAAATCATGCGAATGCGATCAATCATGCGATTAAATCAAAGTAACAAGATGATCATGTAAGTTAGAATGAGAACAAATATGAACTAGTAAGAATGTAACAAGAACATGATATTGGCCTTTCATGAACAAGAATATATCGAGAATGTACTAGCAAGCCACATAATCATCACTCCAGTATCTTTTACTTATGAGCAAGTACTTCGTGAATTTCTGTGGAATATCAAGCAAGAAAGTCATGTACAAGAATGTCATGTCGTGCCGTGGATTTTCACTTATTTATAGAGAAAGTACTCCCAGCGCAATGCGACGCCAGTAACATCATACCCCATAGTTTATAAAATAGTATGTTTCCGACAATCAGCCGAGGGGACTAGCATATAGCCCTTGAACACAATTAGTGCTCGATCGCATCTTCAAGTATAAATCAAACTTTTTCCACGCATGTAATAATAAAGTATAGCCAAGAATATAATGAGTTCAAATAAGCTCATGATAACAATAATTCAATGAATGAATGCTTCAATAAGAATCATGAAAAATCAAGAATGACTTAAGCAAGGTTATGCTTATGGAAATAAATCGGCAGCATAACGATACATTCTTCATCTTCCATTCATTATATTAGGTTTCTTGATCAAATTGATAAGTTCTAGATCATCAAGAGTCTATCTAGAACCTTGGAATATCAACCCTTGGTCCACCTTGGGTTAAAATACTCAAGCAGTGTGACGGTCGTGTACTGGGCCGTTACATGATGTGACGCTCCAGTATTGGGCCGTTACATTAGTCTGAATCCGAAACCAAGAAATCGGACTCAATGGAATGTGACGGTCGTATATTGGGCCGTTACTTGTGCCTGACGGTCCAACATAGAGCCGTTACATTACTGATAACCAAAATCATCGATAGTGTAATCTAATCAATGGGCTTTAATGATACAACCAACTCGGCGTCCTAGTGGGAATCCCAGGCTCGCGGAGAATTACGGAGGCCTTGAAACAAGATTTCCTAGTCCATTGGAAGGAATATCCAATAGAGAGGTCCTCATGTCCAAGAATAGTGTTCCTATAGTGCAAAGTGAACCAATGGACAACATACCGGAATATGTCCCATATACTTAAAGAAATGACTCTATAGATGGAAAAGAATGTGTAACATTATGAAACCAAGATAAAACTCTGTCAATACAATTTTGAAAAATCATGATTTAGAATACAAAACTATAGAGTTTTAGCCAATGAAATTAGCATAAATTAAAATAACCTAAGACACATTAATCATGCAATTTGATTATGAATCAGAAACTAAACTCAAAGTCATGATAATAGGTCCAAACTTAGTTATCTAAGCTTATTTATAAGTAAACTTAACAAGTTACTATTCTGCCTTGGGCTGACAGAACACAGGTGTCTGACGGTCTAGGATAGGCGCGTTACAGTGTGTGACGATTTATCGAGGGGCCGTTACAGTGGTGTAACGCTCCTTCTAGGGTACGTCAGAGATAATATAGCAAATAAAAACACAACAGAATATGACGGTCTATCGTAAGGCCGTTACATTCATGTGACGGTCTCACGTTAGTGCGTCAGAGTACCTGTTGGCAGTAAACTAAAGTGAAGGTTTATGAAAACATAACATGCCTGAAAATCAACATATTACCACTGTCCTAGTCATGAAAATGAAGTATAGGCCAACTATATGCATAGGTTTAGTGAATAGACATGATAATATCTTTTAAATTTCCATTTAGGGCTAAGAAATGCATGAATGTATAGAACTATGAAATCATGAAATTCTTAGTCTATAATGCATGAAATCAAGTACAATCAGAGGGCTTTTATTCCTAACAAGTTATTTTTATCAATCATGAGATAATCTACCTCTTCTAGAACTTTAAAACTTCGAATCTGATGCTAGGTGCTACCCTTAGTCCCTTATACTTCTTGTGATAAATCAACAACTTCAATCTGCTCTATTTCCTCAGCCTCTTGACCTAAGGATGTGAAATTTTGAGCGTAAGAAGATGAAACTATTGAGAACAAAAAGTTCTACAGGATCGTACTCTAATTATCTCGTTTAGTCGTCCTAATCTCTGGATCTTCAGGAGACTTGTGTTCAGATTCCTGGGTTGCTAAGGTTGAATCAGCAACTTTGGAAGCTTCTATCTCCTTGGTTGCTTGATCTCCTAGTACGAAATTTGGAGAACCATTAGTCTAAAGTATACTAAACAAAAGCTTCTAGAGAACTTACCCGAATTTATGACTCCTTACCTTGATTCTTCACGAGCCAAAAGTAAGGGTCGCTCAGTCCAGAACTAGGTCCTATTTATAGGGTTTTGACTAGGGTTTGAAGATTAGATCGATTCTAGAGTCTTTAATTTGTCAGAACCTAATCCCTAAGAGTCCTTAGCAATGTTATAAGCTTCCCTAAGTCGATCTCTTGTAGATAGGATTTCAAAGTTCCAATCTCTTTACAATTTCCTCCCCTTACGGAATCTGCAGGATGTAACGGTCGTGTCTAGGTGCGTTACAGGGCTGTGGCGATCGCCCGATAGACCGTTACATGTAATGTATATAGAGTTTCAATTTGATAAAACTCTTTTATTCGTTTATCCATATAATTATCTTATATAATTAGTATTTATCCTTAAAATATGTGAATAAGCTAATTACCCTTCTAGAATATGGGCCAAACTTAATGGGCTTAGTCCATTAACCTTTTGGATAATAATTAGATAGGCTAGGTTAACTAATTAGCCAAATTGAGCCTTATAATGACTTATTAATCCAATAATCCTTCATTAATTTATTTAGGCCTTTATAATTTCTAGAAAACTATTTTATAATTCAAAAATTGTATATATAAATTCTGGGGTACTACAACACCCCTCCCACCCGGGCCAATCATCCTTCACGTAGCAAGGAGCCCGTTCATTGGGGAAATGAAGAAGGTGAATTGGGCTCTCCTGGCCCACCCAAACCTCTCAAATCCAAAAGGTCGTCAGTGCATGAGTGGTGCATTTTGGGATGTCTAGGATTCCATGATTCCACCAACATTTGATTGCATCGTGTGTATGCAAGTCAGACGTTCGGATGTCCTGGGCCACCATTGCATATGTATGGGTCAGTCTAACAGTAGGTTTGTCTAGGGTCATGTGTGAGTCTGTGTTTTTCTTGATTTGTACAGTTTGTCAAGAGTCTATACATACATTTGTCGAGTGCATACTGAGTATGCATACGTCAAGTTGAGTCGGTCTAATGCAAGCTCGCAGGTGTCAGTCCCTTTCAAGTGTGAGTGAAGTCGGATCTCATGCGTACGTTGTGGACTTGCCTGACGAATATGGGAACAGCCCTACCTTTAAAGTCTCAGATCTAGTCACCTACAGGGACCCAACGGTGATTCCCAGTGAGTCTTTCGAGCTGTCTCTTCCCTTTGAGAGTGACCCCACCTCGGAGTATCCACCACTAGCCCCATTCCCACAGCAACGTGAGCATATAGAACATATACGGGATGAGCGGGTGACGATTACTAGGAGTGGAGCATACCCGCGCTACCTGGTACGGTGGAGAGTACGGCCCACATCCTACGGTACGTGGATCACCTAAGCAGAGATACAGATCCGCTGGAGCGACACATGAGTAGCCGCACCCCTTACTCGACGAGGTCGAGTTTCTCCCACCCGGGGAGAATTGATGGGACATAAAAGAAAGGCCACTAACTTTTTATTTGCATTTATATCCTTGAGTCAATTGGGTTTTAATTGTAAGGCAATTATAAGTCAATGGGTTAGTCATTAGGAATTAGTGGATTTCTTTGCAAAAGGTCACGTAGGCCTGGCGGGACCCCCACTCTCTCTCCCATTGGGTCACCTACCTTCTCTAGGGCCCATAGGGGTGGTCCATGGTCCAAGTTGGACCAAGCCACCCTTGTTGACCACCGAGAGGGGGGCGCCCCCCTCTCTTGTCCCCATGTGGGAGATTAAATAATCTCCCCCCCATTTTATCCATTTCTTTATGTTTGTATTAATTTGACCACATGGGAGAAGATTCTTCCATACCTTAATTGCCCCTCGCTAACCCTAGATCTGAGGGTAGTTTAGGTCATTTCCATTTCATATAAAACCATTGTATTTCCATATTTTAAGAATTAATGAGAAGAAAAAAATCAGAATTTGTTCTTGAGAAGCCCAAGGGCGCCCCTCTCTCCTCTCTCCCCCATTGTAGCTGGATTGCTATGATTTCTATAGTGTGATACCATAATCTTGGTGGATTCTAAGATCTATCTCCTCCCCTGGGTGTGAAGCTCAACCACCGTCGCCGCTGCCTCCGTTCGTGCCGCCAACAAGCCGCCACAAGCCATTCTCCATCCTGCTGTCCTGAACCCCAAAATTCAGGACAGAAGCCTAAAGATCAGGTTGGTTCTCCCAATCCAGCCGTCTGATCGACCTCAAATTTTGAGGGTTGGTTCCCCCCCCGTCGTATCCTTTCTCCCTTTCAATTTTCAAGCTAATCAGCCGCCGTTTGCCCCCCTGCCCAGTCAAATCTTTCCACCCCTAGCAATCTGCCATTTTGCAGATCTACGGGATAGCTCCATGTTCTTTTATTTTTCCCCCCACCCAAACCACGTCATAAAAATACCAAAATATTTGTGTGTGATCCTCACATCCCCCCCTTCCACCCATAAAATTCTCAAAGTCCAGCTAAATACCCTTCGATTAAAATTCATTTTCAGGCAGAACTCAGTCGGTCCTGACTGATCTGGATTCCAAGCCAGAAAAGGTACAGGAGCACAGAGGTTTCATTTCAAATCAGGCCGTTGGTTGGATGTAAATTTCCTATATGTTGTAGAACTTTGAGTCTACTTTCCAATGGCGCCAATCTCGTCTCGATCCTACACCAGATTTGGGCGTGGCGATCATTCTCGTGGAGGCGCGCAAATCTGTTCCGTGAACAGGCCAGTAGAGGCAGCCACCGGTTAATTCGTCCCAAAATTACGTCGGCTCAGATTTAGCCGCCGCCGACTTCAGAGATCGAAGAGAAGGATTCCACCGGCGTCCTAGCCAACCGCCTTGACCAGAACTCGACGGGAAGCCGCCGTCCCAGCAGCCAAGTTCACTTGCTGTCCAGCGAGTTTGAACAGTACGGATTCAGACCAGTAGCCCGTCTTCGACCCGAAAGCCCTTCCGGCTTGCTGCCCGTCAACCCGAGTTTGCTACTCTAGGGTCCCACGTGTATCCCTTTACCTCCTTGCGTAGAGTGGGCAATAAAAAATCACTGTTGTAATTATTTAATTAATGTACACTGGGAGTACGGGTCTTGACCGGGGTCGTCTTCCCCACGCCCGGAGCGTGGAGGTATCGTGTCCGCTCCCCACTTTGGCATTTGCTTTCCTCGTATATATTCATATGCCGCTGCAAGTGATAGGATAATTAGCTTATTATCATTTTATCACCACTGCGAGAGAGAGCGAGACCCATCCCGTGACTCGATCCGAGCACGAAAGTGAGTAGACCACCATTGACTCATTGCCTGTTGAGGAGGCCCTGGCAAAGATCTGTTAAGACCTGGAGTTGATGGCGTATTTCTGCTAGTTCGCCGACGGTGACCTCCTGACGTGGTCGGGTCGAAGATGATGCTTCTTTTGATCCCCGGTGGGAACTAGGGCCCTGGTGGGACCCTCGGCCATGGTTGTTGGTGTTGCGATAGCTTCCACAGGGTGCCACGACTTTTTGATCTAATTCCCACAGATGGCACCAAAAAGTGTAGAGGCGAGAAATTGGTCTCTCAAACCTCATACCACACTTTTACTATTTGTTTGTTGGGGGAAGATCATCTGGCCACCTGTCGAAGCCTGCAAATACCATAGAAACGACGTCAGAAGGATCCCTTGGCGTTACTCTAGGGGACAACCCTCCAATGCTTAACTCAGAACCTTACGGAGTGGGAATCAAGAGGAATCGGAGATGGGAGAGAGGGGAGTTAGTCAACCGAGCCTGGAGCAATGATCTATCTTCTGGTAGGGTGCTCGCCACATATGACTGTAGATGTCTAATTTCGAACATCCCGCAGACCCTTGTCTAGCCATCATAGAAGTGACACTTCCTCTTGGTTGATTGAGAGTATGGAGTCTCATCCTTGTTTAGGTAGGATCCACCTTGTCCCTTTGCGGATCCAACTTCGCAGTAAGTTGGCGGGGGGTTGCAGGGGGGCAGCGCCTCCCTGCCGATAAGGTCAGGGGTTCGGGTGCGTGAGCCCCTAAGGTGATTTTTAAGGTTTTAATATGATTCTCTGCCTTGATCTCGAGGCGGCCAGGGTGTTGGCCGCCCAGAACCCAGGGCGGCCAGACTGCTGGCCGCCCAGCCCATTCTAGGGCAGCCAGAGAGCTGGCCGCCCACATCCGAAGGTGGCCACATAGTGGGCCACCCAGCCACCTCAAGAACGCTACACAGTTGGCCGCCCTCACGCTCAAGAAGGCCATTGACCTAGCCGCCCAGCTCCTTTGGATGGCCAGAACCTTGGCCGCCTCCTGTCAACCGTCTGTCAATCCACGATCTACCCACTCTGGGCACGTCCTCCGAAACTACTCCCACTCGGGGGGGGGGGGGGGGGGGGTGGGGGGGTTCGAGACTCACGTAGCTTACACGTAATCGATTTTTGAATAGTTTTGGAGGGAGATTGCCCGACATACAAAAACCTCCATTCGAAACTATATCATTGGGGGGGGGACATTTTGGAGGAGGAGAGGCTACTAGTTCGAAGGAGAGAGAGCTGTGAGCACCAGAGTTACTCTTCCCGACCTTCCCCGAGAACTGCTTCTGAAGTTCAAGAGCTCCGCCGGGAGAGAGCTTCATCCATGTGGAGGGTGGCCATCGACATGGTCGCCCATCATCTTTGACGGCCACATAGTTGGCCGCCTCCTATTGTCTACGGGCAAACCCCTCTTTCTTTCTTATTCTCCATTTTGCTGCTCTTTAGCTTATTTTATTGCATTCATGCATGATAGATTTGCCTAGATCTCTTTCTCTAAAGAGGTTTTTCAATCCAAAACATAGGGAAGGCGGATGGTCGAAAGTATCGGCCGTCCCCCTTTCCGCCCCCCTTCCCGGTACGATCACCCCCAATTGCATGTTTCTTCCTTTGGTTTGAGTATATACTACGCTATCACAGTCTAATGGGTTTATTATCTCTGTTTGCTGGTTAATTTGCAGGATCTTTGTTACCGACTCATAGGGCTCCGCGTTCTTGGCCGGCCGAGAGCGAGGATAGGAAGAACCCACATCTCCCACTTCAAGGGCATTACGATCATCCTACACCTGTGAGGCTAAGGTATTAGCCTCTGACGATCACATTATTTCTTTGTTTCTAATCTGTGCACTGTAGGTAGCAGCAGCATAGTTCAGAGGGAGGACACACGCACGCCATCGCGCGCGTACCTACACCGACTACTGGCGCCTACAATGATGAGTGCTCGGAACGCGTCCGCGAAGCTGGAGGAATGCTTGGAAATCGACCAGAGTAGTGAAGTGTAGGAGAGTCTGGCTCGCTATATTCCTCTCTTGGCGTGCCTATTCTGGTATCTCTCTTGTGTTTTTGTTTGTCCCCTTCGTGTCCGGTGAGAGGTCCTTTTATAGGAGTTGTCATGGCGGTGGAGGTCTATCCTTGAGGGCATGAGTCATGGGATAATATTTCCTCGCGATCATGGGGAGTTCCCCGTTAGACGTCTGTTCCTCCGGAGTCGGGTGGTCTTTAGGCGAGCCTTACGGCACCCGCAAGGCATGCTCGCCTTTACTAGAGTCGTGGCCGATGATGGCGAGAGTAACGTTCGGTCCTCGGAGAGTTATCCGACGTCCGATATGTTCGGGTCGATGCCCTTCGTGGGCTGACGAATCCGATGACTGACCACACTGGGTCGTCCGTTGTGGGCCGTGGCTGTCGGGGGCCCATAGTACGCATTGCAGATCAGGGGCCGACGCGGGCCAAGAGTTAATGGGCCTTTCATGGGTCATACCGATTTTACCCTCCTCAATTGTGTACGCATCTTTACATGAACTTCTTCAAATTTCACAGGAGTAAGAATAGACATACAACTATACTAGTTTGGGAAAAATGTATAATATGCCAAAGTTAAATATTGTAAATTAAAAAATTGTGACAAAAAATCAAACTGAAATATTTTTTAGAAGAAAAATAGGCTTAAGAAAATGTTTGTTCCCAAACTATCACGGGATAACCAGCAGGAAGCCTGGGAGTTTTTCTGTATCTTCTAGTTTTTTTGTCCACTTGGGATAGTTGACTAAATGTGGCTTAGCCACTCCTATAATCTCTATAAATAGCAATAGAATGCCAAAGAAGGCAAGAAGACTTTGATGCAACTAATCTTCCTACCTCCTCACGCGAGGAATTTCTCTCTCTCTCTCTCTCTTCTCTTCCCTTCCCCTTCTCCCTGTTCTACTTCACACCTCAATTCACCATTAAAATGATCCCCTATTTTTCTTCGATTCTGTCTGCAACCATAAAATGATCCCCTGTTCACAGTGATCGACTAAGCGGCGGCTTTTGAGCTCAGAGTTCCTGCAACAAAGGTTTTGATCCTCATCAAATGGTGTCTGAGCTCCGTCCGAGCACCGCCTCTTCAGCGTCTTCCATGGTGGACCGACCATTTGCAGCAGATTCATCCGTCATCAATGATCTCAAGCCTCTGCTTCAAGAGATGCTACGTCGGATAGACACATTGGAATCCAAGCTCTCCATGCGAGAATCCCGTCCTCAATCAGATGAGAATTCTCCTCCTCCTGTTTCATTCCAACCTAAGCCTTTGGAATTTCCTCGATTTAATGGCTCATCCAATCCTATTGAGTGGCAATATAAGGCCAATCAATATTTTACATTTCATCATATACCTTAAGGCCATAAAATTACAATCGCTTCCTTCCATCTTGAAGGGGAAGCTTTATGTTAGTACTGGCATTTTACTACTATCACAGACTATATTTCTTGGACATATTTGACAGAAGGGCTAATAACCAGGTTTCTTCCTGTTACCCATCCTCAAGATCCATGTGCCACAAAATTGGATTCTATTGCTCTTGGATCTGCTGATGTTCTTGCTGATGATATAGTTGATGCAAACCCTCCAAAATTAGCATGTGAAATCACCTTGTTTGCCCTGAGTTCCCAGCCATGTATAGCTCGCATCCTAGCCTCCCAATCGTGCTATGCTCTAGGCATTTTTCTTGACCCTGCAATTGATATCCAGTAGATCCTGAATTCTACGCTTGAGCAGTATGGTGATCGTGACCAGGCGACTAGTCAGAGCAAGAACATGATGCTGGACGAAAATTTTGGTTTGCATCGGGATGATCTGTCTTTATATTCTCCACTTCCGATTATATCTCCAGATGATCTCCTTGATCTCCAGCATGCCACAATGAATCTCCCTGCTGTCCAGCCACGACTGGGAGGCAGTGGGAATCGAGTGGTGGCAGGAGATGCATATGATAGGAGCTGCAGTGTCATGTGTTCCCAAGTTCTTGGCTTTGCGTGGAACACTTCTTTTTCTATATTACCTTCTGTTTCAGATGTTCTTGTTGAACCCAAATCACGATGTTCTGTTTCAAATATTATTGCCCAGCACCACAAAAGAAACCTTCGATCCATCTTTGCCCACCAATTATTTGACGATTAATCCTATATGACAGTTCTTTTATCACCTGGTTTCTTCATTTGGATACTTCATTTTCTGTCAAAGCCACCTCCCAAACCACCACCATTCCCAACTGTCACAGGTTCCTATTACAACGAGAATGTTCCAAGGTGTTTGATGCAATGTCAAACCAGTATCCCAAGCCTATCGGGCTCAAGTCCAATAATTCATACGCATCTATTTGCACGGTCAGATGGTGGTTGTGGGGCCTATGCTGTCCTCCAGTCAAAGTTTGGTGCTCTTTCAGAATCTATGGAGAACTTCACCGCGAGTTCATGTCTGACACTTCTATGTAGTATACACTTTTGCTCTGTCACCTCTACCGAAGGTATTGGGATTATAAGAGATGGGTCCCACTCTATTCCACAGAGAATTGCAGGCTTCCATGCTTCTCAATGTGGTTTTTTTTACTCTTGGCTTGTGCATGTCTATTGTCTCTGCTCTGACAAATGCGGATAAAACAGGAAGACCTGAATCCCGAGTTGGTTTTTCCAAGCTCACTGCATTTAAAGATGAGAGGACAATTGCAGGCCATTTATGCGGTTGTACTGGTTATCAATCCGTTGTGGACACATGCAAAACTTTTGCTTCACATGTTGAATTGGAGACCTGGGTCTCAACTCCTTTGGAGACAAGATTCCCGAGCTCTCAGATATCAAAAAGGATACTACATATATCGACATTGGAGAAGTTGTTTCTCTCTCTCGAGCCATTGAAGTGTTGAAGAAACAGACAGGTCGACATACTCAGCACATAGAAAGAGCACATATATCTCCTAAAGCAATAAATTGTGGGCACTTTGCTAACAAGGTTGTTTCATTTTGCTCGACCTTGGGGACAAGGTCGATTTTAAGGAGGGGAGGAGTTGTTACGGGATAACCCGCGGGAAGCCTGAGAATCTTATAGTTTCCTTAAGTTTTTATGTGTCTTTTGGTTTGTTTGTCCACTTGGGATAGCTGACCAAACGTGGCTTAGCCACTCCTATAATCTCTATAAATAGCAATAGAATGCCAAAGAAGGTAAGAAGACTTTGATGCAACTAACCCTCCTGCCTCCTCACCCGAGGAATTTCTCTCTCTCTCTCTTCTCTTCCCTTCCCCTTCTCCATGTTTTAGCCCTACTTCACACCTCAATTCACCATTAAAATGATCCCTTGTTCTTCTTCGATTCGGTCTGCAACCATAAAATGATCCCCTGCTCACGTTGATCGACTAAGCGACGGCTTTTGAGCTCGGAGTTCCTGCAACAGAGGTTTTGATCCTCATCACAAACACCCTACGAGTCACCAGCGTTGATGTAATCATCTAAGATTCAAAGTAATAACTTGTTCAAAATGTTCGAGTGAGATTCCCTTCTCAAAATTTTATTTTAAGATAAAAGAGAGCTAAAAAAGTGCTCCCAAATACCACATTTATGGGTCTTCATTGTGCATTATTCCTCACCACAAAAAAAGAAGCTTCTCTATAGATCATTTCTCATATTTGCAAGTTCTCATCGTGATTCACTATAAACTTTTGATTATATACGCAAGCTTTTTCCATCTCCCTTCCTCCCTGGAGGTAGGAATCCTTTTTAAGGTTATTACCGGCGACAGGCATTTGTGTCTCGTGATGAAAACTTTGAACAAGTAAGTCCAGTTGCCTTGATCCATTTAATTCATAATTAATTAAGTATATAACGTCAAAGAATATACGTAGGATCTTATGCTAATGCACTTTTAGTTCCTTTCGAGGGCAACAGTGTGATCAAGATTTAACAGTTGCAGGAAGGAAAAGTAGAATGAAAAGGCGAACATGTAAGATCCGTTTCTTATATATATAGTGTTTACAAGATAAGTGGTAGGATGCATCGATCCCCTATTATCACAGGTACGTCCCTACCACCACGAGGTTTGTTGTGCCGTTGCTGCGTATCTTTGCAGATCGGTCTACCATATCATACCTGGTCGATAGTGGTAAGTTTAGCATGCGACAAGCAGCGTCATCGCCGGCCGCTGTCTACAATTATAGTACAGTTACAACACGAGAGTGCATCGATCGTATCAAACTATATCTGATCAGACGTGGCACGACTATCCGGCAAACCTTACTCTAGCATGCAAGTGTAATTGTTTGGTTTTAACCTGAGCCCGACCTTTTTATCTTATAATATATGAGATGTGTAGCGGCATGAAAATGGTTCTTAGGTCACGTACTATCTTCTCTATTTATTTGTTGGGGGAATCGTCTCGCGTCCGTGAATGTCTGCACACACCAAGAAACTAGAAGGGCGTCAGAAGGAGTCCCGGGTGTTACTCCAGGGGACAACCCTCCGATGCTTAAGTCAGCAAGAGATTTAATGAGCGGTAGAGAAGAGCAGAGTAAGAGAGAAGTAGAAGCCGCAGTAGTTGATCCAGGAGGCGTGTGGATCCTCTGCACGCATGCTCGCTGCTCCCAGTGGGCTCTCGGAGAGTGCTCGCTGGGTGGTAAGGCCGTGCAGGAGGAAGTGGCTCTCTGGACGTAGTAGATGGCCTCTCTGTCGTAGTTACGAGGCGAGTTGCTCTCTTCTCTATAGAGAGCTTCGGTGGCAGAAGTATCTTCCGTATCTCCTCCTGCGTACTAGTTTTGGGGTCTAGTAGAAGAATCTACCGTGTCCTTCTCTTCCATCAATGTCCCTTTTATATGTGTTGTCCTGGAGCGAGAGCCTCATCCTTTGATAGAGAAGGGTCCGTTTAGTAGAGCAATGTTCTTCCGCTATATTGGCGGGAGTTTCCCGTTGGAGGGCGATAGCTCCGGCGTCGGCCATTCCCTGGGCAAGTCTTACGACACTCATGGCGCGTGCTCGCCTGTTACGGGGTCAAGGCCGGCGTCGTGGGGGCAACGGTCGGTCGTCGGAGTGTCCTCCGGCGAGAACTGCGCTTGGGCCAGCCTCCTTGGCGTCGTGGAATCCGATGCTCCTTTGGGCCGGTAATCCTCTTACTGGATTGGGCGTGCATGTTCGTCCCTTGCGTGGGCTCAGCGCTTCCGAACCTTAATGGGCCGCTCGCGCTTGGGCCGTTTCTGGGTCAAACTAGATTTACCCTCCTCACTTCCCCCCTACTCTTAGTTGACGAGCACTCGTAGGGGACTGAGAGTAGCCCAAGAGAGGGTTCTTCTGGAGGGTGTGATCCGAAGACGATTTCCTCGTACGGCGGGAGTTGGTGGCTTCGAGGCCTGCTTGGCGTGCAAGGCGTCTCCGGCGGTGGCAGAGGCCACGCTGGCAATAATGACGTAGGGTCTTGTCTTGTTTTAGGGATGTGGGCTCAGAACGGTCGCCTGGCCTCGGTAGCGATACCGCCGTAGCGGTAGGCGTCCCTTTCGCCTGACTCTTAGGGGGCAACCGTCGGATTGTAGTGGGCGATTTATAAGGAGTGCTGTGAGGTTTTTTGAAAACCACACCCACATCTCGCTGGTCACCGCGCTTCGTCGTAGGCTTCTTTCTTCCCCTTGCCTGGTGAGGATCTTTCTTTCTTGGTTCTTCTTTTCTGCGGTAGTGATGCCCCCACATAGGAGAACTCTTAGCATCGAGTCTTCCTCTTCGGAGAAGATGCCTCAGAGCTGAGGTGGTGAGAGTCCTCATACTCTTGGGGACTTTGCTTACCTTATAAATGGTGGCTTCCGCCGCATTCCAGCGATTAGCTTCTGCGACAGAGAGCCTTTGTAGGTAGCCTTCTTACATAATGTTCTCAAGAGAGTCTGGTACTTCATTAGATGATGAATTTCTGCAGGTTCATCGTCGACTTTAGGTCCTCCGGGAAAACCCAACACCGGTACCGTGGCGGCCGTGGCCTGCGCCCGGAGAGGGCGGCCCGACGTCTGAGCAATACAGGCTCGGATACCTGGATGGCTGGCAGGAGGCCTTGGAGAAGGTCGACCGCTTGTATGCCGGCAGGGGAGTCCTGCTTCTTGAGCCTGATAGGATCCGTCCTTGACGGGACGAGAGGTGTCAGGGTAGCGTTGCTTTCTATACTCCAATCAGCTTCCTTTGCTTGTCTCTGCGGTATGTAACCGTTATTTGCTCCTTGTAGGTGCTCGGTGAGATGCTCCTTGTTGCTGGAACATCTTCCTACTTTCCGGTAGGAAGGATCGTATGGAGGGGTGAAATCTGTCTTCCATTCTTCCACTCGATGGGCCTGGCCGTGCGGCTTGGACGACGGCGGTGGGCTCCTCAATTTGCAGGCATGACCAGTACGCTGAGGTGGCCTTCCTAATGCGTTGGCCTCGTGGTACCGCCGCCTCCCATCGACTTGTGTGGGCCTGTTGGTTCCCTATAACGGGTGGACCTTGCTGGCCTTCTTCTGAGCAGGGGTGGCCGGAGCTACTGGCCTAGTTTTCCTCGTGCAGACCTTCTACTAGTGAAGCCTTTTGTTGGCCTGAGGGCTTTATCCCTCTTCTCTGGCATAGGAGGCTTCTCCGTAGGTACCCTCCCACAGAACAAAAATGGGTACCTGCGCCTGCTTGAAGACTCTGCATGATCGTTGATAGAGGACGATGCCAAAAAGGCGAGTCGCTGGAGTAACATGTTGCCACTGTTGAGCACGTTTTGTCCCTCCATGTACTTGTATTTGGCCCATGTGAAGGTATTCTGCCAATTTCTGGCAGCTTGTATTTTGACTAAGGAAATATAAATTCCTTATTTTTGAGCCAATACTATCGTGTACCTTTTACTGGAGTACTTCTGCGGGCTCTTCTGGGCGATCCTCTGTGCTCGTATTCATATTGCTTGCGTCCTCCGAAGGAACCCTTAGGTTACCATTTTACTTTCAAGGGGAGCGGTGCTCGCCTCTAGGGAACCCTGAGGTCACCTTCTTATTTTCAAGGTGAGCCGTGCTCGCCTCTAGGGAACCCTGAGGTCACCTTCTTATTTTCAAGGTGAGCCGTGCTCGCCTTTAGAGAATCCTTAGGTTACCTTCTCGTTTCCAAGGGGAGCGGTGCTCGCCTTTAGGAAGCCCTTAGGCTACCTTCGTTTTCAAGGGGAGCGGTGCTCGCCTCTAGGGAGCCCTTAGGATACCTTCTTTTTCAAGGGGAGCGGTGCTCTCCTCTAGGGAGCCCTTAGGCTACCTTAATTTTTAAGGGGAGCGGTGCTCGCCTCTAGGAAACCCTTGGGCTACCTTTTTCTTTGTTCGTGGGCAACTTACCCTGGTGGAGTATGGCCGGTGACATTTCACTAGAAGTATTTCCTGAGGTTGACGGAGTTCCACGTCCTGGGCACCTCTCTCCCCCCAAGCGTCACTAGCCAGTACGCTACTTTGCCGAGTGTTTCTGTTACTCGGTACGGGCCTTCCCAATTAGGTGCGAGCTTCCCTGCGGCTCCTCGCGGGTCAGCCACGCTTGCTCGTCGTAGAACCAGATCTCTGGGGAAGAAGTGTCGCTCCTTAACCCGGGTGTTGTAGTATCGTGCCAGCTTCTGCTGATATGCCACAAGTTTTACCTGGGCATTGGTTCTTCCTTCTTCGAGCAAGTCCAGGTTCTCTCGCATTGCCTGGTTGTTCCTGGCCTCATCAAAGTGTCCTACTGGTAACGAAGGGTTGGATATTTCCACCGGGACTACTGCCTCAGCTCCGTAGGTGAGGTGAAAAGGCGTCTCCCCTGTGGCGGCTCTGGCGGTGGTCCGGTGAGCCCATAGGATGCTGGGGATTGAATCAATCCATGCATCGCCTGCTTGGTCCAGGCGAGTCTTAATGCCGTGGAGTAGTGTTCGGTTGGCATTTTTCACCAATCCGTTGTGTTGGGGATGTCCCACTGAGGTGTAGTGGTTCCAGATTTCCAATTCCGAGCACTTTTCCTGATAGGCGGTGCTCGCGAACTATCTACCATTGTCGATCGTGAGAACCCTCGGGATCCCAAACTGACAAATGATGTTCCGCAGCATGAATTTCCAAGTTTCCTCGCTTGTTATCTTTCCCAATAGCTCGGCTTCGATCCATTTGGTGAAGTAGTCTATGACGACGATGAGGAACTTCTTCCTCCCTTGTGCCTCAGGGAAAGGCCCTAGGATGTCGATTCCCCACCGAGCAAATGGACGAGGCTCCGTCAAGGCATGGAGCTGCGTCGTCGGCTGGTGGTGAAGGTTGGAATACTTCTGACATTGGGGGCACCTTCGAACATAGCTGAGACAGTCCTGCTGCAAAGTGGGCCACCAATACCCTTGTCGGATCTGCGTCCTCGCAAGTGCTCGTCCTCCCACATGACTTCCGCAGAGTCCTTCGTGGACTTCCTGGATGGCCTGGTTGGCTTCCGTGGGGAAGAAGCATTTGAGTAGAGGGGCTGAGAGGGACCGACGATACAGTCGTCCGTCCACCACGGTGAAGTGGGCCGCTCTCGCCCGAGTGCACCGTGCTTCTGAGTGATCACTGGGGAGCTACTGTCGAAGGAGGAAATCGAGTAGAGGGTCCATCCAGGATGGCTCGTAGTCGATGGCATTTACCTGGAGTGCTGGATCGTCAATGCTCGGTGCTGACAGTTCCTCTATCAGGACTGACCTCGAGCTGGAGACTATGGTGGCTTACGCTAGGCGGGAGAGGGCGTCTGCTCGGACGTTCTCCTAGCGTGGGATGTGAACCACTTCAAAGTGGGTGAACTCCTCCACCGCAGCCTTGGCCTTCTCTAAATATTTCATCATGGAAGGGTTTCTGGCCTCGAATTCCCCCCTGACTTAGTTGGCGATGAGCATGGAGTTGCTGTACGCTCGCATGCTCGACGCCCCCAAGTGCTTCGCCATGGGCAACCCAGAGAGGAGTGCGTCGTATTCCGCCACGTTGTTCGTGGTCGGGAAGTTAAAGCGCAAGGCGAATTGTTGATCCACTCCTTCCAGCGAGAGTAAGACCAGCCCCGCGCTGCTGCCCGCGGTGCAGGATGATCCATCGACGTATAGTTCCCATGTTGGCTCCGAGGACTTCTCGGGTGAGTCTTCGGTGGGTAGGGTGCACTCGGCGACGAACTCCGCGAGCGCTTGGGCCTTGATTGCTGTCCTTGGTCGGAACTTGATGTCAAATTCTCCCAACTCGATGGCCCATTTGACCAGTCTTCCGGATGCATCAGGGTTCTGAAGGATTTGCCAGAGGGGCTGATCGGTGGGGACGTCGATCGGGTGGGGCAGGAAGTATGGCCGTAGCTTGCGAGCAACTGTGATCAGGGCAAGGGTGAATTTCTCAGTCCATGAATACCAGAATTCTGGTCCCTACAGTGCTCGGTTGACATAATAGATAGGCTTCATGACCCCTGCTTCCTCTCGTGTGAGTACAGCACTCGTGGTGCTGGGTGTCACAGAGAGATACAAGAGTAGTTGCTCCCCCCCTTGGGGTTTGGCAAGGACAGGAGGCGTCGTCAGGTAGCGTTTCAGATCTTCGAACGCCTGTTCGCACTCCTGGTCCCAATCGATCCATCCCTTTTTCTCTAGCGCTAGGTTAGCTTGCTTTATCAGCCGGAAGAAGGGTAGACATCGTTCGGTGACCTGGGACAAGAACCGGGCCAGAGCGGCGACGCGTCCGGTGAGGCACTGTACGTCCCTCACCCGTCTTGGTCGCTCCATCTCCAATACTGCTCTGATTTGATCGGGGTTGGCTTCGATTCCTCGGTGAGTAACGAGGAAACCCAGGAACTTGCCTGACCGTACCCCGAATGCACACTTAGCAGGGTTGAGTTTCATGTTGTACCTTTTGAATGTTGCGAAAGTTTTCGCTAGGTCGCGCAAGTGCCCGGCTGCTCAGCGGCTTTTCACAAGCATGTCGTCGATGTAGACCTCCATGTTGCGGCTGATCTACGAGTCAAACATATGGTTGACTAGGCGTTGATACGTAGCACCCGCGTTTTTTAACCCGAACGGCATGCGGGTGTAGCAGTATAAGCCGTGGTCGGTGATGAACGTGATTTTGTCTTGGTCGGGCTGGTGCATGCTGATTTGATGATACCCGGAATAGGCGTCAAGGAAGCTCAACATCTCGTGCCCGGCCGTGGCGTCGACTAGCTGGTCGATCCGTAGCATGGGGAAGCTGTCTTTGGGCATGGCCTTGTTAAGGTCGATGTAGTCCACGCACATCCGCCACTTCCCGTTGCTCTTGGGTACCAGGACTATGTTGGCTACCCAATCTGGGTACTGGGTAGGCCAGAGCAGCCTTGTTCGTAATTTTTCTCCCACTTGCTGCCTGATGACGGCTTGTCGATCAGGGTTGCACCGCCTTCGGTGTTGCTGTACCGGGCGGCAGTTGGGATCCAACCTTAGTTGGTGCGTAATGACCTCTGGGGGAATCTCGGGGAGCTCATCCTCGGACCAGGCGATCACGTCCTGATTGCCCGCGAGGAAGCTCGCATACGCCTGTTTGTCATGCTCGGGCAAGGCAGCGTCGATCTTCATTAACCTACTCGGGTCGTCCCCAACCTGGATGAGGTACAACTCCTCAGCCGGAGCACTCGTGCTCGGACCCGCATCTTCGGCCCTTGCCTTCTTCTCTAGAGACTCTTCTTCGGGGTGTCGGTCGCGGGTGGAGATAAGGTAGCACCTCCTGGACTCCCGCTGATCACCCCAGACCTCCCCTACCCCGTGGGGGGTGGGGAACTTAAGCTTCTGGTGGTAGGAGGAAGGGACGCCCTGGAGTGTGCCGAGGATTCCTCGACCGATGATGGCATTGTACCCTGTCATCGCACGGACCATAGTAAAGTCGGCGAGGAAGGTTACCTCTTTTGGTGCTGCCCCGAACGTGATCGGGAGAGAGATATGCCCTTCTGGGCGGATGTGGAGGCACTTTTCGACACGCTCATTGTTTTGTTTCTTTACGTCAGGTTTATTCGGTGGGTTTATTCATTTATTAAGTGTGTGGGCGTGCCAGTCACAAAGTGACGATTTATTGTGCGCTCGATCTGACTAATCAGACGATTGTGTAGTTCATACCGGGACCAAAACCCGCCGCACCAAAAAGGTCACAGCGTCATTTACATCCCCTCGGAGAGGGGAACACCCTTGATTAATTGTCGGGAATCAGGGCCTCAAGGCCAAGAAATTATATCGAGAGGAACAAGCCGATGGCGGTCTCGGATCAGTAGGGCAGCCCTATGTCTAGGGAAGCAAACATTCGAAATATGTCGGTAACTCAAGGGACCATTTTGATATTCGGACGAGTGTCTGGCTTCAGGAAATTGTAATCATCACGAAGAAAATCGGAGCATATGTATGCTGGGGCACGGCAGATTTATCATTCGAAGGGATGGGAGACATTCGGATAAATCACGGTTAGAGTAACATGTCGGTCGCTCGGGGACCGTTTAATATTCGTACGAGTGCCTGGCTTCAGAAAATCGTAATCGTTACGGGGAAACCGAAGCGTATGTATGCCGGGGCACGGCAAATTTATTATTCAATGGGATGGGAGACATTCGGTTAAATCCCGGTTAGAGTAACATGTCGGTCGCTCGGGGACCGTTTAATATTCGGACGAGCGTCCGGCTTCAGAAAATCGTAAACGTCACGGGGAAACCGGAGCGTATGTATGCCGGGACACGGCAAATTTATTATTCGAAGGGATGGGAGACATTCGGTTAAATCCCGGTTAGAGCGGTCGGAAACCAATAAGTTTGTCAGCCCGGTGCAAGATCGAGTCAGGACCATTCCGGGGGCGCCTCCCGTGGTCCAAACGAGGCTTGCGTGAGCGTTGTTAATATTTCCGGTGCCGAAGGGCAGCAAGAAAGTGTCCCGGGACTAGATTCCAAAACAAAGATGCATACAGAGATAGCTGGCTATAGGCCTAGGATGTGGGTCAGGTAACGACCATGATTGGGACGAACCTGAGGTCTAAGCGTGACTCACGAAGGTCTTATTGATATTCCCATGCGTAGGGTTCGGGGATGACGAGAGTCTGCTCGTTCCATTCGGATTTTTGTCGGTCACTCATGGACCACTTTATGTTCGGACAAAGGTCCGTATAGAGAGACAAGACCGGAACGGGAGCGAATCCAAGCGAATGTCTGCCAAGAGATGGCAATTTTGATATGAAGATGAGATCAGATCCCGGTGGGAAGAGGGGACTTCGATGAAATATTGTCCCAAAATGAGGTCGGGCGATAACCATGACGGGAGGGGTGACTCCCGAGGGTGGAGTCCAGCCTGCGAAGGCATCATTTTTATTCCTAGGTCCAGAGCCTGAGGGAGACGAAGGCCGCATCGTGTTATTCATAATTATTGTCATTGTTCACCATCATTATCTATTTTCACTTGTTATTATTTCTCTGCTGATCCCCCTTTCACTATTACCCATAGATCATGAACTCTTCCTCAATTTACTATTACATTTTTTATTGTCCCCACCCTTTTGTTCTATATATAGTTTATTATTTTTATTCTTTTATCAAAAACCCCTTTTTATCATTGTTATTATATAAATTTCTCTCCCCCTTTTTTATTATACCTACCCACTTTTCTTTGGTGTGATGCTTCTGGATGCAGAGTGTGCCGGAATGGGTGTTAGCGAGTGTGCCGCTGGGGAATGCTGAGTTGAGGGTGTACCGCTGGAAACATAAGGGAAGGGTGTGCAGGCCAGGGCGTGAGTTGGGGGGTGTACCACTGGAAGGGAAAGGGAGTGAGGAATGACTGTGCCGTTGGAAGGCTGGGGAGCTGAGGAGTGAGTGTGCCGCTGGAAGGCCATGGGAATTGAGGAATGAGTGTACCGCTGAAAGGCTGGGGGGTGAAGAGTGTTCCGCTGGGGGGAATGCACCGGGTAGGGAGAGGTAGGCGGTGTACCGCTGAAAGGGGAAAGGGTGCACCGCTAGAGGGTGTGCCGGGATAGGGTGCAAAGGGGTGCACCGCTAGGGAGTGGCCAAAGGAAGTTCAGGCTTAGATGGTTTAAAAGGCTAATGCCATTGGGGCAGAACCCACATGAATGGGGTGAGGTCCGAAGGGAGGCCTCTGGCTCATAGAGTTCAGATAGAGGGTTTTAGCGGCAAGCTTCCAATTCTCTTTTATGTGATTAAGCCCAAGATTATGTCCAGTAGTTCAATTCCTTGAGTCTTGCATAGTCCCTTTGTCCTGATTAGAATGTTATATTGTTGTTTATTTTATTTGTTTGTTGCTTCCTTTTATCTTTTAACATGTTGTTATTTCTGACAAAAATTCGGTAGCATCTCCCCTTGACCGGGATGGTAAGGGAGTAAAAGGGGAACACGTCCACAAGGAGTGGCATAACCCAACAGTTTGAGGTGTGTGCCGAGGTAGTCACCTTTGAGAATACTTCGGAAAACTTGGAGAAAACACTGAACGAGAAGCCACTAGGCTGACACAAGTCACAAATGCACCGGGGAAGCAATGGCTAGGGTGTGCCGGGCTGGACTGGCCAGGGGAGTACAGGACAGGACATGGCCTAGCTGTGCCGGCCAAGAGTTGGCTGGGGTGTGCCGCTAGGGCACAGCCAGGGAGCGTGCCGGCCACAGAAGGCACCCGGGGAGTGTGCCAGGTAGGAAGACAGGGAAGTGTGCCGGCCAAGGCACGCAGGGTGTGCTGGTGAAACAAGGACACAGGTGCCGGGTAGAGCACCCTGAGGGTGTACCGGGCAAGGGAGGCCTAACGGCTGTTAGCTAGTGTGCCGGCAGAGCACGGGCAGGGGTATGCTGGGCAAAGGCTAGCTGGGGGCTACTAGTGAAGGTGGTGGCGAGGTAGGCGAAGGAAAACCTCCTCGAAGAGAGAAAACCCCAAAGAAAGGAAGAAAAAGAAAAGCGTGAGAAAACCATCAGTGGAGGTTGGGCACAGCAAGCTAAAGGGGTGCATTTCATTCGCGGGGAATAGGATGGCCGATACATCGCCAAGAAAAATAAAAGAACGAAAAAGAAATGAAAATACATTGTGGGAAGGGGAACAGAGCATGGGCTCCTCCCCTCCCAGACCTCACTCCTCTCTTCTTCTCTTCTCTCTTTTTCTTCTCTTCTTCCCTTTCTCTCTTCTCTTTGCGTGGACGACGGTGGCAGAGCGGCAGGAACCCTTTCTCTTCCTCTCTTCTTTTCCTTCTTCTCTTCTTCTTTCTTTCTTCTTCTCGTCTATGTGGAGAGCTAGCCAGCGAGAGAGAGCTCCCTCTTTTCTTCGACATGAGAGGGTTTTTTATACCTACGGGCGCGTTGACATCCATTGACGATGGTGGTTAATGGGGAATTGACCCCAGTCTTGTCTTTTGGCAGGGAGTGCCTGCGTGTCTGCACCAGGGCGTTGACAACTGGGCTTTCCAGCTGGTTCGATGGGAGTCCACTGCGCGCCAAGGGTAGGGGCTATGCCGTTGGAGGGGTTGCCGTTGGAGGATGCTGCATCGGGTGCGGAGGAGACAAAGCTGCACCGGGTGGAGCGTTTGGCAGGGTGTGCCACTGGGGGCTTAAAGGGTGTGCCGCTAGATGGGCTTGAAGGGTGTGCCCTGGGGCTTAAAGAGGGTGTGCCGCTGGGGAGGCACCATGGGTGTGCCGCTGGAGGGCTTAAACTGGTGTGCCGTTGAAAGGGCACAAATAGTGTGCCGTCTGAGGGCACGAGATAGTGTGCCATTGGAGGGGCACTTGGAAGTGTGCCACTGGAGGGGCACTTGGAGTGTGCCGCTGGGGGCATCCAAGGGTGTGCCGCTACGGAAGCGTAGTAGGTTGTTGTGTCGTTGGAAGAGGCACAAAGGGGGGTGTGCCGTTGGAGAGACACCCAGGGTGTGCCGTTGAGAGGCTGTCTGGTAGTGTGCCGCTGAAGGGCATGGATAGCGTGCCGCTGAGGGCTTCAAGAAGTGTGCCGCTAGGGCACTTGAGAGTGTGTCTTTGGAGGCCTTTGAGGGGTGTGCCACTGGGGCACTTCAAGGGTGTTTCCTTTTCTTATTTTCTTCTTTTCATCTTCTCTTCTCTTTTCTCCTCTTCTTTATCCCCCTGTACCTAAACATGGGGTGAGAATTTTTAGTGTCCACAAATGCCCCCCAGCCGTAGACGGCGCGAGAGAGGGATGAGAGAGCGGGGCCTGCGGGTGTAGCCCAACTAAGAGATTCATCAACATGATGAGGAAAGTTGGTCCGCAGACCGAAGTTAAGGTTAAGAAATAGGGCCACGTGGGCCAGAAGTTGGAAAGCATGCTATGAGAGCCGAAGTTATTGGAAAGCGAGCTATGAAAGTCGAGGTTGTGCAAGGCGAGCCGCAGGGGCGGAGAGAAGGGTTTATTCCTTTAATGGTCTGGACGGTAGGTCCAAATCAAAAGGGGTACCTGCCACCTGAGGGGGATGGAGAGAAGAGTTTGTTGATTCAATGACCTGGACGGGAGGTCCGGATCGAATGGGTTAGTCGCCACCTAGAGGGATAGAAAGATGAATTTGTTGATTCAGAAGAGGTATTCGTCGCTGAAGGGACGGAGAGAAGAGTTTGTTGGTTCAACGATCTGAACGGGTGGCTCAGATCAAATGGGATATTCGTCACCTGAAGGGACAGAGAGAAGAGTTTATTGGTACAACGAGAGATATTCATCACCCGAAGGAATGGAGAGAAGAGTTCATTCATGTAATGACCTAGACGGAAGGTCTCGGCCAAAATGGATTGTTCGTCACCCGAAGGAACGGAGAGAAGAGTTTGTTGATTCAAAAAGGGACATCCGTCGCCCGAGGGGACGGAGATAAGAGTTTGTTGATTCAATGACCTGGATGGAAGGTCCAAGTCAAAATGGATATTCGTCACCCGAAGGGACGGAGAGACGAGCTTATTGATTCAAATGGGATATTCGTCGCCCGAAGGGACGAAAAGACGAGTTTGTTGATTCAAATGGGATATTCGTCACCCAAAGGGACGGAGAGGTGTTCGTCGTCCGAAGGGACAGAGAGGAGAGTTTGTTGATTCAGAAGAGGTGTTCGTCGTCCAAAGGGACGGAGAGAAGAGTTTGTTGATTCAATGATCTGAACAAGAGGTCTAGATCAAATGAGCTATTCGTCACCCGAAGGGACAGAGAGAAGAATTCATTGATTCGATGATCTGAACAGGTGGTTCAGGTCAAAATGGATTGTTCGTCACCCAAAGGGACGGAGAGAAGAATTGGTTGATTCGAAAGAAGTATTCATCACCCGAAGGGACGGGGAGAAAGGTTCATTGATTTAATGATCCAGACAAAAGGTCTGAATCAAAAGGGGCATTCGTCGCTGAAAGGGACGGAGAGAAGAGTTTGTTGATTCGAAAGGGATATTCGTCACCCGAAGGGATGGAGAGAAGGGTTTATTAATTTAGTGATCTAGACGAAAGGTCTGAATCAAAAGGGATGTTCATCACCCGAAGGGACAGAGAGAAAAGTTTGTTCATTCAATGACCTGGATGGCAAGTCCAAGTCAAAGGGGTATTTGTCACCCGAAAGGGGCGGAGAGAAGAGTTTTTTGATTGCATGATCTGGGCGGAAGGCCCAAATCAAAAGGGGTATTCGTGACCCCGAAGGGATGGAGAGATGGTCAAGTCGCTGACACATGCTAGTGTTAGCGCAAGTACAAGGGGATGATTCTTTGCCCGAACGGTAAGCTCGGAGCAGGGTGAAAGGTTGTTTTAATTTTTTTCTTTGTTTTTAATGTGCCAGGGGAACCGGCCAAGAAAGATCTTTTAGTTCTCCAACTGGGCGGAGAGTCTACGAGCCAGATTAGAGAAAGGGAGTCTTTTATTCTTCAGATGTGTGGAGAGTCCGGGCTGAAGTGACAAGGATATGTTTAACTTTTAACCAGACAGAAGGTCTGAACCAAAGTGGAATGAATCTTTTTATTCTCTAGCCGGGCGAAAGGTCTGATCTGGAGTGGAGTGGTATGTTTGTTCTCTAGCTGGATGGCAGGCCCCAACCAAAGTGAGAGGGATCTTTTCATTCTCTAGCCGGACGGAAGGTTCGATCTAGAATGGAAATAATCTTTTTGTTCTCTGGCTGGACGACTGGTCTGAACCAAAGTGAAAGGAATCTTTTTATTCTCCAGCTAGACGAAAGGTCCGATCTAGAGTGAAAGGATCTTTTTGTTCTCTGGCTGGGCGGCAGGTCCGAACCAAAGTGAAGGGGTCCTTTTGTTCTCTAGCCAGACGGAAGGTCCGATCTGGAGTGGAGAGAGTCTTTTAGTTCTCCAGCTGGACAGGAGGTTCGATCTGGAGTGGAAAGAATCTTTTTGTTCTCCGGCTGGCCAGTTGGTCTGAACTAGAGTGAAAGGATTTGATATTCTTTAATGCGCCGGGAGCACCGGCTGTGAAATTTGAACCCGAGAAAGTGGACCGCAAGGGCCAGAATCGGTGTTGCGGAAGTAGGCTGTGAAGGCTGAAATTGGGGAAGCGGGCTACCAGAGCCGAAGTTGGGAAGCTGGCCACGAAAGCCAAATCTGGTAAGCAGGCTATGAGAGCCCAGATTGGGGAAGCGGACTATAGAAGCCGAAGTTGGGAGATTTGCGAGCGGCAAGGGTAGGAAGTAGGCCGTGAGGGCCAAGATTGGGCTCTACGAGCCAGAACTGGGAAAGCAGACTGCGATAGCCGAAATTGAGTTTATTATTATTTCTTTCTTTCTTTATTCAAGCATGCAGGTATTCATCAGCATGCATAACATAAGTATACATAAGACAGCTCCCTCTATAGGGGATGGGATAGGGACAACGCCCATAATTCGCAGACACGGTGCGGGCCAGGAGACACAACTGAGGGGTGGTACACCCGTCAAGAAGATATCGCATGTCTTGCATGAATAGCTTAAATTCACGCATTTCACCTGAGACAACTCTTTGTGGAGTGGAGGAGCAAACGTGTGAGCAAAAGGCCCTAAACATAGGGATATGCGGGCTTTCTAACCAATACTCAAGGATTACTCTAGCGCCTACACATGGGTTTCAGGCTCTCAATTTCGGTAGATTCGCACAGCCCCCATATGTTTATTTTGGTAGCGGATTTCACCGTTCGGCGCGAGTCTCCTCATGTGTCTCAATGGGGATTCTCGGCTACTAGGATTCGTCCTTATCATAATTCTACTGCGGATTCCACCGTTTGACGCGAGTTTCCTCATGTGTCTCAATGGGGATTCCCGGCTACTAGGCTTCATCCTTATTGAAATTTGCTTCACCATTTCGCGCGAGTCTCCTCATTTGTTTCAGTGGGAATTCCCGGCTACTTGGGTCCGCATTCGACTAATTCATCGTTTCTTTTTTTTCATCTCTTTTTTTTAAGTGGGGACAGGTAGCTCTTTCCTCACGATTACCTTTCACGCGAGTGCAGAAATTCAAGCATTCGTAGTGTGCTAAGAAGAAAGTCGGGCAATCCCTATGGTTGAAGACCATTGAACACATTAAGCGCAAAGTGGGGAGTGTTGCCTCAGGTTTATTTTGTGAATTGAGCTTAGCAATTTAGCCATGACTCTTCCTCTTGACGTGTGCACCCGCCATAATTGGGTTCTCTTCGAGCGTATGGCGCGCCGCACATGCATCCGGAATCGGGGCGACATTATTTAGCAAGGAGACACGGTCCTAGAAAATTTCCAAGGAGGTGTATTATTCTATATTAAGCAAGCATGCAAGTAGGGTAGCCAAGAGTTTTTTGTCTCTTTGTTTTTGCATAAGAACAAACTATCGTTTCGTATATGTATCTTGTATATGGTAGTAAAGGTATTAGGGAAGCAGACCGCAAATGGTCGAAAGGAAATTAAGGGAGCAGGCTGCAAGAGCCGAAGCTGGAAAGCAGGCTACGAGAGCCAAAATCTGTGAAGCGGACTCCAAGAGCCGAAACCCGGAAGCAGGTTATAAGAGCCGAAATTGGAATAGTAGGCTACAAAAGTCGGAACATTAGGGAAGCGGGCTACAAGCCGAAATCGGGAAAGCGGGCTACGAGAGTCGAGAAGCAGGCTACAAAGGCCGGAATTGGTAAAGTAGGCTACAAAAGTCAGAACGTTAGGGAAGCGGGCTACAAGCCGGAATCGGGAAAGCGGGCTACGAGAGCCGAGAAGCGGGCTACAAAGGCCAAAATTGGGAAAGCAGGCTACAAAAACCAGAAGTGAGAAAGCAGGCTATGAGGGTCGAGAAGCAGGCTACGAAGGCCAAAGGTTGGTGAAGCGAGCTACAAGAGCCGAAATTGGGAAAGCGGGCTACGAGAGCCGAGGTTAGGAAGCACGCTACGAGAGCCGAAATAGGGGAGCATGCTACAAGAGCCAGGATCTGGGAAGCAGGCCACAAAGGCCAAAGGGAAGCGGGCTGCAAGAGCCAAAGTTGGGAACAAGGCTGCAAGAGTCGAAATTAAGGAAAGCAGGCTGCGAGGGCCAAAATTGAGAAGCGGGCTGCAAGAGCCAAAGTTGGGAACAAGGCTACAAGAGTCGAAATTAAGGAAAGCAGGCTGCGAGGGCCAAAATTGAGAAGCGGGCTGCAAAGAGCCGAAGCTGGGGAGTAGGTTATAAAAGTCGAAGCTGAGAAGCGGGCTGCAGAGAGCCGAAGTTGAGAAGCATGCTACAAAGAGCCGAAGTTGGGAAGCAGGCTACTGTGGACGCACTTTTTATTAGATCTTAGTTTATTTGTTTATCGGGTTCGTTCATCGATTTATTAAGTGCGTGGGCGTGCCAGTCACGAAGTGACGATTTGTTCGGGCTTCGAAGAACCCATGGTGCACTCGATCTGACTCAGTCAGGCGATTGTGTGGTTCGTGTCGGGACTGAGACCCGTTGTGCCATAAAGGTCACAACGTCATTTACATCCCCTCGAGAGGGGAATACCCTTATTAATTGCCAGAAATAAGGGCTCCACGGTCGAAAGAAATACTAATTAACGTAGGAAGAAAAAAGGTAGTCAGGCCACGCGGTGAGCCCGGGGGGAGTGTATGAATACACGGGTTATGTCAGTCACTGGTGGACCATTCCATGTTTGGACAGAAGTTCACATGGAAAACAAGATGATAACGAGGGACGAATCCGTACGAATGTCTGCCGAGGGACGGCAATTTTAATACAGGGTGGAAAGTCAGATCCCGGTGAGGGAGGGGATCCTGATGAATTATCGGCCCGAGGTAAGGCCGGGCGGTCACCACGACAAGGGAGAGAACTCCCGAGAGTGACTTCCGGCTTACGGGAGCATCATTAATATCCCCGGGTTCGGAATCCAGGAAGGAGAGACTGCTGCCATATTATCGTATTCACGATGATTGTCGACGCTTGTTATTATCATTTATTTATTGACACTACCCTTTCTTTGTTGATTGCCCTTTATCACCCAATGACCATGAATTCTTCTCTTGTTTGTTACTACCCCCCCCCCTTTTGTTATTATTTTCCCTTTCTATTATCTTGGTTGGGACCACCCCTTTTGTCTCATTATTATTATTACTATTCATCATTCCTTTTATTATATAGCCCCCTCCCATTTTTATTACATACATATGTGTATTCGTTGGGGAGATGATGGAGACTAGGGTGTACCGCTGAGAGAACGTGGAGCGTACCGCTGGGGGACTGGGAGTGTACCGCTGGAAGGGCTGGAGGAGATGATATGTGAACAAGCCACGAGGACTGTACAGACTTGCATGGATGAGGCAAAGCTAACGGATGTGTAGACTTAGTGTATGCAGCGATGTATAGACTTGATGGAATGATGCATGAACAAGCCATAAGGACTGTACAGACTTGCGTGGATGAGGCAAGGCTGACGGATGTATAGACTCAGTGCATGCAGCGATGTATAGACTTGATGGAACGATGCATGAACAAGCCACAAGGAGTTTATAGACTTAGTGTGGATGAGTCAAAGCTAACAGATGTGTAGACTTAGTGTATGCAGTGATGTATAGACTTGATGGAATGATGCATGAACAAGCCATAAGGACTATACAGACTTTCGTGGATGAGGCAAGGCTAACGGATGTATAGACTCAGTGTATGCTGAAGATCGTACAGACACCGTTGGAGCGCTGGGAGGATGCGTACCGCTCAGACAGCAGGGGGGAAACGTACCGCTGAGAATGGAACTGGAGGAGTGCACCGCTAGAGGGCCAAAGGGGAGCGTACCGCTGGAGGATAGAAGGTTAAGGCACACCGTTGGAGGAGGTAGGCCAGGGTGTACCGCTGGAAGGTTGAAGGATAAGGATGTCGGGTCAAAACAAATGGAGTGGAGTTCAGATGGGTAGGGGGGAGTTTAGAAGAAGTCCTTTTGTTTGTGCAGGTCTGATGCGAGACTTCGGAGGATCAACCTTCAGTTTTGTCACGTGATTCAGCCCCAATTCACGCCCCATAGTGCAACTCTTCGGATCTTGTTCAGTTCAATTCTTGAAGCCTTGCATGGTTCTTTTAGTTGATTAGATTGTTTTTACTATTGCTCAGTCCATCTGTTTGCTGCTTCTTTTCATCTTTTTAAATTTGTTGTTATTCCTGACAAAAATTCGGCAGCACCTCCCCTTGACCCGGGAGGTAAGGGAATAATAAGGAACATGCCCACAAAGAGTGGCATGAACCAACAATTGAGGGGGGTGCCTGAGCAGCCGCCTTTAGGGAAACTCCGGAAAACTCAGAGAAAACATCGAGCGAGGAACCAGTAGACTGATATAAGCTACGAGTACACCGGGGAAGTGACAATCAATGTGTGAGGTGAGTAGGCCAAGAGGGGAGGTGTGCCGCTGGGCGCAGCCAGGAGTGTGCTGCTGGCGGTTGGAGGGTGATGTGAAACCGACCTTAGACCTATTTGCAAGCATTCAAGTTTGAGCAGCGGACTCACACTAGCGAGCTCACCCGTATGGTGCGCACTATTACCCGATGGTGACTAGGCGATGTTGGAGAGGGTCCGAGGCGGGACCTTTGGGCTCCAATGGTTGGCTAACTTGGGAAGAACCCCAAATGGGCCTAGGATTCCCAAATCATGGGCGGCCAACACACCAAGGGTGTGGGTTAAGTGGATTCACTCTCAACTTGCCCGCGGTGGCCACTCACGGTACTAGCAATTTGGGCCGAACTCTCACTCTCCGTCCGATGAAGCAATAGCAATAATACTAAGCTAAGCAAGTGATTAAACCAGTAAGAGAGGGACCGAGGATCACCTAGCCGGCGTGAAGACGCCGACTCCGGCCGGAGACGTGGGCGAGCGGGGAGGCGAGGGTATGTACCCGCACGCCGCGTCGATTGAAGCTTCAAATCTACGACTTAATAATTACATGAACTACACCCCATGCAAGGGGGGGATCTCGGGGTGGGGATTAAGTGAATTACAGTCAAAACTACCTCCACGTAGGGAGGGGCCTTCAGCCGGCCAAGCGGGGTGGGGAATTATGCAAAGAGGACCGACTTTCCGAGCTCCGCCGGTTCTACCTTTCTTCGGTATTTCTGGACAGGGGGTCGATGTTGACGCTGCCAAAAATTCCACCGAGCTTAGAACCTGATAAGACTTGCGCCAAAAGCTTGCTAACGGACCAAGGATAAACTCTGAATTTTTTCTGAGCCTGGTACAGTAGTTGCTGGCCGGGGCAGAGTCTGGAACCGGACTGATTGGTTCTGCCTCTGTCTGGTGCAGAACAATGTGGCTGGTTGCAGAGGGTGCCACGATCACTACCAAGCTCTGATTGAGGCGAGACCTGAACCGTTGGAACCGTGGTCGAGTCTTCTTTCTCTCGGCACCAACGGCGAGGTTGGCAGATGTTGGAGAAGACTGGGACGATCAGATGAGTAGAGGGGTGTCGGTTCTAGCTCCTGTAAATTGACCTGACACACTTGGAGTAGAAAATTTGTAACTTGAGATGCCGATGTCCAAATGCAGCTCTGCTTCTTTAGGATGAAAGAGGACTTGAGAGGGAAGAATTTTACTGAAGAACATTTGATCTGAATCCCAAAAGGTTTGCCGTGGCCGAGCTTCCACTTTCGCTCTGGCTCTCTGCCTGGGGTCTTCTGCGCAGTCGAGGGAGATCGGCTCCTACGGACAGCTCCGACTTCGGAAGCTGGCGAGACCACCTTTGTTGGAAAGCTAACTCGCAGAAGATTCCAGCAATGTAGGCCTTGTCACCTGAATCTGTGAGGGACGGTCGTGGCTGCCTCTGAAAGTCGCTGCAACTCTGCTGCCTGAAACAGAGATAGAATGAGGAGATGTGCAAGGGGAGAGCAAGGGGGAGGGGGGTGAACTTGGTTTGACCAAGGGGGAGGTGGGGGGCGAATTTGGGCGCTTGGGGGTGGGGGGAGATGAAAGGGCACAGCCCAAGGGGAGGAAAATTCGAATTTGGGCTTAGGGAAGAGCCCCTTGAACCTTGGGGAGAGGAAGGGGTGCTTAGGAAGTGGTGTTGGGTAGTTGGGGGTTGGGAGGTGGGGTGTGGATTGGAGGATGCCACCTTGGGTTGGGGGGGGAGTTAAATGAGTGTATGGGGAAGGGGAGAGGTCTTAATGAGGGGTGAATGGGGAGGAGAGAGAAAATTCCGAAAATTGGGGTGGAGGGAGAGAGAGAGGGGGGGGGACCCCTTAGAGAGAGAGAGAGGGATAAAGAAAGAGAGAGATATTGAGAGAGGAAGCTAGAGGGATTTGGAGTTTTTCTGGAATTCAATATTCATGCATTAGTTCTTTCATATGAGGAGTGGGGTGGCCTATTTATAGACACAAGACATTTCACATGACCATACTGACCCTGACAACTGACATAATGACCAAATACTCCAAGGGAGGGGCGCCCTTGGGCCTAGCCCACTATTTGGGCCCAATAGCTTAATGAACCAACATAATGACACACGACTTAGGAAAATGACTTTCTAACCTAGGTACTTGACTCAAATAAAGGGAAAATTACATGATATTGACTCAAAGAAAATGTGAAGATTACATGACTAGACTCAGAATTACATGACTAACATAATGGCGCTTGCTGACGAACAATCCGAGTCCGGAGAAAATGTGGAGGGGCAAGGGATGCCCTCATCATACCCCCGGGGTGGGGAAAACTCGACCCCGTCGAGTATGGGTGCACCAGGGAAGTAGTATATCGAACTGCGGCTCTGGGTGATCCACGATCTCCATACTCAACCCGTGACCATAGTCGGGGAACGGCGCTTCAGCTCGACAAAGTGGCTCGGTCATACCCTCATGTTGGCGATGGGATCTTGCTTGCCTAGTATTGCCGTTGTGTGCTCACGTCGGGCTCTCAGGCTATTTGTGGTGGCACTCCGAGGGTGTCTCTCATAAGGGTAGGTGTAAGCTCGAGGCACTCACTAGGATCCACCGTGGTGCCCTTAGAGGATGTTGGATCCGCCACATGAGAAATGGGGAGAATCCCAAAACCCTTTTGAAAGTTCAACCCATAAGCCGGGTTGCCAAAGCCACTCGGAACTTGGCAAGGTCCAAGTCCTCGTGCCCTCAATTTGGAGGTGACCCTAAATTAGAGTCACTCCAAAGCCATCATCACCAAGTTATCAACTTGGAACTCAAAGTGGTGCTTAGGAGTTTGTGCTCGCTTCTTGTGAATCCCACCGCTTGTTGCTTGATACTTGCTTGAATGCATATGCCATGCACTATGATGTAATGTGAGTTGACAATGTATGGTATGAAAAGGTGGTCCAGGACAACCACATATAGACCTATCATGCATTGATGTTATGAAGATTTTGAAGGATTTGGGAGGACCGGGGCATCCATAGGTGCCCCTCTTACAAGTGAGTGTGATGAATGTTGGAGGACCCGGACACCCATGTAGGCTCCTAGCATACATAAGACCAATGGTGAATTGGGGAGGACCGTTACACCCAAATAGGGACCACTCATGCTTCCTACTTGACATGTGGGTGATGTGAATGAATGGACCCGTCTTTCAAATCATGCCAAGTGGTGTGTGGGGCCAAGACTTATGCACTCTTGTGACAAAGATGTCTCCTATGTGTGGGCTTTTGGACTTCCATTGGAATGGGTCAAAGGGGTCTAGGAAGGTGGTTATGGGGTGGGGCATTTACTCAATCCCGAGGTGTTTGTTGCCTAAGGTCAATGCTCTCATGGTGTAACCCAATTCTAGGAAGGGAGGAGTTTGGGTCAACATGGGCGGTATGGGTAGGGTGAGGTGGGTGGTGAATAGGGGGAGTGGGTTACATGGAGATTTAGGCTCCCATAGAAAAGGGTCAAAGGGATCATGGTAAGGGTCACCTAGGTAGGGGTACTCCATGTTCTCAAGGTCCTCAAATGGTGAGTCATCCTCCTCCAAGATAATTGGGCCAAGGTTACTAATGGGTTGGCCAATCAAAGCACTTGGGATCTCAATGGTTGGGGAGTAGACTAGGATAGGTTCTTCCTCCATGGGAAGAAGGAGGATGATCTCACTAGTAACTTGGCCATTAGTGTAGATGGAAGTGATGGAGCCAATGGTGGGATATGCTAGGCTAATGGTGTTAGCTTCGGACGTCCTCATAGCTAGCATATTGGTCAAGTGAATATGCCCATGTAGGTAGTTCACTAAGTCTCCCAAATCTTCCACACAATAGGAAGTTTGATAAGTGACATGTGACTGAATGGGAATGATTTGGGATTGATATCCCATGGGTAGGTGGCATGGTTGTGAACTAGGAATGGTGAGACCTTTCTTGAGCCATTGGAGTATGGACTTATCTATGGTGGGGTTGGGTGTCTCTAGAGGAGCTAGGCTAGAGGTGTCTGAGTTGTTTGGCCTTTGGATTTCCTCTATGTTGGAAGGTGGATTCGGATGGGCATCCTTCTCCACTTGGGTGGGTGTGTGGGTTGCAACTTCTATTGCTAATGGAGTAGGGGGATCTATGGTGGGTGGTTTGGTGATAGCTATCGTATGACACACCCGGGGTGGTGAACAAGCATGGGCTTGGGTTGGGATAGGAAGGGGAAGTAGAGGAGGCCTAGGTTGGGGAAAGATTGGTGTAGGAAGCGGGAGGTGGGTTGGGTGAGAGATTTTGGGTTGATTTGTTTTGGGAGATGTGTCCCTTTTTGGGGATGATGGTGGGTTTGTGGTGGTGGTCAAGGGGGCTTGTGGGGTACGGGCTTGGTGAGGGGTTTTGGGTTTGGGGGTGGTGGCCATTATGGGCCTAGGTGGAGGGGTGGACACGGTGTCCACTTAGTTTTGAATGGTGAGGGTTGGATGAGTGGTGGTCATCATGGAGGGAATTGGGTCGGTTAGGGGTCTCTTGCCCTTGGGATCGTTTGGGGTGGAAGTGGGGGCTAAAGGGGCTTGACTAGTGTAGGTTAGGGAAGGGGGTTTTGGTTGGGGTGTGGGGGCCCTCATGGGGTTAGGTGAGGAGGTGGAGGCCTTGGACACTTGGGTTCTAGTGGTAAGGGTTTGGACGGGTGGGGTTGGAGGAGTGGGAGTGCCCCTCGAGTTTTGGTAACCCGGGTAGGAGGGAGGAGGTCGGGGAGTGTAGACTTTCCTAAGTTCGGCTTTCATGTTCTCCCATGTGTTAATAGGCTCTAGCCTCATAACCCTCCTAAATTGTTCAATGAACTTCCACCTATCCTCGGCATGGTACACAAGTCGACTCTTGGCAAGGTAGATTCTCATGGGTTCAGTCATTGGATTCCTCTTAAAGTATTTGTCCATGTTTTCCTCCCACTCTAAATATGCACTAGGGTGGTATCCATTAAAGATAAGGTCCTCAAATAGGACTATGCCCAAAGGGGTGTCAATCGGACCTTTGCGGAGGGCCGAGTGAGATAGATGTGACTCACATGAAGTAGCCATGCTAGTGGACAAAAGAGATGCAACCGAAGACTCTAAATGTATAGACACGCCCTAGGACCAACTTGATAGAGACAAGTTGTGAACTTGCTCTGATACCACTTGATGTGAAACTGACCTTAGACCTATTTGCAAGCATTCAAGTTTGAGCAGCGGACTCACACTAGCGAGCTCACTTGTATGGTGCACACTATTACCCGATGGCGACTAGGCGATGTTGGAGAGGGTCCGAGGCGGGACCTTTGGGCTCCAATGGTTGGCTAACTTGGGAAGAACCCCAAATGGGCTTAGGATTCCCAAATCATGGGCGGTCAACACACCAAGGGTGTGGGTTAAGTGGATTCACTCTCAACTTGCCCGCGGTGGCCACTCACGGTACTAGTAATTTGGGCCGAACTCTCACTCTCCGTCCGACGAAGCAATAGCAATAATACTAAGCTAAGCAAGTGATTAAACCAGTAAGAGAGGGACCGAGGCTCACCTAGCCGGCGTGAAGACGCCGACTCCGGCCGGAGACGTGGGCGAGCGGGGAGGCGAGGGTATGTACCCGCACGCCGCGTCGATTGAAGCTTCAAATCTGCGACTTAATAATTACATGAACTACACCCCATGCAAGGGGGGGATCTCGGGGTGGGGATTAAGTGAATTACAGCCAAAACTACCTCCACGCAGGGAGGGGCCTTCAGCTGGCCAAGCGGGGTGGGGAATTATGCAAAGAGGACCGACTTTCCGAGCTCCGCTGGTTCTGCCTTTCTTCTGTATTTCTGGACAGGGGGTCGATGTTGACGCTGCCAAAAATTCCACCGAGCTCAGAACCTGATGAGACTTGCGCCAAAAGCTTGCTAACGGACCAAGGATGAACTCTGAATTTTTTCTGAGCCTGGTACAGTAGTTGCTGGCCGGGGCAGAGTCTGGAACCGGACTGATTGGTTCTACCTCTGTCTGGTGCAGAACAATGTGGCTGGTTGCAGAGGGTGCCACGATCACTACCAAGCTCTGATTGAGGCGAGACCTGAACCGTTGGAACCGTGGTCGAGTCTTCTTTCTGTCGGCACCAACGGCGAGGTGGCAGATGTTGGAGAAGACCGGGATGATCAGATGAGTAGAGGGGTGTCGGTTCTGGCTCCTGTAAACTGGCCTGACACACTTGGAGTAGAAAATTTGTAACTTGAGATGCCGATGTCCAAAGGTAGCTCTGCTTCTTGAGGATTAAGAGGACTTGGGAGGGAAGAATTTTGATGAAGAACACTTGATCTGAATCCGAAAAGGTTCGCCGTGGCCGAGCTTCCACTTTCGCTCTGGCTCTCTGCCTGGGGTCTTCTGCGCAGTCGAGGGAGATCGGCTCCTACGGACAGCTCCGACCTCGGAAGCTGGCGAGACCACCTTTGTTGGAAAGCTAACTCGCAGAAGATTCCAGCAATGTAGGCCTTGTCACCTGAATCTGTGAGGGACGGTCGTGACTGCCTCTGCAAGTCGCTGCAACTCTGCTGCCTGAAACAGAGATAGAATGAGGAGATGTGCAAGGGGAGAGCAAGGGGGAGGGGGGGTGAACTTGGTTTGACCAAGGGGGAGGTGGGGGGCGAATTTGGGAGCTTGGGGGTGGAAGGAGATGAAAGGGCACAGCCCAAGGGGAGGGAAATTCGAATTTGGGCTTAGGGAAGAGCCCCTTGAACCTTGGGGAGAGGAAGGGGTGCTTAGGAAGTGGTGTTGGGTAGTTGGGGGTTGGGAGGTGGGGTGTGGATTGGAGGATACCACCTTGGGTTGGGGGGGGAGTTAAATGAGTGTATGGGGAAGGGGAGAGGTCTTAATGAGGGGTGAATGGGGAGGAGAGAGAAAATTCTGAAAATTGGGGTGGAGGGAGAGAGAGAGAGAGGGGGGGACCCCTTAGAGAGAGAGAGAGGGATAAAGAAAGAGAGAGATATTGAGAGAGGAAGCTAGAGGGATTTGGAGTTTTTCTGGAATTCAATATTCATGCATTAGTTCTTTCATATAAGGAGTGGGGTGGCCTATTTATAGGCACAAGACATTTCACATGACCATACTGACCCTGACAACTGACATAATGACCAAATACTCCAAGGGAGGGGCACCCTTGGGCCTAGCCCACTATTTGGGCCCAATAGCCTAATGAACCAACATAATGACACACGACTTAGGAAAATGACTTTCTAACCTAGGTACATGACTCAAATAAAGGGAAAATTTCATGATATTGACTCAAAGAAAATGTGAAGATTACATGACTAGACTCAGAATTACATGACTAACATAATGGCGCTTGCCGACGAACAATCCGAGTCTGGAGAAAATGTGGAGGGGCAAGGGATGCCCTCATCAGAGGGAGTGTGCCGCTAAGCAGCCGGAGGGGGGGGCGTACCGCTGACAAGAAGAGAGAGGGTGCACCGCTGAATGGCCCTAAGGAGAGTATGCCACCAGGCTGACTCAAGGGAGGCTGTACCGCCAAACGGCCAAATGGGAGAGGCGTGCCACTGGGGGCCTGAGTGGTGGGATGACTGGGAGACTGGAATGGGTGCAGGATGCTATGGACCTTGAAAGAAAGGCTGAGGAGTCTTCTAGCCAGTGGGTGGGCAATACACCAAGTAGAGGTCCACAAAACTTCGACGAGCTGCCAAAGAGGGTAAAGAGAAAGGGATTGCATTGCAGAGTGTCACCAAGAAGAGGGAGAGGTTAGCCTTGCCTCATCAAGCCAAGGGCTACACCTCTCAATCACGTAGACCCATGCCATGGGAGGGGAGATCAAGCAAGGAGTTGGGGAACCAGAGACAGGCGCCAAACTCATAAACTAGCAAGAAGAAGAAAACTATGAATGTACCAAACGAAGGCAAGACCAGACGGAGTTTTATTCATGAGAAACTCAAAATGGCAAAGGCCATGGCCAGAAGACCAAATGTAGCCCAGTACATCCAAGCAAACAAGAAAACATCAGGAGCAAAAAAGACTCGGGGGGAGAGGGACAGGATGAGGAAGGGTGGTTGCTCCCTTCACCGCCACCCTTCCCTCTCCACCTTACAACATACACTCTCTCTTCCTCTCCTTCTTCTCTTCTACCTTCTTCTTCTCTGGAGCTCTCCTCGAACGGGTGCCCTTCTCTTCTCTCTGTGTGTTTTCCTTTCTCTGTCGTCCCCCGTTCTCTTTCTCTTCGTGAGGCTCCTTTTTTATATGTGGGCCGTTGATGAGGTCGAACTAATGATGGCACTGCCATCCGAGGTTGACTTCGTTATCTTCCTCATCAGGTGAAGATCTCCCTCCTCCAGCCAGAAGGTGACACGGAGACAGGCGCTAGCTGGCTTTGAAGTGGCTGAACTGTGCGCCAATGGGTATGCCTATTGACCGTTGTATCTTCTGCCAGTTCGCGCCGTTCGGGGGGTTCAGCACTGTGCCGCTGGGGAAAGGGCGCAGGCTGTTGAGGGCGGAAAGGCTGTGCGATTGGCAGCTTGTTGCAGTGTGCCGTTGAGGGGCTCCCCAGACCGTGCCGCTAAAGGGCCAAATGCCTTGCCGCTGAAGGAGCCAAGAAGCCCTGTGCCGCTGGAAGGGCCAACGACCCTGTGCCGCTGAAGGGCCAAGACTGTGCCGCTGAAGAGGCCAGGGGACCCCGTGCCACTGAAGGGGGGCACAAGGAGTTCGGTTGGCAGTCATGAGACCTATGCCGGTAAATCTCAACTTATGGCTGGGGTATGTACAGACTCTGCGTGTATGCTAGCAGACGTTGTACAGACTTTGAGTTTGGATGTATAGACTTAGTGTGCATGTGTGAACCATGTACAGTCTTTACACCGTGAGCATGCATGAGGCTGTACAGACTTGCCACATGAATGTATAAGCTCTACGTGCATGGAACACAACAGAAAGCAATGTATAGACTTTGCGTTTGAAGCAGCTAGCCAATGTACAGACTTTGCGTTGCAGCAACCAGCCAACGTACAGACTTCGTGCTGCAGCAACCAGCCAACGTACAGACTTCGTGTTTGTGCTAGCAGCCAACGTATAGACTTTATGTTGCAGCAACCAGCCAATGTATAGACTCCGTGCTCGATAGAAACCCTGAGTGAGGCGTGCCGCTGAAGGGCTAAATGGCTGTGCCGCTGAAGGGCCAAAAGGCTGTTTTAAGCCCGCTGTGAGCACGAGTTGTGGCTGATCATGGACTAGTTGGGACATAAGGGAGTGCAATTTTGCACGTCCACAAATGCCCCCCACCCACGGGTAGTGCAGGCGAAGGATGAGTCGGGCGGTGCCCGTGGGTGTACTTGTCTCTTTTCTCTTTGTTGATGCCGACGGGGTGTCGGGGGCTGGCGTAGCACGCTGGTCTTCTTCTTCTCTTCGTCTGTGTCGATGGGATGTCAGGGACTGACGTGACATGTTGGTCTCTTTGTCTCTTCATCAGTGCCGGTGGGGTGCCGGGAACTGAAGTAGCATGTTGGTCTCTTCATCAGTGTCGACGGGGTGTCGGGAACTGAAGCAGCATATTGGTCTCTTTCTCTTCATCAGTGTCGATGAAGTGCTGGGAACTGAAGTGGTATGTTGGTCTTCTTCTTCTTTTTATCAGTACCGACGGGGTGTTGGGGACTGACATGACATGTTGGTATCTTTGTCTCTTTATCAGTGCCGGCGGGGTGCCGGGAACTGAAGCAGCTTATCGGTCTCTTCTTTTCTTTTCTTTTCCTTTTCCCCCCCTTTTGAACACATTACCGGTACAGGCACCCTTTCGGGTTTTCACCGGCACCAGCCCCCTCTTGCTTTTGCCCACGCGCCCTCTCGGGTTTTCACGTGGCGGGATACCCGATTTTGCCCGCGGCGCCCTTTCGGGTTTTCGCCGCAGCTGGGTTGTTGCCATTTTTGCCCTCGTCCCTGTGTAGGGGCAAGTCCGGCGGGGCACCTCTATTTTAAGCCCCTTTCGCTCCCTTTTTTTTAGTGGACAATATGTAGTTGTTGGCTAGGGCTCGAAGCCTTGTGCCAAAAGACGAGGCTCATTCATTGGCAAGAATGTAATGCCAACGCAACGGGAGATTTTTTGTCGATTCGGACGTAAGGTCCATAATGGCAATATTGGGTGAGAGCGGGTGGCTAGGGCACGAAGCCTTGCGCCAGAAAGGGACTCATTCATTGGCAAGGGACTACTGCCAGCACAAAGATGAAGACTCTACCGATTCGGGCATAAGGCCCAGAATGGCGATATTGCATTAGAGAAGGCGGCTAGGGCACAAGGCCCTGCGCCAAAGGGAAACTTATTCGTCAGTGAGGATTTGGTGCTGATGCAGGGGGGGTAGAGTTGTCTTCACCCGTACGGATACCCGTTGGCTCGAAAGAGCGTGAGGATGGGCCGTTTCAACGGAGACGAGTATCATGGTGCGTTGTTAGCACGTCTATGTACATATATATATATATATATTATTTTATGTGTACTCATGTATGCATTCGTGGGCGTATATATGCGTGTATATATATATATATATGTGTGTGTGTGTGTGTGTGTGTGTGTGTGTGTGTGTGTGTGTGTGTGTGTGTGTGTGTGTGTGTGTGTGTGTGTGTGTGTGTGTGTGTATACGTACTTGTCATTATTACTATTTCATATTACTATTATTATTTTCATTTTTTTATTTTTATTTTTATTTTTTTCCTTTTGTTCCTCCCCTTTCCTTTCATATATTTTTTCTTTTCTTCATCTTTTTTATTCTCCCGTTTCCTTCGTTTTCCTTTTTTTCTCTTCCTTCCCTTTTTTTTTGAAACAGCTATAAAAGGGGGGTGGGGGAGTTTGAAACTCCCCCCCCTCTTTTCAAACTCTCCCTTTCTTTCTCTCTCCTTGCCTCTTCGGCTGTCGCCGTCTCTCTCCCTCTCTCTTTCTGTCCACCGCCGGAGACCACCGTCGCTCGCCGCTGTCTTCTTCCTCTGGTGAGGGCTCTGCGAGGCCCCTCCCCCCTTCTTTCTTCTCCCCTTCCCTCTTTCTCTTCCTCTCTTCTTTCGTTCTCCTCTTCCTTCTCTTCTCTTTCTTCTCTTCTCTTCTCTTCTCCCTCTCGTTCTTCTTTCGCTCGAGGGACGACGGAGGCCTAGGCTCTCCGTCACCCTCTTCCTCCTTCCTCTTCTTTTCTCCCTCCTCTTTCCCTCTTCTTCTTCCCCTTCATCTCTTTTTCCTCCTCTCGTCGGCGTGGGGGCGGCCATGGCGTCGGGGCGTGCCGCTGACGAGGGCGCGGGGCGTGCCGTCAGGGAAGGGCACGGGTGTGCCGCTGAGAGTGGAACGCGAGTGTGCCACTGGGGGAGGCACGGAGTGTGCCGCTGAGGGAGGCACGGAGCGTGCCGCTAGGACTGGGGGCACGGGCGTGCCGCTGGGCACTAGTGGGAGTGTGCCGCTGAGCACTGGTGGGAGTGTGCCGCTGGAAGAAGGGCACAGGGTGTGCCGCTGGGGTGGCCACTGGGGTGTGCCGCTGGGCAGGAGGGAGTGTGCCGCTGGAAGAAGGGCACGGGGTGTGCCGCTGGGGCGGCCACTGGGGTGTGCCGCTGGGCAGGCGGGCACGGGTGTGCCGCTGGGGAAGGGGGCACGAGCGTGCCGCTGAGAGCTAGCACAGGTGTGCCGCTGAGAGGGAGAGAGAGAAGAAGACTTCTTTCAACAGGAGGACCTCCGGTGTCGCCTTTGAGCACACCGTGACTTTGTTGGGGCCGTCACTCCTTGTGGGCGTGCACCCGTGTTTCCCCTTTACGCCTTTGGTGTAGGGGAAACTCTGCCAAAATTTCGTGAGAAATTGTTGGCATTAACTTGGTTCATCCTGACGCTTGTGGATGCCGAGGGGAGCATGCCGTCGAGCGGCCACTTGGGCGTGCCGCTGAGGGGACACTAGGGTGCACCGTTGGACGGCCAGTGGGCGTACCGCTAGGGCGTTAGGGGGCGTGCCACCGGGGGCGTCCCTGGGGTGTGCCGCTGGGGCCAAGGGGCGTGCCGCTGGGGGCCACTCGGGGGTGTGCCGCTAGGGGCCACCCGATGGTCTGCATTTTGCAGTGTCATCAAAAATCGTTGTCCTTCATTTAGTTTATTTGTAGTGTAACCCCTTTGTAACTTTCTTTCCTCTTCCTTGCTTGTGGATTACTCTGACCCGAGGTCCTTTGCCTTTTGCAGAGAGATGGCTGCTTCGAGAGATTCTGTTGCTTCTGGCGTCGAGCACGTTCCCCCACCTCCAGTACCAGCAGTTACCTGGTTTAATGTGGAGGACTTGGACAGGGAGCACGCTGAGATAGCGGCGCTGGCCGGATCGTCGGGCTCGGACACTGAGACGATGGACTTCCGCAGGCTTACTCGGGTCGGAGGCGTCATGACTTTTGACCGGGCTACGGGGGGGTACCGGAAGGACTTCCCGAAGGACAGGCATCTCATCCGCTTTCTGAGGCACCTCTGTCACCAGGAGAAGCGGAACTTTTGAGTTGTCAAGGAGGCCGAGCGGGCCATTCTGCAGTTCCGGGACAGCCTATTTTACAGTGTTTCGAGGAGCATCCCGATGTACTTAGTGGGAGAAGCTCGGGAGTGGAAACCCATCTTGGGGCTCGAGGCCGTGCTGCCGGCAGAGGACAAACTAGTGCGGGCACCTCAGTTCACCCCTGCTCGGTGGGACACATCTACCGGGCAGGTTCAGAATGAGCACCCCCGGTTCGGTCTGTTCCTGGCTCCGTTGAAGTGGGGATACAGAGAGGAACCTTTTCTGCTGGACTGCTTGGCCATCCGATTCAAGCATGAACTGGCTCTGGGCTGGTTCGGGGAGCTAAGGCTTAAGGATGCGCACAACTTCTGGGAAGGGGCCGTGGAATTCACAGAGTATGTGTTATTCAACTATGCCCCGATCCTCATCCGGGCTGGCGTCTACCACAGTGTGTACGCCTCCCGGTACAGTTACCCTATTTCCAGGGGTCTTTGCTGCGGGATGATCGAGGTATTCAACGCAGAGACCAACACTTTTTACACCGTAGAGGGTGAGACTTCGTTAGATCTGTGGAGTCTTAGTCAGCTCAGTGGCTTGCCCATTGACAGGGAGCCTTATGAAGAAGTCTACCCCCCGGATATGATTAAGGATGAAACCAACGGGGATGGCTACTATTCCCTGGGCTATTCATACCGGTACCTTATGAAGGCGTACCGGGAATTGTATCAGTTATCGCATGGAGGGAGGCAACCCTCCCGAGGGGAACGGAAAAGGGTCCGCATGGTCCTCTGGGTGCAGTATTTTTACGACGGGTTAAAGCAGTACGAGGAGTTCCCTCACATTGGCACTACCGCCACCCGGAAGAAACGTGCCAAGTCAAAGGTTGACATGAAGATCCCTTCTCGAGGGCGCCGCGGCGGGCCGAACCCGATGGGAGTCGACCCATTGACGCATTGCGCGGCGTATCTGACGTACTGGCTGTGCTCTTTCTCCATGCCCTACGGGGACAAGACCGTCATTCACCCGGATGCCATCCACCAAGCCTATCAGATGGCCTGGGGTATTAAGCTATCTTTGTGCCCGGCCACGCTGTGTCTGATATACAAAGCGCTTGGGGACGTCAGCAGTCACCAATTACCGCGGCAAGCGCGGTATGTGTGCCCACTGCATTTTTTCAATGCGTGGGTCTGTTCCTTATTCCCGGAATTCGCCCCACGCACTATTCAAGGCTGGGGATTGGTTCCACAGATGTTGGAGTTCGCGAGTGTGGCGTCAAGCTCGATGTCCATGCGGTTGTACGATATTCGAGGCAAGTTGATGACGGTGCCCCTTGATGCCGCGGGTACCATCCACTTTTGGACCCCGGCCGCTCACTCAAGTCCATTAGTAAATAGTAACCGGGAGTGCCGAGATGACAAAGTGGAGAAATATGTGCACCCGATCAGTTAGGAGAACGTGGTTCGCCCGCTATTGGAGCCGGAACTCAGGGCCTAGGCGCTGTCCATCCGTCCAAGTGTGCTGGCCTTCCGCAAAGGGGACAGTTTGCCGTTGGAGCCATATTATCCCTTTCGCTTCGGCAGGAATTTTGGATATGACCAGCATATCCCGGTGCACCGTGCTCACTTTGAATTACCGGTGCGAAGTCTCTGGGGGAGTCCTACTACCGAAGCCGCACGAACCTGGTGGGATTTCTTTCATCGGGCAGACACTGCCAGCTTCAGGGTGCCAGCCCCTGGTCGGATTCCACGGGTGACCCCCGAGTATGTGAAGTGGTGGAACGCCCGAATAGCTTTTTACAGACTATGCCGGACCGACTGTTGGGATAGGGTAGAGAGGAAATTTCTGAGCCAGTAGCCGGTGCCGGTACTGGATATTGACCCGGAGCACCTACTCCGACTGAGGTGCGGCAAAGAACAGGAAGTTGCCGCATACATGGTCTCGCGCAAGGCAGCTCGCGAGACCAAGCCAGCGCCGCAGGCCAAACTGCCTCTTGTGGCAAAGGATGATTTCAAGAAGACCTTGCAAGACCTCTGCCACATCAGGGGTGACCACCTGGAACTGATCAACTATCCATTCCCGATGGAGGAAGAAGGCACCCCGGCGAGGAGCTGGCGACCGGAGAGGGACACACTTTGTCCCTATCGCACATTTGTGAGGAGGGAGGAACGGAACCCAGAAAATTACAAGGACACCACGTGGCTCTACGTTCTCCTTCGAGTGCATGGGTTGAAGATTGAAGATTCAGCAATGGTCATCTTGGGCAAGTGCCTCCACATCGCCTACTACTATGCCGAGGGGTGGGGAATGGACCATTTCAACCTCTTCTGTCACCTGGCCGCCAAGAAGCATGCAGACCTGGCCGCCCTCTCAGATCGCTGCCAGAAAACTGAAGATGTATGTTGGCTGGTCCGAGAGGCGGCTCGTCGGGACAAGGAATCGTCCCTTAGCTATTGGCCGATAACGCTATGGCTGTACACTGGCCCCCATGGTACTTAGTGTTCTCTTCCATCCCTTGTGTTCTTCAATGCTGACCTTTCTTGAATGCTGGACGTTGACCGGGTCCCTTGTTTTCTTTCTCCCCTTTTTAACAGATCACCCCGACAGCACTCAAATGGCGACGTATCACAACCTTCTGTGGCAGGCGGGCAAGCTGGCTTACTTTGAGGAAGTGCCAGCAGCTCCGACCACGACTGCCCTGCCTCCGCATGCGAAGAGGCCCTGGGCGAAGTCGCCCGTGAAGAAGGCTGTAGATACTGCCAAGGCGGCTGGGCGGCGGGAGGCCAAGCGAAGAAAGATAGAGGCCGCCAAAGCCACGCCGACCGCTCCCCCGGCACCCGTAATCTCCTCATTCGAGGAATTCGAAGCTGCTCGGGCCGAACCGAGTCGGCCTGCAGGTTGGGTCCCTTCCGCTCTTCGAAGCTCCTCGAAGTTTGTTGAGATGTTAAGAGGGGCGCTTCTTGTGACACTTGCGTCCTTTTGTTTCAGCTGTTGTCGAGTGGCCTGCGCCCGTATCTATCCCAGGCGTGGATGACGCTGCGACCCACGAGGCCGTGGAATCCGTCGGAGAGACCTTCTTTGCCCCGGCTCCTGCTGCCGAAGCCGAAGGAGGTATAACACTCTCTTGGTCGGTCATTTGATCAATTTCATCATTCTTCGAAACTTTACGGGCATGACGGAATCTGGATTTTGCCTTGCTTATGCAAGAGCTGATGTGGCGGTCCCAGAACCGAAGGCGGCCCCGGAGGCATCCCGGTTCAGGTAGATATATCGGAAGAAGGGGCGGCGGTCAAGGAAGTCACGACTGCCGACCCCGGATGTCGAGGTGGGGGCTGCCTTGCCAGCAAAGGAGGCACCCACCAGCCCTTGATCTTCGTCGGGTGAAAAGGTAGACTACGGATACTCTTCCGACGAAGTACTTTCAACTGAGGGTGTCCCCGAGGAGCCCATATTTCAAGTTCCTGCCTAGAAAGCCCCGGTACTGTCTGTGTCTTTTAGCCTGGTGAAGCTGGCACCTATAAGTGCAACCTTTTAATTCAGGTCTCTTTCTCGAGGTCGCCCACTAACCTTCTCGATATCATTATTCTCGGCTTCCAACAGGAGCAGGTTCCGCCAGAAGATGCAGAGGCCCACATCCCGGGGGCAGAAGCTACCAGGCGAGAGGCAGCTGCCGCGGCTTTGGATAAACTGGTGTTCCTAGCCGAGGCTGCGCAGTGAGAAGAGGCCGCGGTGAGCTTAGGTGTTTCTGCCTCGACATCCGGGGTCCCGCTCCGGGAAGGAGCGATAGTGGCTGTAAGTGCATGTCTTCCTCCCCCTTCTCTTTTATTTTCCCCAAAGCTTTCCCCTCGAGGTTGTTGATTTATTTGAGGTAATACAGACTCATGCCCCGAAAGGAGCTGCGGAGGTTGCTATCCCTGCCGGTGAAGCCTTGGAGGAGGGGGAGATAGCACCGGAGACCGAGGTGCAAGTGCCAGTGGTACCCGAAGCCGAGACTCGGGAGGAGACAATTTCTGAAGTTGATGCTCGGGGAGAGGTAACGCCGGAGAGCAGCATAGTGCCGGCGGATGAGGTAATCAGGGGGATACGCTTGGCTTTCTTGAGGATTCAATGATTTATTCCACTTGGCAAGCGGCTGACCTTTCTTTACATGGTCAGGTAACAACAATGCCCCGCGGAGCGTGTGCCCCTCGGGCTCGTAAAGCCGTCCCCAGGTGGAGCTCATCCTTCCGTGTGCATGTGGGTAAAAGGCTGAAGATGCTTCTGGGGCCGGACGCGGGGTCCTTGACGTCTCTTTTACAGATGGGAGCCATCCCGCATTTGGTGATCCCGCTGCCACCGATCCCCACGCCGGTGATACCCGAGGAAGCCGGGCTCCTGGGGAGGATATTGACGATCCTTAGTGAGCATTTGGAGGAATTCCAGGCAGGGGGCGATGAAGACTTCCCAGGAGCAACATTGGACACGCCCACCATAGAGACTTTGTCTGTCGAGGTGGCGGAGGCCGAAACAACTTTGTCTGCCGGGGCTCTAGTTATGATGGAGGAGGCGGCATCGTCGGGTTCGGAACCTGCCTGGTCTATGGAGCCGGAGCAGCCGCTCATCATGGCGGCGCCAGACGTCTCCGTTGTGGTCTCTCCCTCACCTATGGTGGTGGCTGGCCAGGGGTCGACCTCGGAGCCCGCGAGCTCCCTCCTTTCGGCGCTGGCCCTTCCAGGTAGCTCGGCCATGGTCGACGTAGAGCTGTGGGTGGTCGTGGACAGCGAAGTTAGCTTTGACCTACCAGCCATCCCTCCTATCGGCCACGTGAGTTCGGATCTGCTAGTCCGACAGACCCTGTTGGTATTGCGCTCCATGGTTGTCGTCGATCCAACGCTCACCTATCGAGATGCCAGGGCCATCGTGGAGCAGCTGACCAAAGCACTGCAGATGATGGGCTGCCCGCTCGAAGAATGGTCACGACGCGTTCTCTTATTGTTGAAGTACGTGAACCGTCGTGCATTCCTCGAGACGCAAGCCCCGACTGAGCTCACAGCTATCGGTGCCCAGAGGGACGAATATCTGGAGGCGCTGGCTATTTGGAGAGACAGCTATGAGCAACATCAAGGAGCCTTGGATAGGTACAATGCCGACATCGACGCCTTTGGGAACCGGATAGAGAAACTCCGGGGCTGGCTTACCCAGGCGGAGTCTGACCTGCTCAAGGCAGAGACGGGTAAGGCCTAGGAGGCTGAAGAGTTGGCCGTTGCCGAGGCAGCCATGGCCTCTGTGACGATAGAATTGGAACGCCTCGAGGCGCAGGAGGGCCGTCTGCATGAGATGATAAGCTTCCCTTGCATCGGGATCCTCCCTCTTGAGGACATCTTCCGAGGGCTACAATAGCCGCCGATTCCCCTTCCATTCCTTTCTTTGCATGTAACACCGGGGTATGCCTCGAAGCTGATGTAAATTTTCTGAAAAGAATACAATGCAATTATTCCATGTGTCTATGGTATGCGTGTGGTGTCGAGCGATTTCTTCCCTCCTTTTCTCTTTTCTTGCTATGTGATGGAACGCAAGTTTACGCTAACAGTTTATTCGGGGAGAGTCTGGTGATATTCGCATATGAGCATAGGAGAGTGCTCGCCCCTTCCAGAGGAGGGACGAGGGGACCACTCCACCATGTCCATAAAGCGACTCAGTCGAATGATGTCGCCGATACGTTTAACCCAAGTAGGTTGATCCGACCTTGGAGAGGCGGAGAGAAGAGTTTGTTCATCCGGCGACCCAGACGGAAGGTATTGGTCAGAAGGGGTTGTTCATCGCCCGAAGGGACGGAGAGAAGAGTTTGTTCGTTCAATGACCCTGACGGGAGGTCTTGGTCAAAAGAGGGTTGTTTATCTGCGCCGACAGAGTGCCGATGACAGGTGTGGTTTATTTATCTTTGGGTGTGTTCGTTGGTACAGGTGGGTGCCAACGCAAGGAGGAGGGTTGATTCCCCGATCTCGGGTGAAAGGTCCGGTTGGGGTATTCTTCGTCAGCGCCGACAGAATGTCAAGGGCTGACATGGTTGATTCGTTTGTTTAAATGTTCGTCGGTACGGGTGAGTGCCAACGCAAGGAGAAGGGTTGATTCCCCAATCCCGGGTGAAAGGTCCGGTTGGGGTATTTTTCGTCAGTGCCGACAGAATGTCAAGGGCTGACAGGGTTGATTCGTTTATTGGAATATTCGTCGGTACGGGTGAGTGCCAACGCAAGGAGATGGGTTGATTCCCAAATCTCGGACGAAAGGTCTGGGTGGGGTATTTTTCGTCAGTGCCGACAGAATGTCAAGGGCTGGCAGGGTTGATTCGTTTATTGGAATATTCAACGGTACGGGTGAGTGCCGACGCAAGGAGATGGGTTGATTCCCCAATCTCGGATGAGAGGTCCGGGTGGGGTATTTTTCGTCAGTGCCGACAGAATGTCAAGGGCTGACAGGGTTGATTCGTTTATTGGAATATTCATCGGTACGGGTGAGCGCCAATGCAAGGAGATGGGTTGATTCTCCAATCTCGGAAGAAAGGTCCGGGTGGGGTATTTTTTGTCAGCGCCGACAGAATGTCAAGGGCTGGCAGGGTTGATTCGTTTATTAGAATATTCGTCGGTACGGGTGAGTGCCGATGCAAGGAGATGGGTTGATTCCCCAATCTCGAACAAGAGGTCCGGGTGGCGTATTTTTCGTCAGTGCCGACAGAATGTCAAGGGCTGACAGGGTTGGTTCGTTTATTAGAAGGGGCTGAATCCTCCTCTTCTTTTCTTTCTTTTTTTTCTTTCCTTTTCTTTTATTTCTTTTCTTTCCTCTTTTTTTCTCTTCTCCTTTTTCCCTTTTCCTTCATTCTTTTCTTTTCTCTTCTCTTTTTTTTCCTTCTCTTCCCTCTTCTTCTCTTCTTCTTCCTTTCTTTTTTTTCCTTTTCTTCTTCGTTCTTTTTTTGGTATGCGCACGTTCCCTTTGGTCGCTTCTCTTGTGGTTCGTAACAGGCGGCAAGCAAACCATTCAAGCAATTGAAAGCAAATCCGCCCGCCGTGGGGCGGGGAAATGTATTATTCATTGAATGGAGGAATTGGAGCGTGATACAATCTTAGATGCCTACCATCAAGGGGTGGAAACTGGACCTTCCCCCGATGATCGACTATCACATATGCCCCGCCTTCATAAACCTTTTGGATTACATAGGGTCCAAGCCAATTTTCATTCAGCTTGCCCTTGGGGTTGGAAGACATGACTTCCCTCCTTTTGACCATAACGAGGTCACCCTTCTTGAATTCACGCTCTTTGACGAGCTTGTCGAAAGCGCGAGCTATTCAGGCTTGATAGATCTGGATGTTCTGCTGGGCGTGAAGCCGCTTCCCCTCCAGGTCGGAGAGCTCTTCGAGCCTTCGCTCGACATTTGTTTGCTCTTCCTGGACTAGCCCGTGTTGGATTACGACCCGAAGGGAGGGTATTTCCAGCTCAATGGGGATGAGTGCCTCTGAGCCATACACTAAAGAGAAGGGTAAATAACCCGTCGGAGTTTTGTATACAGTTCGATACGCCCACAGGGCCTCATACATTTTGTCTTCCCAATCCCTCTTGTTAGAATTAACAATTTTGGACAGGAGAGTACAAAGAGTCTTGTTGAAAGCTTCAGCCAAATCATTGGCTTGTGGGTTGTAGGGGGTTGACATTCTCCAGTCGATCTTGTACTTCTCGGCCAGCTGGTAGACTTTCTGGTTGCGGAAGTGACTTCCATTGTCTGCGATGATTCGGTTTGGCATGCCAAACCGGAATATAATATTACGCCGGACGAATCTGGCGACGATTTCCCCAGTCACTTCTCCCAAAGCAACGGCTTCTGCCCAACGGGAGAAGTAATCAGTTGCCGCCAAAATGTATTTGCACCCGGCGGATGACGCGGGTAGTGGGCCCACGACGTCTGTTCCCCACTGGGCGAACGGCCAGCTGGGCAATGTCGGATGTAGCGGCACGGGCGGCCTCCTAGGTATTGTGGCATGCTGCTGGCATTTCTGGCAGGACTTGGCATACTTGCAGCAGTCATCAAACATGGTTGGCCAGTAGTAGCCAAGCTTCTTTATTTCAATTTTCATCTTTGGTCCCGCCTGGTGTGCACCTGCTGTTCCGGCGTGGACTTCTTTCATGACCCTCCAAGCTTCTTCCGTGGATAGGCACCGTAGGAGTACTTTCCGTTTGGCATCCGCCATAATTCGGAATAGGATCCCGTTTCGGACCTCGTAAGAGTCCTTTTGATGGGGACATCGCTTACCACTTCACATTTCTCCAAGGGTCCCGATGCTCGCCATTGTGTTCATCTTGATTTTCTGAGTCTAGCTATGTAATTTTCATATCTTTCCTTGAGTCTTAACCATGTAATTTTCCTTTTATTGAGTCAAGTACCAAAGTTAGTGAGTCATCTATCTAAGTCTAAGTATCATTAGGTGGCCTAGTGGGTTAACGGGCCCACTTCAATGGGCTTGGCCCATGGGCCCCCCTTCCCCCCCTTGGTCATTTGTCAATAGTCCAAAAGGTAAGGACTTTTTGTAAATTGAGGGTTCCCTATAAATAGGACCCGAATCCCTCCATGGAGAACTAATGAATGAATGAAGTATTAAGTGAAAATTTCCACAAGAATTGTGTGTGTCTCTCTCTCTCTAAGGGGTGGATTCCCCTCTCTCTTTCTCTCTCTCTCTCTAAAGGGGGCGAACCCCATTCTCTCTCCTCCCCACCCCCAATTTTGAAATTCACTCTCTCTCCTCCCTATTCACCTCTTATTAAGACCCCTCTGTTAGTGTTGGTGTGCTACAGGCCAATTTCGGGTCGGGTAGGCCCAATAGTTGTACGATCTTGTTCATTAATAAAGTGGTGTTTGAGCGTAAATATGCGATTGTGTTACTTTACGTTGTCCCTAGGATATGTGGTTGTAAAGTCAGCTCGAGATGAGATCTCGAACATGAGACTTACTTTACATGAACACATACCTTAAAATGTTCCTGGTTGGAGGGTAATCACTCGGGGACTTTGATTACCTATTAAACCAGTACACATGATGTGTCAGTGGCCAGTCTCATGGTCATTGGTGCGGGGCACCAACACATATGTGTAGGTGTATGTCCTTGGAGGATATGCACTGAACTGATCCGCTATTGGATCTTCAGATGGTTGATTATTCCTAATGTCAACTGAAGATCCAACGGTCACAGTAGCATCGTTGGTCCTTTGACCTGAGACATTGATCGGATCTTACACGAGGACTGGAATGGTTTAATTATTTAGCTAAGTGACTTTAACCATAAGTCATGAGTTGCCGAGTCATTAATCACTCCAGGAGACGTGTGAAGATCATCAATGGCCAAGAGGGGATCGCTCACTGTCGGGTATATATCAGACAGTTAATGGGTCATGACATTAACGCTCCGTTAAATCCCTGGTCAGGGTCGTGTGAGTTCGTTTAGAACGGACGTCATACACTTTAAGGGGGTCATAGTCAAATGGCACGATCATGGGGTTTGACAGAAATCATACCCTCGATCGTACCAGACTCATAGAATAAGCGAGGGATTATATCGATGCGGTAACTGTGGACTTACAGGTACCAGACAGGCTGGTTTAAACCCGGAGGCCTCTAGGATCACGCGGATTTGCTTGACCCAACGTGATCGAAAGGTTCGGAATAAATTAAACTATTATTCGGCTCTTGTAAAAGTGAAGAATATATTTAATTTACTTCTAATTGGGAATTAGAAGTTAATGGGCCTTAAACTAGAGTGACTATGGGCCTAGAGGATCACACACAATGGATTCTTGGGTGACAGATTATTGTTATACAAGTGTATGTATTAATTCCTTTTAATTCCTTTTGGAAAGGAGTGTAAATGGAGCTTAATACATATGTATAATAATAGATATGACATATATACAGTTTCGGTCTTTTGGAATCCTTTTCTAAAAAGTCTAAACTCTATATATAGATCCTACGTGAAGCTCATTCGAGCTTCTTCTTTCCTTCCCTTAAGCTAACCAAGCATTAAGCTTAAGGGAGAGGATTAGTCTCCCCCCTTTCTCCCTCTTGCTCTCTCTCTCTAGAAGGTGATAGAGTCGGGGATAGTCGTGCCGGGGAGGTACCGTCGCTGCACAAGGGTCCGTGTGGATCGTCTCTAGAGGCCGTACTCTTGTGCGGCTCAATTTTTCTGCATCGGGTTTAGCGGACAGCGTCGTTCCGCGCAAGGTGAAACACGTAACCCGTAATTAGGGTATTATAAACACCGATTAGAGCACAGATTAAGCTTTCCACAACACCGGGATCGGGCAAATGAATTTTTGTTATTCGCTGCGTAGCCCGTAGGTGCTGTGCGAAACCTTACAGTGGTATCAGAGCCAGGTTCGCGCTCTGGTCGGTGTTTTTATCGCCGTTTAGAACCATATTTGAAAGGGGTTTAAATACTTCATTTGTTATTACTAGAAGGGGATATTGGACATCCCCGTTCTTCGAGGATGCTGAGCATCCCTGGAGCAAATTTTTTTAAAAAAAATTTGGTTGGCCCGTTTTGGGCGCACTGCGCCCTGGGCGCACCCGCGTGGGCGGGCGCCGCCCACGCGGAACGCCCTGGTGGCGGGCACCCGTGGGTCAGCGCCCGCGTGCGCGGGGGCCGCCGGCGCGCGCGGGAAAAAGGGGCCGCGCCAAAATATTTTTTTAAAATAAATAAAAAAATATTTACGTTTTTACCCTTTTTAATTTATTGTGCTCATATTAAGAATATGTATATTAGATATATATATTAAAATGCACAGTAAACTAAATCAAATTTTATCTAGTAAGTTAAATAGTGTTATCTCAATGGTAAATGTCAAATGTTAAATTTTATTTAATCGGGTTGAATTTACCGAGGTGAGATAATTATTATTTACCTTGGGATAAAATGGTAATAATTGAAGTTACTTCAGTAAATTTTAATTTTTAAATTTTTAATTATTAGATAATTAGAAAATTCAAATTTTAAATTTTATTGAAGTTAAATGTGAAAAATTCAATTATTTAAATTTTAATTATTAGATAATTATTAAATTCTAATTTTGAATTTTAGAAAATTACTAATTGAGGATAATTACATTATTTTAAATTTACTTTCAAACAATATTATTGGATAATTAGTTTGAATTTAAATTTAAATTATTGGCATGTTTAAATTTTGAATTTAAATTTGATTATTGGATAATTAAATTTAAATTTAAATTTAATTAATTATCTCAATTAGAAGCCCCTGTAAAAAATGATGGTTCTTTACGTGCTTTACTTTATTTACCTTGTATTGGCCTGCTTGTGTGTTTAATTTTAGTTAATCATGCTTTGATTTTTAAAATTAAACAAAGCTGGCCTGTTTTTGTTTGCAAATCCCATTTTTAAATTCAAAAGTAAGGATTATTTTAAGAAAAATAACCCTTGATTGATTTTATTTGAATGGATTGGCAAGTGATCATGGACTTAGATTAATGTAATTAATTGGGGTCTACGAACCTCCTTTCTCTCTCTGTTAAAATTCCAATGTACTTCTATCTTCCTCAATTGTTGTACTCGCCCTAAGGGCTGCTGGAATTTGAGTCACATGTAATTTAATTTTTCCGACCTGCGTGCCGTTTGAAAGTTGTAATTAATGCGGCGTCGGAGTTTGAAGCGCGGAGCACACCTGACGAGGCCGATCCAGCTGCTTCGGAAGCGGGCCGGATGTCTTAGTTACATTAGGGTTTAAGTCCATGATCACTTGCGTTTATTTTTACATTGAATGTATTTATTTTGTGCAAACTACTAGGTACGGTAAATATATTGGATATATTTATATTACCACCTAGGGTGAGATCAAGATAAAATTAAATTCCCTCGCGTTTAAATTTTAGATCTGGTAAACGTGGCTCTAGGAGTCGTCGTGGCCCTCCATCATTATGGAGTGAATGAACATCTTCATTTCATGGATTTGTTGTGCTTTCCACAAGGTTCATGAGTTTGGGGGCGGGATTAAACTCCAAGGCTCGGCCTCAATGGGGTGAGGAATTGAACTCGTCCTTGTTGTGCTTTCCACAAGGGTCGGGTCATGAACTCATTGCTATGTAGTATTGATGGTTAGATCTAACCGAGAATATCCTTTGTTGTGCTTTCCACAAGTGGATGATTTCTCGGGGGTCGAATATCGGATATTACATTAGATGCAAGTGCTTGTTGACTGCCCTTGAGATGGTGTATGGCTTGTTATGCTTTCCACAAGGTCGTACATCAGTCTCGTTGGGATTCTGACCCACTAGGTTGATCTCGTTGATCTCCCATTCTATATACTGAGGGTTATATAGTTCGATCGAAAAATAGTGGGACTAACTAAGATAGAAAACCACATCTAAGTTAGAATTTGAACACATGCTAAGTTGTCTTTTATTTCTTATCCAGATTACAATGTCGTCATCCAACCCCCTCCGCGGCATCTTGGATGCAAACCGCTTAACTGGACCGAACTACTCGGATTGGCTGCGTAATCTACGCATAGTCCTTACCGCCGAAAAGATTGCGTACGTGTTGGACACGGTTCATTCTGAGCCAGCTCCTGATGCCAACGAGGGCGAGTTACTGGCTTATGCCAAGTGGTCTGAGGACTCCTCCCTAATCCAATGTTACATGTTGGCCTCTATGGCTCCCGAGCTATAGAGGCAATTTGAAAAGACTGATTGTAGAAGTATACTTCTCAATCTACGCCAGCTCTTCGGGGAGCAGGGTAGGATTGAGAGGTATGACATCTCAAAAAGGATTTTCAGGACACGGATGTCTGAGGGTTCATCAGTGTAGGCCCATGTACTGAAAATGATGGAGTGGATTGAAAGACTCAATACATTGGGGTTCAAGTTGGATCTTGAACTATGCATTGATCTTATACTCCAGTCATTGCCCGATTCCTTTTCTTCCTTCATCATGAACTTTAACATGAACAGGATTGAAGCAACTCTCCCAAAACTGCTCAATATGTTAAAGAGTGTTGAAGGAACCATGCAGAAAGATAAACCATCTTCGTCTGTAATGGTTATTGGCCGGGCCAACAAGAAAAGGAAGGCCTCTCAAATATCCACCACGAGTAACAAAGGGAAGGGAAAGAAAAAGGCCACGGGTAAGCAACTCGCCAAAGTTGACAAAGGGAAGGGCAAGAAGAATGAAAAGGAAGACAAATATTTTCGATGCGGGGAAACTGGGCATTGGAAAAGGAATTGCAAGGTAATTCTAAATGAAGATATTTTTGTCATAGACCTTAATTTGTCATATATGGAATCTACATCATGGGTATTGGATACTGGATGTGCATCTCATATCTGCAATTATGTGCAGGTGCTGGCAAATAGAAGGCGATTGGGCAAAAAGGAGATTGAACTGAGGATGGGCAATGGAGCTTTAGTTGCTGCCAAAGCTGTCGGGACTGCACGCCTCAGTTTACCTTCAGGAGTCATTCTGGAGCTGAATGATTGTTATTATGTTCCTAATATTATTAAGAACATTAATTCAATCTCTGGCTTGTATAACATTGGATACACATTGGCTTTTAATAGCACTGGGTGCTCTATAATGAATAATGATTTGATTATAGCCAATGGTTCATTAGTCAATAGTCTTTATGTATTAGATACACGTTCCAATGTTATGTAAATTTCTAATGCTGATGAAGTGAATTCTACATATCTATGGCATTGCAGACTTGGTCATGTAGGTGAGAAAAGAGTCTCTCACTTACACTGAAATGGGTATTTGAATTCGTTCGAATATAAGCCATTTGATACCTGTGAGTCGTGTCTCATGGGAAAAATGACCAAGGCTCCCTTTGGTGGACATGGTAAGAGGGTTGTTGACCTTCTCGAGCTCATACACTCGGATATGTGTGGACTCATGTCCATAGAAGTAAAAGGGGGTTACCTCTATTTCATTTCTTTTATTGATGACTTCTCTAGATATGGCTATGTGTATTTAATGAGACATAAGTCACAAGCCTTTGAGAAGTTTAAGGAATATAATAATGAAGTAGAGAAACAGACTGGCAAAAGTATTAAGGCTCTTCGATCGGATCGAGGAGGTGAATACTTAAGCTATGAATTCACTTCTTATCTTAAAGACCATGGAATAGTTTCTCAGTGGACTCCACCGTATACACCACAGCATAATGGTGTATCCGAGAGGAGAAACAGGACCTTGTTAGACATGGTCCGATCAATGATGTCTATGTCAGGACTACCCTTGTCTCTCTGGGGCTATGCATTAGAGACTGCGGCTTATTTATTGAATAGGATATCAAGTAAATCAGTTCCTTCTATACCATATGAGATATGGAAGGGTAGGAAATTAAATTTTAATCACATTAAAATTTGGGGGTGTCCTGCTCATGTAAAGAAGAGCGAGAGTGATAAGCTTGAGTCGAGAACCGATAAGTGTAAGTTTGTGAGATGTTGTCAATGCTATGTACACGGCCTGATGTTGTCAATGCTTTAAGCATTGTCAGTAGATATCAGGCAAATCCAGGCGAAGAGCACTGGAAGGCAGTAAAGGGTATCCTTAAGTACCTGCGAAGGGCTAAGGATCTTTTTCTACTTTATGGAGGAGAGGACCTACAGCTTAGAGCTTACACAGATTCTAGTTTCCAGTCAGATCCAGATAATTACAAATCCATGTCTGAATTTGTATTCATGTTGAATGGAGGGGCAGTCAGTTGGAGAAGTCATCTGGATGAAGAAATTCATCTTGGAACTCGGCGTTGTTCCCGAGATATCAACTCTCATCCCATTATTTTGTGATAATAATGGGGCCATCGCCCAGGCGAAGGAACCAAGATCTCACCAAAGGTCAAAGCATATTCTCAGGCGCTTTCACCTTATTCGGGAGATTGTTGATCGTGGACATGTGATGGTAGAGCGTGTATCGTCAGAAGATAACATAGCAGATCCACTGACTAAGCCTTTGACACAGACTGTATTTGAGCGTCATCGGGATAAGATGGGCCTCAAAGTTGTGGGCAATTGGCTGTAGTTCAAGTGGGAGATTGTTAGTGTTGGTGTGTTACAGGCCAATTTCGGGTCGGGTAGGCCCAATAGTTGTACGATCTTGTTCATTAATAAAGTGGTGTTTGAGCGTAAATATGCGATTGTGTTACTTTACGTTGTCCCTAGGATATGTAGTTGTAAAGTCAGCTCAAGATGAGATCTCGAACATGAGACTTACTTTACATGAACACATACCTTAAATTGTTCCTGGTTGGAGGGTAATCACTCGGGGACTTTGATTACCTATTAAACCAGTACACATGATGTGTCAGTGACCAGTCTCATGGTCATTGGTGCGGGGCACCAACACATATGTGTAGGTGTATGTCCTTGGAAGATGTGCACTGAACTGATCCGCTATTGGATCTTCAGATGGTTGATTATTCCTAATGTCAACTGAAGATCCAACGGTCACAGTAGCATCGTTGGTCCTTTGACCTGAGACATTGATCGGATCTTACACAAGGACTGGAATGGTTTAATTATTTAGCTAAGTGACTTTAACCATAAGTCATGAGTTGCCGAGTCATTAATCACTCCAGGAGACGTGTGAAGATCATCAATGGCCAAGAGGGGATCGCTCACTGTCGGGTATATATCAGACAGTTAATGGGTCATGACATTAACGCTCCGTTAAATCCCTGGTCAGGGTCGTGTGAGTTCGTTTAGAACGGACGTCATACACTTTAAGGGGGTCATAGTCAAATGGCACGATCATGGGGTTTGACAGAAATCATACCCTCGATCGTACCAGACTCATAGAATAAGCGAGGGATTATATCGATGCGGTAACTGTGGACTTACAGGTACCAGACAGGCTGGTTTAAACCTGGAGGCCTCTAGGATCACGCGGATTTGCTTGACCCAACGTGATCGAAAGGTTCGGAATAAATTAAACTATTATTCGGCTCTTGTAAAAGTGAAGAATATATTTAATTTACTTCTAATTGGGAATTAGAAGTTAATGGGCCTTAAACTAGAGTGACTATGGGCCTAGAGGATCACACACAATGGATTCTTGGGTGACGGATTATTGTTATACAAGTGTATGTATTAATTCCTTTTGGAAAGGAGTGTAAATGGAGCTTAATACATATGTATAATAATAGATAGAACATATATACAGTTTCGATCTTTTGGAATCCTTTTCTAAAAAGCCTAAACTCTATATATAGATCCTACATGAAGCTCATTCGAGCTTCTTCTTTCCTTCCCTTAAGCTAACCAAGTATTAAGCTTAAGGGAGAGGATTAGTCTCCCCCCTTTCTCCCTCTTGCTCTCTCTCTCTAGAAGGTGATAGAGTCGGGGATAGTCGTGCCGGGGAGGTACCGTCGCCGCGCAAGGGTCCGTGTGGATCGTCTCTAGAGGCCGTACTGTTGTGCGACTCAGTTTTTATGCATCGGGCTTAGCGGACAGCGTCGTTCCGCGCAAGGTGAAACACGCAACCCGTAATTAGGGTATTAGAAACACCGATTAGAGCACAGATTAAACTTTCCACAATACCGGGATCGGACAAATGAATTTTTGTTATCTGCTGCATAGCCCGTAGGTGCTGTGCGAAACCTTACACCCTCCCCCTTCCCCATACCTCCCATTTAATTCTCCTCCAACCCCAAGGTGGAATCCCCTTCTCCTAGGCACCTCTCCCTCCTCCCAAGCAACCTTTCCCCTTCCCCATACAACCTTTCATTTTCCCAAGGGAGAATCCCTTCTCCCAAGCACCCCTTCCCCTCCCCAAGGCAACCCTTCCCATTCCCTAGGCCCCCATTAACCCCTCCATTAACCCACCATTCAAACCAAAAGAGAGATCTCTCCTCCCTCTCTCCTTCCCAACCCAAATTCGCAGCTCCCCCTTCCTCCACTTACTAGACCACCTCCCAACCCCATTTCTGCCCCTCCCACACCTTGTATCACCCCCTAACAGACCCCCACATAGTCAGGTGCCACCCCCACACCCATCCACCCCATTTCCCACCCCATCTACTCCGTCTCCCATCACCTATCATCACCCTATTCATCTCAGTCCGCAGGCAGCAGTCAAGGGTCGAGTTGCAGAGTCAACCACGTCTTCACCGCACATCTTCTGGAGGCGTTTCCTACATTGCCGGAAAGCTCTTCCAGTCATCTTCGTAGGTGAGGTGATCCCACCCCAATTCAAGTTCGGAGCTGTCCGGGAGAGCCATTCTTCACCGACTACGCAGAACCAGTCTGGCCAGAAACCAGAGCTGCCATTCAGAAGCTACTGCGACCACACCGGTGCTCCACTTGGTGCGCCACTTGACCTGCGCGAAGATCCACCAGTCCCCTGTCGAACACAGAAAGCGGGACCTCGTTTGGAGTTTGGAGCTCCCCATTCCAAATTATTTTCCCCAGGTGCACAGGTCAGTCCTGTCTGGGACTGATCAGACCCCCTCTCACTCTTCGGATTCCACTTCCCTTCTCCGACCTCCTCTGGTGCTCATCTTGGTTGCTGATCGAAGAGGATTCGACCACGCTCGCAACCGTCCTGATCTCGTCTCAATTGGATCACGGGAGAGATCGTGGTGAGGTCGCCAACCTGCTGCAACAACCTGAACTCAGTCCAAGGCAGAGCAGAGCAGTGCCGATCCAGCATCTGTCCCGGCCAGCGTCGACAACTTCTGGCGCCAACAAAATTCAGGCTTCATCTCGGGTCAGTCACCAACATTTTGGCGCTGGTCTCGTTCACTTTCGAGTCCAAGAGCGATCACAGCGGAGTCGACAGCGAGTGCCTGTCAGCGGGCAGAACCGGCGGACAGAACCCCGGGAGGGCAATCCGGCTCCGTTCTTAGCTTCACGCCCCTCCCCGCCTGGCTGACTTACCGCCCCTCCCTGTGTGGAGGTAGTGTTTGTGTGTAATCCACTTTTCCCCACCCCGAGATCCACCCTCCTGCGTGAGACGTAGTGCATGCAAATAATTAGCAGGGATCAAGCTTCATCGACGCAGTGTGCGGGGAACCCACACTTCCCCGCTCGCCCTCGTCTCCGAACGGGGTTGGTTTCTTCAAACCAACCGGGTAAGCTCTATCCCTTGCTCTCATATCAGTAGTTTGTTCATATAATATCAGTGGAATTGCACTGTTGACGGTGAGAGAGCGCCCGACCCCGAAGCTCCCCGTTTACGAGTGGTCATCGTGGGATTGTGAGAGAGTGACCCGATGCCCTTTTGGCACCTAGCCAGCCCTTTGATTGTGGGCACCATACCCTCGGGAGGGCGACCATAGCTTTGCTGGTCCTCTACCAGGAAGGGCTTTGTTCCACTACCTCCACTCGGCATCGCCGAGTCACCCGGGAATCGTGTGCTCAACGGTGGTTTGGCAACTTGCGTAATTCTCTACTCTTGTGCGTTGTGCTTGCTTGGTAAGTCCAAGGACCCTCGGTCTAGTTGCTGCATTCACAAAGTCGGTGTCACATCAACTTGGTATCAGAGCAAGTTCTAGAGTTGTCTCTACTAAGTCTTGTCCTAGGGCCATTGCATGCATCACCCTTGTCCACCATCATGACTACCTCATACTTGGCATATTCGCCACTCTTAGGCCCATTAGAAGCCTTTGTGTTTGACGCAACCCACCCTAGTATATATCTAGAATGGGAGAAGTCCATAGACCGACACTTTGGGAGGTTTACCCTGTCAGGACCTATCCAAGTCAACTATGCCAAGAGTTTGCTCTGGCGCCAAGCTAGGAAAGAATGGGAGTACATTGTAGGTTTGAGAGAATCCAAAGGGGAAGCACCCATTGAATCTTGGGTTGAAATGAGGGCCGATCTTAGAAAGATCTACGTACCCCAATCCGGATCTCCTCAACCAACCACTTTTCCACCCCCAACTCCAACCCAAGTACTTCCCCTATCAATCCCAACCCAAGTCCGTCCATGTTCACCACCCCGGGAGTACCATGAGTCGGCTATCTCCACTCCTCCACCAAAAGACCCATTCCTCCCCTTGGAAGAGGAGCCCATGATCCAAACACCTGATCCCTTGGAAGTAAACACCTCTTCCCTTGGAAGTAAGACTGACCTAGACCCCCTCCCGACCCTCGAGGAAACCCAAGCCTACACCGTTGAGGAGGAGGAGCCACAAAACTTACCCACCCCTCCTAGTCTGGGTCCTCATGAGCCGCACACCGTCACCATAGATGAGTCCATACTCCAATGGCTCAAGCAAAGTCCCACCCTCCTGAGATCACCACCATTGGGATATCAATCCCAAATTGTTCCCACACGGTCTCCCCATGTCACTTTACAAACCTTCTACTTCACGGGAGACTTGGGAGACCTAGTGGATTGCCTATATTGGCAAGTCCACTTGACCGGCTTGCTTGCCATGGGACCTTCGGAGCCTAGCACCATTAACTTTGCCCACCCCACCATTGGCTCCATCACTTCCATTTGCATGAGTGGGCATTGCACTATTGAGATTCTTCTATTTCTCCCCTTGGAGGAAGAACCCACTACGGTCTACTCCCCACCCATTGAGACCCCAAATGCCTTAAACGATCAACTCACTAGAGATCTTGGACCGATCACTTTGGAGGAGGATACTCACCACCTTGTAAAGACCTTGGGTACATGGAGTTCCTCTCTTTAGGTAGCCCTTACCATTATCCCTTTGACCCATTCCAATGGGAGTACGGATACCCAAGTGGCCCAATCACCTTACCCACCACCCAACTTTCCCTACCCCAACCAACCATAATAGATCAAATCCACCCCTTCCTAGACTCGGGTTACACCATAGGGGCCATGACTTTGGGCAATATTCATATAGGGATTAAGGAAGTGTCTCACTCCGTGCTATCCATCTTCTTAGATCCCTTCGATCCTCTCAAATGGAAGCTCAAAGGTCATCCCACAACCCATCACATAGAAATCATCTTTGGAGTAGGAATGCCTCTATCTTGGCACCTCCCACCACTTGACTTGATTAGTAGGTCGGGTCCTTTCATTCATAACACCCACATGTCAAGTTGGAAACATAAGTGGTCCATATTTGGGTGTAATGGTCCTCCTTCATTCATCATGGGTCATAGACATGATAGGAGCATTCATGGATGTCCGGGTCCCCCGGCATTTGTCATCCCCATGCATGATTGGATTACATATGGATGCCCAGGCCCTCCTAAGTCCACCAAAGTCTACGCAGCATCATTGCATGATAGGTCCACTTATGGATGTCCCGGTGCTCCCAATTCCATCAAAGTCTTCTTGGCGTCAAAGCATGGCTGGTCTACATTTGGATGTCCCGGCCCCCCTAAGTCAATCATTATGAGGTCAAAGCATGAAGGAAGCATTCATGGATGTCCGGGACCCCCGACATCCAACACCCCTTTGCATGATAGGTTCATCAATGGGTGCCCCGGCCCTCCTAAGTCCATCAAAATCAATGTAACACTTGATAGGGCTAAATTTGGTTGTCCAGGCCCTCCCTTCATCCCTAGAGGATCATCATTTATGACATTGCATGGCAACCCTCGCAAGCACATCAACAAGAGCAACGAGGTGAACAAACAATTAGCCAACTCTCACCGCTGCCACCAAGAATTCTGGTTTGGTGATTCCGTGATGGTGAGGACTGAGAGACTATCATCTGAGAACGTCTCAAAACTAAGGTCTCGTGGAACAGGTCCCTTCCAGGTCCTAAGATACATCGGCACTAATGCTTATGTGTTAGACCTCCTTGAGGAATATAGAGTAAGCCCCACTTTCATCGTGGCTGACCTGGTGCCATACATGGGTCCCACGGTGACACCCAATGAGGAAATTGACCTCATCCCCTCCCTTGAGAGAGCACCTACCCTTGAGAGAAGTCTACCAGCCCAGAGAGACCAGCATGAGCATGTTGAACGGATATTGTATGAACATGTCACTGTCATCTGGAGCAAAGGCTATGGGCGCTACCTCGCTTGGTGAAAGGACCAGCTACCTTTGGTAGACTTGTGGGTAACCCCGCCGTGGCTCCCTCCGCATACGATGGATCTTTACTCGACAGAGTCGAGTTCTCTGCACCCCGGGAGTATGATGGGGACATCGCTTACCACTTCCCATTTCTCCAAGGGTCCCGATGCTCGCCATTGTGTTCATCTTGATTTTCTGAGTCTAGCTATATATGTAATTTTCATATCTTTCCTTGAGTCTTAACCATGTAATTTTCCTTTTATTGAGTTAAGTACCTAAGTTAGTGAGTCATCTATCTAAGTCTAAGTATCATTAGGTGGCCTAGTGGGTTAACGGGCTCACTTTAATGGGCTTGGCCCATGGGCGCCCCATTCCCCCCCTTGGTCATTTGTCAATAGTCCAAAAGGTAAGGACTTTTTGTAAATTGAGGGTTCCCTATAAATAGGACCCCAATCCCTCCATGGAGAACTAATGAATGAATGAAGTATTATTAAGTGAAAATTTCCACAAGAATTGTGTGTCTCTCTCTCTCTCTAAGGGGTGGATTCCCCTCCCTCTTTCTCTCTCTCTCTCTCTAAAGGGGGCGAACCCCATTCTCTCTCCTCCCCACCCCCAATTTCAAAATTCACTCTCTCTCCTCCCTATTCACCTCTTATTAAGACCCCTCCCCCTTCCCCATACCTCCCATTTAATTCCCCTCCAACCCCTAGGTGGAATCCCCTTCTCCTAGGCACCTCTCCCTCCTCCCAAGCAACCTTTCCCCTTCCCCATACAACCTTTCATTTTCCCAAGGGAGAATCCATTCTCCCAAGCACCCCTTCCCCGCCCCAAGGCAACCCTTCCCATTCCCTAGGCCCCCATTAACCCCTCCATTAACCCACCATTCAAACCAAAGGAGAGATCTCTCCTCCCTCTCTCCTTCCCAACCTAAATTCGCAGCTCCCCCTTCCTCCACTTGCTAGACCACCTCCCAACCCCCTTTCTGCCCCCCCCCCCCCACACCTTGTATCACCTCCTAGCAGACCCCCACATAGTCAGGTGCCACCCCCACACCCATCCACCCCATTTCCCACCCCATCTACTCCGTCTCCCATCACCTATCATCACCCTATTCATCTCAGTCCGCAGGCAGCAGTCAAGGGTCGAGTTGCAGAGTCAACCACGTCTTCACCGCACATCTTCTGGAGGCGTTTCCTACATTGCCGGAAAGCTCCTCCAGTCATCTTCGTAGGTGAGGTGATCCCGCCAAAATTCGAGTTCGGAGCTGTCCGGGAGAGCCATTCTTCACTGACTGCGCAGAACCAGTCTGGCCAGAAATCAGAGCTGCCATTCAGAAGCTACTGCGACCACACCGGTGCTCCACTTGGTGCGCCACTTGACCGGCGCGAAGATCCACCAGTCCCCTGTCCAACACAGAAAGCGGGACCTCGTTTGGAGTTTGGAGCTCCCCGTTCCAAATTATTTTCCCCAGGTGCGTAGGACAGTCCTGTCAGGGACTGATCTGACCCTCTCTGACTCTTCGGGTTCCACCTCCCTTCTCCGACCTCCTCTGGTGCCCATCTTGGTTGCTGATCGAAGAGGATTCGACCACGCTCGCAACCGTCCTGATCCGTCTCGATTGGATCACGGGAGAGATCGTGGTGATGTCGTCAACCTTCTGCAATAACCCTGAACTCAGTCCAAGGCAGAGCAGAGCAGCGCCGGTCCAGCATCTGTCCTGGCCAGCGTTGACAACTTCTGGCGCCAACAAAATTCAGGCTTCATCCCGGGTCAGTCACCAACATTTTGGCGCTGGTCTCGTTCAGTTTTGAGTCCGGGAGCGATCACAGCGGAGTCGACAGCGAGTGCCTGTCAGCGGGCAGAACCGGCGGACAGAACCCCGGGAGGGCAATCCGGCTCCGTTCTTAGCTTCACGCCCCTCCCTGCCTGGCCGGCTTACCGCCCCTCCCTGTGTGGAGGTAGTGTTTGTGTGTAATCCACTTTTCCCCACCCCGAGATCCACCCTCCTGCGTGAGGCGTAGTGCATGTAAATAATTAGCAGGGATCAAGCTTCATCGACGCAGTGTGCGGGGAACCCACACTTCCCCGCTCGCCCTCGTCTCCGAACGGGGTTGATTTCTTCAAACCAACCGGGTAAGCTCTATCCCTTGCTCTCATATCAATAGTTTGTTCATATAATATCAGTGGAATTGCACTGTTGACGGTGAGAGAGCGCCCGACCCCGAAGCTCCCCGTTTACGAGTGGTCATCGTGGGATTGTGAGAGAGTGACCCGGTGCCCTTTTGGCACCTAGCCAGCCCTTTGATTGTGGGCACCGTACCCTCGGGAGGGCAACCATAGCTTTGCTGGTCCTCTACCAGGAAGGGCTTTGTTCCACTACCTCCACTCGGCATCGCCGAGTCACCCGGGAATCGTGTGCGCAACTGTGGTTTGGCAAGTTGCGTAATTCTCTACTCTTGTGCGTTGTGCTTGCTTGGTAAGTCCAAGGACCCTCGGTCTAGTTGTTGCATTCACAAAGTCGGTGTCACATCACCTTTGTTCTGATCAGCCTGATCTTTCCTTCTCTCTGCTTGGGCAATTGCTGGTATTTAAACCACTGCATGAGGGAATCCCTCCAGTCAGGTAGGCCGACGGCTTCTGCTGCAGCGACCTCCAGTTCTTCTTCTTCTGGCTCTTCTATCATGCTAGGCACCTGGCGCTGATTCACCACCCGGATGCTAAGAGATCCATCAGGCGGGACTGCTAATGAGCTTGCCAGTTTTGCCAGTGCGTCGGCTTGTGCATTTTCTCCCCGGGCAACATGGCCTATCTTAATAAGGTAGAATTGTTCCATGAGCCACTTTGCTTTAGCATGGTAAGGCAGCCGCTCAGGTTTTCGGACATCAAACTGCCCCTGGACTTGCTTGACGACTAGTAACGAATCACCAAATACTTGCAGCATTCTAATCTCCATCTGCAATGCAACTTGGAGACCAATAATCAGAGCCTCATACTCTGCCTCATTATTTGTGCAAGGCTTATTGATAGAGCAAGATGTATGCAATACTTCTCCCTCGGGGGATTTGAGGACGATGCCGGCCCCTGCCCGTACTTTTGTATGTCCGGACGGGGCCGTTTCTGTTCTCGAAGCTCCATCAAAGTGCAGCTGCCAAGCGATCTGTTGGACTTGGTCCACTTCCAGTGTTTCATCTTCGGGCAGCTCTGTAGCCAATGGGGAATCTTCGGGCACAGGATGTGCTGCAAAGAATTCGGCCACGGCTTGACCCTTAACGGCCTTCTGCGGCACGTAGGTGATATCAAATTCCATTAGCAGCACGGCCCACTTGCCGAGACATCCCTTCAGGACTGGCTGGGAGAGAATGTGTTTAACTGGATCGGCCTTGGAGATCAGGCTCACTTCATGGGAGAGCATGTAATGCCTCAGCTTCTTGACTGCGAAGACCAGGGCAAGACAGACCTTCTCGATCGGGGTGTATTTTACTTCTGCTCCCACTGGCCTCCGGCTGAGATAATAGAGAGCCTGCTCCTTCCCCTCATCATTGTTCTGAGCGAGCATTGCCCCAGGGAGCATTCGGTGGCGGCTATGTACAGAATAAGTGGCCCCCCCTTGACAGGTGCCCCCAGCACAGGCGGGGTCCTTAAGTAGTCCTTCAGCTGATCAAAGGCCTTCTGGCATTCCTGGTTCCAGTTAAAAGGTGCATTCTTCATCATCAATCTGTGGAATGGCTGACAGCACCCCGACAAATTGGAAATAAATCTTCGGATGTTGGCCAGCCGGCCCTGCAGGGATCTTAGCTCTCCCAGATCCTTCGGAGGAGGCAGCTCCTGGATGGCTTTTATTTTGAAAGGGTCGATCTCGATCCCTCTATATCGGATAATGAAGCCGAGGAACTTCTCGCTGGAGACGTCGAAGGCACACTTCATCGGGTTCATCTTCAGCTCGTACTGCCGGAGCCATTCGAAGACGACTCTAAGGTCCTTCAGGTGATCTTCCTTTTTCTTTATTTTGACGACCAAGTCATCAATGTAGCATTCGACTTTGTTGTACAGCAGCTCGTCGAATATTTTGGTCATTGCCCGCTGGTAGGTGACGCCGGTGTTTTTGAGGCCGAAGGGCATTCTTTTGTAGTGGAATATTCCTTTGGGCGACCGGAAGGCCGTATGAATTCGATCATGCTCAGCTATCCAGATTTGGTTATAGCCGGACGATCCGTCCATGAAGGATAGGGCCTCGTGGCCAGTGGTTGCGTCAATCATCACTTCAGTGATAGGCATCGGGAAGTCATCTTTTGGGCAGGCTTTATTCAGGTCGCAAAAATCCACGCAAACCCTGATCTGTCCATTCTTCTTCTTTACTGGCACAATGTTGGCCAACCAAGTAGTATACTGGTTCTCAGCTATGAAATCGACATCTATGAGCTTGTCGACTTCTTTACAAATTTGGTGTATCAGTTCCGGTCTCATGCACCGGGGAGACTACTTCACTGGCTCAACCTTGGGGTCGATGGCAAGAACATGTTGAGTCATGTCAGGACTCAGGCCGGGCATCTCCTTATAATTCCAGGCAAAACAGTCCCGGAACTCTCACAGCAACTTGATATAATGTTCCCTCTCCTGCAGAGGAAGAAGGGCACTTAGAAAGGTCGGCCTGGGGTCACCTTCCGTGCCCAGGTTAATCTCGATAAGTTCATCTACTGTGTGATAAGTGTGTATTTTTCCTTCTTAATTCATAATTATTCACATTTTTATGAGCTTAAATTATGATAAATATACACTTCTCACACTTATTGTTTATTTAGACTCAAACGTTTAATTTTATAAAATTAAATAAATTTTAGTCATAATTTTTACTTATTTATGCAGGCACGCAATACGAGGAAAACTCCAAGAAAAAGAAAAAAAGAATAAATATATATATATTGAAATGGGCCAAAAGCCCAGGAAGTTGTTCAAAAGAAAAGAAAAAAAATTAGAAAAAAAAATAAACTAATTTGATATTTTTTAGAATTTTCTAATGAGAGAGATATATATATATAGATATATATATATATATATATTATATATAATAAAATTTAAAAAAATTTCAAACCCCCCCCCCCCGCTTCCCGCCTTCGCCGCCCGCGCCATTGGCACAGGCGACGAGGCGAGGCGGCGAAGGGGGAGCGGGGGTCGTGGCAGGCGGGAGGAGGGCCCAAGGGGCCACGCGGGGAGGCGCGGGCGCACGCGCCCGCGTGCGACACGCGGGTCGGCAGGAGACGGCGGGCCCACAGGCGGGCGGCCTAATGCGGACGGCCGGTCGGCGCAACGTGCCGCCGGCCAGGAGGAGAGAGAAAATGAGATAGAAAGAGAGAAAGAGAAGGAAAAGAAGGCCAAAAAAAATGACAGAAAAGTCCAAAAAAATCAGAAAAAAATGGCAAAGTGTGCAGCACATGTCAGCCTACCATTTTGGGTCAACAATTGCAACAATTGAGTGTTCACATTGGTATGAATGTTCACATTTCCTAAGGGGTGTTTTGTACCCTATATAAAGGGGCATCATTTCCAATGTAAGAAGGCTAAGGAGAGCTAGAAAGAGTTGTAAGCTTAGAGATTGTGACGAATTGTAATAGTGTTCTTCAAGTTCTTTCATGTTGGCCTTACTAAGGTTTCATAAAGTGTTGTTTTGATGCAAAAGTTGTAAGTTGAATTTGTTTTAATGAAAGTTTGGTTTGAGCATTCAGTCTCTTCTTAGTCTCATTTCTCATTGTTGTGATCGTCATTTCAATTTGAGTTCTTCACGAAAGTTGTTCAGTTTTAAGTATTCTTAAACTTCCATGCTTAGCATTTCTTAAAATTCTTCCTAATTCATAGAGTTATTACCCATTTTCTTAAGTACTATTTTGTGTGATTACTATTCATCCGTGGTGAGACCTTCTAGTATTCTTATGTTTTGGAAGCCTTTCTAGATCTCTTTTCAATCTGAGTTCTTCATCAAAGTTGTTCCTCTCTTGTAGAACTAAATTTCATTCTTCTACCACCTTATCTAATTCTGCTTATTTTTAGAGTTATAATTCATTATTTACTGTGCTATTTTCTGCCATTTTACTGTTCATCCGAATTGATAGTTCTTTAGTTTTTCTCATTTTTCACTATCTTCCTCTTATTTTCTGTGTATGTGTTCTTCATCAAAGTTCTTCATCTTTTCATTCTCTACAACTTTCATGTTTTCCATTTCTTCTAATTCCATCTAGATTTCACGTTATTCTTTTCCTTACAACCCCATATTTTCAACAAAATTCTGATGTATTGTCAAGTTATGTTTGTTTCTATTTATATTTCTTCATAAGTTCTTCAATCACACCCGAAGCGGTAAGTCATCTTCGAATCATCTCACGGCATCGACTTCCAAGGCAGAGCGGTCTTCATCAAAGGCTCGGCAAGGAAACGATGACGTTCTTCAATTGGCTAATTATTCCTTTACTTTTCTCTTGATATTTAAAGTTGTAATTCCACTTAGTGATAATCGCACTCCATGAATAAAATTTGCGTTTTCAAGCATAAGGGTATTTCCAACTTGAGCTAAAATCAAATATTCTCTCCCCGTGGGATCGACCCGTATTCACCACTGTACTCGTATTTTCAAAATCATTCGAGTGAGTGAGTGCGGTTATAAATTTTGAAATTTGTGTGGCACGGCATTTTTAAACGACGACTGTCGAGCGCATCAAATTTTTGGCGCCGTTGCCGGGGAGTGAATATTTGAAAGTTGGATATTCTTGTGTTTGATTTGTATATTGATTTTGTTATTTTCATTTTGCAGGAAAACAAAAACAAATCAAAAAAATCAAGGAAAGAGGAAACTCATACCTAAAGCAAAAAGGGAAGAAACGCAGGAACAGGTTCTATTTTTCCACTTTCTGAAAAATTTTTAACAAAAATCTGCAAAATTCTTGAAAACTCTATAAAAATCAAAAACATCAAAACAAAAAGACATTTTTATTCTGGCTAGATAGGTTCATTAATTAAAAAAAAATTTACTTACACCAAAAAAAAATCATTTCAAGATTAGAAACCACACAACATGTTCTAGGTCATGCATCATTTAGCATAGAATTTTCATTTGTTTAATTCATGTCGTTGCATATTGAAGATTGCAAGGGACAAGGTACGTTCTACTCATCCTCTTTTGGCATGCATATTGCATAAAGAACCCCTTGTTTGAAATTGTGGTGTGCATTTCATTTCAAATTATTCTAAGGGCATTCCCTTAAATAACATAAGGTGGGGAATTCATCACCCTTCCTTAGCCCGCAAACCACATTTTCCTTGCATATCTGCATAACCTACGCCATAAATAAAAGTCAGTAAACGTTGGCCCTAGGATCACACTGTGATTTTTGTGTTATTTGGGTTTACCCTCATATGAAAACCGGTGCCTAAGGCAAGACGGTCGAACGGCAAACGCCTTAAGCGGGTTAGTGGTTTGGCATAATTAGGTCCCTACGCAAGTAGGGGGATCCTCCCACTTCCCCACCCCTTACCTGGCTGGTGGACATATTGAGGGTGAACTTAAGTTCACTTTAATCATTTTGTGAAATCCCATTTGTAGGTCTAGGACACGTCTAGGTCATTAGGGAAATTTGCTTGATAACTTGTTTGTGTTTGCCTAAATACAAAACAACAAGAAAAAAAATCATAAAAAGAAAAAAAACAAAATCATTATCTTCTCTCTTCGTCTTGGTAATATCAAAAAAAAAGCACATAAAAAAATCATCATCAAAAAAAAAAAACTTTCTCTCTCATTTTGTCCTAGTTTATGCAAGGAAGGCGATCTCTAAAACCATCATTGCTAGGACCTATAGAGGAGATTGAGAGGTTAGTGCATTCTAAAACCCACCATCAACCTAACCTCATGGCGGACCAAAACCAAAATCAGCTAATTCCACAAGCTGCTCCCAAGCAAATGAAGGAATACTTTCTTCCAAACCAATACCAACCTTCATTTTATACTCAAGCACCTCAAAATCAAGCAGTCCAATACGAAATCAAGTCCAGCACCATTCAAATGTTGCCATCTTTCTATGGCAATACCAATGAGGATCCATATAGACATCTGGATGAGTTCCTCCAGATATGTTCAACTGTGAAAATCTCCAATTTTTCAGATGATGCTCTCAGGCTAACTCTTTTCCCATTCTCTCTCAAAGACAAAGCCAAGTATTGGTTAGGAGCCTTGAGTAAACCCATCAAAACATGGGCAGAAATGCAAAAGGAATTCCTAAAGAAATTCTACCCCATAGGGCGAATCAATACCATGAGGAGAGCTATAACTGGATTTTCATAAAATCCTGGAGAACAAATCCATGAGGCATGGGATAGGTTGAACGATTTGTTACGGAAATGCCATCATCATTGTTTGTCGAGATGGCAAATAGTTCAAGCATTCTATGAGGGATTGACAGATAGTTACCGTCAAATGGTGGATGCATCTTGTGGGGGAGCTTTTATGAGTAAAAGCGAGGATGAGGCTTATGACTTGTTTGAAATGCTGAGTGAAAATTCAATCAGTCATGCCTCACTTTCATCCTATGAGAGAATGGTGGGACCAGCTAAGAAGGGCGGGCTGTATGAAGTGAAGAGCCACAGTGAGCATGAGAATAGGATGGATATCAATGCCTTAACTCAAAAATTGAACAAAATGGAATTGTTGGCACAAAAGATAGAAAATGTTGATCTTGTTGCCCAAAAGCTAGATCAATTTCTATTAAGGCAAGAAACTTCTTCTTCAGGTCCTCGACCTCAACCATTCTCAGCTCCCAATTATGACGAGATCTGTGCTCTTTGGTCTAGCACTGATCATGTGGTAACTGATTGCCCTACTGCGGCCCAACTTCCCCCATTCATTCAGGAACGAATCTTCGCTGCTCAGGGTGTTTCTAAGCCACCTTATGATCCTTACTCAAACACCTATAATCCAGGCTGTAGAAATCACCCAAATTTCTCTTGGAAATCCCAACAAGGTTCATCTTCCCAGACTAATCCCTCGTTCCAAAAACAACAATTCCAAGCTCCAGTCCAATCTCACCAACAGTATCAATATCCTTTTCACCAAACTCATCAAAATTTCTCACAAACCAATGCACCTTTTCCACAACAATCCCAACACTCATCACATTATTCTCAGGCTCCGTATCAGCAATCTCAATTTTCTCAGGGCCAGTACCATCACTTCCTATCCAGCAGATCCAATCAAGTCCCTTTCCAACCTCCTCCTCAATTTCCACAGTCAAATTTTGATGAAAAGTTTGACCGACTCCAACAACTCATTTTTTCTCAGCAGCAATCCATTGCTAAGTTGGAAGGTCAGATCGGGCAAATAGCAGCAGGAAATGTTCGGAGAGAGGTAGGTCAGCTTCCTACCCAGCCAGTGGCTAATCTGAGGAACCAACCTCCAGGCTTCCCTCAAAGAGCTCCTATTCTCCCTCAGCCAAACCAACCTCATCCTCCTCCTCCTATGGGCCCTCAATTTGAGAATGCCAAGGCTATATCGACCCTAAGGAGTGGGAAGATTTTAGATGACCCTTATCAGGCTACGGGAATTGGCAATAGTTCGGGCCAAGAGGCCCGAGAGGAGAATGAGGAGGAAGAAGAACCCATGATTGTTAAAGAGAAGTCGATGGATGAAGAGAAGAGGCTGGCTAAAGGAAAGGCGAAATTTGATGAAGGACCCCTAGATTATGAGCCTAAGGCCCCTTTTCCTGATGCTTTAAAGCCGAAAGCTCCCAAGAAACCACCAATACATCAGGAAGAATTAGTGGAATTGCTCAAACAAGTGAATATCAATATTCCACTTTTAGATGCCATCAAGCATGTGCCGGCATATGCAAAATTTTTGAAAGAGCTTTGCACTCCAAGGAGGGAGCCAAGGACGGAAACTCAAAAGGTCTGTTTGTCGGAGGATGTGAGTGCCGTTGTAATGAACCATTTGCCGAGAAAATTGAAGGACCCCGGAGCCCCCTTGATCTCATGTGATATAGGTGGAGTCATCTTTGATCGAGCTCTGCTCGACTTAGGTGCTAGTGTAAATCTTTTACCCACCTTTATCTATGAGCAATTTGATCTGGGTGAGTTGAAACCAACATCTATCATCCTTCAATTGGCCGATCGATCAGTGAAAACACCAAGAGGTCTGTTGGAGGATGTAATTGTGAAAGTGCATGATTGTTACTTCCCGGTGGATTTTCTCATTTTGGATATGGCCTCGTCCCAGGATCTTAAACATACACCTATTATTTTGGGACGCCTCTTTTTAGCTACGGCTAAGGCCAATATAAATTGTGCCACGGGAATGATGGACATATCATTTGGAGGAGAGAAAATTGCATTGAATGTTTTCAAAGCTTCTCAATACCCGGACCTTGAAGAAGAATGTCATATTGTTGATATTTTTGAGTTAAGTGATGAAAGTCCGGATGCAATCAAGGAGGGTAGTATGCTTCAGGATTCTCCTCTCTCTCTCTCACACCCTGGTCTAGGGTAGAGTCACTCCCTCCACTGCAATCCGAACCTGCACTTCCATCCCTGGATCAGCCACCTGCTCTTGAATTGAAGCCTCTGCCGGACTCTCTTAAGTATGCTTATCTGGGGCCTGACCAAACTTTGCCTGTCATTATAGCCTCCAACCTCACTTCCGATCAGGAATCTAAACTTTTAGATGTCCTTAAGGAACATAGGGGGGCCATAGGTTGGTCGGTGGCAGATCTCAAGGGCATTAGTCCGGACGTCTGTATGCACCACATCTATTTGGAGGACAATGCTAAGCCGAGTAGGGAGATGCAACGCCGGCTGAATCCGCACATGAAAGAAGTAGTCAAGCAGGAGGTAGTGAAGTGGCTGGATGCTGGGATTATATATCCCATTTCTGATAGTAAGTGGGTTAGCCCTACACAAGTTGTTCCCAAGAAATCTGGGCTGACCGTTACTAAAAATGAGAAAGGTGAGGAGGTGGCCATGAGATTACAAACGGGATGGAGAATCTGTATTGATTATAGAAAATTGAACTCTATGACGAAGAAGGATCATTTCCCTCTCCCGTTTCTTGATCAAATTTTGGAGAAATTGGCTGGGTAAAAATACTTTTGCTTTTTGGATGGATACTCCGGGTACAATCAAGTTGCTGTTTACCTGGAGGATCAAGAGAAAACTACATTCACGTGTCCTTATGGCACGTTTGCTTTCAGGAGAATGCCGTTTGGGCTTTGCAATGCCCCTGCCACCTTTCAGCGGTGCATGATGGCCATATTTTCTGAAATGGTGGGAGAATTTTTAGAAATTTTCATGGATGATTTCTTCGTTTTCGGAGACTCATTTGATAATTGTTTAAAGAATTTACAAAAAGTGTTGACACGGTGTATTGAATCTAATCTCGTGCTTAGTTGGGAGAAAAGTCATTTTATGGTCCAAGAAGGGATTGTGTTAGGCCATGTTATTTCTGAGAGGGGAATAGAAGTCGACAAGGCTAAGGTCAATCTGATTTCCAATCTTCCTCCCCCTTCGTCTGTTAGTCAAATCCGATCTTTTCTTGGACATGCGGGTTTCTACAGAAGATTCATTCAAAATTTTTCTTCCATTACTCGCCCGCTTACTAAGCTGCTAGCCAAGGACACTCCCTTCCACCTAGATGAGTCGTGTCTTGAGGCCTTCCATTCTTTGAAGGCAGCTCTGACCCAAGCTCTGATTCTTCAATCCCCAGATTGGTCACTGCCATTCGAAATCATGTGTGATGCCTTGGACTACGCCATAGGAGCTGTCCTGGGGCAACGAATTGATAAGAAACCTGTGGTGATATATTATGCGAGTCGCACTCTCGGAGATGCTCAAATGAATTACACCACCACAGAAAAGGAACTTTTGGCAGTTGTTTTTTCCCTAGAGAAATTCCGATCATATCTTTTGGGGGCCAAGGTCATTGTGTATTCTGATCACGCCGCTTTGAGGTACTTGCTTACCAAGAAGGACGCTAAACCCCGTCTGATTAGATGGATTCTGTTATTGCAAGAATTTGATCTGGAAATCAAAGATAAGAAGGGGTTAGAAAATGTTGTGGCTGATCATTTATCCCGAATAGTGATACCTGAGAGTGCTCCCATGTCTGATTCTTTCCCAGACGAGCAATTATTGTCTATCACCTCCACCCCCTGGTACGCTCATATTGTCAACTTCTTGGCAGTACGACAAATCCCGATTGGGTGGTCTAAGCAGGAAAAGGATCACTTCTTTGCTAAACTCAAGCACTATTTTTGGGAAGACCCAGAACTGTTTCATATGGGTCCTGATCAGATCATCCGAAGATGTGTCCCCGAGGATGAGCAACAATCTGTCCTGAATTTTTATCACACTCTCGCTTGTGGGGGACACTTTTCAGGAAAGAAAACTGCGGCTAAGGTCTTACAAAGTGGATTTTATTGGCCCACCTTATTCAAGGATGCTTATGAATTTTTCAAAACATGTCTGAGGTGTCAAGCTGTGGGCAATATTTCGAAGAGAGATATGATGCCGCTAAATCCCATTCTTGTAGTGGAAATCTTTGATGTTTGGGGTATTGATTTCATGGGACCGTTTCCATCATCCTTTGGCAATGAATACATTTTGGTGGCGGTTGATTATGTTTCAAAGTGGATTGAAGCTATAGCCACACGGACCAATGATCACAAGGTAGTCATGAAATTTGTTCGCAAGAACATTTTCTCTAGATTTGGCCGTTCGAGGGCTATCATTAGTGATGGGGGTTCGCATTTCACTCACTCCCAATTTCGAGCTTTGCTCAAGAAATATGGGATCACCCACAAAATTGCCACCCCCTATCATCCCCAAACTAGTGGCCAGGTGGAAGTCTCCAACAGGGAGATTAAGAACATTCTACACAAGATAGTTCGGCCGGATAGGAAAGACTGGTCTGAGCGACTAGATGATGCACTATGGGCCTACAGAACTGCGTTCAAAACCCCTATTGGCATGTCACCCTACCGCCTCATCTTTGGTAAAGCCTACCACCTACCTGTCGAGCTTGAACATAGAGCTTACTGGGCCATTAAACAAGTCAATTTTGACTTAACTCACGCTGGCGCCCAACGGGTTCTTCAACTCAATGAACTGGAGGAGCTAAGAAATGAAGCCTATGAAAATTCCAAGATCTATAAAGCTAAAACCAAGGCTTTTCATGATCAGCATATTCATAGAAAAACTTTTCATGAAAATCAAAAGGTTTGGCTTTTTAACTCACGGCTCCGTTTGTTCCCTGGTAAATTGAAATCAAGATGGGATGGACCGTTCATAGTTGTTAAGGCATTTGACCATGGAGTCGTCAAACTTTTGAATCCCCAAAATGGTCATATCTTTACTGTTAATGGTCAAAGGTTGAAACCGTACTTGAAAAATGAGCTGTTGTCACCTAAGGGCTCCATAACATTACGTGATCAGGAGTAACTTTCTTTTAAGCTTTCCTGTGTCTGGCTGAAGACGGTAAACTTAGCCCTTTTTGGGAGGCAGCCCAACGTTTTACTAGTTTGGTGTGCTAATAAATGGTTTTTGGGAAGCAACCCCAGATTTTGATATTTGATTTCTTATTTTAGTGTGTCTGTTTTTTAGTGTCAGGCCAAACTACACCGACGCCCTCGTCACTTTCACCCCGACCATCAGGTTGTATCCTTTCATCCCGCCCTTATTACATGTTTAATTATTCTCTGATCTTTCTCATGCTTATGCCATTGAGGACAATGTCATTTAAGTTGGGGGGGGAGATCACATAAAAAAAAATTATTTTTTCTTACTATTTTGTACTTTTGTATTGTCACGCTAAACAACAGTTTTCCCCGAGTTGATGTTTCTGGATTCATGTCTCATGAAAAGTAATTCTGGAATAGCAACGACTAGGAAAAGGATGATGGATAATTTCTTTAAGCTAGCACTGGAAAACTGATTTAAGAATCTCTTTAAAGTTCAGATGCACTTTAAAAAATGAAAATCACGTTGCACGCTAATGAAACAAGTAGGACAAGCCTTCTGCTATTTTGGGTATGTGTCGGATATTCTGCATTTCTTGAAAAAGAGATTCGTTATAAGCTTTCTGCCATATAAAATTATGAGAAAAAAAACACCATGAAAAATGCTCCGATTCTGAGTAACCGGGCCTACTTCACCTAAGACGTGTTGAGGTTCGCGTCAAAAGGAAAAGGGAACTCTGATCTGCGTAACCGGGCCTACTTCACCTAATATGTGTTGAGGTTCGTGTAAAATAGTGACGAGTAGTGCAACATCATGTGTGTAGAGAAAAAAAAGCAGACAAAGAAAAAGAAAAAAAAATAAGAGGAAAAGAGATCCCAAAAGGGACAAATGAAATAAGGCAGATAAAAAGCTATTATGCTTAAAGCTCTGATTAAGAAGTGCAGAATTGAAAGACATTTGTTCGGAATAGCAAATGGGGGATGCAATTATCTTCACTGTGGATTTAGCATTATACATGCACAAGTGCTACTGAATTTTGATTAGAATTCTTGATCATGTACCTGAATTTCCGACATAAGACTAGTCTGTGGTAATTACTCCAGATTCCTGATCTTTAGTTAACTCTATGAAAGATGATCTGGAAGTGAAGCATGAATATCTTTAAACTCTTGTTAGTCCTCAAATTTTCATTATGTGCATTGCTAAGGGACTAGCAATGAGTAAGTTGGGGGGTGTGATAAGTGTGTATTTTTCCTTCTTAATTCATAATTATTCACATTTTATGAGCTTAAATTATGATAAATATACACTTCTCACACTTATTGTTTATTTAGACTCAAATGTTTAATTTTATAAAATTAAATAAATTTTAATCATAATTTTTACTTATTTATGCAGGCACGCAATACGAGGAAAACTCTAAGAAAAAGAAAAAAAGAATAAAAATATATATATTGAAATGGGCCAAAAGCCCAGGAAGTTGTTCAAAAGAAAAGAAAAAAAATTAGAAAAAAATAAACTTATTTGATATTTTTTAGAATTTTCTAATGAGAGATATATATATATAGATATATATATATTATATATAATAAAATTTTTTAAAAAAATTCAAACCCCCCCCCCCCCGCTTCCCGCCTTCGCCGCCCGCGCCATTGGCACGGGCGACATGGCGAGGCGGCGAAGGGGGAGCGGGGGTCGTGGCAGGCGGGAGGAGGGCCCAAGGGGCCACGCGGGGAGGCGCGGGCGCACGCACCCGCGTGTGACACGCGGGTCGGCAGGAGACGGCGGGCGCACGGCGGGCCCACAGGCGGGCGGCCTAACGCGGATAGCCTGTCGGCGCAACGTGCCGCCGGCCAGGAGGAGAGAGAAAATGAGAGAGAAAGAGAAGGAAAAGAAGGCCAAAAAAAATGCCAGAAAAATCCAAAAAAATCAGAAAAAAATGGCAAAGTGTGCAGCACATGCCAGCCTACCATTTTGGGTCAACAATTGCAACAATTGAGTGTTCACATTGGTATGAATGTTCACATTTCCTAAGGGGTGTTTTGTACCCTATATAAAGGGGCATCATTTCCAATGTAAGAAGGCTAAGGAGAGCTAGAAAGAGTTGTAAGCTTAGAGATTGTGACGAATTGTAATAGTGTTCTTTGTGTTCTTCAAGTTCTGTCATGTTTGCCTTACTAAGGTTTCATAAAGTGTTGTTTTGATGCAAAAGTTGTAAGTTGAATTTGTTTTAATGAAAGTTTGGTTTGAGCATTCAGTCTCTTCTTAGTCTCATTTCTCATTGTTGTGATCTTAATTTCAATTTGAGTTCTTCACGAAAGTTGTTCAGTTTCAAGTGTTCTTAAACTTCCATGCTTAGCATTTCTTCAAATTCTTCCTAATTCATAGAGTTATTACCCATTTTCGTAAGTGCTATTTTGTGTGATTACTATTCATCCGTGGTGAGACCTTCTAGTATTCTTATGTTTTGAAGCCTTTCTCGATCTCTTTTCAATCTGAGTTCTTCATCAAAGTTGTTCCTCTCTTGTATAACTAAATTTAATTCTTCTACTACTTTGTCTAATTCTGCTTATTTTTAGAGTTATAATTAATTATTTACTGTGCTATTTTCTGCCATTTTACTGTTCATCCGAATTGATAGTTCTTTAGTTTTTCTCATTTTTCACTATCTTCCTCTTATTTTCTGTGTCTGTGTTCTTCATCAAAGTTCTTCATCTTTTCATTCTCTACAACTTTCATGTTTTCCATTTCTTCTAATTCCATCTAGATTTCACGTTATTCTTTTCCTTCCAACCCCATGTTTTCAACAAAATTCTGATGTATTGTCAAGTTATGTTTGTTTTTATTTATATTTCTTCATAAGTTCTTCAATCACACCCGAAGCGGTAAGTCATCTTCGAATCATCTCACGGCATCGACTTCCAAGGCAGAGCAGTCTTCATCAAAGGCTCGGCAAGGAAACGACGGCGTTCTTCAATTGGCTAATTATTCCTTTACTTTTCTCTTGATATTTAAAGTTGTAATTCCACTTAGTGATAATCGCACTCCATGAACAAAATTTGCGTTTTCAAGCATAAGGGTATTTCAAACTTGAGCTAAAATCAAATATTCTCTCCCCGTGGGATCGACCCATATTCACCACTGTACTCGTATTTTCAAAATCATTCGAGTGAGTGAGTGCGGTTATAAATTTTGAAATTTGTGTGGTACGGCATTTTTAAACGACGACTGTCGAGCGCATCACTGTGGCCTGACCGCCATCTTCAATTTCTGGCGGTGCTGGCAATATGTCGATGAAATATTGATCTTCGCCATCTTCTGCTTCAAGGACACCATAGATGTCACCCTGCTCCGCCTCATTGGGCAATGAGGCTTTGCTAATATCCCCCTGTTCCAAGCTTGTAGGTTGTGGCTCCGGGGGGTCCTCCTGTGCGGGGAGACAAAGAACCTCTCCGGGGTCTTCCTGGTAATCATCATAGATGGCTCCAGCTAGGACCGAAGTAATTGATTGCCACACCGGGGGCCAGTTCTCTGCCGGTGACCGGGGTTTCCCATTCTCCACCACCTCTTCAAACATCTGGTGCTGGACTGATACCATGTAGATATTTCTTTCGGGGTTGCCTGTCGCATGAGGGTGTGGTGCAGCTACCACGTAATCTCCCATTCTGAGCTCATCTTTCTCAATCAAGTCCTGAGCAATGTCCTTGAAGACGTAGCAGTCTTCTATGGAGTGAACCAGTATTTGGTGATACGGACAGAACAAAGGGTCGCCGCTTCTGCGAGCATCTTGCGGCCTCTTGGGCCTTGGGAGGGTAACCTTGCCATAGTAGCAAGCCCATTCGAAGATCCCTCGGGTTTTATTCCTCGGGAAGGAGTAGGGCCTCCGCATTCTCTCTTGTAATGTGGGATTCCGGTCGGCCGGCCGTCTGACTGGGGAAACATTTGTGCCTCTGGTCTCCTTTCTCCAGTCCGTAGGGATGTTTGGGGTGGCGCCCGGGGGCAGGTGCATGCCGATATTCTGCTGGCGGAAGATACCCCCAATCAAGTCAGATATAAGTACTGTCACTTTGGCCAACCGAGCCTTCAGCATCTCGATTTCTCGCTGCTGTTGATAGCACAGGGCAAACAGGGTGGAGTCGCACCGAGGGAGGCCCAGAGTTCGACTTGCTTCTTTGCCTTTTGCATCAGTGTCCGACGAAGGCAATGACAGCCCGTCACCGTAGCCGTTCGGGGCCGGTCCCTCAGAGGAGGACGGGGCCTTCCCTATGTTCTTGCAGGGAGACGGTTTCCATAGGAATACCTCCTCATCCTGATCTTCACCGACTGAAGGCTTAAGGTACTGCCGACCTGGCACTTCCTGTGGGCCTTGGGCGCCTGTAAGGCTGCTGCCGTTTGGAGCGGAGACCAATATAATGTCGGCTTCGTAGGAATCCTCTAATGAGAAACCTAATCCTGGGTGCCGGGTGATTTGCAACAACCTCCAGTCCAGGTTTGGTGGGTTCCACATCTTCTCGAACATGTCCTTCCGACTGGAGAGCTGGCGAAAGGGGACCCCTTGTTTCCTGGTCATTCTGGCTACACGACCAGTCATGTCGGGCAGTCCCGTGATCGGGACGAGTGGGTCATGCAGTTCGTCCGGGAGTTTACAATCATCGTCCCCTCTGATCGGGTGTTCATTAGCCACATAGAAAATAGTGGACCGTCCTCCGGGGTTAGGCACCTCAAAGGTCCTCAATGGTTCAGCCACTTGGCAGTCAGCTTCTGCGAGAGGCTTGATGATCCCGAACGGGACCTTGATGTCCTCCAGCAAGTCTTCTGATGGGAATCGACGCCGAGCATGTACTTCTTCTTTTATATTTATGTCCTTTTAGTTTGTGTTTATATCCTTAGGAAAGTATATGCGCAATTCTACGACTTTATAAGCCAATGCGTCATTCCCACGGATTGTTTGGGTTTCTTTGTAATTTGTCAGTAGGACCAGCAAGGGGGCCCTCAGCCCTTTCCCATTGATCCATGTCACCTATGTGGGGCTGGTCAACCATCCTAGGTGGCCATCTAGAAGGGTTGAATGTCAAATGCCACATGGGTAGACAAAGGGAGTAAAAAGTCTAAGGTAGGCTACCTACCATGTCAAGCTTGTCTCCCACTTGGGTTTTTTTTTTTTTTTTTGTGTGTTGGTGACATTTAATCCCAGCCCTTGATTCCCCTTCCCTAGATCCAAGGGTCCACATTGCATTTGATGTAAACCATATATAAGCTTGTATTTTCATGTGAAATTCAATGAAAAAATCAAAAATTTTGTGAAATCGAAGGAGCTTCTTGCGCCCCAGCCCTCTCCCTATGGTTCCTCTCCTCCAACCTCAAGTTCTAGAGTGATTCCACCTTCTATCATCCCCTCTCAACCTCCGGTGATTGTCTGTGCCGCCGCCGCCGCCGTTCGTGCCGCCATCGAGCCGCCTCTGCAGTTCTATCTTCGTCCGACCACAGTAGCTTCCACGAATTGTCTGTCTCAGCCACGAGCTTGGATTGATCTGAATTTTTTATGGTGTGTTAAGCCCTTACATCCCAAGATCCACCTAAATTTTCACGCCAAAATTCCATTTTTAGTATTTTTACATTTTCATCCAACCTGTCATCCCAGATCTGCCAGGTTTCTGTCTACAGTGATAGACTCTCTGAGTTCTCCACCTTCGACCACCCTTTTGATTTTTGTTAGGTCTCCCAGTTTTACTGGGAGTTCTGTCCATCATCCCATACATCCGCAAATTTTCTAAATTTTTTATCAGCCTTCTATCTATTTTTAGAAATTCGTGTTCTTCCTCAGCTACAGTGTTGTCAGCCAGATTCCAGATCCGACCCACTGCTAGTGAAAAGGTCATATAAATTCATAGCTTTTCCCAAATCCAGATCCAAAAATAGTCCTGGTTTCCCTGTTCGATTTCCTACAGCCTTGATGAAGAACACATCTTCAAATTCAGATATCTACTTCACGGTCAAAGGCAATCAACAGGATAGTTCTCTGCAGATCAGAGTCTTCGGTTACTGTACAACAGCAGCATATAAAATTCGCCAACACAAAGTACAAATCTGGTGAATTTTTATGAATGCTACTAGATTGCAGTACTTCGAAGCAGATTTCCAACGGCTCTGATCTCGTCACATTCCGACACCGGTACTGATCACAGCGTCCGTTCTCGCCGGAGCGCGCGCTGAAATACAGAACTGGCAGATTTCTGATCAGTTTTTCCGACCGGTGCCGAACGGAGCCGCCCGGCCTCCGGCCGGCGAACCAGCGTGTCGCTAGCCCGGGGAGCGCTTCTCTAAGTGTCTCCACTACAGCGGTACCACCGGGTCCCACACGGCCCCTCCGGACAGCACGTGGGCCCCACGGTCGTGAACACGCGTGTAGCCGAATCAACACACGAAGCTACCCGTCAACCCGAATTCGGTCCTCCCGGGCCCATTTGTATAGCCCTTTACCTCCCTGCGTGGAGTGGGCATGTTCCCATTGCTGTAATTATTGTGTGTTAAGTTTCCCGGGAGTACGAGTTTTCGGCCTGGTCCGTCTTCCCCACGCCGAGCGCGTGGAGGTATCGTTCTCGCTCCCTACACTCGGCATTGGCTTATTTTCATATATACTTGTTTATGCCGCTGCTAGAGAGCATGCTTTAGGTCTGTTAGCTCGCTATATTATCATTCACCGCTGCTACGAGAGAGAGCGTGACCGTCCCGTGACCCGATCCGGGCACGAAAGTGCGAGCCGACCACCCTAGCTCTTGCCGGTTTCTCAACCGCGCACGTCCGACGCTTCCCTCGTTAAGGGACGATCGCGAGCTTGTCGTGTCCGTGTCTCATCCCGCATCATCTTCGAGGTGCGGCAACCCCAGTGCGGGGTAGATGGAAAGGGGAGTTGCTTTGAATACTCCTTCTGCCCCAGAAACAAATGATACTTGACGGGGAGCCACATAGCCTGGCGGCGGTGGAGGGAACCAACTATCCGGCTCCGCCCTCATCTTTCCCTTGTCGAGGGTGACTTGGGGAGTTTGCTTCGGCTTTTCTAGATACAAGTTGGCGTCTGAGAGATGGCACTCGAACACCTCGAAAGGGTGGAGGTCAGCAAAGATTCTCTCCTCCTTCCCGTCGCCAGGGTACTTGATGCATTGATGTAGAGTAGACGACACAACCCTGTTCTGGTGCAGCAAAGGCCAGCCGAGTAATGCTTTGTAGGAGGTACCAGAGTTAATAACATGAAATTGGACCTTAGTCGTGAAATCACCGAGAGAGAGGTTAAACTCTGCAATCCCCATGGGGACCTCACATGATGAGGGCATCTCACGACACTCCCTCTAGCTCGGGTCGCCTGCACACTCTTGATGTGGACTGACTATGATCTACACTTGTTATCTTCATTTCCTTAGTTTTATTTTATGTATTTTCCTTTTATTGAGTCCTATCGTTTGTATTTCCCTTTATTGAGTCATGTGGTTCTAATCCATTTCCCTTGTTATGCTTAATTGAGCCTTATTACCTTAGTTATGGGCCCATAGGATTGAGTCTAGGATATGCTCGGTCTTTTGTCTTATTGTCAGGGATATTTTGGTCATGTAAAGAATGGTTGCCTATATATAGGCCCATCTCTCCTCATGTACTCAACTTTTGATGAATATTGCAATAGCATTTGCCACCTCCCTCTCATTATCTCTCTCATCATCTCTCTCTCTCTCTTTCTTCAAGAAGGGGGCGAACCCCTCTCTCTCTCCTCCCCCTCCCAACCACTTCCAACCCCCACCTACCTCCATTAACTCCCCACAACTTCCCATAACCCCTCTTTACTCCACATCTAGTCCCAATAACCCTCCACCAATCTAAGCCCTACTTCCCAACCACCACCTACCCTCTCCACTTCCCTAAGCACCTCCCCACCTCCCCAAGGCTGAAGGCCCTCCTCCCTAGGCCCATTTTGAACTTCCCTCCCATCTCCCTTCCCCCAAACTACCCTAGGTCGAACTCCATCTCCCTCCCAACAGCCAAGTTCGCCCCCCACCTCCTCTCCCACTCACCTTCTCTCTTGTGCCCCCCATCTTCCCACCACCACCTCTTGCAGCTCCAGCCCTCTCTCCAGCCCATTTTCACCCTCCCCACCTTCTTCGCCCTAGCCTTCACAACCCCTAACACCCCACAGCTCCCTACCATAGCCATTAGACACACCTCCCACCTCTTACTCTCTTGGCCATCCCCTTCCCCACACCCTCATCTTCTCCTCATTCTGTCCCTGTTTCAGGCAGCAGGGTTGCAGTGACTTGCATAGGCAACCACGACCGGCTCTCAAAGATTCAGGTGGCAAGGCCTATATATCTGGAATCGTCTGTGAGTTAGCTTTCCAACGGTGGTGCTCTCGCCGGCTTCCGAGGTAGGATCTGTTCGTAGGAGCAGATCTCGTTCGACTGCATTCGCTGTCCCTGTCTGAAGACCTGAAGCTGAAAGCAGAAGCCACCACAGTCCGTAAGGGAACGATCTGAGCGCCATTTTCGAAGGGCAGGAACTACGTCCAGTTAGCTTTCATCTCCAAGAAGAAGGACCTCAATCGGCCACCGGATCTATCAGTTCTGATTTTCTTCGCCGGAGTGTGCAGACTGCTCTCTGTGGTTCCAGGTTCGACCAGTCCCCACTTTTCCGGCCACCACTCTCTTCCCCGACCTCAGATTGTGGCCCCATCAATTTCTCCTCGAAGCTACCCCAACCATGATCGCGTCACCACCAGTTTCGTTCCAATTGGAGCTCGGGAGCGTCCGCAGTGCTATCTGCAATTTTCTGCACCAGTCCTGCGCTAGTCAGAGGCAGAACGTTGCTGTCCAACTCCAGTCACCGGTCCGGTCAGCCCCGAGTTTTAGAGCTTCCCAAAAAATTTAGACATCATCATCTGTCAGTTGGGAAACTTTTGGCACCAGTTTCGTCAAGTTTGGAGTTCAGTGGAGTTCGTGGCAGCGTCATCATCGACACCCTGTCCAGCGAACCTGAAGGTTGGCAGAACCGGCGGAGTTCGGAAAGTCGGGTTTCCGTTGCATAATTCCCTACCCCGCTTGTCCGGCTGAAGGCCCCTCCCTGCGTGGAGGTAGTTTTGGATGTAATAAGCTTAATCTCCACCCCAAGATCACCCCTCCTGAGAGAGGCGTAGTGCTGTACTCCTTTCACTTTCAGGTCAAGCAACACCGCCGCGGTGATCGGGTGTATACCCTCGCCTCCCGGTGCGCCCTCGTCTCCGAGCGGGATCGATGTTTACACACCGATCAGGTGAGCATCTGATACCATCCTTGATTGACTCATTTCTGCAAATTTAGTATTACTTTGTATGCCCGTCGGACGGTGAGAAGAGAGCCCGATCTTGTAAGCTACTTTGGGTGTGACCACCGCGGACCGGGAGTGAGTGCCACCCAAACCCTGCCCTGCGGGCCAGCCGCCCACGAAGTTGGGTAACCCAGATCCTTAGGGGTCAGCCAAAGCCCACTAAGTCACTTAGAGTCATTGGGTCTCACCTCGGACCCTCGACATCATCCCTCGGCCCCTCCGGGTGATCGCGTGTGCCGTGAGAGTAAGCCGCTATTGTGAGAATCATTGGAGTGCTTGTATGCTTGCGGGTCTAGGTCCTAGGATCTTCAATTCATACTTAGTCAACCTTGGGCTGTGCCACATCATCACACTTCTGGTTGAAGCCGGCGATCTTAACATTCTTGACCTCGATCAAGTGCACGTCGAAGTAATATTTTTGGTATACTCGGTAAGGGAGTATGTTCACTGCCGCCCCAGGGTCAATTAATACCCTATTGATGGGGTGCCCATTCAGCTGCCCCTTCATGTAGAGTGTCATGTTGTGACTGCAGGTAGGCAGGAGCATATCTTCATCTGTAAAGGCCACAGCTACCTTGGGTGACATTTCTGCAAGGCAAGCTTCCACATAAGCTGGCGTCTGGAGTGCCGCGATGACGGCCCGCCGTGTCTCTTCATCTAGAGACAGAATCTCCCAGACGGTAAACCCGACTGGGATCTTCTTCAGGTGCTTGACTATTCTATTGCCGGCTCGGACCTCAAGCAACTTCATCTCTTCAGCTCTGCTACGCCTACCCCCAGTTTGGGCCTGGGGAGCCGACTCAGGGGGTGCTTCCTCCGCCGGGTCAGGTATTACTTGGGCTTGCGGGGCCTGTTGGGTTTCTACGTTCTCTTGCATGAACTCGGTAAGGTTCGGGATGTTGCCAGGCTCTTCCCTTGACAGAGGAGGAGTTGCCACGAGTGGGGCCGAGAGGCTACTTGCTTCTTTGACCTGTCGAGACTCTTAGGGGCATGACTGCCTTCCCCCTTGAGTCGTGAGAAACTCAATAAATGAAGGGATATTCTGGCCGATCGGCTCTCCGGGGTAGAGACCCGAGGGAGGGGGAATCTTCATGCCTTGGATCCTAGGTTCAGGGATATGATATGGATGTTCTCCCCTGAGCAGGATGTTATGGTTGGCCTGAGGAGGACGTCCCCATTTCCTTCCCGACCTGGTGGCATGCTAGGAGGTGGATGCTTCGGCCTGGTTCACTTCTGATGGCTCACTGGGCGTCTCTTGCTCTTCCTCCCCCAGAGAGAGGGCAGTGTCAAACAACGCCGACAGGGTGTTGCAGGAGAGAACAACCCCGCTCTTCTTCTTGTTTCTAGGCCTTTTCTTCTTCTTTTTCTTCTTTTCTTCAGTCGCTAGCAACTGGCCTTGGGGAGGCTCACCCCACAAGAGGGGCTCTTCCTTTGCCTCAGCTTCTGCTTCTGGAGCCAGTTCGAGTGACTCGAACTCCCTCCAAGCGACATATTCCTTCAGCTCCACAGACTGGATTTCGGGCAGCTCATAATCTTCAAGCCCATCAATAATGGCCTGGAGTCTTTCCACTGCAGGACTATTCTCTTTGTGCACCCGCATCGGGGTATGATTCTTCCTGTTGTTAGTAAAGCGCCGCACGACTAGCCGGGGGGATGTATCATGGCAAACATGTGTCACTGGTGGTGGGACTGGTCGAGGTGTGACACCCCTTATATGAACCTCCGGCATGGGCCGGGGGGCTTGCCTTCTTCTTCTATTCCTCGTCGGCGCAGCCTGCCAACCTCCTTGGTCTTGAGCTGGTGCCATGACAAAGGCTTCATATGTTGCAGTTGTACTGGCCTCTGCCCATTCCTTAGGCAGCTGCTGGTAAAGAGAGATCATGTTAACAGAACTGCCGAGGTTTGTCATCCCATGCGGCTGCGGAGGATCCACCTTGTGCTCCCCCATGTCCAGCTCTCCCTTCTTAATCAAGGATTCAATGACATCCTTGAAGATATAACACTCCTCGATAGTATGCCCCAGCATCTGGTGGTACGGGCAGAAACGAGGATCATCCTTTCTTTTTATATCGCCAGGCCTCTTTGGTTCTGGCAATGTAATTTTATTGTACCTGGTGGCCCATTTAAACAAGATCCGGGACTTATCCCGAGGAAAAGAATACAACTTATTCCTCATTTTCTCCAGCAGGGAAGGACCTTCCCGCCGTTCAATAGCCGTGGCTGGAGGTGGGTTGGCCGTCTCCTTGGCCCTCTCCATCTATTTCTCAAAAGCTTGAAAGTCCAATGTGTGGACTTCTGGCAGCATCGGCTTCTTCTCGGCTTGTCTGGCCCTTTGACTTGATGCAGTTGGAGTGGAAGAGTATCGAGCAAGGAATGCCTCGATCTCCGCCACTATATTGTTTAAGCGGTCAAATGACTTTATTTCCGCACCGATCATTCTCTCAAGGATTTCTTTCTTCAGGTTCTGTTTACAAATTTGCACCGCGTCCTCCTGATGCGGGGGACGCCTGCATCTCATGCTAAGGTTCCTCCACCTCTTTATATAGTCGAGTGCCGACTCATCGCCTCTTTGCCTCGTGGCGTAGAGTTCTGCCACGGTGATCTCCCATTCAGCTATGTAGAACCTTTCCTTAAATTTCTTCTGCATGTCGGGCCAATCTGCAATGGACCCGATGGGCAGGCTCGAGTACCATTCGAAAGCAAGCCCGGTAAGTATTGAGCCAAAGAATTTGAGGAGATAGGCTTCATCTGCAGCTAAATCCCCCATAACATTCACATAGTAGGTGATGTGCTCCCTGGGAGACCCTTGCCCATTAAACTTTTCAAATTTCGGCGGTTTGGTGATGCCGGCCGGGAGCCTCCTTGCAGCATAGTGTGCTAGATAAGGCACCCGATACACATCAAAGGGCATGCAATCACTATCACCCCTTTCTGCCAGCTTCATGTCTATCATCTGTTCCAACATAAGTCTGTTCACCGTCGCCGGGTCCACCGGGTTCGGGTAAAAATGAGCCGGTTGCGCCAGTGGCGTTGTTAACACTATCTCCTGAGGCGCAATGGTGGATCCCTGGAACGGTAGGTTTGGCGGCGGGGCCGGAGTTGTGTGTTGTGGCTGGTGTACGGGTATGCCCCCGGTGTAGCCGGGGATCGGTGGAGACACCGTCGCCTGTGGAGAAGCTTCGGAGGCCTGACCGTTACCCCCAGGGGTCTCTGGTAGTGCTTCGGTCTACCCGGATGTTGAAGGTTGAGCAGCCCCGTCGGTCAACTGCTTTCTTAGCAACTCGATCCCTCTTTGATATTACTGCATCATAAGTAATACAGCGGGGTCACTCATTGAGAGGCTAGGCGTGCCCCCTCTTTCTTCGGCTGGTGCCTCTTCGGACGAAGTGGATGGTCCTCCCGTGGTGCCTTCAGTAATGACATTGGCGGCCAGGGCCGTCGACGACTCCCCGTAGTCAGTTCCTTCAGTGTCAGCTTGTGTCTTTTCGGTTGCTGCCTTCCCTCTTCTGGTGAGAGGTCCCGGCCTTGCCACAAGTCTGGCCATTTCTTCGGGCTCGGTCGGTAAGGCCCCATACCGGCCGAACACTCCTGCCATATTGCAAGTGTAGACCCTCAGGTCCCTACCTTTTCTTGTTGCTCTTCTCGACGGCCTGCCTGGGAAGACCAATCTGTCAAAGACCGACCCCCGCGGCCTCGCCTCTTCCCTCAGCGGGGACTGATAGCACTCTTCAGAGCAGTTCTGCGACTCGGCACTAGGCATGAGTCGGGTTTCTTCTTCTTCAAATGCAGAGGCCACTACCCCCAGCAATCTCTGACAACCTAGGGGAGTGCTCCCCGGGCCCCGCAGATAGTTTCTCATGGCCTGCTCCACTCCTTCCCAGTCTTGATCTGGAGGAGAGGCCGGTGATGTGGCCCTGTTGACAGTAACAGGCATGTAGGCAGCAGGCTCCGCACGGGCAGCCTGGTAGTGACGTCGATGGTGTCGACGGCGGGAGTTCTCTGGCGGGGCCAATGTGACCAGCGCCGGTTGGTAAGCGGGGGCTAATGTTTTAGCCTAGTTTGCCTGTCAAACCCCTGCCGGGAGAAAAGTGCTGGGTCCCGCCTGGGCTGGTGAAATAGCCCTGGCTGCCTTGGGAATCCAAGCCTGCTTGCCCTTGGTCGGTCTGGGGGCCGGTCGGTGCTGTGGAACCGTGGTCGGAGCTGCGGGCGTCATCCTGCCCTTCATCTTCCCTAGTGGCAGGAAGGAGTTGCGCACTGGAACGGAGGGTATGATGCGATCCGGGATCACTTCGGAGCGCCACCCGGAAAGATGTACCCAGAACGTTCCGACGACAGTAGACTTGCCGGTGCTGGAGACCCGTCCTCGGGGTGATGTGGTTGCGTGGCTCCTCCGGAGCCTTCTCTGATGGGAAGCTGAGCCTGGGCGAGATGGGCCGGCGGTTTCGTGCACATGGTGCACGTTGCAGCCCAGTATCTCTACAGGGGCAGCCTTGGGAGATCCGGCTATTAGTCGGTCGGCAGCAGCTTTGGTGGCCCCCTGGATGGAGGCGTTGCTCTTGATCCCGTCAGACGCTTCCACGTCCAACAGGTGCGCGAAGGACACTCCCAGAAAGTTGGGGAAGCCAACCGAGGGAGGGAAGCTTCCGAAGGTGAGAGGGACGACCATGTAGCCGTTCCGCACGTGACTCTCGACGGGTTGGTGGCCGAAGGTGAGTGCCATCGGGACGTCCGTAACGCAACCTGCATTCGCAAATTAGGGAATCAGTATTACAAGAAGGGGGCTGTGGAGCCCTTGGTTCCGGCTAAAAGATGAAGGGAGAGCCCAGTCCCACCGGGCGTGCCAGACTTGTGGACGCACTTTTTATTACATCTTAGTTTATTTGTTTATCGGGTTCGTTCATCGATCTATTAAGTGCGTGGGCGTGCCAGTCATGAAGTGACGATTTATTCGCGCTCCGAAGAACCCATGGTGCGCTCGATCTGACTAAGTCAGACAATTGTGTGGTTCGTGTCGGGACTGAGACCCGTTATGCCATAATGGTCACAACGTCATTTACATCCCCTCGGAGAGGGGAATACCCTTGATTAATTGCCAGAAATAAGGGCTCCACGGTCGAAAGAAATACTAATTAATGCAGGAAGAAGAAAGGTAGTCAGGCCACGCGGTGAGCCCGGGGGGAGTGTATGATGAATACACGGGTTATGTCGGTCACTGGTGGACCATTCCATGTTTGGACAGAAGTTCACACGGAAAACTAGATGATAACGGGGGACGAATCCGTACGAATGTCTGCCGAGGGACGGTAATTTTAATATAGGGTGGAAAGTCATATCCCGGTGAGGGAGGGGATCCTGATGAATTATCGGCCCGAGGTAAGGCCGGGCGGTCACCACGACAAGAGAGAGAACTCCCGAGAGTGACTTCTGGCTTACAGGAGCATCATTAATATCCCCGGGTTCGGAATCCAGGAAGGAGAGACTGCTGCCATATTATCGTATTGACGATGATTGTCGACGCTTGTTATTATCATTTATTTATTGACACTACCCTTTCTTTGTTGATTGCCCTTTATCACCCAATGACCGTGAATTCTTCTCCTGTTTGTTACTACCCCCCCCCCCCTTTTGTTATTATTTTCCCTTTCTGTTATCTTGGTTGGGACCACCCCTTTTGTCTCATTATTATTATTACTATTCATCGTTCCTTTTATCATATAGCCCCCTCCCCTTTTTATTACATACATATGTGTATTCGTTGGGGAGATGATGGAGACTAGGGTGTACCGCTGAGAGAACGTGGAGCGTACCGCTGGGGGACTGGGAGTGTATCGCTGGAATGGCTGGAGGAGATGATATGTGAACAAGCCACGAGGACTGTACAGACTTGCGTGGATGAGGCAAAGCTAACGGATGTGTAGACTTAATGTATGCAGCGATGTATAGACTTGATGGAATGATGCATGAACAAGCCATAAGGACTGTACATACTTGCGTGGATGAGGCAAGGCTGACGGATGTATAGACTCAGTGCATGCAGCGATGTATAGACTTGATGGAACGATGCATGAACAAGCCACAAGGAGTGTATAGACTTAGTGTGGATGAGGCAATGCTAACAGATGTGTAGACTTAGTGTATGCAGCGATGTATAGACTTGATGGAATGATGCATGAACAAGCCATAAGGACTGTACAGACTTGCGTAGATGAGGCAAGGCTAACGGATGTATAGACTCAGTGTATGCTAAAGATCGTACAGACACCGTTGGAGCGCTGGGAGGATGCGTACCGCTCAGACAGCAGGGGGAAGCGTACCGCTGGGAATGGAACTGGAGGAGTGCACCGCTAGAGGCCAAAGGGGAGCGTACCGCTGGAGGATAGAAGGTTAGGGCGCACCACTGGAGGAGGTAGGCCAGGGTGTACCGCTGGAAGGTTGAAGGATAAGGATGCCGGGTCAAAACAAATGGAGTGGAGTTCAGATGGGTAGGGGGAGTTCAGAAGAAGTCCTTTTGTTTGTGCAGGTCTGATGGGAGACTTCGGAGGATCAACCTTCAGTTTTGTCACGTGATTCAGCCCCAATTCATGCCCCATAGTGCAGCTCTTCGGATCTTGTTCAGTTCAATTCTTGAAGCCTTGCATAGTTCTTTTAGTTGATTAGAGTGGTTTTACTGTTGCTCAGTCCATCTGTTTGCTGCTTCTTTTCATCTTTTTAAATTTGTTGTTATTCCTGACAAAAATTCGGCAGCACCTCCCCTTGACCCGGGAGGTAAGGGAATAACAAAGAACATGCCCACAAAGAGTGGCATGAACCAACAATTGAGGGGGGTGCCTGAGCAACCGCCTTTAGGGAAACTCCAGAAAACTCGGAGAAAACATCGAGCGAGGAACCAGTAGACGGATATAAGCTATGAGTACACCGGGGAAGTGACAATCAATGTGTGAGGTGAGTAGGCCAACAGGGGAGGTGTGCCGCTGGGCGCAGCCAGGAGTGTGCTGCTGGCGGTTGGAGGTAGTGTGCCGCTAAGCAGCCGGAGGGGGGGGCGTACCGCTGACAAGAAGAGGGAGGGTGCACCGCTGAATGGCCCTAAGGAGAGTGTGCCGCCAGGCAGACTCAAGAGATGCTGTATCGCCAAACGGCCGAATGGGAGAGGCTTGCCACTGGGGGCCTGAGTGGTGGGATGACTGGGAGACTGGAATGGGTGCAAGATGCTATGGACCTTGAAAGAAAGGCTGAGGAGTCTTCTAGCCAGTGGGTGGGAAATACACCAAGTAGAGGTCCACAAAACTTCGACGAGCTGCCAAAGAGGGTAAAGAGAAAGGGATTGCGTTGTAGAGTGTCACCAAGAAGAGGGAGAGGTTAGCCTTGCCTCATCAAGCCAAGGGCTAAACCTCTCAATCACGTAGACCCATGCCATGGGAGGGGAGATCAAGCAAGGAGTTGGGGAACCGGAGACAGGCGCCAAACTCATAAACTAGCAAAAAGAAGAAAACTACGAATGTACCAAACGAAGGCAAGACCAAATGGAGTTTTATTCATGAGAAACTCAAAATGGCAAAGGCCATGGCCAGAAGACCAAATGTAGCCCAGTACATCCAAGCAAACAAGAAAACATCAGGAGAAAAAAAGACTCAGGGGGAGAGGGACAGGATGAGGAAGGGTGGTTGCTCCCTTCACCGCCACCCTTCCCTCTCCACCTTACAGCATACACTCTCTCTTCCTCTCCTTCTTCTCTTCTACCTTCTTCTTCTCTGGAGCTCTCCTCGAACGGGTGCCCTTCTCTTCTCTCTGTGTGTTTTCCTTTCTCTGTCGTCCCCCCTTCTCTTTCTCTTCGTGAGGCTCCTTTTTTATATGTGGGCCGTTCACGAGGTCGAACTAATGATGTCACTGCCATCCGAGGTTGACTTCGTTATCTTCCTCGTCAGGTGAAGATCTCCCTCCTCCAGCCAGATGGTGACACGGAGGCAGGCGCTAGCTGGCTTTGAAGTGGCTAAACTGCGCGCCAATGGGTCTGCCTATTGACCGTTGTATCTTCTGCCGGTTCGCGCCGTTCGGGGGGTTCAGCGCTGTGCCGCTGGGGAAAGGGCGCAGGGCGTTGAGGGTGGAAAGGCTGTGCCGCTGGCAGCTTGTTGCAGTGTGCCGTTGAGGGGCTCCCCAGACCGTGCCGCTAAAGGGCCAATGGCCTTGCCGCTCAAGGAGCCAAGAAGCCATGTGCCGCTGGAAGGGCCAATGACCCTGTGCCGTTGAAGGGCCAAGACTGTGCGCTGAAGAGGCCAGGGGACCCCGTGCCGCTGAAGGGGGGCACAATGAGTTCGGTTGGCAGTCACGAGACCTATGCCGGCAAATCTGAACTTATGGCTGGGGTATGTACAGACTCTGCGTGTATGCTAGCAGATGTTGTACAGACTTTAAGTTTGGATGTATAGACTTAGTGTGTGAACCCTGTACAGTCTTTACACCGTGAGCATGCATGAGGCTGTACAGACTTGCCACATGAATGTATAAGCTCTGCGCGCATGGAACACAACAGAAAGTAATGTATAGACTTTGCGTTTGAAGCAGCCAGCCAATGTACAGACTTTGCGTTGCAGCAACCAGCTAACGTACAGACTTCGTGTTGCAGTAACCAGCCAACGTACAGACTTCGTGTTTGTGCTAGCAGCCAACATATAGACTTTATGTTACAGCAACCAGCCAACGTATAGACTTCGTGCTCGACAGAAACCCTGAGTGAGGCGTGCCGTTGAAGGGCTAAATGGTCATGCCGCTGAAGGGCCAAAAGGCTATTTTGAGCCCGTTGTGAGCACGAGTTGTGGCTGATGATGGACTAGTTGGGACATAAGGGAGTGCAATTTTGCACGTCCACAGCTGCAAGAGCCGAAGTTGAGAAGCGGGTTGCAGAAGCTAGAACGTTAGGGAAGCGGGCTACAAGTCGAAGTTGAGAAAGCAGGCTACAAAAGCCGAAATTGAGAAAGCGGGCTACGAGAGCCGAGAGGCAGGCTACAAAGGCCAAAGGCATCGGAGAGCACGATGGGACGAATGGATTAATCTTGATAGTGGGCCTCGGTCGAAGTGGCTAAGCCAAAAAGGTGTTGGGTAGCGAGATACGAGAGTCGAAGAGAAGGGTCTCCTTTTTATTCTCTGGCCGGGGAAGGCTCCGAACCAAAGTGAAAGGGCTGATTCTTTAATTCTCTGGCTGGGGAAGGATCTGAACCAAAGTGAAAGGTTTATTCTTGAATTCTCTGGCCGGGGAAGGACCCGAACCAAAGTGAAAGGATCTTTTTGTTCTCTGGCTGGGCGGCAGGTCCGAACCAAAGTGAAAGGTTTATTCTTTAATTCTCTGGCCGGGGGAAAGATCTGAACCAAAGTGAAAGGTTTATTCTTGAATTCTCTAGCCGGGGAAGGACCCGAACCAAAGTGAAAGGTTGATTCTTTAATTCTCTGGTCGGGGGAAGGATCCGAACCAAAGTGAAAGGTTTATTCTTTGATTCTCTGGTCGGGGGAAGAACCCGAATCAAAGTGAAAGGTTGATTCTTTAATTCTCTGGCCGGGGGAAGGATCTGGACCAAAGTGAAGGGTTAATTCTTTAATTCTCTGGCCGGGGGAAGGATCCGGATCAAAGTGAAGGGTTGATTCTTTAATTCTCTAGCCGAGGGAAGGATCCGAACCAAAGTGAAAGGTTTATTCTTTGATTCTCTGGTCGGGCCGGGGAAGGATCCGAACCAAAGGGAAAGGTTGATTCTCTAATTCTCCGGCCGGGGAAGGATTCGAACCAAAGTGGAAGGTTGATTCTTTGATTCTCTGGCCGGGGAAGGATCCGAACCAAAGCGAAAGGTTGATTCTTTGATTCTCTGGCCGGGAAGGATCCGAACCAAAGCGAAAGGTTGATTCTTTGATTGGGAAGCTGTCGGCTTGAAGCCCCAAAGGCTGAATATCTATCGGCTTGAAGCCCCGATGGTTGAGCATCTTGTCGGTTTAATGCCCCGTCGGTGAAATGTTGATCAGTTTAACGTCCCATCGGCGGGATGTTGATTAGTTTAACGCCTCGTCGGCGGAATGTTGATCGGTTTAACGCCCCGTCGGCGGAAGGTTTTGTCGGTTTAATGCCCCGTCGGTGGAAGATTTGGTAGGTTTAACGCCCCGTTGGTGGAAGGTTTTATCGGTTTAACGCCCTGTCGGCGAAAGGTTTAGTCGGTTTAACGCCCCGTCGGTGGAAGGTTTGGTCAGTTTAACGCCCCGTTGGTGGAAGGTTTTGTCGGTTTAACACCCCGTTGGCGGAACATCTTGTCAACTTGAAGCACCGATGGCTGAATATCTTTCGTTTTAACGCCCCGATGGTGAAATATTCTTGGTTCGGACGAAAGGTCGTGATGCCGACCATGTGAGAGTTTTATTGGGTGGATGGCCAAAGGCCGAAGGTAAAAGACCATGTCTGCCTCGAGGCCTTCTTTCCTTTCTTCTCTTCTTCCTTTGTGTGAAGAGGCGGGTGAGAAGATCACGTCTGCCTCATAACTCTTCATTCTTTTCTTCTCTTCCTTTTTGTGTGGAGAGGAGGGTGCGAAGACCACCTCTGCCTCGTAACTCTTCTTTCTTTTCTTCTCTTCTTTTTTGTGTGGAGAGGCGAGTGCGAAGATCACGTTTGCCCCGTGACTCTTCTTTGTACTCTGCTCTTCGTTTCTCATCAACACCCCTGGACCGGGGTGTGCTTCTCTTAATGTGCCCCCAGGCTGGGGTGTGGCTCTCCTTTATCTGCCCTCCTAGGTCGGGAGGGTATGCCTCTTTGCTTCTGTGCCCTGAGGCGGGGTGTATTCTTCATGGCTTCTGTGCCCCCGTGGCGGGGTATGTTTCTTCCTCAAATACCCTTAAGGCGGGGTGTGATGCTACTTCAGATGCCCCCATGCGGGGGTGTGCTCTTCGTGACTTTCATGCCCCCCGTGGGGTGTAGTGTTTCTTCTTCAAATGCCCCTAAGGCGGGGCGTATATTTCATGACTTTTACGCCCCCGTGGGATGAGTTCTTCTACTTTTTGCGCCCCTCAGGGCGAGGTGCATTTCTCTTCATATGCCCCTGACACGGGGTGTGTTTTTTTATTTCTTACCCCCCCAGGCCGGGGGTATGTTTCTTCACGTGCCCCTCAGTCGGGGTGAAACTCTGTTGCTTCTTATGCCTCGTTGGCCGAGGTATGTTTCCTCTTCTTTTTGTTTCGTACGCCCCCATGGGGTGTGTTTCTCGCCTCTTATGCCTTCATGACGTGGTAAATTCCTTGCTTCTTATGCCCCAGGGCCTGGGTGTATTCTTCTTCTAGTGCCTCAAGGGTGGGGTCTATTGCTGCTTCCAATGCCCCCAAGGTAGGGTATGTTTCTTCTTCAAACGCCCCTACGCCGGGGTGTATTCTTCATGGCTTTTGTGCCTCCATGGCGGGGTATGTTTCTTCTTCAAATGCCCCTAAGATAGGGGTGTAATTCTTGGCTTCATATGCCCCCGAGGTGGGGTATGTTTTGCCTCGTGTGCCCCAAAGGTGGGGTGGATTCTTGCTTCTTATGCCCCTCATATCGGGGTGAATTCCTCTGGTTCAGGCGCCCTCCTAGGGCGGGGTGTATTTCCCTTCACATGCCCCGGCACGGGGTATATCTTTTGCTTCACATGCCCCCAGACCGGGGTGGATTCTACTTCTTCTACCCCTCAAGGCAGGACATATTTCTCTTCATATGCCCCCCCGGAGCGGGGTGGATTCTTCTTCTTTGCTTATGTGCCCCCAAGCGGCGGTATTCCTTGTTGGATTTTTGTGACTTCCCTAGTGTTTTGATGATGAGCATCACTATGTTAAATATTGTCATTTTAATCAGATATCTTGCGTAATGTTATGCATTTGAAATTTCCATGATTAACAGGAAAACTGCTATGAGGTAGTACCTTGTATGTCCGTACTGTTCCTTTCATACTTCGTGTTGTTTGTGTTTACTACACTTCGTGTTGTCCTTTTGTACGTCGTGTTGTTCCAACTATGTTTGTTGATTGTCTTCGTGCTGTTTACTGAAGCAGCTCGATTTGTTCTGATGAACTTCGAGTCGTTTTCCTGTGAACCTCGTGTCGTTTCTTCAGTATTTAGTTGCTCATCTCGAGTCATCCTTTTTATTTTTGCTCTTGTGTTTTCGTGTCATTTACTGTAGTTACTCGAGTCATTTTCCTGCTTTCACTGTTTTATCACGTGCCGTTGTAGCCGTTCATGTCTTTTGTCTTCGTGTTATTTTTCCTAGACCCCGTGTCCTTTTTGCTTTGTGACCACACTTCGTGTAGGGTTCTGTTTTCGTCTTCGAGTTGGTTTCAGTCCGTGTCATCCTCGTCTTCGAGTCGTTCGTAAGTTCCAGCAATTTTGTATTCGAGTCATTTTTTTATGCCTTCGTGTTGTTTCTGTGTCTGTGTCTTCGTGTTGTTGTTTTTGTGTCTTCATGTTGTTTTTGTATGTGTGTCTTCGTGTTGTTGTTTTCTGGATCGAGCGCGGGAAGCATACGCCTTGCATGAACCTTCCTGATCGCTTATAAAAGCACTGCCTCACCATCTATGAAAAGTGAGGAGCTCCGAGGTTATAGTAAAGAAATTTGAGTGAGAGCAGACGAGAAAGAGCCTCCCTGAGAAACTAGAGTGATCCAGTTGAGAGAGAAGAGAGAGCAGAAGAGTGATCAGAAGATGGGTATTGACTTACGGATCAAATCCGAAGTCTGCTGCTTAGTTTGAGCTACATTATTTCCAGTTTCTGAAATTTGGCTTCCTTCTTTCTTGTTTTCATTTTTTATCTACTTTTTCCTTCTTGATTGAAAGTTCTCTGTGTTACCTCCTGGTGTTCAGGGGAAGAGAGAGACATGTTCTCTCTGGTTCACTTGCAACAGAGGTTGCAGTATTGTTCCCTCTTGTAGAAGAGGTGTTCCCTCTGGGCTTCAGAGGAAGAGAGACCTTGGTCTCTGGTTCTAGTGACTGCAGATCACTAGTGTTCCCTCCGGTTGGAGGAAGAGGAACTTGTTTCCTGGTTTCTAGGGACTTGGAGTCCTTAGGGTTCCCTCTGGGTGTGGAGGAAGAGGGGAGGGTGTTCCCCTGGTGAAGCTGTGAATCAGCCGTTGTCGCAGACTGAGTCTGCTTTGCTAGCAGGTGCTAGTGGAAGCCTCACTTCGATTTGAAGTGAGGGGTGGACGTAGACAGACTGGAGGTCTGACCGAACCACCTTAAAAACCTCTGGGTACTCGTGTGATTGTCTGTGGTGATTTTGTGGTGTGCCTTCTATCCACTAGAGCTATTGTCCGCACTGTGTTTTTTTGTGGGTTCAACTCCGAGATTGCTTGTTTTAAGTGAATCATTCTTCAGTAATTTTTAATCGGTTGAAAAAAGTGATCTATTCATCCCCTCCCCTTCTAGATCACTTCGTATTTCTTGTATCACTTGGTATCAGAGCAGGTATTTCCCAATATGTGGTCCAACGGCCAGGGAAACGGATCCGCTGGTTCTCGCAGCTACATTGCTGAAGGGCAGTCAATCACCCGTCCCCCTTAGGATGGAAGTCTTTATCGGGGCCCAAAGCCACAAGCTCTGGAGAGTAATTACAGATGCTCTGTACCAACTTCCACCGAACGAAGACATGTGGACAGAGGAACAGGTTAAACTCTCTGCACTGAATTGGACAGCTCTTAACATCATACAGTGCACCGTCCACCCGGAAGAGTACTTGAGGATTTCAGCGTGCAAGACTGCAAAGAAAATGTGGGATGAATTGCAGTTAATTTATGAGGGCACATCTCAAGTGATAGCTATCAAGATCAATATGCTTACAACTCAGTATGAGTTGTTTAATATGAAACCAGAGGAGTCGATCACAGAAATGTATGCTAGATTGTCTGTGATCATCAATAGTCTGAGAGGGTTTGAAAAGGAGATTCAGCAAGAAGACATTGTCAGGAAGATCCTTAGGTCCCTAACTCCCATCTGGGATACTAAGGTGACCGTCATAGAGGAATCTAGAGATTTATCCACCATGTCAGTAACCCAGCTGATTGGGTCTCTCATGACCCACGAAATGAACTTCAAACAAGGGAATGATGGACATGATAGAAAGGGAAAGAATGTTGCTCTGAAAGTCTCACGACATACTAAGAAGAGCAGCAGCAGCAGCAGTAGTGGTGGTAGCAGCGAAGACTGACGGATTCTCAGACCTAGACAAGGGCGAGCAGGCCATGCTCACCAGGCAATTCAGAAAGTTCTTGAGGACTAAAGGGAAATTCTACAGGAGAAAGAAATTTAATGCTGCAAGGAAGTCTCCTGAACGAGAACTTGAGAAGAACCGGTTTGTTAAGAAGGTTACATGCTACCATTGTCAGAAACCTGGTCACATGAAAAGTGAATGTCCAAAGCTGCAAGCTAAGGCTCCCGGATACCAGAAGAAGATGGTGCACAAGAAGAAGAAAGCCATGCTGTGCACATGGAGCGACGAGGAGGAGGATCCAGAAGCCACCTCGTCCAGTGAAGGTGAAGAGAAGACTTGCCTCATGGCCAACCATGAGGAAGAGGTAACGAACTTATTTGAGAATTTTACTTTGGACGATTGGGAGGACGCCTATGGCGACCTGTTAGCTAAATATAATTTTCTAACCAAGGAGCACAGAATGCTTAAATGAAAGTTTCACTCTATTTCTGAGGAACACTCTATTGCTGTTACGGATAACATGAAAACCAAGAAGATGGCCATTGAGCTAGATCAGGCTAGAAGTGAGATCGAGAAGTTTAGAATGGAAAGAGAGGAAAATCTAGCTAGGATGAATGAGCTGACGAGTAAAACTGAAGAGAGTAAAAAAGAGTTTAGACTGATTGCAGAAAAATATGAGGCGGTTAGAAAAGTTAATCAGGAACTCCAAGACCAATGTAATGAACTTCAGAAGGAGATTGAGGACAAAGGAAAAATGCTAGAAAAATTTACAGAGGGGAGAAACAATCTGGATGCCCTTCTGGGGTCGAGGGTAAACTTCAATAGGGAGGGATTAGGATACTATCCCACAAGTAAAAAACCCTTTGAATTTAAAACTATCACGTTCTGTCCCGCCAAGGGCAAAGAAAAACTGGAAACACCATCCAGTTCCAAATCTGTCTCTACATTGAAGGTTTCGACCAACAAATCCATTCAATCCACAGGTCAGCAAGCTAAGTCAGGAAATCCTGAGACTAGAACTGCTCCTGTGCAACAGTTGTGGAACAAAGGTTTTCACACGACCATTCCTATTGATGTCACTAGAAAGGTGAACTGTTTCACTAAGAAACTTCAGCATGCTTGTAGCAACCCTAATAAATGAATAATTGAAATGAATTAAAACATATATATTACAGAAGTAATATATATAAAAGGAATAGGGTTAATTTGACGAAATAAAACAAATTAAAAATAACGCCTCTTATTAGGGCGTTAATTCAAAAAGAAACGCCTCTATCAAAGGCGTGACTAAAGAAAGGACGCCCACACCTACGGTCGTCAGTTCTCACGCGACCAAATGGGTAAGTAAAAGAAACGCCTCTATCTTGGGCGTGTTTTAAAACAAGAAACGCCCTTTTTCAAGGCGCTTTTTAAGAAACGCCCTTATGCAAGGCGTCAATTAAAGAATACACGCCCTGACCTAAGGCGTTAATTCAGTTCGTGAACCGATCGAACCCAGAACTTATCCAAGGAAAGATTAACCTAATCTAGTAAGTGTCTATTAGAGTAAGGACTCTATTAAGGATATATTACCCTCAATCAAACACTACTCTTGTTAGGACTTCAAAATCCTATAAATAACATGTTCGATCGAACCCTAAAACCCATTTGATCGAACGTCTGCTGCTAGGTACGTGAAGAACATATGTTCTTCTATTTTCTTCTTCTGTTCCTTTTTTTATGAACGTAGCATGAGAAGAATTAATATTCTTCGTTTCCTCTCCAGGTTGACGGAAGAACGATTGTTCTTCTTCTATTAAGTTGCAGTTGAAGCTTCAAAGCCCTTTCATCTCCTTCATCCAGATCATAAGGTAGGTTTTCTCAAGCTACTGTAGCCCAAATGAAATTAATGCAAGATATATATATATATATAAGCATGTCATGCATATGATTATTATAGTTTTCGTGCGTTTTCTGAAATATTTTGAAAGAAACGCCCTTGATTAGGGCGCTAATTTAAAAGAAACGACCATACTAGTGGTCGTCAATTTAATATTTGACGCCCTCTACGCAGGCGTTAATTTCATAAGAATCGCATGTGGTTAATAATTGATCCTGTTTAAAAATCACAATACATATGAAATATTGATTTTTAATATCTTGCATGACTCTGTGAATTCCTGTTAAATTTTACTGCCATGACATGTCTCCTGTCTCTCGAAATATTATTTATTAAAATATCGTAAATCCCTTGAAATTCACGACTTGGACAAAGTCGTTTTCCATATTCTAACGCCCCAGTACAAGGCGTGAATATTAAAAGTAACGCCCCTTTCTAGGGCGTGTATCTGTTAAACACCTGAAATTCACATATTCTGTAAAATGGAATTGGAAAGTAACGCCCCTTCGAAGGGCGCGTTTTTGATAAATTTCTGAGAATAATTATATCCTGTCGAATATGTAAATGATGAGACGCCTGCCCCTGCAGTCGTCAACTTTTAAGAAACGCCCCCAGGAAAGGCGTGTTTTGATAAATTAATGAAATAATGGAAATTCTGCAAATTGGCAATATATGTAAACGCCCTTCAGTTAGGCGTTAATTACTTGAGACACGACTTGACCTAAGTCGTTATTTTACTGTAAACTGATTTTTCCCCTGATTTGCTAACCGATGGTTTATATATTATACATATATATATATATCGGCACTATTCTCCATTCCGTGAGTATAGTCCCACGTTTCATGTTGATTTATCGATCACACTCAACTCTCATTGACATACAAGCTCTCCATTGGACATTCCGTTCCTTTGGACTAGCGAGTTAGTCATAGAGACCTCCGTAAGACTCCTCGTAGCCTTGGATTCCCTCAAGGCCGACTGAGCTGGTTGTACCCTAAAAACCCATTACACAGTTTTTGCCATGTCAACCTAAAGAAAACATGGTATACCGGCCCTTATGATTATACAAAGAGTATATCATAAGAAATTCTTGATGGGATGATGATATCATGCCATATCGTGTCATTCTTGTAAACCCCAATTCTATGATAAGAATGAGGGTATCTTGCTTGATCTAATGTTCATGTGGACCTCAATTCTATATAAAGAATGTCCATATTGATTTGTCATGGTACCTAAGTTAAAGGAACCATAATCTACCTAGTTTTACCGACATCGTGATTATACCGTTATTATCGCCATTCTATGTCCTTTGTCATATTTGGACTCTATTCTATCAAAGTTGTCATACGTATCTACAAGCTTGATTATTGAAATTCTATATTGGCTATATAAACAAGAGTGGATGTCAAAACACATGATAAATGCCTGCGCATATAGGGCCCGATCTGGTCCTGGGAGGAGCACCCGAAAGTACTTGTGCCCATGGGAGTTAAAATGATAAGGTATCTGGCATTATACCGAGTACTTGACTTGCTTGATTGGACATTCCACACACATCTTGTACTTGAATCGTACTTGACTTTACATGAAATGCGTGGCCCGAAAAAGGGTAATTTACTTGCTTGGTACATGATAGCCAAAGTTCTTGACATGACTCGATAATGGTACTTGCTTGAATATCTTGAATAACTTGTATCTTGTTCATGAAAGTTCATCTTATTTCTTTGATATTACGTTCTCTCTATCTTGTCGTTTCATGCGAGCATGCATAGCTTTATTGCATCCATGAAAATGTAATTACTTAAACCACTTGCTAGTACTTGAGATATAATTTCCTACTGAGCGTTCGCTCATTCCGTTTGTCCCTTTTTACTTTTCAGGTAAGTCCGACGACGATGGAAGTCAATCGGATGGGAATGGTCAAGAGTGAAAGTGATAGAGCTTCTACAAGTGTCGTCTAGTCTTTTCCATAGTTTCTTGAGTCAAATATGTATTCTTTTCCTTTTTGTTAAACAGAGTATTGGATTTGTAATAGTCTATCCATTATGAAATAAAGGATTGGGTTATCTTGCTATTTTTGCGCATCTCTGTCTTTGTGTCGAATACACGACCACTCTGATTGACATGATTGATATAGACACGTCGCGCAATCTCCGGGTATCTTCCGCGCTCGGGGCGTGACAATGCTAGTTATCAAGGAAAGCATGCAAACATGCATCACTTTCAGCACAATTTTCATTTGAATAAAAATGGTTGCATGAATTATGCTCAGCACACACGTGTTTCCTCTAAGAGGTCAAACAACAATTTTTCTGTTCGGAAACATCATAATTTTAATAGGAATAGGCTCATTCAACACCCACTGAGAAATGCCAAGAAGGAAGAATCAATTCACATGAAATCACTGAAAAAAATAGTAAAACAAATGTGGGTTCCTAAGTGTAATTTGCATAAATTGAAAACTGTCTTTGGACCCAATTTGAATTGGGTCCCACATTACTTTGTCTGAACTCTCGCAGGTTAGCCTGGCAGCCGAGCATAACAAGTGGTATCTTGACAGCGACTGTAGCAGGCACATGACAGGAGACCGGTCCAAATTTAGCAAACTGAAAATGAAGTTTGGGGGCTTGGTCAAATTCAGTGGAAATAACAGAGGAAGAATAATTGGAATTGGTACAGTTGGTAAGTCCTCTACTAACTGCATTGAAGATGTGTATCTTGTAGAAGGACTTCAGCACAACTTGGTAAGTATAAGTCAACTCTGCGACAAAGGACACAAGGTACTCTTTGACCATAATTCCTGCACTGTTTTTGAGCTGAATTCTGATAACGTCATGTTCAAAGGTCATAGAGTAAACAATGTATACATCGTAGACCTGGATGATAATCCTGAAACTAACTTGTGTATGTCTGCTAACTCTGAATAGGTTGCTTTTGACTGGCATAGGCGTCTAGGCCATGCTAGTTTGTCTACAATGAATAAACTGTCTAAGCATAACCTAGTTAGAGGTTTGCCCAGAATAAGATTTCAGTTAGGGTCCAAGCTATGTGATGCTTGTGCACAAGGTAAACAGACTCGTGCAGTTTTTAAGTTGAGAACTGAGAGTCTTTCATCTAAACCGCTGCAGCACTTGCACATGGATCTCTTTGGTCCTAGTCGCATACAAAGTTTGTCAGGTAAGAGATATGGATTAGTTATAGTTGATGACTTCACTAGATTTTCTTGGTTGTTTTGTTTAGCAAATAAAAATGATGCTTTTGTTCACTTTGAAGAACTTTTCAATAAAATCAACCTGCAAGGTGAACATAATATCATTACAATTCAGTCTGACCATGGAGGAGAGTTTGAGAACTCTTCATTTTCTGAATTTTGCTCAAGAGACGGAGTGACTCACAAATTCTCTTCTCCCAAGACACCGGAGCAGAACGGAATTGTTGAGAGAAGAAACAAGTCAATAATTGAAATGGCCAGGACTATGCTGATTGAGAGTGGACTTCCAAGGAGATTTTGGGCTGAAGCTGCAAATACTGCATGCTACATTCTAAACCGAGCCTTGGTCAGACCTACTCATAGGAAAACTCCTTATGAACTTCTCAAGGGTAAGCAGCCAAACATTTCTTACTTTAAGGTTTTTGGCTCCAAATGTTTTATTCACAATAATGGTAAGAATGGTTTGGACAAATTTGAAGCTAGAAGCTCTCCTGGAATTTTTCTCGGATATTCAAAAACCTCAAGGGCTTACAGAGTTTTCAATAAAGATGATCAAACTGTTGAAGAAACACCGCATGTAGTGTTTGATGAAAATGATTTCTCTAACAAAGTGATGAATGATGACAGGGAGCCATCTAATGAGGGAGATTTCTTGGAAAAAATTGAAGAAGAAGAGATGCAGCCAGCTGCTCAACCAGAAAACTCACAGCAAGAAGGAGCAGCTGAGGTAGGTGAACCCTCAGGTGAGATAATATTTCACAAAGACCACCCTAGTGAAAATGTCATAGGTAATTTGCATGATCCTCCTAGGACAAGGTCTCATTTTAGAATTGTCCAAGAATAGGACTTAGCTGCATTGGTATCTCAGGTGGAACCCAAATCTGTGGAAGAAGCCTTAAAACATGATTCTTGGGTATCCGCCATGTGTGAGGAGTTAAATCAATTTGAGAAAAATATTGTATGGGAACTAGTTCCCAGACCTGATAACACTCATGTCATTGGCACTAAATGGGTTTTCAAGAATAAAGTTGATGAGAATGGAGCTATTTCTAGAAACAAAGCAAGACTTGTAGCTCAAGACTACAGTCACGAATTTGGTGTGGATTTTGATGAATCCTATGCCCCAGTGACTAGGATGGAAGCTATAAGAATTCTGCTTGCATTTGCATGCTCTAGGAACATTCGACTGCAGCAGATGGATGTCAAAAGCGCATTCTTAAATGGGTTATTGAAGGAAGAGGTATATGTTGAACAACCTCCAGGTTTTAACTTCTCTGTTCAGCCTAACATGGTTTTTAGGTTGAATAAAGCCCTCTATGGATTGAAGCAGGCTCCCCGAGCCTGGTATGAGAGACTTTCTGAATTCCTCTTGAGCAAGGGCTACACTCGAGGTAAGGTTGACCAAACCCTCTTCACCAAAAATCTCGGAAAGGATTTAATAGTGGTCCAGGTATATGTTGATGATATCATCTTCGGATCTAACAATTCAAAATTGTGTAAAGAATTTTCTGAATCTATGTCTCATGAATTTGAAATGAGTTTAGTTGGCGAACTAAAGTATTTTCTTGGGCTGCAGGTCAAAAAGATGGAGGATGGTTGTTTCATAAATCAAACCAAGTATACTCTGGAGATGCTGAAAAGGTTTGGAATGACCAACCTCAAGACTATCTCAACACCCATGGGCACCAACTCCTCACTGGATTCAGACGAAAAAGGTAAAGAGGTGGATGCTAAATTATATAGAGATATGATCGGTTCACTCCTCTACTTAACAGCATCCATGCCTGACATTCAATTTAGTGTAGGGATGTGTGCCAGATACCAGGCTAGGCCTACTGAATTGCATTTGACAGCTGTAAAAAGAATCTTTAGATACTTATCTGCTACCCATGATCTAGGTCTTTGGTATCCTGCATCATGTAGTTTAGATCTCATTGCATATACAGATGCAGATTATGCAGGATGTAAATTGGACAGGAAAAGTACTAGTGGTCACTGTGAATTTTTAGGATGGTGCCTAGTCTCTTGGGGATCCAAGAAGCAACACTCTGTGGCTCTTTCTACTGCTGAAGCTGAGTATGTGGCAGCAGGGAGCTGTGGCACACAGGTTATATGGATAAAACACCAGCTTCTGGATTACTCAGTTGAGCTAGGTTGCACTTCCATCTTTTGTGACAATACTAGTGCAATAAACATTGCAAAGAATCCTGTACTTCATTCTCGAACTAAACACATCGAAATCAGGCATCATTTTATTCGAGATGAAGTAGCTAGGAAGACCTTTGAGTTGATCCATGTTGGCACTAACTCACAAATTGCAGATATTTTTACTAAGCCACTGGATACTAAAAAATTTAGCACATTGCGCAGAGAATTAGGTATTTACAGAATTTCATGATTGAATAATTGATCTCTGAATAATCTATCATGTGCTCTTGTGCTTATCTATACTCATTGTCTGTTGCTGAAAATAACCTCATTATGAGTGTTTGCTGATTCACTCGTATTGATTGATATCACTTTGTTTGCTTTGAGGTGTTTTGAGGTATGTCTTGGTTAAGTCTGAGTTGGAGTCATGCTCTTTTGGCCAAATCTAAACATACTTTGAACGGATTTTTGCTGACCTTATAAGAGAATCAGTTTGAGTAGGTGTATAAAAGAAATTTTTGGATGTTTTATCCGTTAAGACTGTTCATCTAATTTCTTGTTAGAATTTCAGCTGTTAGTCCCACTGAGATCAAAATCTGAATTCAAGACTATCTTCCTACACTGTAACTGACTTCTGATCTAGCCAGTACAGCATACCTACTTAGTCTAGTTAAGTCCGAAATGAGGTATATAGTGTTTTAGTCTGAAAAACTTTGGAGCTGGTGTATTGTTCTCAAACTGAATCAAGACTAATTTACAAGGTTTCAAGTGCAGTTTAATGAAACAATTCATGAAAGAAGTTTTAACAACCTTGTTAACTGTTCATTGAGAAACTGGGACTTTCATCAATGAAGTGAAAGCATCCCATGTCATGAGATGGCAGTATAAATCAGGTTTAATTAGCTGTCTTGATCATACAGAGCTATGGTACATATCTGGTTAGTAACTGGGGTGTCTGGCCTCTGGTAAAGGTGTCACCTTAATGTCAACACCAGTTAGAATACTATCTCTGTCCTCTTGTTAATGTGGTCTTGCCACCAAGTAACTGGGGATTCCTGCCTCTAAACAAGGTGTCTCCCTAATGTCAAAGGTGTACTTGACATATTTACCTTTGATCTTGACCATCTTTGAAAAAAAAATTTCTCCCTCTTGGTATCAAGATCCTGTTCACTTGGCATATAGTTCTTGGTTTGTTTGTTTTCAATACCACAGGTCTTTGTTTTCCTGACTTCCTTGCTTTATACTCTCTGAGTAAAGACTTACTCTGACCATACTGGTATCTTGTACCTTACTTGCTTAGAATCTGGTTCTGTGTATGGAACGGATCTTCATTCACCATTTTGCACACAGTCTGACTAACTGATCTTCAAAATCCTCACATTAAATTAATGGCTTTCTTAATTGCCTAAACATCTTAATAACTTTCCTTTATCAGCCATACTCTCTCTTGTTTTCTCTCCACTGTCAGCAATTTTCTTTTCGTGATATCTTCAGACCTGCCCCTAGTTTTGATGATGTCAAAGGGGGAGAGTGTCTTGCTTGTGTTTTGCTGAGGGGGAGCGAAAGATAAGTGCCCTGAGTTATCTAGTCAGAGGAAGGCAGTTGTTGTGTTCAGGGGGAGCTCTTGGGAGTCGTCAGAGGAGGCGAGTGTATTATGTGTCAGCATTGCTTATCTTCACATAATCTCATTGCACTTCATCTCTGTTATTTAATATAGTGTTGCCATCATCAAAAAGGGGGAGATTGTTGGATTTTTGTGACTTCCCTAGTGTTTTGATGATAAGCATAACTATGTTAAATATTGTCATTTTAATCAGATATCTTGCGTAATGTTATGCATTTGAAATTTCCATGATTAACAGGAAAACTGCTATGAGGTAGTACCTTGTATGTCTGTACTATTCCTCTTCGTGTTGTCCTTTTGTACGTCGTGTTGTTCCAACTATGTTTGTTGATTGTCTTCGTGCTGTTTACTGAAGCAGCTCGATTTGTTCTGATGAACTTTGAGTCGTTTTCCTGTGAACCTTGTGTCATTTCTTCAGTATTTAGTTGCTCATCTCGAGTCATCCTTTTTATTTTTGCTCTTGTGGTTTCGTGTCATTTACTGTAGTTACTCGAGTCGTTTTCCTACTTTCACTGTTTTATCACGTGTCGTTGTAGCCGTTCCTGTCTTCTGTCTTCGTGTTGTTTTTCCTAGACCCCGTGTCCTTTTTACTTTGTGACCACACTTCGTGTAGGGTTCTGTTTTCGTCTTCGAGTTGGTTTCAGTCTGTGTCGTCCTCGTCTTCGAGTCGTTCGTAAGTTCGAGCAATTTTGTATTCGAGTCATTTTTTTTATGTCTTCGTGTTGTTTCTGTGTTTGTGTCTTCGTGTTGTTGTTTTTGTGTCTTCATGTTGTTTTTGTATGTGTGTCTTTGTGTTGCTTCTTTCTATCTTCGTCCAAGGTTCCTCTGATCGTGTGTTTCTATCGTTTCACTCCGTGTTATTTCCTTCTCACCTCGTGATGTTCTCATCTGACCTCGTGTCATTCTCTCTTTATTTCGTGATGTAGTCATCTTGTGTATCTCGTGTCGTTCTCAGTATAGTGCATCTCGTATTGCTATCACATACCTCATGCAGTTTTAGTTTTTGTGGCCCTGAGTTTTAATGGTTTTAATTTCTTTGCAAGAGAAGAAGAAAAACAAAAAGAAGAAGGTGGTCCGAGGAAGAATATTCCCCAGTGTCTGGGCTGCACGTGATCCAATACTAAAGGAACCAATGCTATAAGGGCACGTGGTAAGAAGGTTCTGGATCGAGCGCGGGAAGCACACGCCTTGCATGAACCCTCCTGATCGCTTATAAAAGCACTACCTCACCATCTACGAAAAGTGAGGAGCTCCGAGGTTACAGTAAAGAAATTTGAGTGAGAGCAGACGAGAAAGAGCCTCCCTGAGAAACTAGAGTGATCCAGTTGAGAGTGAAGAGAGAGCAGAAGAGTGATCAGAAGATGGGTATTGACTTACGGATCAAATCCGAAGTCTGCTGCTCAGTTTGAGCTACATTGTTTCCAGTTTCTGAAATTTGGCTTCCTTCTTTCTTGTTTTCGTTTTTTATCTGCTTTTTCCTTCTTGATTGAAAGTTCTCTGTGTTACCTCCTGGTGTTCAGGGGAAGAGAGAGACGTGTTCTCTCTGGTTCACTTGCAACAGAGGTTGCAGTATTGTTCTCTCTTGTAGAAGAGGTGTTCCCTCTGGGCTTCAGAGGAAGAGAGACCTTGGTCTCTGGTTCTAGTGACTGCAGATCACTAGTGTTCCCTCCGGTTGGAGGAAGAGGAACTTGTTTCCTGGTTTCTAGGGACTTGGAGTCCTTAGGGTTCCCTCCGGGTGTGGAGGAAGAGGGGAGGGTGTTCCCCTGGTGAAGCTGTGAATCAGCCGTTGTCGCAGACTGAGTCTGCTTTGCTAGCAGGTGCTAGTGGAAGCCTCACTTCGATTTGAAGTGAGGGGTGGACGTAGGCAGACTGGAGGTCTGACCGAACCACCTTAAAAATCTCTGGGTACTCGTGTGATTGTCTATGGTGATTTTGTGGTGTGCCTTCTATCCACTCGAGCTATTGTCCGCACTGCATTTTTTTGTGGGTTCAACTCCGAGATTGCTTGTTTTAAGTGAATCATTCTTCAGTAATTTTTAATCGGTTGAAAAAAGTGATCTATTCATCCCCTCCCCTTCTAGATCACTTCGTATTTCTTGTATCATTCCTTTCTTCATACGCCCCTAAGCCAGGGAATATTATTTATCCTACTTCAGATGCCCCCCAGGGGGGTGAATGTTGCTTCATGGACCCCGAGGCCGGGGTGTATTCCTCTTCATGTACCCCAAGGCCGGGGCGTTTTCTTCATGTGCCCCCAGGTTGGGATGTTACTTTTCTTCTATGCCCCCAAGCGGGGTGTATCTTTCATTACTTCTAGGCCCCCAGACGGGGTGTAACTTTTGCTTCTTATGCCCCCGAGCGGGGTATGTTTGCTTCTTATGCACCCAGGTCGAGGTGGATTCTTATGCTTCTTCCGCCCCAGAGCGGGGTATACTTCTCTTCATATGCCCCAAAGCCAGGGTGTGTCTCCTACTTCTTATGCCCCCATGGCGGGGTATGTCTCTCCTTCACAAGCCCCTAAGCCAGGGTGTATTCTTTTGCTCTTTATGCCCCTATGTCGGGGTGAAACTCTGTTGCTTCTTTTGTCCCAACGGCGGGGTACATTTCTTCGTTAAATGCCCCTAAGCCGGGGTATAACTTTTGCTTTATGTGCCCCCCGAGTCGGGGTGGATTCTCTTCATGTGCCCCCATGGCGGGGTGTGCTTCTTCTTCAAATGCCCTGAGAACAAGGTGCATCTTAATGTTTTCATGCCCCTATGCGGGGTGTTTTTTTTTGCTTCATACGCCCCCATGGCGGAGTACATTTCTTCCTCAAATGCCCCAAAGACCGGGGTGCAACTCTGTTTCTTCTTATGCCCCCAGGTCGGGGTAGATTCTTCTCACGTGCCCCCGAGTCGGGGTGTATTTTTATGGCTTCTGTGTCCCCAGGCGGGATGTGTCTCTTCTTCTTGTGCACCCAAGGTGGGGTGCGTTTCTTTCTTTATGTGCCCCCAGGCCGAGGTGAGTTCCTCTCTTTGTGTGCTCCCAAGCGGGGTATAGTTGTTGCTTCCCATACCCTCACAGCGGGGTGTGGTTCTTCTTCAAATGCCCCTAAACCGGGGTAGATTTTTTTTTAATACCCCTAGGTTGGGGTGAACTCTTCATGGCTTCCATGCCACCGTGGCGGGGTATGTTGCTTCCTCAAATGCCCCTTAGGCGGGGTATACCTTTCTTCATATGTTCCCAGGTCGGGATGTATATCTTTTTTCATATACCCCCAGGCCGGAGTGTATTCTTGTTGCTTGTGCCCCCATGGCGGGGTGTGTTTCTTCATGTGCCCCCCGGGCGGAGTGTAGCTAGGTTGCTTGTTGTGCCCCCCATGGCGGGGTGGATTCTTCTGCTTCTTCTACCCCAGAGTGGGGTATATTTCTCTTCGTATTCCCCAAGCCAGGGTGTCTTCTTTTGTTTCATATGACCCCATACGGGGTGGGTTCTGCTTCTTTTGCACCCAAGGTTGGGTGTAGCTCTTGGCTCCATACGCTCGGAAGGCGGAATGTCCTCTGCCGATTTTATCCCCAAGGCGGGGGTGTATTCCTTTCTTTATATGCCCCCATGGCGGGGTGTGTTTCTTCTTCAGATGCCCCTAAGTCGGGGTGTGCTTCTTTCTTTGTGTGCCCCCGGGATGGGGTGAATTCTTTTCTTCTTATGCCCCCATGGCGGGGTATGTCTTTGGCTTCATGTGCCCCCCATATCGGGGTATATTGATACGTGCAGTGGAAAGTGAGATAGAAGGGGGGGGTTGAATAGATCACTCCCAAATTCAAACAACTCAGACACGATTTCTCAACCCCTCAAGTTGCAGTGAAAAAGACTTCGGAGACAGGCAACAAAGATGACTAGTATGAGAAATGAGATCGAGAAAGCCACCAACAATGAAGCAATGTGTCAAGTAGATGGAGAACAGCACAGCGTAAACAAGCAAACCACAGAGGAGACTGGGAATTTTTAGGTGGTTCGATTGCTATCCGCAATCTACGTCCACCACTTACTCAAGAGAGTAAGGTTTCCTTGCAATATAGAGTCGCACACAGCAGACTCAGTCTGCAACAACTGCTGCCAAACAGCTTCCCCTGAGGAACAGCCTGCTCAGTCTTCTGATCGACCAGAAGAAAACACTGGAGAACCAATCTCCCTTCTTTTGCACGCAGCAAAGGGAACCCTGTGCAGTTACTCCCAAGTAACTCACACAACCAGAGGATCGAGCCTCTCTTCCTCCAAGACAATGGAGGGAACTAGAGAACTTCTCTCTTCCTCCGAACAGTGGAGGGTAACAGAATGAAATAAAAGTAAGGGAAACTCGAAAACAAAACGATCGATGAATGACAATTTTCTCAGAAAAACAAAAGCAATGTAGCCTCCATAGAAGCAGATCTTCGCATTCACAATCGATTCTCTCTCTCAGAAATTTTTCTCTTAGCTCTGGATGGAGTGGGTTGTCTCTAGTTTTCTCTCATGAAGCACTGCTCCCACGCTGCTCTTCTTTCTCACTGTTCCATCCCCTTTCGAACCCTTTTCCTCAGCATATATATATATATCTGATCTAGAACCTTAGGCGTGTGGATACCACGTTTCCCGCCTGAAGATGTTGGGGTACGTGTGAGAATGTTCTGGACGTCTATCTACCTCAGATCACTGTTGATATTTATTTGCCTATCTTTTATCTTACTTTTGAGGTTTGCAAAGTAATATGGCAAGATGACAAACAAGCAATCAAAGATCTACTCAAACCTATGAACATGTGAACATGAACCTAGGCAATCATAGATAGCTCTAGCATGGGCATGCTACCTCAATCAAATTACGCTAAGGAAAAGGAAAACACACGCCGGGGCGTGGAGCAAGGAATAAATAAAAACACAGCGTGAAGGTGGAGCAAGCAAGGAAAATAAAGAAGATATGATGAAGAAGACAGCTAATGCCCAATACCAAGGAAAGATGTGATCGCCACCAAAGTAAACACAAGTCAAAGACTCGAATGTACCTTGGAAATAGGTGGATGAAGCACCCGCCCACGGGAGAGAAAACCAAGGAAAGCCTGCAGATCAACTTGGAAGTAACGGCCAGAACCCCGTGCGTCGCTTGGAAGCGACGGCCGCACGATAGACCGTCGAAAGATAGTGACGCGCCTGCACCAGACCGTCAGGTAACCTGCAGTAGTAAAGCTTGAATCCTTTTAACTCCAACTCTTCCAGCCGGCTAGAAGACTTGGGCCTCGTGCTAATGAACCTGAAAACCTGCCAAAGAAGTAGAAAGACAAAACAAGACAACCTCAATTAGCCCTCTTCACAAGCATAGCATCAATTCTTAAAGAGTTTAAGAACATCAAAAGGAGAGGGGATTACCGGGGAGTTTTTGGTTTTTTAACCCCTCTGGGTGTTTTAAAAAGTTTGGGAGGATGTTTGTATGCTTAAAGAACAGTGAAAAACGTGGAGGAAGAGGAGGGACAATGCTTTGTTTGAGGAAAACCAAGGAAGAACTCAAGCATGCAAGGATGAACTTGAAAGACAAAACTAAAGTACTCCCTTGATTATAAGATGGATGGACGTGGAAAGCAGTTCCTCTTGGATGAAGATGGCTCCTGAGTTCGGCAGCACTTCGTCGTGAATTCAAATCTTCCTCTCCCTTGGCCATGAAGTCAAGGGTTCTATTTATAGACTCTCAAACTCTTAGGTCGAGCAGAGGATAATTCAGCAGGAAAGAGGGATAAATCTTAGCAAATCCTCGAAGATAATATCACCAAGAGTCCATAGAAACAAACGGGGGGTCCTGAGGATCGGATTTGAAAGAGATAACGTCAATCCAAATCCTTATCTCGACCACGGAGTAGCAGAGAAAAGGCCTGAACTGCCAGGACTCTCGGAAGGAAGTAACGGCTGCACGATAGACCGCCACTTGGAAGTAACGCACCAAGGAACATCCGTTACTTTCAACCTTATCCCAAAGAGATAAGATCAACGGAAAGAAGATCCAAACAATAGGACTCTTCAAGGAAGCGACGGCCAAGGCATAGGGCATCAGAATGAAACGACGGCTGCACGACAGACCGTCATCATCAACGTGTAATAAAAAAGGATAAGCTTTACAACGAGGCCATTAAGCCTTAGGACTCTTCAAAGAGTAATGGTCCGGGACCCATCCGTCAGAAGGAAGAAACGCGCCTGACTGGGACCGTTATTAACATTGAGGTTCAAAAATAGAGTGAAGGGTTTGCTAAGATTCATTCAATGAAATGCCACCGGGAGCCACATCTTAATCCAGGAATTAAGACCCAAGAAACAGGCTTCAACTAACCAAGAGACTCAATGAAGGGTGAACAACTCGGAGCATCGTATAGAATGAATAAGGAGACGACCCGACTTATTGGGTATAAAATGGGTGTCAACAGATGCCCCTCCTTAACGTCCTCTTTGCAGGGGAACGAGCGGAGGTGAAGCGAAAGTGAAATGGAACATGGAGATGAAGCGGAAATGAAGCAGAGTGTATCAAAAAGAGGGCGTTAAGGTAAACGACACCCGTTCTGTACCAACAAGCGATAGGAATTTTCTGAAAAACTTCGAATTGATCACAAGGAAATAGCCAGCCAAAGGGATGCAAGTCTGGAGGAACTAATTATCTAAGGAAAGGAAACACGGCTAGCCGCTGGAGGCAACGGAAAAGAAAGAGACTAAACTCCAGATAGGAATCTTCAGCGAACCAGATTAAGCGAGCAGATCGAAGGAAACCTTCTAATTCAGAATGGAATGATTCTCCTTACTCGGGATTAAGAACACAGCTGTTCACCATCACTGAGATATCTTGAATAGATGAAACTCATGAAATGCTCAAAAGAATGCGTATGATGCATGCTGGGCTAAAGGAAAACAAAATCTTCAAAACAAATGCAAAGAAAAATAAAATAGAAAAAATACTCGAGAATAATATTGCTAGATCGGAGAAATAAAAGTCAGGACACCATCTGCAACCACGGCGTGCAAGATAGAACCATCGTCCCCAAATTTTCCAATCTAACGGCCTATCCAACGATTAAACATGTGAGCTTAGATCATCATCATTTTTGTTTTAGGGGAACATCAGATCCCAGGACACATGAATGACCAGCCGGTTCTCGAGGTAATATATCATAGATAACATATAGTAATGCATTAAAAGAGTGAGGGAATGATATACAATACCTAACTTACCTGCCGGACGGAAGGCCAAGCGTGATTTTACTCGTAATTCCTTTCATGAAAGACAGGTTAGCCAATAATAATCAAAAATAAGCATCAAGGCATAACCATTGTACGTGCAAGAGGCATCCATAAGGAACATCATGATAGAAAATAGGGTCGTTTAAGCATCAATTAGACCTTTCAATCATCAAGAAACTAGCAAGCATATAACGGTCTGATGACAGGGCGTCACATCAAGTAACGGATCACCCTTGATCCGTCATAAACAAGGCGGTTCACATTCTTCAATAAAATAGTCCAACACATGTAACGGCCTATGAAAGACGCGTCAGAATGATGTGACGGCCGGTCGATAGACCGTCACATTTCCTGAGTGTTCAAAAAAAACAACCGAACGGTCACGGCCCTCATTCAATCCACATTCATCACCAAAAACCCAACCGAGAGAAACCACCAGCGCCCACCGTCCCCACCACTCCAATGGCCGGCGACGAGGCACCCCAGCCACCACCAAAGAAGAGAGAGAGAGGGAAAAGAATGGCCATACGGCGGCTCCACCGCCGGATTGAACGGGAGGCGATCCCGCCGGTGGAAGAAGAACAACCGGCGAGAAGAAGCCCAACAGAAGAAGAAGAAGTCCCCACGGCCACGGGGGATGAAGGGGAAGCCCCGTTGGGTGCAGAGGAGCCCAAAGAACCAGAGAAGAAGAAGAGGAGAAACATGGACCACGAGGTAAGCCCTCCGCCCTATTTTTCCAATTTTTGATTTTTTTTGTGTTTATTTATGGATGCATGTGGGAAAAAGGGGTAGAAATGGGTCTACGAACCCACTAGGAACAATTGTAGGCCATTTGGCCAACATGGGAAGCCATGAGAATGCAGGGGGAAAAAACCCAACTAGCAGACGAAGTGACGGTCCTGCCAGCGACCGTCACTCCCCTGACGCTCCACCCTGAGTGCGTCAGAGACAAGCGACGCCCCAACCCAGGGCCGTTACTTCTGCCAGGGAACTAAACTATTTTTAGGGTTTTTAATTTTCAAAATTTTTATTTTGTTTTCAATTAAGAATGATTATGCAATGAGTATATGATGTTGATGGACTAATTAATGATCTAATATGTAATGCAGGGGAAGAGACGATCGCGGATCTCCTGGCTACAGATCCGGGCAGTGTACCAGGCATTGCCCGACTACCAGACAAAGAGATTAGCCGGCATGGGATTCGCCGAGGTGCTTAGCATCGAGGTGATCCGGATGGACACTCTGTACTGTACGTCTTACATGAGAGATGGGACCCGATCAGCAGAGCTTTCATCTTCCCGTGGGGCCACATGATCCCCACGCTAGAAGACATAGCGAGGATTACCGGATTGAGAGTCCACGGAGCCGCGGTGACAGGGTGGACATACGGCGACTACCGAGAGATGGCGCAGCAGCTGCTCGGGCTAGATTTGATTAGGCCGGGACAGTCCTCCTCCCAGCTTTCGAGATCAGTGCTGCAGGTGAGCTTGGGACTGAGAGGAGCGGCGATCGCCGTGGGAGAGCTCCCCGAGGAGCACCTGAGCAGGGTGATAGACCAGGTGCGCCCTCGCGTGGCGGCGGAGGCCGGACCAGAGGGAGATAGAGTGCTCAGACGCTTCCTGATGCTGCTATTCGGGAAGCTCCTCTTCGCGACTCGGGCAGATGTCATCAGCTGCAGACTGCTGCCGATGATAGAGGATTTGGGCAGAGTCAGGCGATACGCCTGGGGAGCAGCAGTGCTCGCATTCCTGTTCGAGTCCCTCAGCACTACGGACAGGCAGACGATGCTGGGCGGCTTCTCGCCTTTCCTACAGGAAAATGCACTTCTAAATGCTTTCTATTATACCATGAATATTGATGCTATGATTTATGCAAATGATTTATGCAATGATTTATGCAATGATGCGACTGACTCGACTTCTAAATGCAGATCTGGAGCTATATGTACCTCCCGGGCATCGGGAAAGGCGCATTACTCCATCCCGGCCGCATACCGATCGCGAGGCGTTGGTCGGTGGCGAGGGACACAGGGTCGATCATTAGACTGACCCGGACGATCCAAGACGACTTGGACTCCTTCCCGCATACATCGGTAAGTCCAGAACTCAAAAAATGATTTCTATATGCTTTTAAATGTTTCTAAGTGCTTTCTAAAAATGCTTTCTAAATATCTTTTAATGCTTTCATATGCTAATGAATGAACTAAATGCTCTCAGGTGAGATGGACCCCATACCGCGACGAGGGCTATACGGGACAGCCATGGGTGGAGGCGGCCTTATCGTACCGGGGGCGAGACATATGGTTGCATTGCCTCCATATCATCGAGCCTCTGCACTACAGGCTGATCCTGCGGACCCGGGGACTACACCAGCCCGAGGTGACCTTTCCACGCCACAGCGACGACCACCCCGGCAAGTCAGCAAGGGGCATCAGCGGCATTGTGGATTGGTGCGCCCGGAAGGTGAAGTACGTCCACGATTGGAATAGGCGGGGCCGAGTGGTGAAGGAGCGAGACAAGAGCGACGAGGCATATCTGAAGGCCTTCGCTCGACTCTACGGCGACCGGGTGTACCGAGGTACCCGACGACCGGTATGCAAACTAAAACTCTAAACTTTTCTATTATGCAATGTGCAATGTGATATATGCTGACTCATGCTTTCTAAAATGCAGCTAGACCCTGAGGGACGGATAGCCGAGCTGGAAGGGCTACTCCACTCCACCATCCAACAGCGGGACGGGTACCGGACTGCTTTGGAGCTCTTGGTAAGACTCTAAATACTTAAATGCTCACGATTTATGTAATGATGTTCATGATGCAAATGCCATGACTTCTAAATGCAGCGGGCCGAGGGAGCCCAACGCGCTGGGCCGGATGCCCCATCATCTTCCTCGCAGCCTGCGGGAGGCAGGGCTGAGCAGGAGGCTGACTTTGCTCGGGCAGTTGCCCGGGCCGAGGAGGCGGAGGCCACCCTCGCGGAGCGGGTAAGAGACTAAAAAACTTATGATTATGCCTAATTAAATGCTTCATGACTAATGATATGAAATGCAATCTACAGGCGAGGGATCTAGCAGCAGCAGTGGCCGAGGCCAGCCAGGCGAGAGCTGAGGTAGAGAGAAGCCGGGCCGAGACCGATCGAGCCCGAGCAGAGATGGAGCTGGTACGGGCAGAGATGGCCCGACTGAGAGCGGAGACCCTGCGACGCCCAGATGATGCAGAGATGGAACAACTCCGGAAGGAGTTAGCGCAGGCACGAGCTGAGGTGGAGGAGCTTCGGATCGGGACGGCCGACTTGGATCGCTACCGGACCGAGGCACGGGAGACGCGGCGTCAGATCTTTACACTGAAGATCGAGCTGCGGACACTGGAGCGGACCGTCCGGATGATGGGCCGGGGACCGGAGCGGAGTGCCTCCCAGAGTGGGGTACATAGGAGTGCTGCCCCTAGCAGCTCAGTAGGGGATTTCCTTGTCAGCTCCTCCGCCCAGCGAAGGAATGAGAGGGCAGAGAGAGGACAGCAGGAGGAGAGTGCTTCCATAGCACCGCCACCCGCAAGGAGACCTGAGGAGGGGGAGGATGATGGTGGCCTAGCTGATAGACCAGTCGAATGATGCCTTTTCTTATGTTTTATTTATCATTTGTATAGAACCTTTGGCAAAATGGAATGAGATCCCTTCTTTTTAGTTTTCTGTTTTGTTTTAGTTTTATGCGAGCGTGAATGAATGAATGTGAAAAAGCAGGATGGACGAAATGTGAATGAATGAATGAGATGTATGCAGGAATGCATGTATGAAAATGGGAAGAAAACGAGGTGTACAATGTGAAAGACCGCCAGGTCTAGGCAAGGGCAGAAGGAATAGCCCGAACTCAGCAGCAGAGAAAGTGACGATCTAAGATCTGACCGTCGTAATCAAAAGACGCTCTGGTGAGAGACCGTTAATCATCAGAGGCCCACTCTGGCAGTGGGGCATCAGGATAAACGATGGCCAACCGAGGGTGCGTCAAAGACAAGTAACGGCCAAGGGTCAGACCGTTGATCATGGCAGAACGATAGTTGGTCAGGGCAACTAGTAGGAAATGCGACGGTCTGAAGAAGACGCGTCAGAAAGAGACGGTCATAAGCAAGACCGTCAGGAAGCGTTTAGCCCAGAAGAGAAGGAACTGAGTAGCTGAGAATGCGACGGCTTAGGGCTTACGCGTTACAGAAAGCGACGGTAGACCCTTAGACCGTTATTCTCCACAGAACATGATTCGGGGAATTGAAACCCACAGAAAATGCGACGGCCAAGGGCTGGCGCGTCGGAATGAAGTAACGGCCGCACGATAGACCGTCAGAATCTGGGTTGTAATCCGAAACGGATTGAGCCGAGATAACTAAAGCCCGAGGTTTAGCCACTTAGTCCATCATTAGAACTTATCCTGATTGGAGATAAAGCCTTCTAGCCCAAGTCTTATCCTTCCAAAGTTAAATATAAACCTTAGCAACCTGGAACCTTAATCAAAATCGTAGCTTTGCTGAAACCTCTGTTCTAGGGTTTGAAGAACTCTTCCAAAGAGCAGAAAACATGATGAAGAGGAGCTTCGAGGTGATGGCTATGGAGGAGAAGGTTTACACCGGCCCTAAGGCTGCTAGGAGGGAACATGGAGAGCTTCAACGGCTAACCTCAATTCCCAAACACCTAAGCTCCAACGTCCAAAGAGTGGTAAGTTCTCACAACTCATCCAAAGTTCAGAATTTTACTGCACTTATTCTTTTCATGACTTCCTTCTTTCTTCCTTTCCTTCTTCAAGCCCCTCCCTGGCCCAAGGTGTTATTCCAATCTGAAGTGGGTGGCTCCCATGGTAAAGGCACTCCCCATAGAGGTCACATCAATCCTTAAAGCATGGCACCTCCAACCTCTCTTGGTTTTAGGCAAGAATTTCCAGAAATTGTCCTTTGATTGGCCAAGCCTTTCAGCACTTGTGGAATTATGGCATCCACAAACTCATACCTTCATCTTCCCTTCCTTCGAAGTAACCGTCCTATTGGAGGAGGTAGAAACCTACCTAACCCTTCCTAAGACTAAGGTGGGGGATGAAGACCGGGTTTGCTACACAATCGAGCCTATCGACCCGTCCTTGATCTTGAGTGATTTTATTCACAATCCAAAGGACGTAAGAACCATGATCAGCCCACACCACATTCACTTGATACCCTTGGCACAGTGGATAGTGTCTCATTGTAAAAATAAGTGGGAGAGACATGAAGCAATAGCCAAGGCGATGGCGGTTTGCTTGTGTGGAGTCTTTCTTTTTACTACTACCGACCACCTCTTAGACATCCAAAATCTTGGCATTATTAGCGGGCTGTAGTGGGGAATGTCTATCTCTCAAGCGATCCTCTCATACCTTTATGAAGGACTAAGCTCAGCTTGTACAGGAGGACTTTTGTTCGGCTCCATGATACTCCTTGAGTGCTGGATAGGAGTGAGAGTCAAATTCTTTCCTAAGGAAGTCATAACGTCAGCAAGCCGGATCTTCGGAAGCCACCCTCTCTTGTTTATTGGAGGGGCATTTGGATACTCTTCTCAGGTTGAATGCAAGACAGCGGATAAGAAAACTCGGGACGAATGGCGCCTCTTCTTTAACACTTTGCTAATAGACAAATTCATCATGCGACCAAGAGTCCTCCGAAGCACTCTTCTCAAAATACCGCGGCGTCAAGGCCTGGACCTCCAGCTAGTAGGGAACACTACCATGGCGATCTACAACCCGCACCGATGCCATCTTCAGATCAGATTACCTCGAATCAGCGTTTCTGCACTATCACACTACCCTCCCCTTCTACCTAGGAAGATGGGGACCGAGGAAGATGAACGAGCAGTCCGGAATGCGCTGACCATGTGGGAGATCAGCAAGGTGCGCCCGTGGCAAGCAGAGGTTGAAGAGAACGATGAAACACGCCGAGATTACATGAAAGAGTTGAGAAGAATCCGCCCTCTTGCGGATAAGAAACTGAATGTATTTTGATTTTCTATTTGTGCACGAGAGAGATATTGTAATTGACAATCGAAGTTGAATTTATCAAGAATTATGTTTCATTAATCTTTGCTTGAATGAGATGAGATTGCCATATTTGAATGATCTTGAGTTCCATCATTTGAAAGGCTAGACTGATGTGAACAGACAGGGCTTCTGGAGGATATGACGGATGTGCACTGGGCTGCTATAAGGAAATAACGGTCCTGGGACAGGCCATCATAACGAGAATAACAAGAGCCCGGTCTCTGAAGGATATGACGGATGGGTCTTGAGCCGTTATATTCAAGTGACGGTAGATCTCAGACCGTTATAGTGATGGTTCAATGGAAAGGAAGAAGGCCCATGCCTGATGGGAAATAACGGTCAAATATGGGCCCGTTATATGACTGTAACGGTCTGATGCTGGCGCGTTACACACTTTGAACCTGCATAGTTGTGAGCTTTTGCTTTTGGACTTGTCCCTGTATTCTGCACATACTCAAACATGAAACAAGTTAGATCTGTTCTTAGATTCAACCCCTTGCCTTGAAGTAAGTTAGATAATGACCGTTTCTTGATATTTGGTCAAGGGGTGGAGCCTTATTAAATAGGCGAAAACATAATGAAAATGCGATGCATGCTATGCATATGATGGTATTTTTGGGAGTTTTGGAAAATATTTAATGTTTTTTTGGATTTTTGAAAAAATATTTGTTTTGTTTTTTGGATTTTGAAAATATTTGATGTTTTTGGATTTTGAAAATATTTGATGTTTTTGGATTTTGAAAGATATTTGATGTTTTTGGATTTTGAAAAACCAGTGCCTCTCTAGCAATACGAGACCTTCCTTGTTTTAGGTTGAGTCTCGAGACCGGCGTGCAATAGTGTGACAACCCCTGGCCGAGACCTGATCATTGTGACGGTGTTTTTACCAATGCCATACCTAGGGTACTCATCTCAGTCCTAAAAGAAAAAAGGAACATGGGGGTAAGCTTTGGCCCGATGTAGAGTTTTAGAACTTGATTCCCTCACCGTACAACCCTATTAGAGATTTGGTCTGTTGTGCCGGGGCTTTTATGTCCGTCATCGAACCTTTGTTCCACCTAGGCATGCATGCGACCGGGCTCATAACATCCCGCGGGGAACTGTACTGCCACTCTTGTCATGCCTAGTTTTCTTTTTCCTTTGGAGCTTTTGAAATTTCATTCACAGACTTTGAGATGATGCTTTTGATCTTGTTGGTAAAGAGCACTCTTTTTCTTTTCTTTTCCTTTCTTCATTGTGGCGTCAGGTCATAATGGACTTGCCCCTATTTGAGACCTCTTCTCGTTAGGGAGTTTGGATTGGTTGTCTCCTCCTTATTCACTCCTTGCCTCTGGATTCAGCCGAAGAATGAAGCGGACAGGGACTTCAACTTTCCCCTAAAGCATGGCCAAAGAGAAACGGTGTCTTTTAAATAAGGAGCCCGACCAGGGACGTCGTGTAGTGTGTGATTGCCTTACTCGAGACCCTCTTTTTGAAGATAGGGCGGAAGTTCTTATTGCCGAAAAAGCACATGGTTTAGATTTTTAAGGAAAGAAACGCTTAAGATACAACCCATTCCATGGGTGAGAGAGCTCCTCACCTTCCGCATTTACTAAACGATAAGCATTCCCTGGATAAGCCTCCTTTACTACAAACGGCCCTTCCCAGTTAGGTTGCAACTTGGACCTAGGACCTGCAGACCGAATGAATTTGCATTTCAAAACCATTTCACCCTTACAAAATTTTCGTTCGATTACCTTCTTTTGAAAATAACGCGAAACCCTCTTTTGATAAACGGAAACGTGATCAGCCGCATTCATCCTCTTCTCATCCAAGAGTTCCAACTGGACCAGCAACGCCTCCCGACGTTCATCGAGATTAAGTTCCTTATCGAGCTGCACTCTAAGGGAAGGGATTAAGATCTCGTATGGGAGCACCGCCTCCATCCCGTAAGTTAAAGAGTAGGGAGTTTACCCCGTAGGGGTACGAACGGAGGTGCGGTAAGCCCACAGAGCTTCCACCAATCTTTCAGGCCAATCAGAAAATTTATGTGCTTCGCATGTTTTCTTAACGATTTTAAGAAGGGTTTTGTTAGTGGCCTCGGCTTGACCGTTGCCTTGAAGGTAATATGGAGATGAATGATGTAGTGCAATATTGAACTTCTTACATAGGTCCTTAAGCTCTTGGGAGACGAACTGGGGTCCGTTGTCGGTGATGATGCTGCTTGGCACTCCGAACCGCGAGATGATATTCTTCATGATAAAGCGGCACACCGTTGTAGCTTTGATCTCCGCGTACGCCTCGGCTTCGGCCCATTTGGTGAAGTACTCAGTAGCGGTGAGGATGAAGGATTTTTGCTTGATCTGAGAATTAGGATCACCGAGCGGGCCGACAACGTCGAAAGCCCACATGGAGAATGGCCAAGGAGCAGTCATAGGATGGAGGGACGAAGCTGGAGAGTGAATTTTATCAGCATGGAGTTGGCATTTAAGACACCTCCGGACATAGAGAGAGCAATCTTCCTCTAGAGTGGGCCAATAGTAGCCCTGCCTAAGGATCTTCTTCGCTAGAGCCTGGTCATTGACATGACCTCCACACTCACTAGAATGGGCTACTTCAGCCACTTTCCAAGCTTCTACATCATCTAAGCATCTCATGAGCATTCCATTAGTGGCACGCCTATACAGCTCTCCTGCAATGATAGTATACCTTGCGGCGGCTCTTCTTATTGCTTTACGCTGCTCGGCCTTTGCCCCTTCTAGGAATGACCCTTCTTTGCAAAACAATTCGATTTCATGATACCAAGGCAATTCTTCTTTGTCCAGAATCTCCTCTAGTTCTGTTAATGAAACTTCCTTGAGATCTTCCTTCTCAACTCTCGCCTCTACAGATTTCCTGAGGTTGACGAACCAGGGATCTTGAATAGAGGGTGCGTCCAATCTCTGAATGACGATGGTCTCAGTACTACGACTGAGATGGAAAGATAAGGAGGAAGCAAGGGATGCCAAAGATTCAGCTAGAATGTTCAGAGAACGGGGAGTAAGAATATAGATCAGCTTACGGAATCGCTTAGCAATGAGCGTGACCAAATCTTGATAAGGTTTGAGCTTGGGGTCACGATTACGGTAAGTTGACAAAACTTGCCGTAGAACGAGCTGAGAGTCTCCTATGATGTTCAAATAGCGCGCGCCTAGGAGATAGGCGTGCTTCAAGCCGGCCAGGAGAGCCTCATACTCAGCGATGTTGTTGGTAGCAGGAAATCGAAGTTGATAAGCGAAGGGGATGGTTACTCCCTCTGGAGTAAGCAAGACAGCCCCGATCCCTTGGCCTTGAGAGTTGAGTGCACCGTCGAAGTGTAGAGACCAGAAGGGATGATGAGAAAGGACAGAGAGATGCTCATCAGGGAAATCATCCTGAATGGAATCGGTATGAGGAATAGGAAGATGTGCAAGATGCTCAGCAATGGCATATCCTTTGACTACCTTCTGAACGACAAAGGTGATGTCAAACTGAGAGAGGAAGCTCTGCCAGCGAGCTAACCTACTAGAAAGGACGGGCTCTTATAGGAGATAACGACCGGGTCCATTCTAGAGATCAACCTAACTGGGTGGGCGAGAAAGTAATGTTTAAGCTTCTGAGCTACCCACACTAAGGCGGCACAAGTCTTCTCCATAGCGGTGTACTTGGATTCAGCTGGATTAAACAGTCGAGAAAGGTAGTACGCAGCCCGCTCTTTCCCTTCATCATCTACTTGTGCTAAGACCGCCCCTAGGGAGTCCTCGATAACCGAGATGTATAGGATTAGGGGTTTCCCAGGGACAGGAGGTTGCAAAACCGGGGGATTGGACAGATACTCTTTGAGGTCCTCATAGGCCTTTTGACAATCTTGATTCCATTCGAACTTGACCCCCGCCTTAAGCAATTCATAAAACGGATGACACCTCTGAGAATGCTGAGATATAAATCTTCTAATGAATTGCAGTCTACCAATCAATCCTCGAAGTTCCGTAATGTTCTTTGGCGGAGGCATGTCCATGACGGCCTGTGCTTTATTAGGATCAATCTGGATCCCCCGTTTGCTCACTATGAACCCTAACAACTTCCCTGAGGAGACTCCGAATACGCACTTCTTCAGATTCATCTTAAGCTTATACTCCCTGGCTCTCTGCAGCACCTTAGCCAGGATAGAGGGGTGTTCTTCTTTTGTTCTTGATTTCACCAAGATGTCATCCACGTAAGCCTCCATGTATATGTGCATCATGTCGTGGAAAATGGCCATCATCGCCCTTTGATAGGTGGCACCCGCGTTCTTCAACCCAAATGGCATAACCACATAATAATACGTGCCCCAGGGCGTGGTGAAGGAAGTTTTCTCTTGATCTTCCGGAGCGAGATGGATTTGATTGTAGCCCGAGTACCCATCCATAAACGACAGAGCTTCGTACCCGGCAGTGTTATCCACTAGGACGTCTATATGAGGTAGCGGGAAATCATCTTTGGGACATACTTTGTTTAGGTCCCTGAAATCAATGCATATGCGCACTTTTCCATCCTTCTTGAGAACAGGGACTATGTTCGCCACCCACTGGGGATATAAGACTACTCTGACGAACTTGGCCTTGTATAGCTTGTCGACCTCTTCTTTGATCCTCAAGGCCATGTGGGGGTGAAATCTTCTTGACCTTTGTTTAACAGGTGTTGCCCCTGGTTTAAGCATAAGTCGATGTTCCACTAAGGAGGGGTCAAGACCTGGCATGTCCTCATAAGACCAGGCGAAAGAATCGCTATACTCCCTTAGTACTTTAATTAGATCTTCTTCTACTTGTGAAGGGAGATCAGCTGAAATAATGATGGGCCTTGGGTCTTCTTCTGTCCCCAAGTTGATTTCCTTTGTAGGTTCATCCACTACCGTCGACGGCTGGTCGAATCTCTTTAATCCTTGTGCATATAAATTGGCAGTGTCATCTACATTGTTGTCTTCATCTATTGGATCCTTCTCATCCAAAGCCTCATAGACGCCTAATCCGTCGTCGCTCCATTCCCCTTCTATTTCCCCTTCATCCTCAATCACGATTGTTGTAGCGACGAATTCCGGACACTTCAAAAGAGCATGACACCGCTGAGCTAGATCTTGCAAGAACCTATCAGGAATAGATCGGGAAGGACGCGTGAGCGGGCGCGGCTCAGGATGGGAAGGGTTGGATGACCCAGAACAAGACCCGACTTCTCTAGACCTAACTGACTCTACTTCCTTAGACTCACTAGACCCTAACCCTAACCTAGGAGAGAGAAGACTTAGTGGAAGGGGAGGAGCAGGGGACTCGTGCCCCTGGGAGGAGGAGGATGGAGATAGGATAGCGTAATCTTCCACTGAAATCTCCGTTTTAAATTTGACGTTTTTTTTTTCTGGAGATCAGTAGAGACTACATAGCAAGACGGAGGAGGTGGGAGTTGTATAGGGAACAGCTCGGGAAAGATGCAATCGAAGAAGGGATCAGAAGAAGAGAACCACATCTCGTGGAGTTGAGCATTGGGAGAAGGAGGAGTGAATAGAGTGGATAGATCAATGCGCGGGTGTCACGCCCCGAGCGCGGAAGATACCCGGAGGTGCGCGACGAGTTTATATCAATCATGTCAATCAGAGTGGTCGTGTATTCGACACAAAGACAGAGATGCGCAAAAGTAAAGATAACCCAATCCTTTATTCCATAATAGATAGACTATTATAAATCCAATACTCTATTCAAAATAAAAGGAAAAGTACATAGTTTACTCAAGAAAATAGGAAAAAGACTAGATGACACTTGGAAAAGCTCTAGCTCTTTCACTCTGGACTTTCCCCATCCGTTTGAGTCTCATCATCGGACTTACCTGAAAAGTAAGGGACAAACACGGAGTGAGCGAACGCTCAGTAGGAAATTATATCTCAAGCGCTAGCAAGGGGTTTGAGTAATTACATTTTTCATGAATGGACTATAGCTATGCATGCTCGTATAAAATGACAAGATAGAGAGAATGTAATATCAAGAGAACAAGATGAACTAGTCAGGAACTTTCAACAAGATAACAAGATATTCAAGATATTCAAGCAAGTACGTTTAACAGGTCATGTCAAGAATTGGCTATCACATTTCAAGCAAGCAAGTAATTACCCTTTTTTTGGGTCACGCAATTCATGTCAAGTCAAGTACGAGTCAAGTACAAGATTTGTGTGGAATGTCCAATCAAGCTAGTCATGCACTCGGTATAATGCCAAATACCTTATCATTAAAACTCCCATGGGCACAAGTACTTTCGGGTGCTCCTCCCAGGACCAGATCGGGCCCTATATGCGCAAGCATTTATCATGTATTTTTGACATCCACTCTTGTATATATATATAGCCAATATGGAATTTCAACAATTTAAGCTTGTAAACACGTAGGATAACTTTGAGAGAATGAAGTCCAAAAAAATATATAACCTTGGACATAGAGAGGCGATAAGAACGGTATAATCACGACGATCGATGAAACTAGGTGGAATTAGGTTCCCTTAACTTGGGTACCATGACAAACAAGTATGGACATTCTTTTTATAGAATTGAGGTCCACATGAACATCGAAATATGGCATGATATCATCATCCCATTAAGAATTCTCATGATATACTCTTTGCATATCATAAGGGCCGGTATACCATGTTTCTTTAGAGTGACATGGCATGCAATAGTGTAATGGGTTTTTAGGGTACAACCCGCTCAGTCGACCTTGAGGGAATCCAAGGTACGAGGAGTCTTACGGAGGTCTCTATGACTAACTCGCTAGTCCAAAGGAACGGAATGTCCAATGGAGAGCTTGTATGTCAATGAGAGTTGAGGGTGATCGATGTAACATCATGAAACGTGGGACTATACTCACGGAGTGGAGATATAGTGCCGATATACATATAGATAGATATATTGAAACCATCGGTTATTAGAAACAGGAAAAAAAACATTTTTTACAAGAAAATAACGACTTAAGTAAAGTCACTACTCAAGTAATTAACGCCTTAGATAGGGGCGTTTATATATTTTTCCTATTTTGCAAGGATTTCAATAATTCAGTATTTCACCAAAAAATGCGCCCTGGTGAGGGGCATTTCATTATAATTTGATGACTTATACAGTGGTCGTTCATTCTTTACTTCGATTTTACAGAATGTATATTTTCAGCAATTTATCAAAAACACGCCCTGGACAGGGGCGTTAGTTTTCAATTCACGTCCTGAACAGGGGCGTTAGTTAAGTGAGAAACGACTTACACAGGGTCATGAATTCAAGAATTTATAATTTCTAGAAACAAGAGACATGGTCATGACAGGATAAATATCGGGATTTCAGTAAATATGATCATGTACTAATTTAGAATCATGTTTAAGTGAATATGGATTAATTTCCATGGTTAATTAACAATTAATCAAATTGACATCTATGTACAGGGCGTCAAAATATTTGAATTGACGACCTTGTCAGGGTCATTTATTTAATTAGCGCCCTGGTCTGGGTCGCGTCTTCAATTAGCGCCTTTGGAAAGGGCGTCTCTTTTTAACAAAAACAATTTAAACTCACGAAAACTATATGCAGGGATGAACTAATATATGTGGTCCAACATTATTATTGTGATTTGGGCTACAGTGCTTGAGAAAATCCTACCTTGATAATTTGAGTTGGATGAACTGACGAAGGGTTTGAAAAAGATCTGAAGCTTCAACTGCAACCAATCAACCGCAGTATCAACAGGAGGAACGTTCGTTTTGAAGAACCCTTGTTCTTCGACAGAGCTTCCTACAGAGAAATATGAAGACATATCAATCTTCACTTCATAATACTTTGGCTGAAGGTAAGAGGAGAGAAGAACCTACGGTTGTTCTTCACGACGTCAAGGTTTCTTCAACCTGGAAGAAGGAAGAAGATGACGAATCAATAACCTTCGTAAAAATCAAAAGGGACAGAGGGACGAAGAGTTATGGTTCTGTACTTACCTTCAGAGAACTTTAACGCCAAATAGCGTTCTTGACAGAATCAAACGGGTATTTATAGGGTCTTAGAAATCCTAATAAGGCTAGAGTTATACTGGAAGTAATACTTCCATAATTGAGTTATTACCACATTCGAACTCTTTCTCGTAGTTATCACTTACCCTGGATAAGTTCTGAGTTCGAACGGAAGATGAACTGAAATTGACGCCTTGTCATAGGGCGTTTCTTAAAGACACGCCCAGTGGAGAGGCGTTTCTTGTTTAAAACACGCCCAGGAAAGGGGCGTTTATTCTACTTGCCCTATTTGGTGTTTGGAATTTGACGCCTTGTGGTGAGGGCGTCCCTTCTTGAATCACGCCTTGTTTAAGGGCGTTTTTAATTTAAATAGCACCTTTATCAGAGGCATTATTTCATTTTGTTTTATTTATCTATTTATTTGATTTATTTAAAATTATTATTATTATTAATATTTTATCAGGGTTGCTACAGGGGGCACTTCCCACAAGCACACGGAATGAATAGAATCTCCGGTGGATCAATAATGAATGGATTTATCATGATAGGAGGAAGGCGGGGTATGAACCCCCTTTGCTGAAAGATGGATTGGAAGCGTGAGGGAGACCAAGAGAAGATAACTGGAGAGCTCTCCTCCTCCTGCAATTTAACTGCGGGCTGCTTCTTCGGCCTCCACTGCACGAGCCGAACCTCTTGTTTCTTCTGGCGTTCTTCCTCATGAAAGAGCCTCTGCAAGGCTTGACTGTAGTCGAGCAAGTCATCATCTGACCCTCCTGGCAAGGGAGACGGACTGGCAATCGGAAAAACCATATTCTTTTCTGGCTGAACCGGCTTTGGAGCTAATGTGCCGGGCTGGAGAGGCCCTCTGACAAAGTGCTGACGATAATCCAAGGTGAGTGGCCCAGAATCACTCATCATTGATAATGCTGTCTCCTTGTAATCGAGGCCTCTCCTACCCATTTTTCTTCCCTTGGGTGTAGGCTTAGTCATCCCTTGTAGTTGCGCACCGAGGCCTCTCCCCGGTTGATAGCCCAGTTTTAATATAATATTCCACCCCTTTGAATCTCGGATCTGCGGCTTCACTTTGACATTAACTGGAGTAGTGATGGGCTTGGGAGATGTGTAAGCCCAAGGAAAGTTCAAATCAAGCACTGACAGAACGGGCCGGCTGCTTGGCCAAAGTGTGGGAAGAACTTGCTCTGAAATAGCCTTTACTGACTGTACTGTGGATAAGCTCTTAACTTTGACGACCCTCCCTTGAAAGGGGAACTTAATGCACTGGTGTGCGGTGGAGGGCACGGCGCCGAGTGTGTTAATCCAGGGAGGCCCCAAGATAGCCTTGAACATAGGGTCGATATCAAGAACATAGAATTCCACGGCCATAGTAAGGGGCCCGAGCTCTACCTGAATGGTGACTACCCCGTGACATGCCCGCCTTGAGTTGTCATATGCCGCTATAGTGGTGGGGGTAGGCCGCAGTAGTTCTTCAGATATGTTGCATGCCCGGAGGGTGCTGAGTGGGCAAACATTAATTGAGGCCCCTGTGTCAACCAGTGTTGTCTCAATGTCGACTTTGTTCAGGGTAATTGTTATGCAGAGTGGCATTTGCCGAGCCCCCGGAGGTTCAAGCTTGGTTTCCAAGAATGTAATTGCTGGCCCTTTGGAGATAGTTGCCAGTGCCGTTGGTAGACTGTCGACTGCCATGTCTTCGCTAACCATTACCTTATGTAGAAAATCCCTCAGTGCATCTTGATGAAGGGTAGACCTTTTGATCAGCTCCAGCACGGATATCTTAGCGGGTACTCGATCCAGATGATGTAACAAGTCATATTGAGTACCCGGCAGAGGTTCAGCTTCCTCTTGCTCGGCCACCGGCTGAGAGGACTGGGGATTAGAAGTAGTAACGTAATTCCGATGGAACATCTTCCCGCTCCTTAAGGCACAGTTTGCCGCAGCCTCCGAAGATAGTATGATGGGCCCTATAGGGTGGATGAGTGGGACAGGTGGTGCGGGGGAGGTGATTTGGTGAAGTGTAGGGTTGGTGAGGTTAATGGGAGGTGAGCGGATGATGGGTGAAGGATTGGTGGAAGGCAGGGTGGTGATGAATGTCGATGCGGGTGGAGGGAAGGCTAGTGGATGTTTGAGAGTGGGCGAAGGATTAGGTGGTGGTGTGATGATGACGAGGGGAGTAAGTGTTGGCGGGTATGATGGGATGGAGAGCGGTAGAGGGTTTGCTGGAGCGGGTGTGGATGGCAGGACGAGCAGAGGGGGTGTTGGTTGTGTAGGGAGGATGAAGGAAGGGTTGCGGGGGTTGTGGTGGAAGGCCATTACTTGCGGTGTGGTGCCATCATCATCAAAAGACCACCCGGCGTTGGGGGCCGGTGGTTGAACCACGTTTACTTGTGCTGGTGCCGGCGGCTACTGCGGAGGAGCGGGTGGATGATTCGACATTGGGTTCTGGTGGATGCCCAGGTCTTGTACTTGCTGTGGTTGCTGCTGTTGTGGCAGCTGCTGCGACTGCGGTGCTTGATGCGGCTGCACTTGCTGCCCCTGCGGCTGCCTTCTCTTCTCTTTAATCTCCACAATGGCCCTATGCATTTCGGCCCAGTCGATTCTCTGCCCTTCATGAAGGTCATATACCAGATCTCGGAACTGAAAACATCCTTCTATGGTATGGCCTGGCTGCCTATGGAACATACAATATTTAGTCTGATCAACCGCCGGGTTCCAAACAGGCCGTTCCGGAGGAAGTTGGATTGCATTTACTGACATAAGTGCCAAGAAAATATCTGTAAGTGTCTCTGGCAATGGAGGATACTGGGCTCTCCTGGGAGCCGGGCGCTTGCTATTAGGGTTGTTGTTGTTGTAGCCGTTGGGTGGAGGGACGTTATGATATTGCGATGGTGACGGTGGTTGTTGTGGTGCGGCGAAGGTGTTTTGTGGAATGGTGAAGGCAGGGGGAGGGTTTTGTGGAGTGGCCTGGAAGTTTTGTGGAGAGGGGTTTTGTGGATTGCGGGGATTTTGGTTGTAGAGGAAGGGTGCGGCTTGAAAGGGAAAAGCAACGGCCTGTACTTGCTCGTTTGTTTGAACTCCTTCGGTAACCGGCCCTTGCGGTTTCTTATGGTACTTGGGCTTTTGGTTCTCGAAAAGAGAATGGATAGGGGAGTCCTTGAATTAAGTCTGTATGAAGCGCGCCCGGCTGTAGAGTTGATGCATATTAGCTATATCATTCATTGCCAGGATGTTGCGGAAGGTCGGGGTGGCATTGGAAATTAGCAGTTTGACCTTTTCTTCCTCTGGAATATGGCCGGGCACTCTAGCGGCCATTTGTCTCCACCTGTCTGCATAGGTGGCGAAGTCTTCCTCTGGCTTCATCTTCTCTGCTACTAGATCTGTAAATGAATATTCTGGCCCGACCCTGTCCTGAAACCGCTGAATGAATTTGTCTTTAACTACCTTGAAACTCTCGGCCTCTTCCAGCGGCAGAGAATAGAACCATTCCAGAGCAACTCCATCTAAGGATCGGCGGAACAAATACGCCATGAGGCGATCATCATATTGGAACTGCGCCGATTCGTATAGAAAATCCCTCACATGGATAAAGGGATTGATGTTCCCATCGTACTTATGATAGTTGGGGAGCTCTGATTGCGGAGGGAACCGAATGTTCCGGAAGCTCAGAATAGGAATATCGGCCAAGGATTGTGGGCCAACCCTTTTCTGGAGGAAGTCGAGTTGTTGTTGCATGGCGGCCCACTTGTTAAGCAAGTCCTGCTCTTGGGAGGGAGCAGGGGTAGTGAAGGACGCCGATTGTATTTGAGGAGCGGATGGAATGACTGTAGCAGAAGGGGGAGGCCCATAGACAGTTGAGATAGGGGGCCCGTAGGAAGGATATTGGGCCTGAGATATGCCCGGATGGGAGTGAGTTTGGGCCACCCCTTGCTGAGGGTGTAAGAAATCAGAAGGGTTCATGAGAAGCTGTGAAGCCACCGAACCAGAATTGTGATGATCCACCTGGGCAAAAGCAGGGATAGGCGATTTCCCTTTATCAAAAGACTGATGGGCTGAATTGGAAGATTGGCCCATCTCCATGCCGGCGAAAGTGATGGTCTGGGGTTGGACCGGAGTGAGGTCAATCGGAGTGGGCTGAACGGACGGCCCGATAATAGAAGGATTAGATTGACCTTGAACAGCGGCGGAGGGAGAAGCGTTGGACCCTTGCATAGCTTGATATAGGACTTGAAGTTGGGTCGGGTCCAATTGGGCCATCATGTGAAGGACGGAGCCCGTGGAAGGAGTAGAAAGAGAAACGGTACCTTGACTACCTCCTACAGATGTGGAGGACGGGAGAGGGGCAGTCCCTTCTCCGGAGGGAAAGGTGGCAACCCTAGGGGGGTTCTCAAGGAGCCCTTGAGGAAGAGAGTCCTCTTGGGAGCGCGGAGGATTGAAGGATGCCATGGTAGATTCGAAGAGGGGATTGGAATAGAACGTGAAGGAGGGAGTGACTCGAGGAGACGATTCAGATGGACGAAAATAACTCCACATGCAACGGACAACCTTGACAACACGCAAAAACCACCAACACAAAACACACAATAAGCAATCAAACTTAGGTGATTCTGACAAGATGCAAGTGATAAAAGATGAAGACACTCAAAAATCAAGCAAGTTGTTGAGAATGATGCGACAAGATTCTTATGATTTCTCCTTCGGAACTTTAGTGAATTGATCGATATGTACTCTCAACAATGGGTTCCTAATAGGAGATGGATGTGGGACTTGGTTTGACTCTAAGTGTAACCACTCAATCACTTATGCAACCCTAGACACTGGGTGGGAAAGGTACAACCAGCCCGGCATCCGTGTGGGAATCCACGGCTCGCGGGGACTTATGGAGGTCCCTGCTGTGATTTCCTAGTCGGCCCCAAGGAATATGGAGACGAGAGGTCCTCACAACAAGGTAGGAAAATGCAATCTAATGTATGAAAAGATGAATGACCCTATGTGCACCGGAGTGCATGCAAAGTCCAACCTAACAATCTAACAATCAATAGTGCACACCATGATATGCAGATATGAGCAAAGCAAGAAGGAGGTCAAGTATCACCCAAGCAATAAATCACAGCAAAAACTACGGAAATCAATGCACCTCGGATGCGTACCTGCCAGGAGAATAACGGTCGAAGGACCCTGCGTCAGAGAAAAATAACGGTCGAAGGCCAGACCGCCAGATAATATATAACGTAGGGGGATGAGACCGTCAGATGAGCCAGAGAACCAAAAACTAACAGAAGTAACCGGAAAGCCCGTGAAAGCTCGCACAGCAGAACGAAAGCGGCGGCCTAATGCCCCTGCGTCAGACGACTGTGACGCGGGGACTCAGGGCCGTCAGAGGACTCAGAAAACCAGAATATGCAATAATCAAAGGGGAAACAAAGGGCAACTCAACAAGCAGATGATGGCAGGTTTTAAACAAGAATCAAGAGCACGATTGGCACAAGCCATCCCACCGTGATCGCCAAAAATTATCTGTTGATATTTATTTGCCTATCTTTTATCTTACTTTTGAGGTTTGCAAAGTAATATGGCAAGATGACAAACAAGCAATCAAAGATCTACTCAAACCTATGAACATGTGAACATGAACCTAGGCAATCATAGCTAGCTCTAGCATGGGCATGCTACCTCAATCAAATTACGCTAAGGAAAAGGAAAACACACGCCGGGGCGTGGAGCAAGGAATAAATAAAAACACACCGTGAAGGTGGAGCAAGCAAGGAAAATAAAGAAGATATGATGAAGAAGACAGCTAATGCCCAATACCAAGGAAAGATGTGATCGCCACCAAAGTAAACACAAGTCAAAGACTCGAATGTACCTTGGAAATAGGTGGATGAAGCACCCGCCCATGGGAGAGAAAACCAAGGAAAGCCTGCAGATCAACTTGGAAGTAACGGCCAGAACCCCGTGCGTCGCTTGGAAGCGACGGCCGCACGATAGACCGTCGGAAGATAGTGACGCGCCTGCACCAGACCGTCAGGTAACCTGCAGTTGTAAAGCTTGAATCCTTTTAACTCCAACTCTTCCAGCCGGCTAGAAGACTTGGGCCTCGTAATAATGAACCTGAAAATCTGCCAAAGAAGCAGAAAGATAAAACAAGACAACCTCAATTAGCCCTCTTCACAAGTATAGCATCAATTCTTAAAGAGTTTAAGAACATCAAAAGGAGAGGGGATTACCAGGGAGTTTTTGGTTTTTTAACCCCTCTGGGTGTTTTAAAAAGTTTGGGAGGATGTTTGTATGCTTAAAGAACAGTGAAAAATGTGGAGGAAGAGGAGGGACAATGCTTTGTTTGAGGAAAACCAAGGAAGAACTCAAGCATGCAAGGATGAACTTGAAAGACAAAACTAAAGTACTCCCTTGATTATAAGATGGATGGACGTGGAAAGCAGTTCCTCTTGGATGAAGATGGCTCCTGAGTTCGGCAGCACTTCGTCGTGAATTCAAATCTTCCTCTCCCTTGGCCATGAAGTCAAGGGTTCTATTTATAGACCCTCAAACTCTTAGGTCGAGCAGAGGATAATTCAGCAGGAAAGAGGGATAAATCTTAGCAAATCCTCGAAGATAATATCACCAAGAGTCCATAGAAACAAACGGGGGGTCCTGAGGATCAGATTTGAAAGAGATAACGTCAATCCAAATCCTTATCTCGACCACGGAGTAGCAGAGAAAAGGCCTGAACTGCCAGGACTCTCGGAAGGAAGTAACGGCTGCACGATAGACCGCCACTTGGAAGTAACGCACCAAGGAACATCCGTTACTTTCAACCTTATCCCAAAGAGATAAGATCAACGGGAAGAAGATCCAAACAATAGGACTCTTCAAGGAAGCGACGGCCAAGGCATAGGGCGTCAGAATGAAACGACGGCTGCACGACAGACCGTCATCATCAACGTGTAATAAAAAAGGATAAGCTTTACAACGAGGCCTTTAAGCCTTAGGACTCTTCAAAGAGTAACGGTCCAGGACCCATCCGTCAGAAGGAAGAAACGCGCCTGACTGGGACCGTTATTAACATTGAGGTTCAAAAATAGTGAAGGGTTTGCTAAGATTCATCCAACGAAATGCCACCGGGAGCCACATCTTAATCCAGGAATTAAGACCCAAGAAACAGGCTTCAACTAACCAAGAGACTCAATGAAGGGTGAACAACTCGGAGCATCGTATAGAATGAATAAGGAGACGACCTGACTTATTGGGTATAAAACGGGTGTCAACAATCACGTGTCATCCAGGTGAATGCACAGACAAACTGTCAGAGAAGAAATAAACATTTCGTCATACTCTTAGCATAATTCGTATTGGTGTATTGAGTAAGAAGGTAAAAGCTGCACTGAGTAAGAGTTTAATCGTGCAACAGATATGCACGGACAAGAATCAGCAAAACACAAAGTGCACTGACTTTATTATGCCAGAGAGAAAAGTTTGCACCAACTCAAAAGAGTAAGCATCGACTAAGTCGGGCTATGACAAGCACCGACCTGAAATGAATCAAAAGATGCACCAATCTACGTTAGCTGTCTACAGGACTTTGCACCGAGTCTAATAAGACTTGAAACAGGAACAACACTGACTTCGTTGCTACAGAGACTTGTATAGGCTAGACTATGCACCGATCATGAGTTGTTTTAAGCAAGGTGAAGAGGCGAGATCTCGCGCTGGTCCTGAGCGGATGGTGGATCACCGGATAGTGAACTGCAAGACAGGGAAACGGATCAGGGGGCCGAGGGGAAACCCTGGGGGAAACCCTCCGATGCTTAAGTCAGTGGAGCTATGGCGGGAGCAATAAAGGGAGGTGAGAGCTTGTGCGCGAGATCCCTCTCCACTAGAGGGTGAAGTGGTTCTTGCTCAGGAGCTTTGAGCGTATGAGTGCCCTTACCTTCGTCGGAGGGTCTCCCTGGTTTAAATAGTATGCCGTTTCCTAGAGTCCTGTAAGCTAAGGGGTTTCAGGTGGGGGTTACGTCCTCATCGTGGGTTTTTATTGCCTTATCACGGGAGCGTTATCACCTTGGGGAAGAAGAAGTCCCTTGCCTTCCTGAATTCCTACCTGCTGTGGACTCTTAACGGCTGCAAAGGATAAGCAATCGTCGGCCGTTCCGAGCTCAGAGAGGCCAGCCCTATCGGGCGATAGGCTTAGCTCGGAAGAGATGGGTCGGATGGGTCGGCATGCGCTTCTTCTCCCGGGCAGAGATATGGCTTGGGCCGGACCTCTCCTATGACCTGACCGACACTCGTGCCTTCCGAGCCTAGAGGCCGCCTAGAAAGGTTGTGTCCTCGAGCGATCTTTTATTGGGCTTTCTTCCCTGAGTGGGCCCTGTGGGCTGTCACTTAGGCGAGCTTGGCCTCGTTGGGTCTTGTCGGGCCTAGTCGGGCTGCTCTTTGAATGGGCTACAAAAATCCCCCTCTCCACTTGTCCCCCTCCTACTCCCGAGCCAAAGGAGGCTCGGACGAGTAGTATTTGAGGGTCTTGGACCGGCGTGGCTCAGGTGGGTGGAGATCTAGCGGTGTTATGAAGCCACGTGCCATGGTCACCTGGGCCCGTAATAATTATGATCCTGACGGATTTGAAATGAAAGGGCCCCCTTTTTCTCGGAGGTCTGAATGACGCGCCGCCTTCCCGCAAGGGTTTATAGGCGTTGGGCGTTAGTTGTCATTCTAGACTCTCTAGGGTTTTGGCTTTCCTTCACTCCTTTGCTTTCGGGGCTCCTTGATGCACCGTGAAGACACAGCGAAGGAGCAGAGACTTGCAGCGGCGTTTAAGGAGTTGGCGAGGATAACTACGGAGGCGGTCCGATAGCTTCCTCCTCCTCCGGAATCTTCGATATCCCTTGAAAATTCTTCTTCAAGCTCTTCCTCGGAATCCATGGCGGGCCAGCGCTTGTGTGCTGAAGGATGGGGCGATGAACCGGTGGCGAGAGCACCCGTCCCGAATCGCAGCGAGCTGGGGGAAGCTGAGGTGAAGAGGCTGGAGCACAGGTTCCGTCTGCCTTTTAGGTACAACTTTGTTGCTGCTACCCCGTACGAGACGAGTCTGGACGACTGCACGGGCCACATCTGCACCTTTCTTCTGGCGTGGAAGAGCGGGTTTCGCCTCCCCTTCGAGCCCTTCGTCCTCACACTCCTCAATTTTTTTCAGTTGGCGCCCATTCAGTTGGTTACCAACTCGTACCTCCTCCTTTCTGCCTTCCGAATTCTCTGCCATCAGTGCGGGGTTCCTCCTTCTTTGGACCTTTTCCATTATTTCTTTGAGTTGAAGGCGCATCCATCGGCGGGGAAAGATTTTTACTTCATCCAGGCAAGGAGAAACAGGAGCTGCATTTCGCTGGCGGCGAAGGATTCCTCGCATAAAGGGTGGAAGACCCAATTTTTCTCGGTGAAGATACATTCGGTTGAGGAAACTTGGGGATGCCAAGTGATGCCCAATTTCCACCCGAATATCCCTCCCCGGTAGGAGGAGTTCCCTTCAGATGTGGAGGAGTATGCCGCTCGCTTGCTGAAGAATCGTCAGTCTACCGAGGAGCTGGTGACGCCGGAGAACATCGAGCGGTGTCTTCTCACACGGCTGAAACCGTCAGGTACCACCATCTAGGTTTTTCTGTGGGGGTTGCCTTTCTTTTCCTGATCACGCCTTCTCCTCTGTGCAGACACTAGGCGGGAGCCTCTGGAGGAAGTTGCTGAGATCATTGATCTTGCCGATGACTCGGCGGCTGATGAGCCGGGCATCCCGGTGGGTCGCTCCCAAGCCCGAGATAAGGGCAAGGGGGTGGCTTCCGAGGGGGCCTCACGGTCGGGCGGCGTAAAGCGCAAGGATCCCATGGAGGGAAGGTTGCGGGAAGCCGCGAAGGCCAGGAAATGGGCCAAGAAGGCCGGTCTCCTCATCACTGCTGGGGGCGACTCTGGTTCGGCGGCGCTCCCCTTTCAGGGGCAAGATGGGGCCGACCCAACTGGGCTGGCTCCCCCATCCGCCGAGCGAGAGAGGGCTGAGGAGACCAGGGCCCCCTCAAAGGATGGTGATGATGGGTCGGCTCTCCCCTCGGTGGGAATAGAGGGGGCTAAAGTAGAAACAGCCGAGGCCGAGACTGGGGGGCCGGTCGGGGTAGGTGATGTCTCGGGTGGCGATGCGCGGGCCGAGACAGTTGAGATCGGGGGTTCGCCTGTAGAGGCGTCGCAGCCCCAAACGTCTGTGGTGCATGGGTCGGCTGATCTCGCAGCGCTGGTCGAGGCCAGGGGTTCGCCCGCAAGGGCGTTGCAACCCCAGCCGACCGTTGTACGCGGAGCGGCTGAACCCACATCTCGATCCGGGCCTTCTGGCGAGGCGCCGGGCGCGGAAGGGGTTCCCCTGCCGGTGGCGCTGGAAAGGCTCGGTATCTCGGGCAATCTGTACAAGCTCTTTCGTGAGGTGTCCGCGAGGATAAAAGGCGGAGACAAGCGTCACTCCCCAGCCGGGGTCCTCGACGTCATCATGGAGGGCGGCCTGGTCATGGCCCAGATGGGGGCCACGATGGCGGAGACCTACGCCCGGGCGGAGTCAGAGTGGTCGAACCTCGCTTGGACCCTCGGGGGGTGTGAGAGGAAGTTGGCTCAGCTCAATGAGGCGCACGAGGGGCTCCGGCGGGAGTTCTCCGCGATCAGGGCGTTGGCGCGGTCGAGCCAGCTGGAAGTCGGCACGTTGACTGAGCAGCTAGCCAAGGCCCGGGAATCGCTTGAGAGAAAAAGTAAACTCCTTGAGGAGGAGTGCCTTCACCATCTCGAGCTGGCCGGCCGTGGGGAGGCTGAGCGCGCCTAGCTGGTGGACCGAGCGGAGGCAGTGGAGCGCCTCCATTTTGAGGCCGAGGCCGACCGAACTGAGGTAGAGGAGCGATCGGCGGAGGCCGAGGAGTGGGCGGCCGAGGCTGAGCTGAAGTTGGTTGAGGTAGAGAGGCGATCAGGGGAGGCCGAGGAGCATGCGGTCGAGGCGGAGCGGAAGGCAGCTGAGGTAGAGAGGCGATCAGCGGGGGCTGAGAAGCAACCGAGCGAAGGCAGTGGAGCGCCTTCGTTTTGAGGCCGAGGCCGACCGAACTGAGGTAGAGGAGCGATCGGCGGAGGCCGAGGAGTGGGCGGCCGAGGCTGAGCGGAAGGCGACTGAGGTAGAGAGGCGATCAGCGGAGGCCGAGAAGCGTGCGGTCGAGGCGGAGCGGAAGGCGGCCGAGCTTGCCGAGAGAATGGGGCTAGTCGGAGCGGAGGCGATCGAGCAATATAGGGGCTCGGAGGCCTACCTAGCCGACCTACAGGAAGCTGCCCTTCCACACTACGAGGCAGCACTTCGCCGAGGCATCCGTAAAGGGTTCAAGTAGGGTTACCCCCGGGCCATTGCCTATGCCGAGGCACAAGATTCCGGGATCGACTTCCCTTCTGGCCAGTGCTATGACTCGGACAAGTCATCTTCTAGCTCCTCTGCGTCGGGCGGGGAAGACCCAGAGAGCTCTTCTCCGGTGGGATCAGCAACTCTGGCTGCCTCGGGAGGGCTCGCGGCAGAGGCAGTTTCTGCGCAGGCGTGGTCAGTGCCAATGCCGGTAGTCACCGAGGGTGCCGGGGGTGAAATACCCGTGCCTTCCGTTCCCGAGCTTCAAAGTGTGCCCGAGGCCTGATGTATCGCTCTATTTTGCCTTCTTCCTTTGTTTGTCTCTTTTCCTTTTCTGAAAAAGAAAGACTTTCCTTTTTGCAAGGCAATAAATGACTTGCTTGTTTCTTGCCTTTCTTGCCGTGGTTCGATTAGCGTATCTGCAGTAGTTGGAAATTACCGATACGTCCTGCGTGGGTTTCGCATGTCGGTTGGACGGGCTCTTGATAGGGTGTCTTTCCGTTTCCTCACGCTTTGAATGCCTGGCTGCTTCGTGTATCCCGCTGAGGCGGGAAACGAGGGGTTTGAGGTGACCGTTCAGAGGGGAAAATTCCTTTGGCGTGTTTTCGAGGGGGGAGTCATTTAAGGCAAGTAGCCTCCCTTAGCCTATAAAAAGACCGAAGGGTGTCCCTTCCTCTCCATCGCTTAGGATTTTCACTACTAGTCTTTCCTCGCCCCTTCTTCATGTTGCGTTGTGTCGTTGTATTTGGAGCATGGAGGATCCTTCGGAAGATGACGCTGCCGGTGATGGAGGAGCATAGAGTTCTTGCTGCTTTGGGCTGTTGAGCAGGTCCGACGGTCGTTGCGCGGAGTTGAGACGGGTCCGATGGTCGTCGCGCGGATCTGGGGAGGGTTCGACGTGCGGAGGCATGCCCCCTTTACCAGTTCCCGCGAGGATTCTCGGGGGGCGCCGAGATGGAGGACGGATGGGGGCATCCGGGACACCCGCCGCCACTCTCTCTCTGCTCGCTCCAGGGGTGGGGAAAAAGTAAATTAAGCTCCCTCCTTTCTGGGCCCTCCCCTGTCATTTCTTTCACTCTGCGGAGGCTGCTTGCTCTCTGTACGTTCCAAAGAATTGGCAGGTTGGGAAGGAGGAGGCCTTCATAGGCGTTCCTTCCCTCTTCCTCTTCCAAGTTCAACTTGGAAGGTAGCCTTCCTTCTTTTTAATCCCTCTGTCACCTTTGTCACGGGCCACCCGAGCCAATTCGGTCGACCGCCTCTTGTCCGAGCCAGTTTCTACATGAGGCAGAGTCAGTGGCTGGACGCGAGGAGATCAAGACCGAGTCGACCGAGTGATGGCCTCTTGCATTAGTGCTAGATGGATTTTTTACTTTTTGCTATGCGATGTACTGGCTTTTCCTTTCTGATGTACCAACAATTGTTTGAATGAAAAGAAGAAAGTTTTATTTCATCCAACTTGTTTGCACAAATTCAAAAGTAGAATCTGCGTAGTGTGGCTGCGTTCCACGTCCGAGGGATGGGTTCCCCTTCCATTGTAGCTAGCCTGTACGCACCTTTCCCCAGCGTCTCGACCACTCGGTAGGGGCCTTCCCAATTAGGGGATAGCTTGCCCGCCGCCTCTAGTGGTCGAGAGGCTTCGGCTTTCCTGAGGATGAAGTCTCCTGGTTGGAAGTGCCTATCTCGGACTTTGGCGTTGTAGTATCGTGTGAGGCGGCGCTTGTATTCCGTTGCTCGGATGCTGGCGATCTCTCGGAGTTCATCTGCTAGGTCGAGATTCTCGAGTAACTTTTGCTCGTTTACCTCGGGCGAGAAGCGAATGACTCGGAGAGAAGGGTTGGCAACCTCTAACGGAATAACGACCTCAGTGCCATATACCAACTGGAAAGGACTCTCACCGGTTGCTGTTCTAGGAGTCGTTCTGTGTGACCAAAGTACGCTAGGTAATTCCTCGAGCCAGCTACCCTTGGCCTTACCGAGTCTGGTCTTTATGCCTTTTAAGATAGTCTTATTGGCATTTTCGACCAACCCGTTGGCCTGAGGGTGGGCGACCGAGGTGAAGTGGTTGCGAATGCCTAGGTCGGCGCATCTATCTCGAAAATAGCGAGAATCAAATTGCCGACCGTTTTCACTCACTATCACCCGGGGGATGCCGTAACGACAAATGATCGACTTCCAGACGAAACTCCAGACGACTATCTCGGTGATCCTCGCCATGGCTTCGGCCTCGATCCACTTGGTGAAGTAGTCGATGGCGACGATAATAAACTTCTTCTAGGCCTGAGCCGTGGGGAACAGCCCAAGGATGTCGATCCCCCATCGAGCGAAGGGATATGGCTCGGTCAGGGTGACGAGCTCCGTAGCCGGCTGATGGACTAAGTGGTCGAATCACTAGCATCGGTCGCACTGTTGTACGTGGGCCATGCAGTCGCGCTGCAGGGTGGGCCACCAGTAACCCTGCCGTAGCAGGATCCTGGCAAGCGATCTTCCTCCTGAATGCGCTCCGCACAGCCCTTCATGAATCTCTTGGATGGCTCGGCTGGCTTCGTCGGGGCCGAGACACTTCAGGAGGGGACCAGAGAAAGATCTCCGGTAGAGAGTGTCGTCTAGAATGATGAAGCACCGGGCTTGGTACTTCATTCTGCGAGCTTCTCGAGGGTCGGGAGGTTCTTGGGAGTCCCGGAGCCACGACAGGTAGGGGGCACGCCAGTCGCTGAGAATGGCCGAGTCAACAGCGAGGAGCTCCGAGTCAATGCTCGGGCGCTCTAGCTCTTCAAGGAGGACTGATCGGGTGCCTTCAGGATCGAGAGAAGAGGCCAACCGAGAGAGGGCGTCTGCCCAGGAGTTTTCCTCCCGAGCTATTCGGACTACCTCAAATCCCTCGAACTATTGGGCCAGGTCTCTGACCAATTGGAGGTATTTGATTATTGGTACCTCTCGAGCTTCGTACTCGCCGTTGATTTGGCTAGCGACCAGCTGGGAGTCAGTGTGGATTTTGACTCTCTCAACCCCCAACCGTCGGGCCAAGCGTGCTCCCGAGATAAGGGCCTCGTACTCGGAAGCGTTGTTGGATGTCGGGAAGTTAAACTTCAAGACGTACTGTAGCTCTGCTCCTTCGGGAGACTTCAGGAGGATCCCGGCACCACTACCGACCGAATTGGAGGATCCGTCGATGAACAACTCCCAGGTTGGCCCGGGCGCGGACGGAGATCTTTCTTCAGTCGGGACGGTGCTCTCGGCGATGAAGTCGGCGAGCGCTTGGCCTTTCACAGCTGAGCGCGGCCGATAGGATATATCGTAGGCCCTGAGCATGATGGCCCACTTCACGAGGGCCCCCGAAGCTTCGGGATGGGCCAGAATCTTCTTCAATGGTTCGTCGGTCAGCATAGTGATGGGGTGGCCCTGGAAATAGGGTCGGAGGCGCTTGGCGGAGGTAACCAACGCTAGCACGAGTTTATCGGTTGCGGGGTACCTCCTCTCAGCCTCGTTGAGCACCTTGCTGGTGTAGTAGATCGGCCTCTCGACTCCTGAGTCATGTCTGACTAGGACCGAGCTGACTGTGGATGGTGTTACCGAGAGATAGAGTAGCAAGACTTCGCCCGAAACGGGCTTGGAGAGCACCGGGGGCGAGGCCAGGAACTCCTTAAGCTCGGCGAATGCTCTCTGGCATTCCTCATCCCATGCGAACGTAGCAGATGCCAACTTGGGCCCCCTCAATAGCTTGAAGAAGGGCAAGCATCGTTCGACCGCACGGGACAGGAAGCGGCTGAGAGCGGCGACACGCCCAGTTAGGCGCTGGACGTCCTTGATGCTGGTGCGCAGACGCATGTCCAGGATGGCCTGGACCTTGTCGGGGTTGACTTCGATCCCACGCTGAGTGACCAAGAAACCCAGGAACTTCCCAGATCTCACTCCGAAGGCGCACTTGGCAGGATTGAGCTTCATGTTGTACTTCATGAGGGTGCCGAAGGTTTCAGCGAGGTCGGGGAAGTGGTTTTGGGCCTTGGGGGTCTTGACGAGCATGTCGTTAATGTAGGCTTCGACGTTCCGACCTAGTTGCTCTTCGAACATGTGATTGACCAGCCTTTGATACGTAGCTCCAGCGTTCTTCAACCCGAAAGGCATTCGGGTGTAGCAGTATACGCCGTAGTCGATGATGAAGGCGGTCTTCTCGATATCTTCTGGGTCCATCCTAATCTGATGGTAACCTGAATAGGCGTCTAGGAAACTAAGTATCTCATTGCCCGAGGTTGAGTCAACCAATTGGTCGATGCTCGGTAACGGATAGCAGTCCTTGAAAGTGGCCTTATTCAGATCGGTGAAGTCCACGCACATCCGCCATTTACCCGAAGCTTTAGGCACCAGGACGACGTTGGCTAGCCACGTCGGGTACAGGACCGGTCTGAAGAGGCCAGTCTCTTGTCCCTTGGTGACCTGCACCTTGATGATCACCTGCTTCTCTGGTGCATGCTTCCTTCTGCGTTGCTGAACGGGCTTCACGGCGGAGTCAAGGTTGAGATTGTGCATTACAATCTCCTCTGGTATCCCAGGGAGTTGATCATCGGACCAAGCGAAAACTCAGATGTACTCAGAAAGGAATTTCTTATATTAATGCTGAACCTTGGGTGGTAGGTCGGGTCCGATCCTTACTCCTAGGGTCGGGTCATCGTTTAGGAAAACTGTCAGTAATTCGCCACCAGGCTCGGTGGTTGCGGTTTTATCCTCGACTCCCCGGGGGCCCTTGTCCTTCCCGTCCGGCCTTGTGGCCTCTACCGAGATATTGTAGCACCTTCTGGCTGTGGCTTGGTTACCTCGGACTTCCCCCAACCCATTTTTGGTGGGGAACTTCACTTTTTGGTGATAGGTAGATGGTACGGCCTTTATCCGACTGAGGATGCTCCAGCCGAAGATGGCGTTGTACGCTATCATACCTTTAATCACTATGAAGTCCACCATGACCGTAACGGTTTTGGGTGGGGTGCCGAGGGTAACCGGCAGGCTTAGGGCTCCCTTGGGATAGGTGACCAGGCCATTAAACCCGCAGAGGGGGGTTCGGACCGGGCGGAGTTTGGAAGGATCCTCCCCCATCTTAAGGAAACAGTCATAAGACAGTACATCAGGGGCACTCCCATTGTCAACTAGAATTCTATCTACGTTACAATGGTTTATCGTAGCAGAGATCACGAGGGCGTCGTCATGCGGGGTGCTCAGCCCTTCCAGGTCTCGGTCGGAGAAGACTATGACCTGGGCTCACTTGGCGGGGCCTTGGGAGGCTCTATGGCTCGGCTCGCCCGCTCGGCATGATGCTTCCTTCCTCGGCTGCTGTCGCCTCCTAATGCCGTCCCTCCGGAGATGACGTTGATTTGGACCCCTCGGGGGGCGTTGTCAATCTCCTCTGTGGCGCCTCGATCTTCTTTATGCTCGGCAACGAACCGAGCTAGGTGACCCAGACGGATGAGGTGCTCGATCTCATCCTGGAGCAGGTGGCAGTCACTGGTGTGGTGCCCGTGATCGCCGTGGAATAAGCAATGCCTGCCGCGGCTGCAGTTCTTCGACCTCATCGGCTTGGGTTGGCGGAGAAGTCCCGAGTCTTTGATGTCTTCATATATCTCATAGACCGGTGCGACTAGTGGGGTGTACCGCTCGTACTTCCGCTTGCGCTCCCCATCACGGTCACTCTTTTTTCCTGGGCCTGAGTTTGGCTCGGGAGCCCGCTTCTTGTCCCCCTCCCGACCTAGGCCAGTTGCGTCTCGGCAAGCGCTGAGCACTTCTTCGCACTCGGCGTGGCGCAAAGCCAGAGTCACTAGCTCGGCGAGGGTCGAGGGAGGGTGGAGGACAAGCTCGCGGTGGAGATTCTCATCCCGGGTGCCCCTAGTCAGTGCGGTTATGGCTGAGGCCACGTCCAGGCGGGGGATTCTCAGGACTTCCAATTTAAATCGGTGAATATAGGTCCGGAGTCTTTCCCCTTGCACCTGTTTGAGGGCCAGGAGCCCCGCTACTGACCTCGGGGGGGCACTTCTGGTGAAACTCTCTTTGAAGACTCGCCCAAATTGCTTGAAGTCTCGGATGGATCCGGGGGCGAGGGCTCGGAACCATGCTTGAGCGCCTTGGACCAGGGTGGTCACGAAGGCTCGGCACTTGATGGCGTCGGACGCTCCGTGCAGGGTCATTAGAGCGTCGAAGCTGTTGTAATGTTCGGTCGGGTCGCCCTGGCCGTCGTAGGGCTTGAAGGTAGGGATGGAGGTTCTGGGAGATACCTCTACCTTCAAGATGTACTCGGAGAACGGGGATTTCTCCTTGTCCTCCGGAAAAGAGGTCTTCTACAGGGCGCGAAGGGTGCGCTCCTGTTCTGCGAATCGCCTCTCGAAATCTCGTAGTTGGAGGGATAACTCTTGCTACTGCCGTGTCGTAGGGCTGGGGGGAGCGTCTTGGCGATCTCTGGGAACGTCAGTCTCCGGGTTCAGACGGGGCGCCCCCAGTTTTCCTCTCCTCGGCGTGGAGGAAGCCTCTTGCTCCGGAGGCGGAGCATGCGAGAGACCTCCCATCCTGTTGCGGATGATCTGCTGGCCGCGGAGGGTGAAGCGGCCTCCGGCGGTGTGCTGGGACATATTTTCACGGGGAGGGCTCCCTGTCGGAGCGCGGGGCCTTCCATCCCTAGCCGCCTGGGCCCTCATGAGTTCCACGAGGACATCCAGTTTTGCGTTGAGAGCTTGGAAGGATTCGGCGCCACCGTTGGGTGGTAGCACTGCTACCGCAGGAGGGGGTGGTGGATCGTCGGCGGGGGTGCTGGCGTTGGAGGGAGGGTTCTGTGAGGCCCGAGAGGGGCCATCCCCTACCACTACCATGGCCTTTCCCCTCTCACCGGCGGACCTCCTCCCTGAGCTCCTTCGCACCATACTGGCTTTTTGTACATTTCCCACAGACGGCGCCAGATGAAGAGGCGAGATCTCGCGCTGGTCCTGAGCGGATGGTGGATCACCGGATAGTGAAGTGCAAGACAGGGAAACGGATCAGGGGGCCCAGGGGAATCCCTGGGGGAAACCCTCCGATGCTTAAGTCAGTGGAGCTATGGCGGGAGCAATAAAGGGAGGTGAGAGCTTGTGCGCGAGATCCCTCTCCACTAGAGGGTGAAGTGGTTCTTGCTCAGGAGCTTTGAGCGTATGAGTGCCCTTACCTTCGTCGGAGGGTCTCCCTGGTTTAAATAGTACGCCGTTTCCTGGAATCCTGTAAGCCGAGGGGTTTCAGGTGGGGGTTACGTCCTCATCGTGGGCTTTTATTGCCTTATCGTGGGAGCGTTATCACCTTGGGGAAGAAGAAGTCCCTTGCCTTCCTGAATTCCTTCCTGCTGTGGACTCTTAACGGCTGCAAAGGATAAGCAATCGTCGGCCGTTCCGAGCTCAGAGAGGCCAGTCCTATCTAGTGATAGGCTTAACTCGGAAGAGGATGGGTCGGATGGGTCGGCATGCGCCTTCTTCTCCCGGGCAGAGATATGGCTTGGGCCGGACCTCTCCTGTGACCTGACCGACACTCGGGCCTTCCGAGCCTAGAGGCCGCCTAGGAAGGTTGTGTCCTCGAGCGATCTTTTATTGGGCTTTCTTCCCTGAGTGGGCCCTGTGGGCTGTCACTTAGGCGAGCTTGGCCTCGTTGGGTCCTGTCGGGCCTAGTCGGGCTGCTCTTTGAATGGGCTACGGAAACCCCCCTCTCCACAAGGTATGCACCGAGTCGGGATATGCAGTCCAAGTAGGAACTGCACCGAGATGGCAATTAGAAGTACAAGACAAAGCTTACACCGAGATGAAGGAACGACCAACCTAACCAATGCATTCTGGTCAGGAATTGCACCGACCTCGAGAGGTGAGATGCAGAGACATGATATGCATGGACCTTAATGCTCACGACCTCAAGAAATGCACAAAGATAAAATTATGAACAACAAAACCTGTGTATGAACAAGGACTTGCACGGAGGTAAGTACTTTATGTGAAAGATGCAGAACTAGCACTGACTCAATATGCATTAAGCAAAAGAACGAATAACATGAAATGCACGGACCTAAATCATGCTAGTAGCACAGATCCCCTTCATGCTTAGAAACAAGTAAATGCACCGTATAAGAGCAAATTGATCCAGAGATAAAAATAAACTGATTTATAGTGTGAGACATCATCAAAACCGTAGGGATGTAACAATCTCCCCATTTTTGATGATGGCAACACTATGAATCAAACAATATCAGGGTATTAAAAACATTCAAGAGTAAGCCAATCATGCAGACAAACCAAACACAACTTCTGAATCTCTTCTCTCTCCAAAACCACTCCCCCACAGCTCACTCTCAGAGGACCTTTTCACAGTAGCAAGACCTCTCTCAGATATTGCATGACCTCTCTCCCCCTTTGACATCATCAAAAGAAAATGAAAGATATATGAAATTGCTGTAGACATGAGGAAGAAGTGCAGTGACTTCTTAGTGTAGAAAAACTCAAGAGCATATCTTAAGAGAATAAGTGAGGTGCTAAACTCAAGTGGAGATTCTTGAACTCTGGTAATCAATAGAGAACTAGAATGAGAGGAAAGTATATCCACATACATGGTATATGATGTAGAGCAGGGATGAACAAGTATGGCAAGACATTGCTGATCAAAACAACAATACTCAGTAGACGACCAGAGACAAAAGCAAAAAAGGTGTGCTCATGGTATTGAGGACAAGCATTCAGTAATTTGCACAAAGACAAGGGATATTATAGAGTTTTGTAATAAGACCAATGAGTAAGTTGGTAAATCACACTTTTGACATTAGGGAGACACCTTGATCAGAGGCCTGAATCCCCAGTTACTCAATGTGAGTACCTCATTATCTCTCCTTTTGGAAGAACAAAGTTAGTAACTATGGCTTTTTACATGAGAAAACACCTTGATCAGAGGCCAGAGTCCCCAGTTACTCACCACCTTGTCACCATTGCTCTGTGATGATCAGAAATATTAAGGTCATTTTGCAAAAAAAAAAAAATTTAATTTGACACCTCATGACATAGGAATTACTTCACTTCATTGATGAAGCTCCCAGTTTCTCAGTGGTCAAACCATAGACCTTTGTTCATTTAGTTGATCCCGTATGTTGTGGAGATAAAATGATTGAAGACAATACCAGAAAGACTATTCCTTTGAAATGAATCTTGAAGTCTAGATTTCAAGTTGTTCTGGACATATGTCAGGACATACAGGTTTTAGCCTGAACCGGAATCATTGACAATGTAGGAAGATATACTTCAAACACTTAATCCAGATCTCTGATGAACTACTAGAGAAAAGATTCTAGCTGGACTTTAGTTACACAAACTTATAGACTTAAGAGATGAATGAGATTCCACAGTCTGAGATTGAACCGCACTCATTCGATCATGAAAACCAGCAATGACACATGTCTGGTTAATCTTTTGAATCAGTCAAAATACACTAACTGCCTAGCTCCCCCTCAAACGATGCACTAAAGGAATTTTCTCAGCATATTCTCAGGACTCCCTCTCACTGTCAGGACAGGCTTCTCACACAATCTCTTGCCAAGGTAAAACAATTCAATATCAGGAGATCAGCAATTAAGATAATTTAAATAAGCCTAATTCTCTCCTTAATGTGGTGAATTTGTCATTGTCCAGAGGCTTGGTGAAGATATCAGCAATTTGATTAGTAGTGCCTACATGAATCAGTTCAAAGTTGTTCTTAGAATCCTCATCTCTTATGAAATGATGCCTTATTCATATGTGTTTGGTGCGGGAATGTAAAATAGGATTCTTGGCTAGGTTGATGGCACTGGTATTATCACAATAAATAGATGTGCACCCCAGGTCTACTTGATAGTCCTGAAGCTGGTGTTTAATCCAAATGACTTGTGTACCACAACTCCTTGTAGCCACGTACTCAGCCTCTGCAGTGGAGAGGGCCACAGAATGTTATTTCTTGGAACCCCAAGATACTAAACACCTACCTAGAAATTCACAGTGACCACTTGTGCTTTTTCTATCTAGCTTACACCCGGCATAATCTGCATCTGTGTATGCAACTAAATCAAGTGTGTGTGATGCAGGAAACCATAAACCAAAGGTGTGTGTAGCAGACAGATATCTGAAAATTCTTTTCATTGCAGCTAGATGCAATTCAGTGGGTCTAGATTGATACCTTGCACACATTCCTACACTGAACTGTATATCAGGTCTTGAAGCTGTCAAATAAAGTAGAGATCTAATCATACCTCGATAGAGCTTGGCATCTACTTCTTTACCTGTCTCATCTGCATCCAATGAGGTATTGGTACCCATTGGTGTTGTAATGTGCTTCAAGTTGTTCATGCCAAACCTCTTGAGAATTTCCAATATATACTTGGTCTGGTTGATGAAGCATCCATCCTCTAACTATTGTACCTACAAGCCAAGAAAATACTTTAATTCACCTACCAAACTCATTTCAAATTCAGCAGACATCAATTTAGAAAATTCATTACATAGTTCAGAGCTAGTTGACTCAAACACAATATCATCTACATATACCTGAACTATGATGAGGTCTTTATTTGAACTCTTGGAAAATAAAGTTTGATCTACCTTACCTCTGTGGTAGCCCTTGCTGATCAGAAATTCTGTCAGTATTTCATACCATGCTCGAGGAGCCTGCTTTAGACCATATAGGGCTTTGTTCAACCTGAAAACTTGGTTAGGTTGTTGAGAAAACTGAAATCCGGGGGATTGTTCAACAAAAACCTCTTCCTTGATAACTCCATTTAAAAATGCACATTCACATCCATTTGTTGGAGTTTTATATTCTTGGAACATGCAAACGCTAACAATATTCTTATTGCTTCCATCCTAGCAACAGGTGCATAGGACTCATCGAAATTAACTCCAAATTCTTAACAGTAGCCCCTTGGCTACTAGTCTGACTTTATTTCTAGAAATAATTCCATCTTCATTCATTTTATTCTTAAACACCCACTTAGTTCCTATGGCATTAGAATTTTTTGGTCTTGGAACTAACTACCAAACATTATTTCTTTCAAACTGTTCTAACTCCTCACACATAGCATTAATCCATGATTAATCACCCAGGCCTCTTCTACTGATTTGGGTTCGATTTGTGAGACCAAAGCAATTAGGTCTTGGTTATGAACATTCCTAAAGTGAGACCTAGTTCTAAGAGGATCTTCAAGGTTGCCTAGGATGTTATCTATTGGGTGATCTTTAAGATATCTAACATTTTTTGAAGACTCACCTGTTTCAGCTGGCCCTACCTGGTTGGGAGCATCTGATGTTTCATTCGGCTGAACCTCCTCTTCTTCTTTGTCTTCTAGGAATTCTCCATCGTGCTTATAATCCATGTCAGCATCTTCAATGTTAGCAATATCTTTTGTTTCACCAAAAATGACATGTGGAGACTCTTCAACTTTCTGATCAGTTATGTTAAAGACCCTATATGCTCTTGACACTTTAGAGTATCCTAAAAATATTTCAGGACAACTTTTAGCATCAAACTTATCTAAGTCTTTCTTATCATTATTATGGATAAAGCATTTAGCTCCAAAAATCCTGAAATGAGCAAAGTTTGGTTTCTTACCTTTCAATAGCTCATAGGGGATTTTCTTGTGAATTGGTCTTACCATGGCCTTGTTGATTGTATAAGTTGTTGTATTGGCCGCCTCTACCCAAAACTTTCTTGGTAGTTGACTTTCAATCAGCATGGTTCGGGCCATCTCCATAATGGTTCGATTTCTTCTCTCCACAATTCCATTCTGCTCTGGTGTCCTGGGAGAAGAAAACTTGTGTGTTAGTCCTTCACTTTCACAAAGGTCAGAAAATATGGAGTTTTCAAATTCACCTCCATGGTCAGATTGAATTGAACAAATCTTATGTTTTCCTTCTTGTTTGACCTTATTGAAAAATTGTTTGAATTTTTGAAAAGCATCATTTTTGTTGGCAAAGAAAAAGATCCATGAAAATCTAGAGTGGTCATCAATGATCACATAACCAAACCTACTTCCATTAAGACTCTGAGTTCTAGTAGGACCGAAGAGGTCCATATGAAGAAGTTCCATTGGTCTAGAAGACAATGGCTCAGATCTTAGTTTGAAGGACTTTCTGGTCTGTTTGCCTAGAGCACAGGCATCACATATTTTTGAGATAGAGCTAAACTTGATTTTAGGCATGCCTCTAACTAAATCATGCTTGATTAATTTATTCAAAGTAGAAAAGCTAGCATGACCTAAACGTCTATGCCAATCAAAAGCATCACTTTCAGAATCAGCAGACAATCAGAGATTAGATTCAGACTCAACATCTAAGTCTACCATGTAGACATTATTGGTCCTGTTTGCTACAAATTTAATACGATCAGAATTTATTTCAAAAAATTTGCATGAGTTATTGTCAAACACAACCATGTGACCCTTGTCACATAATTGACTAATGCTAATCAGATTGTATTGAAGACCTTCCACAAGTAAGACTTTCTCTATTGAGTTAGTGGAGGACTTACCAACTGTGCCAACCCCAATGATCTTACCTCTGTTCTTTCCTCCGAATTTGACCAGACCCCCTACCTTCATTTCTAGCTTGCTAAACTTGGATCGGTCTCCTGTCATGTGCCTGGAGCAGCCACTATCAAGGTACCATTTGTTGTCTTCAGCTGCCAGGCAAACCTACACATACGAAATCAAGCAAAGTGGTTTGGAACCCAAGATAAGTTGGGTCCAAAGACATTATTCAAATCTTTAAGCAGATTTTTAGGAATCCAGAGTTGTTTCAACTTGGTTTTCTCTTGCATCTTAATTTCAGGTTTATTGAAACTGTGACCAAGGTTATGTCCAACTGGTCTGGAGAGGTGAAATCTATTCCAGTTATTAGGCTTCTCATCCCTGGTGTATGTTTTGTGCCCTTGTTGATTAACAAATTTTTGAGGGTGAGTGTTATTTCTCCAGTAACTGTTGTTCGGACCCATTCTTTTATAGTAGTTCCAGCTTTTATTCTAATACATTTGCCCAGTCCAGCTACCACTTCTGTTCTGGTGAATGGGCTTAGAGAAGTTTTTCACAAAGTTCATTCTTGTTTTAGATGGTCGTCCATCATTGTTTGTTGAATTTTCCTTTGGACGTTGAATGTTTTGATTGCTGTTTGAACTGGATGGTGTGTCCAGCTTTTCTTTTCCCTTCTCTGGGCAGAAGGTAACGGTCTTGAACTGAAAGGGTCTCTTGTTAGTCGGGTCATAGCCTAGACCCTCCATGTTAAAATTAACCATTGTTCCTAGTATAGACTCCAGGTTCATTTTCCCTTGAACAAATTTTTCTAGAACCTTTTGTTTGTCTTCCAGCTCTCTTTGCATATACCCACAATTTTTTAAGAGTTCAGTGTTCACTTTCTTAACAGCTTCATACTTCTCTGTGATCATACTATTTTCATTCAGACTTTCTTCAAATTTAATCTTGAGTTCGTTGAGTTGTGTGTGAACTTCCTGGTTCTTTGATTTGTGCTTTTCATTTTCCTTTTTCAGAGAAGCCATTTCTTCTAATTCTTCCTTTAATTTCTGATTTTCCTCACTGATTTGAGTTTGTTCTTCAATATTAGCATTAAATTTTCTCTTCAGGACCCTATGCTCTTTACTCAGAGAATTGAACTTATCTAATAGTTTAGCATAGGCATCTTCCCAATCATCAATAAAAAAATTCTCGAAGATATTTGTTACCTCCTCTTCGCTGTTTGCCATCAGGCAAATTCCTTCTTCGTCCTCCTCTGAGGAATTGGCTTCCGGATCTTCTTCCTCATCGCTCCACGTGCAGACCATTGCTTGTGGTTTCTTCTTCTGCACCTTCGAGCTCTTCTTCTGAAAGTCAAGACCCTTCTTCTGAAGATCAGGGCAGTCTCCTTTCATATGTCCAGATTTCCTGCAATGAAAACATGTGATTTTCTTGGTGCTTCTATTCTTATCATTGCTGGAATCAAAATTCTTACCAGAAGGGTATGACCTCTTCCTTCTGAAGGTCTCTCCCTTAGTCCTTAAGAATTTCCTGAATTATCGAGTGAGCATTGCTTGCTCCTCCTGGTCAAGGTCTGACAGTCCGTTAGACTTGCAACTGCTACTCCCGCTGCTGCTACTTCCCTTGCTGCGGGACACCTTGAGGGTAATATTCTTGCCCTTCCTGTCGCTTCCTTCACCATTCCTTTTGAAGTTCAACTCATACGTCATTAAGGATCCTATGAGTTCGGTGATGGTCATTGTCGACAGATCCCTAGACTCCTCTATCACGATGGCCTTAGTGTGCCATGTAGGGGTTAGAGATCTAAGTATCTTCCTGACTATATCTCCCTCAGCTATCTCTTTCCCAAACCCCTTAAGACTATTCGTAATCAGTGATAGTCTGGCATACATCTCAGTTATGGTCTCCTCTGGTTTCATCTTAAACATCTCATATTCAGAGGTGAGGAGATTTACTTTCGTTGCTTTCACTTGAGGTGTACCTTCGTAGATTAGACCCAACTCGTCCCACATTTTCTTGGCCATCTTGCAAGCTGAGATACGGGCGTATTCGTCTGGGTGTATTTTTATCGCTTAATGCATGATTATCCACATCTTTATGAGCTTAAATAATGATAAATATACACTTCTCACACTTATTGTTGATTTTGTATCAAATGTTTATTTTTCTAAAATTAAATAAATTTTAATTACATTTTTATGTATTTATGCAGGCACGTAGTACGAGAAAAGCTCCACGAAAAAAAATAAAGAAAATAAAAATATTATGTTGAATGGGCCAAAAGCCCAAGGATTTGTTCAAAAAGAAAATAAAAAAAATAGAAAAAAATAAAATTATTTACTATTTTTTTAGAATTTTCTAAGATATATATACTATATATATAGATAGATATATATATTATATATATATATATATTTTAAAAAAAAATATTTGAACCCTCCCCACCCCGCCTTCCCGCCTTCGCCGCCCGCACGGGCGACGAGGCGAGAAGGTGCGAAGCGGGGGGGGGGGGGTCGTGGCGATCGCGGCGAAGGCGGAGGCAGCAGCCGGGCGGGGCCCGGACACGCGGCAGGCGGAGGGGGTTCGTGCGGCACGCGGGCGCAGCGTGCGCCACGCGCACACGCGGCAGACGGTGGAGCGGCGGGCGCACCGGGGGCCCACGGCAGGTGGCCGAACCCGGCCGAACCGGTCGGCTCGTTGCGCCGGCAGAGAGAGAAAAGAGAGAATAAGAGAGAAATAGAGAAGAAAAGGGGCTATAAAAATTCCAAAAAAATCCGAAAAAAAATCAGAAAAAATGACAAAAGGTTCAGCACACTCCAGCCTACCAAGTTGGGTAAAAATTAGGTGCATTTGAGTGTTTTATATGAGCAAGAAGAGATTGTAAACCCTATATAAAGGGGGTATCACTTGTAATGAAGGGAGTTGGTTGTTAGAGTTAGAACTAGATGGCAAGGTTGCAAGGGAGAGAGAGCTAGCTTTAAGCATTTGTAATGTAAGTTCCTTCCATTTCTGAAGTTTTTGATTGTTGAAGTTGTGTGTTTCCCAGCTTTTGAAGGCAAATTTGTAAGTTGAATTTATTGCAATACAAGTTTCATTTTGGAATTCAATCTTTTCACAGCCTTATTTCTCATTATTGTGATTCTCATTTCAAATTCTTGTCTTCATAAAAGTTGTTCCTTTTTAAGTTTTCTTCAACTTCTATGTTCATCATTTCTTCCAATTCATCCAAATTCATAGAGTTAATACCCATTTTCTTAAGTGCTGTCCTGTGCATTCACTATTCATCCGTGGTGATACCTTCTTCCATTCATTCATTTTGAAGTCTTTCTAGTCCTCAAATAACTCTGAGTTCTTCATAAGAGTTGTTCCTCTCTTGTATCTCTAAGTTTTATTCTTCTTGCACTTTGTCAAATTCCTCTTCTTTTGAGCTTTAGAATTAAGTTTTCAAGGTGCTGGTTTTCTATCAATTACTGTTCATCCGAACCAATAGGTCATAGTTTTTCAAGTTTTTCCTTATCTTCCTTTCATTTTCTGTTTCTGTGTTCTTCATAAAAGTTCTTCCTTTTCCAATTCTCTACAACTTTCATGTTTTACACTTCTTCTAATTCTGTCTATATTTAAAGTTATACGTTTTCTTCCAACCCCTATTTTCACTTGAATTCTTTTATGTTTTCCAACTTAAGTTTTCATAATCACACTCCAAAATCTAAAAATTGGTTTTCCAAACATAAAGATATGTCCAACTTGAACTAAAATCACATATTCTCTCCCCGTGGGATCGACCCGTATTCACCACTGTACTCGTATTTTCAAAATCATTCGAGTGAGTGAGTGCGGTTATAAATTTTGAAATTTGTGTGGCACGGCATTTTTAAACGACGACTGTCGAGCAGCATCATACAGCACATTGGATGATGTTCAGGGCCGTCTAGTTGACTGACGAGAGCTTGACTTGATCATCTGTCCACGCGTCCTTGTTCGGTGGTAGATTGTGTGGCCCTGTGGTGATCACGCTCCACAGCTTGTGGCTCTGCGCCCTGATGAATACTTCCATCCTATTTTTCCAGAAAAGATAATTGTTACCATCAAAGAATGGAGGGCGGCTGATAGACCGTCCCTCAGCCATGAAGCTTAGGATTACCCTGACCGTTGGCCCACAAGATGAAAACCCGCTCTGATACCAATTGATACGTGTAGCGGAAAGTGAGATAGAAGGGGGGGTTGAATAGATCACTCCCAAAGTCAAACAACTCAGACACGATTTCTCAACCCCTCAAGTTGCAGTGAAAAAGACTTCGAAGATAGGCAACAAAGATGACTAGTATGAGAAATGAGATCGAGAAAGCCACCCACAATGAAGCAATCTGTCAAGTAGATGGAGAACAGCACAGCGTAAACAAGCAAACCACAGAGGAGACTGGGAATTTTTAGGTGGTTCGATTGCTATCCGCAATCTACGTCTACCCCTTACTCAAGAGAGTAAGGTTTCCTTGCAATATAGAGTCGCACACAGCAGACTCAGTCTGCAACAACCGCTGCCAAACAGCTTGCCCTGAGGAACAGCCTCCTCAGTCTTCTGATCGACCAGAAGAAAGCACTGGAGAACCAATCTACCTTCCTTTGCACGCAGCAAAGGGAACCCTATGCAGTTACTCCCAAGTAACTCACACAACCAGAGGATCGAGCCTCTCTTCCTCCAAGACAATGGAGGGAATTGGAGAACTTCTCCCTTCCTCCGAACAGTGGAGGGTAATAGAATGAAATGAAAGTAAGAGAAACTCGAAAACAAAACGATCGATGAATGACAATTTTCTCAGAAAAACAAAAGCAATGTAGCTTCCGTAGACGCAGATCTTCGCATTCACAATCGCTTCTCTCTCTCAGAAATTTTTCTCTTAGCTCTGGATGGAGTGGGTTGTCTCTGGTTTTCTCTCTTGAAGCACTGCTCCCACGCTGCTCTTCTTTCTCACTGTTCCATCCCCTTTCAAACCCTTTTCCTCAGCATATATATATATATCTGATCCAGAACCTTAGGCGTGTGGATACCACGTTTCCCGCCTGAAGATGTTGGGGTACGTGTGAGAATGTTCTGGACGTCTATCTACCTCGGATCACGTGCCATCCAGGTGAATGCACAGACAAACTGTCAGAAAAGAAATAAACATTTCGTCATACTCTTAGCATAATTCGTATTGGTGTATTGAGTAAGAAGGTAAAAGCTGCACTGAGTAGGAGTTTAATCGTGCAACAGATATGCACGAACAAGAATCAGCAAAACACAAAGTGCACTAACTTTATTTTACCAGAGAGAAAAGTTTGCACCAAGTCAAAAGAGTAAGCATCGGCTAAGTCATGCTATGACAAGCACCGACCTGAAATGAATCAGAAGATGCACCAATCTACGTTAGCTATCTACAGGACTTTGCACCGAGTCTAATAAGACTTGAAACAGGAACAGCACTGACTTCGTTGCTATAGAGACTTGTATAGGCTAGACTATGCACTGATCATGAGTTGTTTTAAGCAAGGCATGCACCGAGTCGGGATATGCAGTCCAAGCAGGAACTACACCGAGATGGCAATTAGAAGTACAAGATAAAGCATGTACCGAGATGAAGGAACGACCAACCTAACCAATACATTCTGGTCAGGAATTGCACCGACCTCAAGAGGTGAGATGCAGAGACATGATATGCACGGACCTTAATGCTCACGACCTCGAGAAATGCACAAAAATAAAATTATGAACAACAAAACCTGTGTATAAACAAGGACTTGCACGGAGGCAAGTACTTTATGTGAAAGATGCAGAACTAGCACTGACTCAATATGCATTAAGCAAAAGAACGAATAACCTGAAATGCACGGACCTAAATCATGCTATTAGCATAGATCCCATTCATACTTAGAAACAAGGAAATGCATCGTATAAGAGCAAATTGATCTAGAGATAAAAAAAAATTGATTTATAGTGTGAGACATCATCAAAACCATAGGGATGCAACATATATCTCTTCCTCGAATACCCCTTAGCCGGGGTGTATCCTTTGCCTCGTATGTCCCCCGAGTCGGGGTGTGTTTTACTTCTTATGCCCCTAAACCGGGGTGAAACTCTATTGCTTCTCATGTCCCCAGGTCGGGGTAGATTCTTCTCACGTGCCCCCGAGTCGGGGTGTATTCTCTTCATATCCCCCCATGAGCGGGGTGTATTGCTACTTCTGATGCCCCCAGGGTGGGGTGTAATTCTTTATGTACTCTATGCCCTCAAGGTGGGGTGTATTCTTCTTCATACACCCCTAACCGAGGCGTAACTTCTGTCTCTTCTTATGCCCCCAGGTGGGGGTGTATTCCTTTGCTCCCTACACCCCTATGGCGGGGTGGATGAATGCTCTTTTCTAGATTCATGGCCGTGCTCGGCCTCATTTCTATAAAGCATCCCCCACCGCGGGCAGGAATTCATCAAGCTAGAGTTATAGCTTGCCGGATCTTCCAACAGCCACTCGAGGGGCCGTCTTACGCCGGATAGAGGAAGCAGAAAGGTGGAACGGATCGGGGCATTGCACCATAGACTTGGACCCTGCTAGAGTCGGGCGGGAGGTCGGCCTTCTTCTTATCTTTTTGGTCGGTGATGCTTGCCAATTTTTGTCCTTTCTTTTCTTCTCTTCCTTTTTATAATAGACCAAGGTGGGTGCGCAGGAGAGCGCTCACCCCCTCAGGGAGGGGATGAGTGGTTCGCTCCACCACGTCAATCCCATAGTGGTAGTGATGAGGGCATCTCACGACACTCCCTCTAGCTCGGGTCGCCTGCACACTCTTGATGTGGATTGACTATGATCTACACTTGTTATCTTCATTTCCTTAGTTTCATTTTATGTATTTTCCTTTTTATTGAGTCCTATCTTTGTATTTCCCTTTATTGAGTCATGTGGTTCTAGTCCATTTCCCTTGTTATGCTTAATTGGGCCTTATTACCTTAGTTATGGGCCCATAGGATTGAGTCTAGGACTTGTTGGGTCTTTTGTCTTAATGTCAGGGTCATTTTGGTCATGTAAAGAGTGGTTGCCTATAAATAGGCGCCATCTCTCTCCATGTAAACAACTTTTGAAGAATCATTTGAATAGAAAATTTTTCTAGTCTTACTCCTCTCTACCAAATCTCTCTTCTCTCTCTCTCATTCTCTCTCTCTATCTCTCTCTCTCCCCCCACCCTAATTTTCAAAATTTTCTCTCTCCTCCCCATTCACACCTCATTAAGACCCCTCCCCTTCCCCATACACTCATTTAACTCCCCCCCAACCCCAAGGTGGCATCCTCCAATCCACACCCCACCTCCCAACCCCCAACTACCCCACTCTCCTTCCCAAAGCATCCCACCACCTTCCCAATGCTAAATTAGCTTCTCCCAAAGCCAAATTTCGAATTTCCCTCCCATCTCCCACCCCCTTAGCTCCCTTGGTCGCCCAAATCCAACCCCAAACCCAGCCAAGGTCGCCCCCCACCACCACCCCTCCATTCACACCCATTTCTTTTGCAGGTCAAGCTCTGGTTGCAGGCAGTAGGTTGGCCGTAAATTGAAGCGGCCACCACGTCCTCCTCCCTACGAATCTGAAGGCCCAAGAGGTACCGTTGGAAGCGTCTTCGAGTCATCTTCGTAACGGTGGTGGTTTCGTCTGGATCCAAGCTCCGAGCTGGCTGTGAGAGCATTTCTCCCCCAACTGTACGCAGCTTCCCTAGCAGAGCACTTGAGCCGGAGTTGAAGCTCTACAGCAGCCAACCTCCTGCGAATCAGGGAAGGAGTTCTTCATCAAAAATCTTCTCCTCTGAGTCCTCTTTCATCTCCAAAAGGTAGGGCATCAATCGGCTTCCAGAACCCCTAGTTCCCATTTTCCTCGTCCAAGTGCGCAGACTGCTCCTGTGGATCCAGGTTCGACCTGCACCCACTCATCCGACGACTGCCCTCTTCTCCGACCTTCGATTGCAACTCCGTCAGCTTCTGCTCAAAGCTACTCCGACCACAGAAGCGTCACCTCCAGTCTCGCCTCAATCGGAGTTCAGGAGAGCTCACAGTGCCATCTGCAACCTGCTGTATCAGTTCTGCACCAGCCAGAGACAGAAGTTGCTGACCTGTTCCAGTCGCCGGTCCGATCAGCCCCGAGTTCCAGAGCTTCTATAAAAATTCAGACACCATCCTCAGCCCGTTGGGGAACTTTTGGCGCAAGTCTCATGAAGATCTGAGATCTGTGGAATTTTTAGCAGCATCATCACCGCCCCACTGTCCGGCGAACCTGCAGATTGGCAGAATCGGCGGAACTCGGAAAGTCGGGTTTCCTTTGCATAATTCCCCACCCCGCTTGGCCGGCTGAAGGCCCCTCCCTGCGTGGAGGTAGTTTTGGATGTACTAAGCCTAATCCCTACCCCAAGATCATCCCTCCCGCGAGAGGCGTAGTGTTGTATTTTTTTCACTTTCAGGTCAAGCGACACCGCCGCGGCGATCGGGTATATACCCTCGCCTCCCGGCGCGCCCTCGTCTCCGAGCGGGATCGGTGTTTTCACACCGATCAGGTGAGCCTCTGATACTACCCTTGATTGCCTTATTTCTGCAAGTTTAGTATTGCTTTGCATGCCCGTCGGACGGTGAGAAGAGAGCCCGATCTTGTATGCTACTTTGTAGGTGTCCACCGCGGATCGAGAGTGAGTGCCACCCAAACCCCGCCCTGCGGTCCAGTCGCCCACGAAGTTGGGAATCCTAGGCCCTTTGGGGGTCAGCCTAAGCCGACTAAGTCACTTAGAATCATTGGGTCTTGCCCCAGACCCTTGCCATCATCCCTCGGCCCCATCGGGTGATCGCGTGTGCCGTGAGGGTAAGACGCTATTGTGAGAATCATTGGAGTGCTTGTATGCTTGCGGGTCTAGGTCCTAGGTTGCTCATTTCATATTTAGCCATCCTAAGGCTGTTTTACATCAAGTGGTATCAGAGCAAGTTCACAACTTTTCTTTATGAAGTTGGTCCTAGGGCATGTTTATGCATTTAGAGTCATCGGTTGCATCTTTTGGTCCCTAGCATGGCCACCTCTTACCAACCTCACCAATCGGTCCTCTCCATAAGTCCAAACCACCAAAGGATGCCTACCACTAACACACATAACCTCCCGGGCCATGTCATTTACCTCATGAAGGCCTTGAACCATGCCAATGAGCGGCTTGATAACATATCGGGTCGACTCAACCAACTTGGAGAAAATGGGCCCGCCCCAAAGACGGACGATAGAAGGGCATGTCCCCCACCTCCCATATTTGATGGAACTCAACCTAGTGACTATTTAGATTGGGAAGTCTCGATAGACCATTACTTCACTTGGTATCCCATGTCCGAGGATGAGAAAGTCCGATTTGCCAAATTGCACCTTACCAAACGGGCCCACACTCATTGGTTGAAAATTGAAGGCTTAAGGATAATTAGAAGGGAAGCTCCCCTCACAACATGGGGGGACATGAAGGAACAACTTAGGACTACATATATTTTCCCCTCCCATTCCAAACACCAAAGCCTAAAGAGCATTTCAACTCCTTCATTTCCCCTTGTCCAACCCAAGACCCTAATCACGCATTCCCCGCCATTTCCCACCTCCCCTACTCCAACCACAACATCTACATCCTACACCACAACCATATGTCCACATACCCAATTGGACCCCATGTCCACCCCTCCACCTAGGCCCATAATGGCCACCACCCCCAAACCAAACTCCCCTCACCCAACCCACCTTCCACTTCCCACCCCAATCCTACCCCACTTTAGGCCTCCACTACTTCCACTCCCAAGTCCAACCCATGTCCAACCTTGCTCACCTCCTCGGGTGCGCCATGCATCGACTAACACCAACCCATCCACCATAGACCTTCCTACCCCATTGTCCTTAGGAGTTACCACCCACACACCCACCCAAGTGGAGAGGGATACCAATCCGGATCCACCTCCCAAAATCGAGGAAATCCAAGGGCCACACTACTCACCCACCACTCCTAGCCTAGCTCCTCAAGAGCTACACACCCTTCCCCATGACACCGTCACCATAGATAAGTCCGTACTCCAATGGCTCAAGCGAGGCCTCACCATTCCTAGTTCACAACCAAGCCACCTACCCATGGGACATCAATCCCAAATCATTCCCACTCAGCCTCATATCACTTATCAATCCTCCTATTGTGTAGAAGATTTGGGAGACTTAGTGGCCTACCTACATTGGCAAATCCACTTGACCGATATGCTAGCCATGAGGCCATCGGAGTCTAACACCATTAGCCTAGCTTACCCCACCGTTGGCTCCATCACTTCCATCTACACCAATGGCCAATTTACAAGTGAGATCATACTCCTTCTTTCCATGGAGGAGGAACCCATCCTAGTTTACTCCCCAACCATTGAGATCCCAAGTGCTTTGATTGGCCAACCCATTAGCAACCTTGGCCCAAATATTTTGGAGGAAGATGACTCACCATTTGAGGACCTTGAGAACATGGAGTACCCCTACCTAGGTAACCCTTACCATGATCCCTTTAACCCCTTCCTAAGGGAGCCTAGATCTTCATGTAATCCACTCCCCCTATTCACCACCCACCTCACCCTACCCAAATCGCCCATGTTGACCCAAACTCCTCCTTTTCTAGAATCAGGTTACACCATGAGAGCCTTGACCTTAGGCAATAAACACCTTGGGATTGATGAAGCGTCCCACCCCATAACTACCTTCTTAGATCCCTTCGACCCATTCACATGGACGTTTAAAAGTCATCCCACATCTATGCACATGGAAGTCACTGTTGGGATAAACATGCATGTGTCTAGGCCTACCACACCATTTTACATGATTCATAAGTCGGGTATATTCATTCACATCACCCACATGTCAAGTAGGCAGCATAAGTGGACCATATTCGGATGTAACGGCCCACCTTCATTCATCATGAGTCTTAAGCATGAGAGAAGCATACATGGATGTCCGGGTCCCCTGACATTTGTCACACCCATGCATAAAAGGTTCATCTATGGATGTCCCGGCCCTCCTAAGACTGTCACAGTCTTCATGGCATCAAAGTGTGATCAGTCTACATTTGGCTGCCCAGGTCCACCTTTGTATACCATTCGTTTCACACCAACATCGCATCATCATGCATGGCATACGCATTCTTGCAAGCATATAGGAAAGAGCAATGAGGCTTACAAAATGCGGGCAGATGCTCATCGGCGCCACTACGAGTTCCAAGTGGGAGACTCGGTGATGGTGAGGACGGAGCGGCTCCTTCTGGGACATGCCTCCAAGTTGAGGGCACGGGGTTCGGGACCCTTTCGAGTTCTGAGACGACTTGGCAGTAATGCTTATGAGCTAGACCTACCTGAGGGTTTTGGGGTACACCCTACTTTCAATGTGGCGGACCTGGTACCCTACAAGGGCCCCGCGGTGGAACCCAGTGAGGAGCTCGAGCCTTTACCACCCTTGAGAGAGACACTCCCGGTGGGACTCCACTTTCTAGCTTGAGAGACCAACGAGAGCAGATAGAGGTAATACTGGATGAGCAGAGTATCATTACTAGGCACAAGGTGTATCAGCGCGACCTGGTTAGGTGGAAGAACCGTCCCCCGATAGAGGATACGTCTATGAGTCGGGAGGATCTGCTACGCTTGGACCCCGACATGCTGGAGCATTACGATAGCCAGGCGGACCCATACTCAACAGGGTCGATTTCTCCCCACCCCAGGGGATTTGATGAGGGCATCTCACGACACTCCCTCTAGCTCGGGTCGCCTGCACACTCTTGATGTGGATTGACTATGATCTACACTTGTTATCTTCATTTCCTTAGTTTCATTTTATGTATTTTCCTTTTTATTGAGTCCTATCTTTGTATTTCCCTTTATTGAGTCATGTGGTTCTAGTCCATTTCCCTTGTTAGGCTTAATTGGGCCTTATTACCTTAGTTATGGGCCCATAGGATTGAGTCTAGGACTTGTTGGGTCTTTTGTCTTAATGTCAGGGTCATTTTGGTCATGTAAAGAGTGGTTGCCTATAAATAGGCCCCATCTCTCTCCATGTAAACAACTTTTGAAGAATCATTTGAATAGAAAAATTTTCTAGTCTTACTCCTCTCTACCAAATCTCTCTTCTCTCTCTCTCATTCTCTCTCTCTGTCTCTGTCTCTCCCCCCACCCCAATTTTCGGAATTTTCTCTCTCCTCCCCATTCACACCTCATTAAGACCCCTCCCCTTCCCCATACACTCATTTAACTCCCCCCCAACCCTAAGGTGGCATCCTCCAATCCACACCCCACCTCCCAACCCCCAACTACCCCACTCTCCTTCCCAAAGCATCCCACCACCTTCCCAATGCTAAATTAGCTTCTCCCAAAGCCCAATTTTGAATTTCCCTCCCATCTCCCACCCCCTTAGCTCCCTTGGTCGCCCAAATCCAACCCCAAACCCAGCCAAGGTTGCCCCCCACCACCACCCCTCCATTCACACCCATTTCTTTTGCAGATCAAGCTCTGGTTGCAGGCAGCAGGTTGGCCGTAGATTGAAGCGGCCACCACATCCTCCTCCCTGCGAATCTGAAGGCCCAAGAGGTACCGTTGGAAGCGTCTTCGAGTCATCTTCGTAACGGTGGTAGTTTCGTCTGGATCCAAGCTCCGAGCTGGCGGTGAGAGCATTTCTCCCCCGACTGTGCGCAGCTTCCCTAGCAGAGCACCTGAGCCGGAGTTGAAGCTCTACAGCGGCCAACCTCCTGGGAATCAGGGCAGGAGTTCTTCATCAAAAATATTCTCCTTTGAGTCCTCTTTCATCTCCAAAAGGCAGGGCATCAATTGGCTTCCAGAACCCCTAGTTCCCATTTTCCTCGTCCAAATGCGCAGACTGCTCTTGCGGATCCAGGTTCGACCTTCACCCACTCATCCGATGACTGCCCTCTTCTCCGACCTTCGATTGCAACTCCGTCAGCTTCTGCTCAAAGCTACTCCGACCACGGAAGCGTCACCTCCAGTCTCGCCTCAATCGGAGTTCAGGAGAGCTCACAGTGCCATCTGCAACCTGCTGTATTAGTTCTGCACCAGCCAGAGATAGAAGTTTCTGACCTGTTCCAGTCGCCGGCCCAATCATCCCCGAGTTCCAGAGCTTCTGTAAAAATTCAGACACCATCCTCAGCCCGTTGGGGAACTTTTGGCGCAAGTCTCATGAAGATCTGAGATCTGTGGAATTTTTAGCAGCATCATCACCGCCCCACTATCCGGCGAACCTGCAGATTGGTAGAACCGGCGGAACTCGGAAAGTCGGGTTTCCTTTGCATAATTCCCCACCCCGCTTGGCCGGCTGAAGGCCCCTCCCTGCGTGGAGGTAGTTTTGGATGTACTAAGCCTAATCCCTACCCCGAGATCATCCCTCCTGCGAGAGGCGTAGTGTTGTATTTTTTTCACTTTCAGGTCAAGCGACACCGCCGCGGCGATCGGGTATATACCCTCGCCTCCCGGCGCGCCCTCGTCTCCGAGCGGGATCGGTGTTTTCACACCGATCAGGTGAGCCTCTGATACTACCCTTGATTGCCTTATTTCTGCAAGTTTAGTATTACTTTGCATGCCCGTCGGACGGTGAGAAGAGAGCCCGATCTTGTATGCTACTTTGTAGGTGTCCACCGCGGACCGAGAGTGAGTGCCACCCAAACCCCGCCCTGCGGTCCAGCCACCCACGAAGTTGGGAATCCTAGGCCCTTTGGGGATCAGCCTAAGCCGACTAAGTCACTTAGAATCATTGGGTCTTGCCCCGGACCCTTGCCATCATCCCTCGGCCCCGCCGGGTGATCGCGTGTGCCGTGAGGGTAAGACGCTATTGTGAGAATCATTGGAGTGCTTGTATGCTTGCGGGTCTAGGTCCTAGGTTGCTCATTTCATATTTAGCCATCCTAGGGCTGTTTTACATCAGGTAGTCTTTATTCAGCGCGGGTCTTGATGGATATATACGTACAACCCTCTCTCACCAATTATTTCTCTTCCTTTTTTGTTTCTTTCTTTTCTTCTTTCCTTCTTTTTTTCTTAGGGAAAGGGGGTTTAGATTCCTCTCCCTTCTTCTCTCTTTCTCTTCTTTTTGGCGGCATCCATGATTCCTGGAAGCTGCATGTGCCTCGGAGTAGCGTCCCTGAGGACACAAATGCAATTACGCCTAGTCCGGCTTTTCTCCCCATAGGGCGGGCGAAGACAGCACCTGCAATTCATCAAAGCAGACAAACAATGTCTATTAGGAGGCCATGAGGCCCTAAATCCCGGAGAAGAGACGAAGGGTGGTTTAAGTCCCACCGGGCGTGCCAGACTTGTGGAGGCACTTTTCGATATGCTCATTGTTTTATTTCTTTACGTCGGGTTTATTCGGTGGGTTTATTCATTTTTTAAGTGCGTGGGCGTGCCAGTCAAAAAGTGACGATTTATTGTGCACTCGATCTGACTAATCAGACGATTGTGTAGTTCATGTCGGGACCAAAACCCGCCGCGCCAAAAAGGTCACAGCGTCATTTACATCCCCTCGGAGAGGGGAACACCCTTGATTAATCGCCGGGAATCAGGGCCTCAAGGTCAAGAAATTATATCGAGAGGAACAAGCCGATGGCGATCTCGGATCAGTCAGGAAGCCCTATGTCTAGGGAAGTAAACATTCGAAATATGTCGGTCACTCAAGGGACCATTTTGATATTCGGACGAGCGTCCGGCTTCAGGAAATCGTAATCATCGCGGAGAAAATCGGACCATATGTATGTCGGGGCACAGCAGATTTATTATTCAAAGGGATGAAAGACATTTGGTTAAATTCCGGTTAGAGTAATATGACGGTCGCTCGGGGACCATTTAATATTCAGACGAGCGTCCGGCTTCAGAAAATCGTAATCGTCACGGGGAAACCGAAGCGTATGTATGCCGGGGCACGACAAATTTATTATTCGAAGGGATGGGAGACATTCGGTTAAATCCCGGTTAGAGTAACATGTCGGTCGCTCGGGGACCGTTTAATATTCGGACGAGCGTCCGGCTTCAGAAAATCGTAATCGTCACGGGGAAACCGGAGCGTATGTATGTCGGGGCACGGCAAATTTATTATTTGAAGGGATGGGAGACATTCGATTAAATCCCAGTTAGAGCGGTGGGAAACCAATAAGTTTGTCAGCCTGGTGCAAGATCAAGTCAGGAGCATTCCGAGGGCGCCTCCCGCAGTCCAAATGAGGCTTGCGTGAGCGACGTTGATATTTCCGGTGTCGAAGGCCAGTGGGAAAGTGTCCCGGGGCTAGATTCCAAAACAAAGACGCATACAGAGATAGCTGGCTATAGGCCTAAGATGTGGGTCAGGCAACGACCATGATTGGGATGAACCCGAGGTCTAAGCGTGACTCACAAAGGTCTTATTGATATTCCCATGCGTAGGGTTCGGGGATGACGAGAGTCTTCTCGTTCCATTCGGATTTTTGTCGGTCACTCATGGACCACTTTATGTTCGGACAAAGGTCCGTATAGAGAGACAAGACCGTGACAGGAGCGAATCCAAGCGAATGTCTGCCAAGAGATGGCAATTTTGATATGAAGATGAGATCAGATCCCGGTCAGAAGAGGGGACTTCGATGAAATATTGGCCCAAAATGAGGTCGGGCGATAACCATGACCAGAGGGGTGACTCCCGAGGGTGGAGTCCGGCATGCGAAGGCATCATTATTATTCCTGGGTCCGGAGCCCGAGGGAGACGAAGGCCGCATCATGTTATTCATAATTATTGTCATTGTTCACCATCATTATTTATTTTCACTTGTTATTATTTCTCTGCTGATCCCCCTTTCACTATTACCCATAGGTCATGAACTCTTCCTCAATTTACTATTACATTTTTTATTGTCCCCACCCTTTTGTTCTATATATATTTTATTATTTTTATTCTTTTATCAAAAACCCCTTTTTATCATTGTTATTATATAAATTTCTCTCCCCCTTTTTTATTATACCTACCCTCTTTTCTTTGGTGTGATGCTTCTGGATGCAGAGTGTGCCGGAATGGGTGTTAGCGAGTGTGCTGCTCGGGAACGTTGAGTTGAGGGTGTACCACTGGAAACATAAGGGAAGGGTGTGCTGGCCAGGGTGTGAGCTGGGGGGTGTACCGCTGGAAGGGAATGGGAGTGAGGAATGAGTGTGCCGTTGGAAGGCTGGGAAGCTGAGGAGTGAGTGTGCCACTGGAAGGCCATGGGGATTAAGGAATGAGTGTATCGCTGAAAGGCTGGGGGGTGAAGAGTGTACCGCTGGGGGGAATGCACCGGGTAGGGAGAGGTAGGTGGTGTACCGCTGAAAGGGGAAAGGGTGCACCGCTGGAGGGTGTGCCGGGCTAGGGTGCAAAGGGGTGCACCGCTAGGGAGTGGCCAAAGGAAGTTCAGGCTTAGATGGTTTAAAAGGCTAATGCCATTGGGGCAGAACCCACATGAATGGGGTGAGGTCCGAAGGGAGGCCTCTGGCTCATAGAGTTCAGATAGAGGGTTTTAGCGGCAAGCTTCCAATTCTCTGTTATGTGATTAAGCCCATGATCATGTCCAGTAGTTCAATTCCTTGAGTCTTGCATAGTCCCTTTGTCATAATTAAAATGTTGTATTGTTGTTTCTTTCATTTGTTTGTTACTTCCTTTTATCTTTTAACATGTTGTTATTTCTGACAAAAATTCGGCAGCATCTCCCCTTGACCGGGATGGTAAGGGAGTAAAAGGGGAACACGCCCACAAGGAGTGGCATGACCCAACAGTTTGAGGTGTGTGCCGAGGCAGCCACCTTTGAGAATACTTCGGAAAACTCAAAGAAAACACCGAACGAGAAGCCACTAGGCTGACACAAGTCACAAATGCACCGGGGAAGCAATGGCTAGGGTGTGCCGGGCTGGACTGGCCAGGGGAGTACCGGACAGGACATGGCCTAGGTGTGCCGGCCAAGAGTTGGCTGGGGTGTGCCGCTAGGGCACAGCCAGGGAGCGTGCCGGCCACAGAAGGCACCCGGGGAGTGTGCCGGGTAGGAAGACAGGGAAGTGTGCCGGCCAAGGCACGCAGGGTGTGCCGATGAATTTAGGGCACAGGTGCTGGGTAGAGCACCCTGAGGGTGTACCGGGCAAGGGAGGCCTAACGGCTGTTAGCTAGTGTGCCGACAGAGCACGGGCAAGGGTATGCCGGGCAAAGGCTAGCTGGGGGTGCCAGTGAAGGTGGTGGCGAGGTAGGCGAAGGAAAACCTCCTGGAAGGGAGAAAATCCCAAAGAAAGGAAGAAAAAGAAAAGCGTGAGAAAACCAATGGTGGAGGTTGGGCACAGCAAGCTAAAGTGGTGCATTTCATTCACGGGGAATAGGATGGCCAATACATCGCCAAGAGAAATAAAAGAACGAAAAAGAAATGAAAATACAATGTGGGAAGGGGAACGGAGCATGGGCTCCTCCCCTCCCAGACCTCACTCCTCTCTTCTTCTCTTCTCTCTTTTTCTTCTCTTCTTCCCTTCTCTCTCTTCTCTTTGCATGGATGGCGGTTGCAGAGCGGCAGGCACCCTTTCTCTTCGTCTCTTCTTTTCCTTCTTCTCTTCTTCTTTCTTTCTTCTTCTCGTCTCTATGGAGAGCCAGCCAGCGAGAGAGAGCTCTCTCTTTTCTTCGACGTGAGAGGGTTTTTTATACCTCCGGCCGCGTTGACATCCGTTGACGATGGTGGTTAATGAGGAATTGACCCCAGTCTTGTCTTTTGGTAGGGAGTGCCTGCGTGTCTGCACCAGGGCGTTGACAGCTGGGCTTTCCAACTAGTTCGACGGGACTCCACTGCGCGCCAAGGGTGGGGGCTATGCCGTTGGAGGGGTTGCCATTGAAGGATGCTACACCGGGTGCGGAGGAGACAACGCTGCACCGGGTGGAGAGTTTGGTAGGGTGTGCCGCTGGGGCCTTAAAGGGTGTGCCGCTGGATGGGCTTGAAGGGTGTGCCGTTGGGGCTTAAAGAGGGTGTGCCGCTGAGGAGGCACCATGGGTGTGCCACTGGAGGGCTTAAACTGGTGTGCCTTGAAAGGGCACAAATAGTGTGCCGTCTGAAGGCACGAAATAGTGTGCCATTGGAGGGGCACTTGGAAGTGTGCCGCTGGAGGGGCACTTGGAGTATGCCGCTGGGGGCATCCAAGGGTGTGCCGCTGGGAAGCGCAGTAGGTTGTTGTGCCGTTGGAAGAGGCACGAAGGGGGGTGTGCCGTTGGAGAGACACCCAGGGTGTGCCGTTGAGAGGCTGTCTGGTAGTGTGCTGCTGAAGGGCACGGATAGCGTGCCATTGAGGGCTTCAAGAAGTATGCTTCTGGGGCACTTGAGAGTGTGTCGTTGGAGGCCTTTGAGAGGTGTGCCGCTGGGGCACTTCAAGGGTGTTTCCTTTTCTTCTTTTCATCTTCTCTTCTCTTTTCTCCTCTTCTTTATTCCCCTATACGTAAACATGGGGTGAGAACTTTTAGTGTCCACAGCGGATTGTCGTGCCAGAGAATCCATACAGCGGCATGTGCAATGGCGTAAGTCGTGACACGTCCACACTCATGAGTACTAGACAGTCGTACGCGATAACATCGGGTCCACTCCCATTATCTACCAATATGCGGCGCACAGTATATTGGTTGATGGTGGTGGAAACCACCAAAGCATCAGAATGGGGCGTCGTGACACCTTCGAGGTCATCCTCAGAGAAGACTACGGGGTCTCCCGGGTGGCCTGAAGTGGGAAGCTCCCTTGAGGTGTTGTCACCTTGGTCCACCGTATTGATGGCCGTCGCGTACCGACGCCTTCTGTTCGTGCTATCTCTCCCCACGGCGGGCCCTCCAGAAATCATCATGATCTCCTTTCCGTTGGGCTGGTTGTCGATCGGGGGAGGCGTCTTCTGTCATCTTTTGACGGCCTTAGCGAGGAATCTGTCAAGGAGGCCTCTGCACACGAGGTCCTCGATAGCATCCTTCAAGTTGATGTAGTCGACGGTGTCGTGGCCGTGCTCGCAGTGAAAGTTGCTATACTTCTTTTTGTTCCGCGAGTTGGGGTCCAACTTCATCCGCGGGGGCCATTGAGGAACGGCTCCTCGTGGATCTCCATCAGGATCTGGTCGGGTGGAGCTGTCAGGGGCGTGTAGTGGCGGTAGCCACCCCTTTCCTTTTCGGAGCGGTCGCGGTGGTCTCCATCGCGCCGCTCTCGCTTGCTTCGGCCCTCGCGCGGTGGGTTGGCGACTCTCTTACGGTCGGGCTGGTCGGCCCCGGCCGTGCGGCGCGGGGCCGGGGAGTTCTCCTCGCAGTGCGTGTGCTTCTAGGCTAGCGCGAGGAGGTCTGGAAGGGTCGTCGGGGCTTCGACTCTGAGCGCGTGTCGGAGGATGTGGTTCCGCGTCCCCTCCGTGAGCGCCGTGGTGGCAATGCCGATGTCAAGATGGGGGATCCGGAGTGCCTCAGCGCGGAAGCGAGAGACAAAGTCCCATAATGCTTCTTCCTTTCCCTGCCTGAGGGCGGGCATGGTTAAAATAGATCTGGCTACCTTTCGGCAGCCCACGAAGTTCTCCTTGAACAACTTCTTGAGTTGCTGGAAGGAGGAAATCATCCCGGCCGGTAAGGATTCGAACCATGCTCGGGCGTTCTCACGAAGGGTCGTGACGAACGTCAGGCATTTCACAGTGTCAGAGGCCTGGTGGAACACCAGGTGGGACTCGAAGCCGTGCAGGTGGTCGGTCGGGTCGGTGGTGCCGTCATAGGAAGCGAATGCCGGAAGCTGAAGCTTTGGCGGGATGGGGGCTACCATGATCTCCCTCGAGAAGGGAGCGTGGAAGTCTTGGTCGTCGTTGATGAGGCTGCGATTCTTGGCCGCCAGGAGGACATCGTCTAGGTGCCGGACTTTGTCCTCTATCTCTTCGAATCGTTGGAGCCGGCAGTCCATGTCCGGGTTGGAATGGAGAGGGCTGCGCACCTTAGGCGCAGGCACGCTGCTTGACCGTCGGGTCCTTGTGACAGAGGCGTGGGATACCTCCTGTACCTGTCGGAAATTTTCTCTGGCCTAGCCTTCTCCGCCCTCCTATCGCTCGGGTGGGGCGTGTTGGGGCCTCTGGTGTCGGAGCTCTCGACAGAATTCCGCCAGGACTCAGACTTCCTGGCGGATCTCATCTAGGTCACCTAGGGTAACCTCTTGTCGGCGGTGCGCGGAAAAGGCTTCTTGCGACTCCCTGCGGGAGTTGGGTCCCTGATGGGATCCTCGTCCCCGGTTGCTGGTGTTGCGGAGGCTTCCACGGGGCGCCATAGCCTTTCGCTCGTGTTCTCACAGACGGCGCCAAGAAGTGTAGCGGCAGGAAAATGGTTCCTAGGCCACGAACCACCTTCTCTATTTATTTGTTGGGAGAATCGTCTCGCGCCCATGGATGGCTGCACATACCAAAAAACTAGAAGGACGTCAGAAGGAGTCCCGGGTGTTACCCCGGGGGACAACCCTCCGATGCTTAAGTCAGCAAGGGATTTAATAAGCAATAGAGAAGAGCAGAGTAAGAGAGAAGTAGAAGCCACAGTAGTTGATCCAGGAGGCATGTGGATCCTCTGCACGCGTGCTCGCCGCTCCCAGTGGGCTCTCGAAGAGTGCTCGCTAGGTAGTAAGGCTGTGTAAGAGGAAGTGGCTCTCTGGACGCAGTAGATGGCCTCTCTATCGTAGTTGCGGGGCGAGTTGCTCTCTTATCTGTAGGGAGCTCCGGTGGCAGAAGTATCCGCCGTATCTCCTCTTGCGTAGTAGTTTTGGGGTCTAGTAGAAGAATCTATCGTGTCCTTCTATTCTGTCAATGTCCCTTTTATATGGGTTGTCCTGGAGCGAGGGCCTCATCCCTTGATAGGGAAGGGTCCGTTTAGTAGAGCAACGCTCTTCTGCTACGTTGGCGAGACTTTTCCGTTGGAGGGCGATAGCTCCGGCGTCGACCGTTCCCTGAGTGAGTCTTACGGCACACATGGCGCGTGCTCGTCCGTTACGGGGTCAAGGCCGGCGTCATGGGGGCAACGGTCGGTCGTCGGAGTGTCCTCCGGCGAGAATTGCGCTTGGGCCGGCCTCCTTGGCGTCGTGGAATCCGATGCTCCTTTGGGCCGGTAATCCTCTTACTGGATTGGTCGTGCATGTTCGTCCCTTGCGTGGGCTCAGCGCTTCCGAACCTTAATGGACCGCTCGCGCTTGGGCCGTTTCTGGGTCAAACCAGATTTACCCTCCTCAAGATGTAATAAAAAAAGTGAGATCCACATTATTTATTTATTTATCTTGGAACGGGGGTGCGTATTCTTTATTTTTATATAATAAAAAATGAGATCCATATCTTCTGTCTTTCTTAAAGCTTAGGAGGAAAATGAGATCCATATCTTCTATTTTTCTTAATGCTTAGGAGGAAAATGAGACCGACATTTTCTTGGAACTTTTCCCTTCTCCTTCTCTTTCCAAGTCTCTAGAGTATAAAATGGTGAGACCCACATTTAAGTAGATTAATGACAACTATGTGATAAGAGGATCTGATGGTAAGGCGATACATCGTAACCTTTCTCATGCTCACAATGAAACTTCGCGAATTCTTGAGCTTCAGGGTTCTCCCATGTGTAAACCTGACTTCCATGGAAAAGTGGTGAGTCTATGTGATTTTCCTTAATTCTCCCAACTGTTGGATTGGAATCAATGGACTTAACCTCACGGTCATCCTCTTGCTGTTTGAATCTCTTTAACTAGAAAAATGGATGTCCATGTGGCATCTGGCACAACATTTGATGACCCTTCATCTAAGGATCTTTGGTATATATATTGTTGGTGTTTGGACATAGTTCTCCTAGACAATAGTCCTGTATTGGTTAAATATGTTGTGGTTCATGTGCTTATGACTCCTGGGCCATTATATCTCAACACTGTGGTTTTGTGGATTTAACATGGTATCAGAGCGGGTCATAGATCCAACTCCATATATTTGTCACCTCCACCCAATTAATGTCCACGGCTCATCTTGACCATGAGGGGGAGTGTTGGTGTTTGGGCATAGCTCTCCTAGACAATAGTCTCGTATTGGTTAAATGAGTTGTGGTTCATATGCTTATGACCATGGGCCCTTGTATCTCAACACCGCAATTTTTTGGATTGAACATGGTATCAGAGCAGGCCAAATAACCCCAACTCCTCTTGCCACCTCCACCCAATTAATATCAACGGCCCATCTTGACCGTGAGGGAGAGTGTTAAAATTTAGACATAGTCTCCGGACAATAGTCTCATATTGGTTAAATGAGTTGTGATTCATGCGCTTATGACTCTAGGCCCTTATATCTCAACACCGCGGTTTTATGGATTCAACATGGTATCAGAGTAGGCCAAATAACCTCAACTCCTCTTGCCACCTCCACCCAATTAATATCCACAGTCCATCTTGACCGTGAGGGAGAGTGTTAGAATTTGGACATAGTCCCTAGACAATAGTCTCGTATTGGTTAAATAAATTATGGTTCATGTGTTTATGACCCTGGACCCTTGTATCTCAACACCGCGATTTTATGAATTTAACGTATATGACATTTTCCCCGCCCCCCTTTTCCATGAAGTACTACATAAAGACCAGATTGATCATCTCTTCCTCTATGGATGTTTTTCCTTTCTCGAAGATTGATTAATACATCTTTAGTAAAAGATTCTAACTATACCATGACCCATGACCATCGTCATCATCAAAAGGCCCTATCTCACCCCGTTTGGCTTAGGAATCGAAAGGACAAAAGGAAATAGATTTGAGCAGATGGTTCCCTGACTGAAGGGTTTATCTTTTTGGATTCTCAAAGTGTTATAGTGATCAAAATACCCTTCTCCAAGAACACACACACACACGGTCGGTGTGTGTGTTTATGATTTCACTTATACATATGACAATTCCGAATCCGAAGATATTATTATGGAGAAGACACAATCGGTCTCATCTTTTGCAATTAGGAGCACAAGGGAGGACGTCCATATGAGCTCAGAAAGCATATTCATCTCCCGCACACTGTAGAAGCAAAATTTAATCTCTAGAGTTACTCATTAAGAGGTTCTCACGCCCCTCGGGAAAAGAGCTGTTGGCAATTAAATGGTTGATGCTTAGTTACGTCCGAATAAAACTCATGCTTAACATTGACATATATATATCTTCTGACAACAAGGGAGACATATCTTCTGACAACAAGGGAGCCGCTTCTGAAGAAATCGTAATCTATTCTTCTTGACTAATAATGGCATCTGCAATAGAACATGTTTGCTCTACACTTCTGGGCATACTTTTTCTTTTGTTTGACTGTTCTGACACATCCATGTTAACGCAGAACTTACAGTAGCAAAGAAAGTTACCACTGAAGAGAGCAAGAACTCAAATTGATGCTAGTTCACTAGTGATTTCATTTAACGTTGTTAAAGCTATTAGGCCATGCAATTCGAAAGTTTAATATGTTAAATAAAGTGATTTCCACTCTTTTAAGATATTCTATTTTATCTAATTGTTCCAACATAAATTTTCATAAATAAATCAACATAGTCTCTATCTATCACGTGTATAATGACAAACATAAGGTGCATGATGTGAAAACACGCTCATGGTCTTTGATATCATGCTAAAATTATTATGTCACAGCTCAACGTTAAAAGAGATAAAATTAATAATTTTAAATAAAAGAACAAAATGCCAAAGGTGGAATTCATAGGTAGAGCATCACGGAAATTATCGTCATCAAGAAGAGGTGAAAGACAACACCAATGGTTACTTAACTAGCGAGTACCACAGTAGTCATGCCCACTAACAATGTGCATCGGGTAGTAATATTCCGGATCACATGTGTGGGGGATTAAAATACTCTCGCTGACTTCATGGGCAATGGGGATCTGTACCCCACTGGCTTTTTTCCCGGCTTCTCTTCATTTTTCTGTTGAACTATAAAATTTGGGTCGGATCTAGACAGTCGACTAAGCTTGAGTCGGCTCAAATCTCTTTGAGTCAAATCATAAGTATATGAGAATCAAAATGTTCCATTTCGTATCTGGATTAGATTGAATTGATATTGATCGACGATGGAGAAACTCTGCACTGAGATGGCATCCCAAGAGAAGCAAAAGAAATCTAACTTTCTCCTTGGCAAAGACAAGTCAAGTGCTAAGCAAATGGATGTTGCAAGGTACAAAAAAACAAAGGTTCAAAATTGGATTAATATGGATTTTCTATGCCCCCAGCTCGTGCAGAGTTCGCTAAGTAGTATCAGTGAACTGGTTGACATGTCGGGGCATGTAACCCTTCATTATAAAAAGGACACGGGAATCATTCACATCGAATCTGCTGAGTTTGAAGGTCTTTTTAGAGATAAAAGGTGGGGTTCATGTTAGGAATCGGAGTAGCTGTAGAGATGGACAAACAACAGAGGAGGAAGAAGAAAGGGAAAGAAAAGATCAATCTACAAGAATACCGAGATTTACGTGGTTCGGAGGCGATGTGCCTTCCTACATCCACGGCCGCAATAGGGTTTCCTCTATTATAACACACCAAGATACAATACAAAGAGAGTTCGCAGCCCTTTTATACAAAGAGATTAGGGCGCCCAACACAGTAGGGAACAAAGGACAATAATGCCCCTACTATAAACAGAAATTTTGTTCCGGGGGCCCCGCAAGGGGCGCTGCCCCCTTGACCCTCGCGACCTGACCGCGCAAGTCGATCCGCGTGCGAGGGCGCACGATGACGAGTTCGGGCTCCACAATCTAACAATCTCCCACTTGGAGTCTAAACTCCAAAAAAAGGCAAACATCTCAATGTGTTGATCCTCCTTAATGTAGCAAAGGAAATACTTGTTGCGGCATCCCTCCATCAATCATCCATGGAGGCCAACTGAGACTTTACACAGCCTCAGTTTCTCTGTAGTCACCATCTTGGTCAACATATATGCTGGATTCTCTGCCCCACGTATCTTTTCAAGTGACAAAGTCCCATCATCTAGTAGCTCTCTAATGAAATGATATTTTACCTGTATATGTTTTGTCCTTGCATGAAACACTGGATTCTTTGCAAGATGGATTGCACTCTAACTATAACAGAAAAGAACATTACTACCTTGTTTTTTTCCCAACTCTTCAAGAAAAATCTTTAGCCAAACTATTTCCTTGCTAGCTTCTGTAACTGCAATGTATTCGGCCTCAGTTGCAGAGAGAGCCACAATCTTTTATAACTGAGAAACCCAGCTCACTGCGGTTCCACCCAAGGTGTAAATGTATCATGTTGTGCTCCTTCTGCTATCCACATCTTGATGCGGGACAGAAGTGGGGGGTCTCCTTCTTCCTTCTGATCATAGTCGCGCTATACCCTTTACGCGCGTTCTGAAGAACACGCTATATCGTTTACGCGCGTTCTCAGACAGCAGCAGAACGAAGAACCTCGACGTTGGGGCTCCCGTGGACGACTCTGGGGGTTCAAACTACAAGGGGACAACACACAAGAGGATAGATAACACACTGGGAAGGCTTAAAATGAAATCAAACCAACCTAATACTATCTAGGATAACTTTTGGGAAGGTGGATGTGGGGGTGAGCGGCAAGGGAAGGAGGGTGGACGTAGATGATGTTAGGGCCATGAGGAAGCTTGGCTGGGGCCTCTCACCCGAACCCTTCGTAGGTACGGTGCAGCCGAGCTCCATCCTGATCATAACAGCATCTTTGGCGGAGGTGGGGGAAGTGGAATCGTTGGTTGGAAGAAGAACGAAGCTCCGAATGGAGCCTCACACTCGACCCCGTCTCAGAGCCGATGCATCCGAGGCTTCGATCGTCCTCCATTGAAGGGGAAAGGGAGAGGGTCAGGGGAATAGAATTGGGCCTCGCACCCATAGAGGGACGGATGAAGGGAGTTTCCAAAGATTGGGAGGAATAGCCATGGGGCTACACTCAAGAACACTCATAGATTCATGCTTCGATTGCTTAATCAAACGAGATGGGATACATATATAGGGAGATGGGAAGATAAAACGACGCTGACACGTCGATTTACAACCATGGAAGACAGTAGACATCGAAGACTTTGAAGAGTTAGGCGCCGAGAAGTTGGACCTTCTGCAGTCGAGTTTCTGTCTGAGATCGCGCTAGGGTTGACTGGCGTGTTCTTCATGTCGCCCTAGGGGACCCTAGCGCCTTCTGCCAGGTCGCGCTAGGGACCTATAGCGCCTTCATCTTTGGCCTGGCAACGTACACGATCCGCTTCGGCCTGGCAGTTGGTTTGATTCCCATCAAAACCCCTCCACTTGGGAAGGTTCATCCTCGAACCTCGTAGCTCAAGATCCCAGTCTGTGAGAACAGCCTGGTTCCCTAAGCTCTGATACCAATTTGATGCGGGACAGAAGTGGGGGGTCTCCTTCTTCCTTCTGATCATAGTCGTGCTATAACCTTTACGCGCGTTCTGAAGAACGCGCTATATCGTTTACGCGCGTTCTCAGACAGCAGCAGAACGAAGAACCTCGACATTGGGACTCCCGTGGACGACTCTGGGGGTTCAAACCACAAGGGGACAACACATAGGAGGATAGATAACACACTGAGAACACTTAAAATGAAATCAAACCAACCTAATACTATCTAGGATAACTTTTGGGAAGGTGGATGTGGGGGTGAGCGGCAAGGGAAGGAGGCTGGACGTAGATGATGTTAGGGCCGTGAGGAAGCTTGGCTGGGGCCTCTCACCCAAACCCTTCGCAGGCACGGTGCAGCCGAGCTCCATCCTGATCGTAACAGCATCTTTGGCGGACGTGGGGGAAGTGGAATCGTTGGTTGGAAGAAGAACGAAGCTCCGAATGGAGCGTCACACTCGACCCCGTCTCAGAGCCGATGCATCCGAGGCTTCGGTCATCCTCCATTGAAGGGGAAAGGGAGAGGGTCAGGGGAATAGAATTGGGCCTCGCACCCATAGAGGGACGGATGAAGGGGGTTTCCAAAGATTGGGAGGAATAGCCATGGGGCTACACTCAAGAACACTCATAGATTCATGCTTCGATTGCTTAATCAAACGAGATGGGATACATATATAGGGAAAGGGGAAGATAAAACGACGCTAACACGTCGATTTACAACCATGGAAGACAACAGACATCGAAGGCTTTGAAGAGTTAGGCGCCGGGAAGTTGGACCTTCTACAGCCGAGTTTCTGTCTGAGATCGCGCTAGGGTTGACTGGCGCGTTCTTCATGTCACTCTGTGAACTACGGATCGTCTGTCAACGACCGAATGACTCGGCCGTTTGGTCGAGCCGGAGTTGTGGACTTCGGGTGCCACACTTTAATCAATGAATATAAATATAGATATAATATAAATATATATATATATATATATATATATACCATATATATATATTATATATACACACTTTTTTCCTTTCAAACTCTCTTTTTTTTTCAACACTTCACCTACCTCTTTTTTTTTGACTTTTCAAACCCCCTTTTTTACAAACACTTTTTTTTTCAAACCCTTTTTAAGCCTGCCTGCGTTTCTCACGCGTTTGGCAGGTGAGGGAGGTCGGCGGTCAACGCGAGCGCGGCTCGGTTGTTGGGCACGGTGGGCCTGGGTGATGCGCGGAGGGCGCGGGGTAGCCAGCTGGCTGGCGGCGAGGGCGCGGAGGCCACGGGCGTCTGGGGCTGGCTCAGGCGGGCGGGAGCCTGCAGTTTGGCGGGCGCGGGCCCCGAGGGTGGACGCGGGCGCCGAGGGCGGGTGCGGATGCCGGTGGCCACGTGTGCGGCCGACGTAGGACGCGCTGAGTGGAAGAGAGAGAAAGAGCGGGAGAGAGAGGCGCGCGAGAGAGAGAGGCGCGAGAGAGAGAGAAAAGCGTGGGAGAGAGAGAGACACGCGGAGGGAGAGAGACAGAGAATTGAGAGAGAGAGAGATCGGGAGAGAGAGAGATTAACAGAGAGCTAGAGAGAAAATTGAGAGAACGAAAGAGAACAGAGAGAGGGAAATAAACAGGGAGAAAGAGAGAGAACACGAGAGGGGATTTTTTTTTCAAAGCTCTTTTCTTTCCTCTATCAACCGCAAGAGTTTCCTTACTCTGTTCTTTTTGTTTCTTTTGTTTCTTTTTTTTTCACTTCTAGCAACCGAGAGAAAGAGGGAGAGACGTCGGGGTCGTCGGAGATGCCGTTGTTAGGCTCTGATACCAAATTTGACGTGGCGGCGACGTGGAAATGGATCGACAGTAACTCCGAGATCGCGAACGGGACGGGATAACTTGTTATCTCGCGCAGTTCGGCCTCACGCCGGATGGTCTCACACCGGGCGACACACTCAAACTCACAAAGAGAAAGAGGGAAGGGGAACACAAGGCAAACACCTTATGACAAACATCTTTCATTCATATAACAACATACGTAACACACCCATTAGCCTTCCTTTATATAGGAGGAGGCTATAGCAACCACACCCTCAAGCTTTACAAATAGCATATATGTCCTTAGCCTAATAAACCAAACCCACCCACCTAACTTTTGACTTGTGGGTTTTAATCAAATAAAATATACAAAATACACACATGTCTTTTGACTAGCCTAATAAGACGAATACACACAAATACGTATAAATACGTGTATCACTCAATACACACAAATACGCCGAGTCTTCAGGAAGTCGAATCTCCGAGCCATAAGCTCGGTGCAGTCAGGGCAGTGCGGCGTCGGCTCCGAGCATTGGGCCTGGTAGTGGGCTCGGTGTCTCCACCAACCGAGTCTTCACTCAATACATACAAATACATGTATCACTCAATACACACAAATACGTCGAGTCTTTAGGAAGTCGGATCTCCGAGCCATAAGCTCGGTGCAGTCGGGGTGGTGCGGCATCGGCTCCGAGCATTGGGTCCGATAGTGGACCTGGTGTCTCCACCATGTATGGTCATTAGTCATTTAAGAGAAGAATAACAATAACCTATGCTTATTTAATCTCTTTATGCAGTCAATGTGGTGACATATAACACCATATGATCTTTCAGGTTCTCTTCTATATTTCTTAGACTTAATATTTTACATTTTCAACAGATGATTCCGCCAATTCTGAGAATATCAAAATCAGAGGGTTATAACTGAAATAAAATTATTTATTACGAGAGTATAATAGAAGAGAGTACATAAAGAATATGGATATAAAAGATTCTGAGGTAATACACGTAATTATCCTTACATTTTCGTGTACATTCGCTGAAATTAATTGAAGAATGACTAACCAAAAGATAGCATAATAATTTAAAGACATACAATAATAAAAGCAACTTGTTTATATATGTATCTAACTATCTTGACTTCAAGTTACCTGCCCCATATTTTTTGGACTTCGTTGTAGTTTCCTTATTTTAGATTATTGGGTCTTTTTGGCCCACTTACTATAATTGAGCTCCTCCCTTCCTTAGTAGGATATCCCATGATTTTTAAGCTTTCCTTCGTGGACCCCCCTCCCCTCCCTGGGCCTCGTTGTACTCCACATTTTGGGCTTATTGGGCTTCGCCCACATCTTGTATCTCGGGTTCCTTTTGAGTTTTGTCCTCTTCAGATTTAATGGGCCTTGCCCACTTGCTATTATTGGGCCTCCTCTGCTAGTAGGATACCTCTTCCCAGACTTTCGTGGTCCCTGTATCCCTAACCCCCCTTCTTTCCTCATGTTTATTATATATAAAATTTTCTTGGAGGGTGACCGGACAAGTACGATCTTAATTAAAAAAAATTATCTCGACCTCAACGAACAGAGGCGCCGGCGGCAAGATATAATTAGCTATCCAATCCCGGAAGACGGAGAACAAAAGCTGGGCGCCGTGACGGATATTTGCTCGCGCAGCGCTCTCTCTCTCTCTCTCTGCACCCCGGTTCTTCTGGGTTGCAAAGGCGAGCCTTTCAAGGGCGGCTTCGGTGCCTTCCCCTCCTCCCTCTTCGCTCCTAAAATTAGCGGAAGAATGCCTGCATATAGCCAATGGCTACCCAAATGCCTATCCCCTGCGCGCCTTCCCCGGGCGCCGCTGCCGGCCTCTGCCTTCGAACCGAAGTCGCAGCCGCCACCGTAACCCACACCCCCCGCCATTCTCTCTCCTCCCCCTCACCTCTTCTTTTCTATATTTCTCCCCACCGCCCATCACCGTACCCCGTCTTCTCCGTGCTATCCCCCTTTTCCTCCAACATGCACCCCACGTCCCTATTCTTAATTCGACACCCTTGTTGCTGTTAGAGAGAGAGAGAGAGAGAGAGAGAGAGAGGAGTAAATAACAAACAAAACAACCAGAGGTAGCGGGGAGCTGTCTACAGAAGGCATTAGGGATTCCCCATTGTTGTGATTCTCCCACAGGAGGACGAGGAAGAGGAAGAGGAAGAGGGAGAGAAAACAACTTGGGAAGCACGTACTCCCTTCACGTCTTGGCCTGCCTCCCCCGACACATCCCCCAAGCGGAGTGAGGCCGGTCCTCTCGTCTCCTCGCATTGCCTGCTGCAAACCCAGAAAGAGTCTGCTTCTCCATCCCCACCCCTGCGGGCAGCGGAGGAGCCTTTTCCTTCTCTGTAAGCCTCCAAGGGCCCAAAAACCCCGCCTTGTTGGGATTCGTACAGGAGGAGATGGTCCGGCGGTAGCCAGGGGCGACCGCCGGGCGGCTTTCGGTAGAGTTGGGCTTTGTGAGTGTTGCGAGAATCCGGCTCGTCGAGCGCGGGAATTAAACAGCGTGTGAGGGGGTCGTCGCGGGGCGGAGGAAGGATGTTCGAGATCGCGGGGCGCGCGGCACACAGCATGGTCATGGAGAGCTCCGGCGCGTGGGAGAGCGGGTCGGAGGCCGAGGAGAGGATGTTCCGGAGCCAGGTGGCGCGGGCGCCAGGCAGCCGGCCCCTGGAGGACCAGAAGATCGGGTCCACGCTCGACCGGTCGGACAGGGCACAGCCCAAGTCCCGGCTGGGCAAGGACGGCGCCGGCGCCGTCCCCAGGGACCGGCCAGCTTCAGGTAACACACAATTCTCCCATTAACAGCATTGGCCATTGTTTCGGTACAATCAGAATTCTTCGTTTCCTGCCCAAACCTTGGCGAAGTTTGCGCCGCAACAAGATGTTGGTTCATTCCCAGTTCACGTTTTGTGAAGTCCAAATGGTAATCTTCTTCCCCCCCTGTATTTGACAGCTTCAGACGTTGAGATGATGAAGGAGAGATTCGCGAAGCTGCTTTTGGGTGAGGACATGTCCGGCGGTGGAAAAGGTGTGTCCTCTGCTTTGGCCTTGTCCAACGCCATCACTAATCTTGCAGGTTTGTCCGAACCTCTGTATTTTTTTTTTTACCCTTTGCCTTTTAAAGGGTGTGGGTGAGGAGGGATTGATGTACCCCAAAATTTGAAATTTGTTGAGTTATGAAATATGGCATCAGTAGAATAAAGCTAAAACGAGAATTGTAATTCGATTTGAAAGAGAAAAATGGGGTGGAAATGGGGTGTGGTGGGGGGGGGGAGGGCAGTACCTAGATTTATCTGAGTGTGTTGTGCTGAGCATTCAACATAGTGCGAGGCTGCCAGGTAAATAATAGGAAACGAATCAGCGTAGGTGAAGTTCTTATTGGTTAAGCTAGATAACCCTTTCAGATGGTAGCTATACTCTGCTCTGTGCCTGGCACATTTCAAGAGGGTCTAACGAGGCCGAGAAGTGTTAGCTGGCAGATTGGCATAACGTTGGATCCGCCACGATGTGACGCGGATGTCAACAGTTCCATCACCGACTGTCCCAAGTGGATTCAGACAAGAAAAATAATCTCAAATCTAGATGAATCTTATTTTTTTCCCGTCAAATAGCGAATATATTAGCTAGATATCTTGCTTCTTATCTTACACGTATAATTAAGCTTCTTCCGATGGTATTGTGTGCATGCACAGACGTACTGTTTTATGCAGCTAATGGGTGTGTCACATGTTACAGATGCTCTAAAAAGATTTTTTTTTTTTTTTTTTTGGTTCCATTTGTCTAGCTTCTGTCTTTGGGGAGCAATGGCGGCTAGAACCCATGTCTGCCGAGAGGAAAGCCAGGTGGAGGAGAGAAATCGGGTGGCTATTGTCCGTCACAGACCACATTGTAGAGTTCGTTCCCTCGCAGCAGAAAACCAAAGATGGGACCACCGTGGAGGTAAAAGAAACAAGGTTTAATCTTGTCAAAATATTTAGTCTAAAGGGTTCAAGATTAAATCTTGGTAAAATCTTTCTTTTTCTTCGCGCGCTGGGATCTGGGCACTGGTTCTGACAGCTGAAATTTGGCCTTCCACAGATTATGGTCACCCGTCAAAGAAATGACCTTCACATGAACATCCCTGCGTTGCGCAAACTTGATGCCATGCTCATCGTAAGAGCCACTTTCTGTCTCATCTTTTATCTTGTTATAAAGGAATCCGGCAACCCCAAGGTGGTAAATGTAATCTGAAATTTCTACCCAATTCTGATTATTTTTTATAATTATAACTTTTGAATGCATAAAATGTCACCGTTAAACTTCAAATCGGATATTCTGATAAATTATCGGCATTGGAAATTTCAGTTTCCGTATCCTATTTTTGATTTATGATGCTTCTATTTTTCAATCAAATTATTTTAAAAAGTGTTTTTTTAGTTTGACCTTTAGTCCCCAATATTTTGACAGGTGACCATTGCATATTTGATTTTTTTTTATTTTTTTTCAAAGAGAGTTTAAAGTTTGAATAATATATGAAATATAATTTTTAAATATCAAAGTTCCATTTCCAGCAATCAAAATCGGAAACAGAAATAGTATGCTCCGATCTTACCGAAATCAAAATCGAAACCTTGATCTTTCTTGTCGAAATATGTTGATTCAGCATTCTGTTCGACTTGTTTGCAGCTCGCATTCCACTTCTTCAGATGGGTCGTTAGAATAATTCTTACCCTCGTTCTTGACACTGCAGGATTACCTAGATAATTTCGAAGGCCAAAACGAGTTCTGGTATGTGTCCAGAGATGAAGAGGAAGGTGACAAGGAGGACCCGCCGAGGAAGGACGACAAGTGGTGGCTCCCCAAGGTCAAGGTCCCCGCAAACGGCCTCTCCGAGGTCTCCAGGAAATGGCTGCAGTTTCAGAAGGAATCCGTCAACCAGGTGCTGAAGGCAGCCATGGCCATCAACGGTCAGGTCCTCTCCGAAATGGAGATCCCTGATAACTACATCGAGTCCCTCCCCAAGGTATATTCGTACTACCTTCGCAGTCCATCCACCCCGAAAGATCCTGCAGCTTAGTGATGTGATCTCCCTCTCCATTCCTAGAAGTTAGGAAGATGTGAACTGTGAGAACTGTTGCTACAGCTCTAGCATTAATCTTTTCTCCTGTGAACAGAATGGGAGGGCGAGCCTTGGAGACGCCATATACAGGAGCATCACGGTGGAGTATTTCGACCCAGAGCAGTTCCTGTCGACGATGGACTTGTCGACGGAGCACAAGATCCTCGACCTCAAGAACCGGATCGAGGCCTCCATCGTGATCTGGAAGAGGAAGATGCACCAAAAGGATAGCAAGTCTTCCTGGGGTTCCGCCATTAGCTTGGAGAAGAGGGAGCTCTTCGAAGAGCGAGCGGAGACGATCCTCGTCATCCTCAAACAGAGGTTCCCGGGGATCCCCCAGTCCGTCCTGGACATCAGCAAGATCCAGTACAACAAGGTAAGCACAAAGATCGCATCTTCGCCACACCAACCCATAAAGATCGCATCTTTCATACACCGACCCCTTTCCTGGACTGCTCTTCCATTTGACGAGACCATCTGTGAAGGACGTCGGGCAAGCCATCCTGGAGAGCTACTCGAGGATCCTGGAGAGCTTGGCCTTCACCGTCATGTCTCGGATCGAGGACGTGCTGTACGCGGACTCGCAGACTCGGAATCCTTCCTTCGGGGAAGCGAACCGGCGGCCGCCGGTGCCGGAGCCGGTGTCGGTAAGGTTCCCGAGCGCCGAGGAGGAGGTGAAGAAGCTGAACTCCCTGGGAAACAACGCGTCCATGACGCTGTCGGATTTCATGGGTTGGCACCTGGACCAGGAGGTGGAGACGAACAAGAAGGAATTGGACGGCTTCGAAGAAACGAAGAACTTCGAGGACGCGAAACCCTTGGGGAAACCACCCAACATTGTGACGAACAAGAGGTTCTCCTACATAGAGAAGCTCGAGAACCTGGGAGGCTTGAGAAGCCCCACGGCGCGGCATTGAGGGGGAAATTGCAGGAAGGACAAGAACAGAGGAAACAGGGATCTTTCCGTGTTCTGTAAATATCTCAGATATCACAGGGGAAGCCGCACGAGACTTGTAATCTGTACATGCTTGTAGCCCTCTGTTTCCTTCTTCACTCCCCGTTCTTTTCATTGGGGGGGGGGGGGGGGGGCAGCGGCGGAGCATCCCCCAGCGTTTCATGCGGCTGCCGTTGGGGTGCTTCCCTGCTGTGATCTCAGATGTTTTTTTTTTTGGGTGTCTTTCTTGTAGCTACTGATTCCGTAAGTTGACTTCGATATGTAACGTAGAAGAATCTGATCGATGAAATAGCTGTTAGGAACCGGAGTATCTGTAGAGATGGACAAACAATAGAGGAGGAAGAAAGAAGGAGGAAGAGAAGATCAAACCACAAGAATACTGAAATTTACGTGGTTCGGAGGCGACGTGACTTCCTACATCCACGGCCGTACCGAGATCTCTTATTTCGCACACACCGTCTCGATTACAAGGGATGCTGCCTTTTTAAATAAGGAGCCTAGGGCAACACTCCTGGGTGAAATTACAATAATATCCCCCAAAATTTTCGCCTATCAATATCCGGATCAGACTCCGCACTCCTCCAACAATCTCCCACTTGGAGACTGATCTTAAAATCAGCAATCGAGTCTTGTAATCCTTGCTCTTTCCACGATTCAGAAACTCAATGCGGCACCTCCAATCTTCATCATCCATGGAGCCCAACTGAGGTCATGTATAGCCTCAGTTTTTCTGTAGTCACCATCTTTATCAACATGTCTGATGAATTTTCAGCTCCACGTATCTTTTCAAGTGACAAAGTCCCATCATCTAGTAGCTCTCTAATGAAATGATATTTCACTTGTATATGTTTTGTCCTTGGATGAAACATTGGATTCTTTGCAAGATGGATTGCACTCTGACTATCACAGAAAAGAACAGTACTACCATGTTTTCTGCCAAACTCTTCAAGAAAATTCTTTAACCAAACCATTTCCTTGCTAGCTTCTGTAACTGCAATGTATTCGGTCTCAGTTGTAGAGAGAGCCACAATCTTCTGTAATTGAGAAACCCAGTTCACTGTGGTTCCACCTAAGGTGTAAATGTATCCTGTTGTGCTCCTTCTGCTATCCACTTCTCCAGTCAAATCTGCATCCACAAAGCGCTGTAAATTGAGACCACTCAGTGTGAAACACAAACCCATACCTGTGGTACCTCAAAAATACCGTAGGATCCATTTGACAGCCTCCCAATGTTTCTTACCTGGATTTGCCATGTACCGACTCACTGCTCCCACTACATGTGCAATATCTGGTCTAGTACAAACCATAGCATACATTAGGCTACCTACAGCTGAAGCATAAGGAACTTTGTTCATGTATTCATGTTCCTCCTTTGTCTTGGGTGATTACTCCTTTGAAAGCTTGAAGTGATTCGCCAAAGGTGTGCTTACTGTCTTTGCATCCTGCATTTAAAATCTGTTCAGCACCCTCTCAATGTAGCCTTCCTGAGTTAACTTCAAGGTTTTAGCCTCTCTATCCCGAACAATCTCCATCCCGAGTATCCTTTTTACGGGTCCCAAGTCCTTCATGTCAAACACCTTTGACAATTGTTCCTTCAGCATGTTGATCTCTTGTATGTTTGATCCTGCAATTAGCATATCATCCACATACAAGAGCAAAATAATATCATCCACATACAAGAGCAAAATAATATAGCAGTCATCAAGTTTCTTGAGATAGCAACAATAATCAACTTGACATCTACTGAAACCACTGCTGCACATGAAACCATCAAATTTCTTATACCACTGTCTGGGGGTCTGTTTCAAACCATATGGAATTTTCTTCAACTTGCACACAAGGTTTTCTTTTTCACGGACCTGAAAACCTTCCGGTTGTAGCATATAAATATCCTCATCTAGATCACCATGAAGAAAGACTGTCTTCATATCCAGCTGTTCTAGATGCAAGTCTTCAGCTGCCACAATACTCAACACTAGCCTGATTGTGGTTAGTTTGACAACAGGAGAAAAAATCTCAGTGTAGTCAATACCTGCCTTCTGCTGGAAGCCTTTCACAACTAACCTTGCCTTGTACCTTTTGTTGGCATCACATTCTTCTTTTAACCTATACACCCATTTATTATGGAGTGCCTTTTTACCCTATGGTAAAGGAGTCAGTACCCAAGTCTCATTCTTCTGCAAAGAGTTCATATCCTCTTTCATAGCATGCTCCCACTTGACAGAATCCTTCATTTGTATTGCTTCACTGAAATATTCTGGCTCACCATTATCAGTCAATAACAAGTAATGCAAAGAAGGAGAATACCTTTCAGTGGGTTTGGGTACTCTATTAGATCTCCTTAGTGGTGGTGCCGGTGTATAGGGTTCTAGTTGTGTCATGACATTCTCAGGACTAGCTTGAGTTCTTTTTGGAACATCTTCTTCTAAGATTTCCTCTAACTCCACCTGATCTTTGACTTGCTTCCCTGCATCATCAGATTCTACAACAGATCTGTCTTTGTACAAGACTTTTTCATTGAATATCACATTCCTTTCTCGTATGATTATTCTATTCTAATCATCCCAGAAACGATATCCAAAATCATCAGAACCATATCCAATGAAAAAACATTTCTTAGACTTAGAGTCTAACTTGTCTCTGTTTTCAGAATTAATAAGCACATAGGAAGTACAACCAAAGACTTTTAGATGTGAAAGAGTTACCTCATTTCCTGTCCATACCTCCTCCGGTAGCTTGCCATCCAAGGGGACACACGGTCCTCTATTTATCAGGTATGCGGCTGTACTCACTACATCTGCCCAAAATGTCTTGGGCAAACCAGCATGAATTCTCATGCTTCTGGCACGCTCATTCAGTGTTCTATTCATCCGTTCTGTAACACCATTTTGCTGAGGTGTTCCTGAAATGGTCTTCTGCATTCGAATTCCATTCAGTGCGCAAAAGTCTTTGAACTCCTTGCTGTCATACTCTCCACCATTATCTGACCTCAGACACTTGATTTTCAAACCAGTTTCATTTTCAACTAGAGACTTCCACCTTTTAAAAGTAGCAAACACGTCAGATTTATTTTTCAGAAAATAAACCCATACCTTCCTGGTGGAGTCGTCGATGAAGGTGACATAATATTGTGAGCCTCCAAGAGATGATACCGATGAAGGCCCCCACACATCCGTGTGCACAAGCTCCAGCTTTTCAGACTTGGATGTCCTACTTACTTTGGAGAAGTTAACCCTTTTTTGCTTCCCAAATACACAATCTTCACAGAATCCGACATCTACAGTTTTTAAACTAGACAACTTTTCCTTCACCTGCAGTACCTTCATTCCCTTTTCACTCATATGCCCAAGTATGCAATGCCAAGTTTCTGAATCACTATGAGAATCAGCCACTGCAACTGTGTCTCTTGTATTTGTTGTCATGTACAAGGTACCCATCTTACTGTCTCGTGCTATGATTATAGCGCCTTTAGTGATCTTCCAGGAGCCACCTACAAAGGTAGTGATATAACCTTCACTATCAAATTGCCCCACAAAAATCAGGTTTCTCTTCAGCCCAGGCACGTGTCTGACATTATGCAACTTCCATGCAGTCCCATTTGCTGTCATGATTTTCACATCTCCCTTCCCCACAATATCCAAGGGTTCATCATCAGCAAGATAGACCCTACCAAAATTACCAGCAACATAATTTTCAAGGCAATCCTTTTGTGAGGTAGAGTGAAAAGATGCTCCAGAATCTAAGATCCACGATTCTATAGGACTGTCAACACTCAGGACTAAGGCATCCTCTATTTCTTCTGTTGTTGCATTCACAGACTCTTCCTTTTGGTTTGGATTTTGGTTTCGATTTTGGTACTTCTTCTTCGGTGCTCTGCAATCTCTTTTCAAGTGCCCTTTCTTACCACAGTTCCAACAACCATCACCATGAAATCTCGACTGACTTCTTCCTTTTGACTTAGACCTATCTCGATCTTGACTACGCTGATTTGCTCGTCCCCTGCCTTCGACATTCAAGGCAGAACTTGATGATTCACCTGATTCTTTCCTGCGAATATCTTCGCTTAGAATCAAGTCTCGAACCTCATCCAGCTTCAACTTATTTGAACCTGAAGAACTACTCACAGCGGTCACAATCGCACCCCAACTTTCTGGTAGAGAGGAGAGCAAAATCAATGCCCTAACCTCGTCCTCAAAGTTGATGTCCACCGAACTCAACTGACTCGTGATCAGATCGAACTCATTGATATGATTTGTAATAGAAGCACATTCGACCATCTTCAAATTAAATAAACGACACATCAAATATACCTTATTAGAGGCGGATGGTTTTTCATACATATTTGATAGCGCCTTCATCAACCCTGCTGTGGTCTTCTCGTTCACGATGTTGAACGCAACGTTTCTCGCCAACGTCAACCGGATGACCCCCAGAGCTTGTCTATCCATCAGATCCCAATCTTCCTTCTTCATCCCTTCCGGCATCGTACCAGCAAGAGGTTGATGAAGTTTCTTCTGATACAGGTAGTCCTCCATCTGCATCTTCCAGATATCAAAATCTTTGCCATCGAATCTCTCGATCCTGACCTTTCCCTCTTCTGCAGCCATCGCTCCCACTACTCCCCCGAACCAGAACAAGGCTCTGATACCAGTTGTTAGGAACTGAAGTACCTGTAGAGATGGACAAACAATAGAGGAGGAAGAAAGAAGGGGGAAGAGAAGATCAAATCACAAGAACACTAGAATTTACGTGGTTCGGAGGCGATGTGCCTTCCTACATCCACGGCCGCACTGAGATCTCTTATTTCGCACACACCGTCTCGATTACAAGGGATGCTGCCTTTTTATATAAGGAGCCTAGGGCAACACTCCTGAGTGAAATTATAATAATATCCCCCAAAATTTTCGCCTATCAATATCCGGATCAGACTCCACACTCCTGCAACAATAGCAACATAGCATCCCATCTATTTGGCCCAATCTTTTCTCTCAAGCCTCACCGCGGCGTCCTAAAAGGGTGTTACCAAATGGCATACGTTAGTCTCATGTAAGAACGAAGAAGTACTTGCTCAAAGGAGGCCGAAAACCCACGTCAAAAACCATAACCATAAGAAAGGTAAAGATCAACGGCGATGTTAAGTCCATAAAAGCTTTGGTTTTTTTTCTTTTTTAATTACAGAGTTCCAGCACAACATATGCGCATATGATCAACAGCGACGACGACAGTAACAACAGTAGACATTACAACAGAGATGGAGAGAGACGAGAAGGCGTTGGGTGATAAGTTGGTCGAGCTCAGATCTTGCCGCGGGGGCCGAGCTTGGGGGGGAGTTGGGGACCCTTCTTGATGGGGAGGACGTCGCCGGAGACGGTGGAACTGAAGTAGGCGAGGGTGGCGCCGCCACCCAGTAGCAAGAACTTGAGGAGGAAGCCCCTCTTGGTGAAGGGCGCAGCGAAGGTCTCGAAGAACTTGCTCTGCGGATTCCCCTCGCCCATCCAACAAACAAAACGCACACGTCAACAGAGCTAGAGGCACAGAAGAAAGCACAACAAAGAAGAGAGAGAGTAGAAGAGCGAGAAAGGTGCGAATGAGTTCACCGACCTGGAGGGGGTTGTAGGGGGAGGACGCGTCGGAGCCGTACAGGTCCCACTGACCGGTGGTGTTGGGGATATCTTCCAGGTCGAAGTAGACGCTCTTGTCCCCGTACTTGGCGACCACCGCCCCGGCGCCGGACCTGAGGCTGGGGCGGGGGAGGTTCCGGCGGGGGCGCCTGACGGCGAGCCTCGTGCCGTTCAGGGAGTTGCCCCCAAGGCCCTTGACGCCCACCGGTTGCACGGCCGCTGCGACAGTGGCGAGGGAAGCCATAGCGCTCAGGTACAGTGATGTGTTTCTCCTCTCGCGCCTTCGGTCCCGACGTAGCGTCCGAGCGCGCGCGCGCTTTGTCCTCTCGGCGAGGGATCAGATTTTTGGGTTCTTACTTCCCGGCTAGATTGCTCTTCTGTAGTCCTTGGACGACCGGATAGTTCACTCCCAGTCGAAGTATTACACGTGTACAACTGAGGATAAGCTTATCCTTGTCCGAGGAACTCAGACCATGGCTTCCCGATTCCTTTTTCTAATGTAGCCCTCTTGACGCATTCGGGGTTGCTAGGCAGGCTTTGGGGAGTCTTTGGGACGTTATAGACTTGGGACCATGTTTGATGAGCTGTCGATGGTTTCCATGTGGTGATGCAATTACAGGAGACGTAGAAAGGGTAAAATGGGCTCCATTTCCCCGAGGTGATACAAAAGTTTATTTTTTTTTTTTACTAAGGGTGCCTTTGAGAATATATGTGAGAAGAGATAAATTTTAATGTGAGAGATTATAAAATACGTGGAATTCACTCTAATGATTTGAATCCACTTTTTCTTTTCAAAATCTCACCAAAATGAGTTTTTAAATTTGAGAGAAAAGAGACATTATTGTTCCTATCTCTCTCTAACCTTAAGAATCCACTTTTAAAATGAGAGAACAATTTTTGAGTATTAATGTGTTTATCTCCCACAAAGAATCTTCCAATGATTAGAAGCTACTTTCATAATCCACTCCATTGAAGTGCCAAACGCACCCTAAGAAGACAACAACTTTTGTAGAGGCCGAAAAGTGTTTTCCCTTTTGACTCGTATCACACCTTTGAGATTTGTTTATTGGAGAAGAACAGTCGGCCACCCGAGAAAACCTACAATCACTAGAGGACGATGTCAGAAAGAGTTCTGAAAGTGATTCCAAGAGATAACCATCCGATACTAAAGTCAGCGACTTAGAGAAGTAGAAAGGGAGAAGAGTTAAAGTAAGAGGAGAGCCGAAGAGGGCAGAATGGGGGAGCCTGAGCGTAGGAGCAAATGTCCAGAGAGTGCTCGGAAGGCTAGGAGAGCGCTCAAAGAGGTAGGGGAGAAGAACCCTAAGAGAACCTCTCTGGACTCACTTCGCCGATGGAGATTCCTTCTGTCGTTGCATAGAGGAGCCTCTCTCTCTCTGCTAGCACTAGGATATCTCTCTTCTATCTTTATAAGCATGGATGTGTATGGAGATGAATTTGGCCATTTTTTCTTCATGAGTATGTCTATAGGTGTATATGTGTGTGTCTCTCTGTACCTTTGGGTCCAACTAGGGACCTATTTATATAGGCTACCATGGCACTGTCCGTTCTCCGACTGGGAATTGACGTAGATCGTGGAGTAACACCTCCTTGATCATGGGGGTTACCCGTTGCATGCTTGCCCATTCCCGGAAGGGAGACTTCATGGCGGAGATCTCGGCAGCTTGGGTGTGACTCAGTCCATGCTGAGGAAAGTCATGTGATGGTGGTGACAACGTTTGCCCATTGGCGAGTTCTGTGGCGTTCAGATCCTATGCGCGCAGTAATTCTGCCTGTGGCCTAGTGGAGTTTCCTTGGTCCTCAACTGGGCCATGCTGAATGGGCTGGAGGCTGGTGGGGTGATCCGTCACAGGCTCAATTGGACTGGGCCGTAACGGGCTTGGCTATATGAGGCCACGCTTGGGCCTGGCGAACATTCCCCTCCTCACTAGCTCCCCACTCTCGAGCACCGAGTCTGCTCATAGCTTGGGAGGAGTCATACGAGGTCAGTCGAGGGGGAATGTCTGGCAAAATCTTCTCGAGCCTTCTCATTCCTCTGACATGGGTGTAGATCATGAAAAATCCACAAGATTTTTAAAAAATAAAAAGGGAGGAGCATGAATATGCTAAATAGAATGTGATCTCTAGAGACACACGAGCCTCGAAAGATATTAACAATAAAGGAAAGAGGGATCGCGTGATGAATACCTTTTAGAAGCGGGGGAGATTGTGATTTTAACCTTCTTTTCCAATCGACCGGCCAATGATGAAAGCTTCCTTTGATTACCCTTGCAAAGATAATAAACAACCAATAAAAAGATATGGATCATCAATTAAAGTGTGTAGCATCAAATTCTTAATAGAAATAATAGGGTGTTTGGAAATATTTTTTTAAAGAAACTATTTCTACCTACAAAAATATGTTGTGTCAATTTTTAACTTAAATTTTAAAAATGATAAAAATTGACACTTTCTGTTTGGTACTAATGCCATAATTTTGAAAATTAGTGTGGATGTGTTTGGCAGATAATTTTTTATAATTAAAATAATACATAAATTGGTAAAAGTAATTTGTGACCTCCGCTTGAAACTCCCTCGACACCGCCGCCGCCGGTCCCCGGCTCAGCATCGCGGATGCGACGCCGAAGCCACCTCCCCTGATGCGGGACGGAACTGACAAATGGACTAAACCTATGATGAAGACCAAGTGCGGCCAGCACTCACACGAGACAAGGCAAGCCGAGAGATCGACCTCCGTACTATTCCTCCGAAGAGAGGCGTCTCTCAACAAGAAACCCAAGTCCACGGTCGTCCCTATGAGGGAAGCGAGTGGATCAAAGCGGCAAAGGAGCCGACGCGCAACTATAGGAGTCTAGTCCGAGCTCGGTGCTCGACTAGGGCCACGGAATGGGATACTCTCACTCACGATCTCGCGGTGTTGAATGCTAGCTAGGATCCCTACACTCTCACGCGGCATACAAGATCACATACTAGTAAAGCAAACTGCCAAGGGGGGGGGGAGCGTCGCACGTACCTCCACGCCTAGGCGTGGGGAAGGAACCCCGGCCGAGACCGACAACCCCGATACACACAATGAAAGAATAGGTACAAGCCAGCAATGGTGCCCACTCCTCGCAGGGAGATAACAGGCTACAACAATTCCATTCGGGGCGGCCGATACACGGGCTGACGGGCGGCACTCGGTGAAGGGTTGGCCACGAGGAGGGTCCGAATGACGATCGGCAGAATCGCAGCAACGCGCGACTCGGTGGTAAACGTTCCCACGAATGGATCCGAAGTCTGATTGGGGCGCCGTCAGCGAGGGCGCGTAGTTAGGTCGCAGGAGGAAGCCTCGGCCAAAAGGCGTGCTCAGATTCCGTCCGTGGAAGCCGTGGCCGCACCTGCAAGTGGGGACAAGGAATCTGCTCCCAGAACTGCGCTGTCGAGCGGGGAAAATGGTAACTCGCTGCTCCGGTAGGTGATCGAGGCCCCGCTTGTGGGAGGACGTCGGGGACGCAGAGCAGCAGGTCCGGACCAAAGAGCTCGGTCAGATCTGGTCGTGGTTGGACGCTGTGAACTTTGGAAGTCGCCGGTTGTCCTGGCACCGGGTGGACTGGGCAGGCCCGCGCGACCTCACGGGAACGGACGCCACGAACAGCTCGGACGTCGGAACGAGACGAGGTTGGCGGCGTTGGAAAGAGGACGACGAGAGGTACAAACCCTGAAGAAATCAGCTCCAAACCCGGAGTTTTCCGTCCTGTGGGATTTTCGCAAGAAGGAGGGTGGATCTGGGTGCGCAGAGAGGGAGGCTCCAGCGCTAGCTCACGAGAAAACTCGCCACGGGTGGTGCCGACCTCGGATCGAGGCGAAACCAAAGCCCACGCGCTGCCGACTCGTAGAAGTATCCACCAAAAAAAGGAGGGGCTCGGATTCGACCCGCACCGGATGGGGACGGCCGCTACAACTCGGGGCCGAATCTGGAACACGCGAACTCGAACCGGAGACGAAGTAGAAGGGAGGAAGAACCTCGGCGTCGCACCGAGGGGATGGGGAGTCGCACCCCGGGGTTGCTCCCGTTGCAGGAGCAGAGGAGGAAGAGAGGGTCGCCCTCTCCAAGGGGTGGCTGCGCAAATGGCTGCTCAATCAAAATATTTCATTCATTAATTCCTAAAGAAAGTACATAAGACCTTATATATGGAGGGGGGGGAATGCTAGGGTTTCAACCCTAGCAAGGGGGGAAAGGGGGGCGGCCAAAAGGGGGGGAGGGGATCGAATGGGAAGGAAAAAAAGGGGGGGTGCGCAATCTACTTCCTAAAAAAAAGGTAGGGGGGCGGCTGCCTCCTCCTCCTCTTGGAGGAGATGAGAGGGGGCGCCCAAAACCCTCATGGGCCAAAAGGTTGGACCAAGAAGTGGCCCACTAGTCCTATTGCCCAACCAATGAGCCTAGCACACCCAATAAAGGTCTAATTGGCCCCAATTGGCCTACAAAGGTCCACAATAAAGAATAAACATGTCCACGCAGGGACTAAACCAAGGCCTGGTATGGCCATCATGTAAAAGAAGGTCCTCTAAACCATGCCGTAGTCGCCGAGCCAAAGAGATGCCGGCGTGCTCCGCGTGCTCCGTCGAGAAAGGCAGCGCGTGTCCTCACCAATTCTCCCCGGGTGGGAAGAACTCGACCCCGTCGAGTAAGGGTCACGATCGCTCCAATAACGCTCCAGCAGGTCCGGGTCGATCAGCTCCAGCTCTCCACGTGTGATCCAGGTGTCGTCTGTCGCAGGGCGCCCTCTCCAGCGCACTAGGAAGTGCTGGTAGGCTCCGCTCCTGGTCGTGGTCACCTGCTCATCCAGTATGCAATCTATATGCTCGCGTGTCTGTAATGGGGCTGGAGGAGGTGGACGCTCAGAAGGTGTAATGCTCTCAACAGGAGGGGTAGGCCCAAAAAGCTCACTGGGAATCACCGCGGGATCCCGATATGCCACCAGATCTGAAACATTGAACGTCGAACAGATCCCATAGTCGTCTGGCAGCTCAATCTCATACGCATTCGACCCAATTCGCTTCAAGACTCGAAAGGGTCCGGCACCGCGGTCCTGGAGTTTCTTCACGGCCCCCGAAGGGAACCGTTCAGGTCTAACCCTGATCATGACGTACTCTCCCACTTGGAACTCACGGGTGCGTCGATGCGCGTCAGCTAATTCCTTATAACGTGCGTTGCTGGCCTCGAGGGGGTGATGATGATGTAGACTCCAAACTAGTGGCGTGGACTCATACCGATATGAATGCATGGGTGGCCCAGGGCATCCAAACATAGACCCAGCATGTCTATGACGCCTACATGACTGGACAACACGGGGAGGACCAGGACAACCAAAGTTGTATCTATCATGCATGGGTGTCCTACGGAATGTGGTAGACTCATGGGGACTAAATTGCCCAAACTCACTCATGACATTCCCTATATGAGACAAACCCCTATATGATGGTGGACATGAAGAAACATGGGGAAGAGACATGTGTCCCTGGCCTCCTAAGCTCGGGCATCTGGATGCCGGTAAGGTGAGGTGTTGACTAGAAGGCCTAGGTGGTGTATGATAGTGGACCTCCTCGACAAGGTGGGGAAAAGAATATGGGTCGAGAGGCTCACTAGGGAGGGGATCGAAAGGGTCAAAGAAATGATGACCCCTCCCGACAGGTCCCTTCACTATACTTGCCCATGTGCGACATTCGCCCAGGTGCAGATAATCACCTTCAGACACTCTCATGTATGGGGCAAGAGGCTCATGAGGAAGGCAAGGAAGGCTAGGTTCCTCCCTCGGGACCGTGAAACCATAAGCGGGGACAAAATCAACCTCCACGAGTATGGGAAATAATAACAGGACCTCGGATGTGATATGTCCTATGGTGTAGACCGAGGTAATAGACCCCAAAGCAAGGGAGTGTAAAGCTATGACTATAGGGTTGGTCAGACCCTAAGGTCAACATATAAGTCAACTCCCATTGATAATCTAAACTCCTAAGGAAGTCCTTCACATTTTCAAGAAAGCAGAAGGACCGAAAAGTGGTGTGAAAGGAGTTAAGGGGTATTATTGGGAGGGCTGGTCCCATGGGTGTATAGCAAAGAATGGAGACATCTAGAAGTGGACCCTCCCTTAGCCAGCTAGCTAAAGACTCTCCAATGACCAGTTCACCCTCGGAAGGTAAGAATGTCTCTATATGAGGGTCTAAGGGTGAAGCCTCTCTCTCGGGAGTGGAAACTGAGTCCTCTATGATGTGGAGGGGCCCCTGGCTCTCAGTCGAGGGTCTCAGGCCGAGAGTGTCGGCCTTAACTTCCAAAGGTTCAGGCACGACTGGGTGCTCCATGGGGTCACTCCCTAACTCCTCGACCCCCGTTAGATACTCCTCAATCAATTCCTGTTCAGCCTCATAAATCACTGGAACAAAAGGCGGAGTGGATCGCTGGGGTGGTGGCAGGCATGAGCACGGAGGCGGAGCGGACTGTGGGCTAGGGGAAATCGATGATCCCATAGGAGTGCCCATCCTTTCTAGTTTCTCCCTAACGAGTTGCAGGAGTTCTGCGAAGGGGAGATCTCTCAAGTTAGGGGCATTCGGGGAGACTTGCTGGTAATCATGAGATTTAGTCTCGGGCTTAGACTCACAGACAGGTGGCACCTTGCTCCTCCAACTATGATGTGCTCGGTTGGGGGTAAGAGGTGATGGGCGTTGCGGAGGTTGAGCCCTTAGAGTGGCCTTAGACTGATCGAGGGAGATAGGAGGAGTGGTAGTGCTCCTTGGGCTATGGGTCTCTGAGTAGGAGGCGAAGCGTTGGGGAGCGTAGATCCTCCTAAATTCTACCTTCATCTCCTCCCATGAGTGTATGGGCTCTTGCCTCCAACCTGCCCTAAGACCTACTATGTGATCCCACACTTCCCTAGCTTGAGGTGAAAGTTGACCCCTGGCAATGTTGACTCTCTCGGAACCATATATCCAATTCTTCTCAAAGTATTTTCCCATGGTAGCCTCCCACTTTAGATAGGCTCTAGGGCTCGATCCATCAAAGTGAAGGTCCCCATCTACCATGATGTCCAGGAATAGAGGGTCGGTCGGACCCTTGTGGAGGATGTAAGGAGTAGCCATGATGAAGCACCTGAGGACTCTAAATACACATGCACGCCCTAGGACTATGGAAGGGACATGTAGGACAACTAAGGGATGGGACTAGACACAACTTAAAATGGTGAAGGAAACTGGGGGAAGAATACGGACTCAAATGCACCTAAAACAGACCTAATGACTTACATGCAACTTAGACAGATCTAATGCTCTAATTTGCACCCTAGACAACCTAAAGACTCAAATGACCTAAGACCCCAATTTGCTAGAACAAACTGGTTCCCTAGGCTCTGATACCATATTTGATGCGGGACGGAACTGACAAATGGACTAAACCTATGATGAAGACCAAGTGCGGCCAGCACTCACACGAGACAAGGCAAGCCGAGAGATCGACCTCCGTACTATTCCTCCGAAGAGAGGCGTCTCTCAACAAGAAACCCAAGTCCACGGTCGTCCCTATGAGGGAAGCGAGTGGATCAAAGCGGCAAAGGAGCCGACGCGCAACTATAGGAGTCTAGTCCGAGCTCGGTGCTCGACTAGGGCCACGGAATGAGATACTCTCACTCACGATCTCGCGGTGTTGAATGCTAGCTAGGATCCCTACACTCTCACGCGGCATACAAGATCACATACTAGTAAAGCAAACTGCCAAGGGGGGGGGGGAGCGTCGCACGTACCTCCACGCCTAGGCGTGGGGAAGGAACCCCGGCCGAGACCGACAACCCCGATACACACAATGAAAGAATAGGTACAAGCCAGCAATGGTGCCCACTCCTCGCAGGGAGATAACAGGATACAACAATTCCATTCGGGGCGGCCGATACACGGGCTGACGGGCGGCACTCGGTGAAGGGTTGGCCACGAGGAGGGTCCGAATGACGATCGGCAGAATCGCAGCAACGCGCGACTCGGTGGTAAACGTTCCCACGAATGGATCCGGAGTCTGATTGGGCCGCCGTCAGCGAGGGCGCGTAGTTAGGTCGCAGGAGGAAGCCTCGGCCAAAAGGCGTGCTCAGATTCCGTCCGTGGAAGCCGTGGCCGCACCTGCAAGTGGGGACAAGGAATCTGCTCCCAGAACTGCGCTGTCGAGCGGGGAAAATGGTAACTCGCTGCTCCGGTAGGCGATCGAGGCCCCGCTTGTGGGAGGACGTCGGGGACGCAGAGCAGCAGGTCCGGACCAAAGAGCTCGGTCAGATCTGGTCGTGGTTGGACGCTGTGAACTTTGGAAGTCGCCGGTTGTCCTGGCACCGGGTGGACTGGGCAGGCCCGCGCGACCTCACGGGAATGGACGCCACGAACAGCTCGGACGTCGGAACGAGACGAGGTTGGCGGCGTTGGAAATAGGACGACGAGAGGTACAAACCCTGAAGAAATCAGCTCCAAACCCGGAGTTTTCCGTCCTGTGGGATTTTCGCAAGAAGGAGGGTGGATCTGGGTGCGCAGAGAGGGAGGCTCCAGCGCTAGCTCACGAGAAAACTCGCCACGGGTGGTGCCGACCTCGGATCGAGGCGAAACCAAAGCCCACGCGCTGCCGACTCGTAGAAGTATCCACCAAAAAAAGGAGGGGCTCGGATTCGACCTGCACCGGATGGGGACGCCGCTGCAACTTGGGGCCGAATCTGGAACACGCAAACTCGAACCGGAGACGAAGTAGAAGGGAGGAAGAACCTCGGCGTCGCACCGAGGGGATGGGGAGTCGCACGGCGACCCTCTCTTCCTCCTCTGCTCCTGCGATGGGAGCAACCCCGGGGTGCGACTCCCCATCCCCTCGGTGCGACGCCGAGGTTCTTCCTCCCTTCTACTTCGTCTCCGGTTCGAGTTTGCGTGTTCCAGATTCGGCCCCAAGTTGCAGCGGCGTCCCCATCCGGTGCAGGTCGAATCCGAGCCCCTCCTTTTTTTGGTGGATACTTCTACGAGTCGGCAGCGCGTGGGCTTTGGTTTCGCCTCGATCCGAGGTCGGCACCACCCGTGGCGAGTTTTCTCGTGAGCTAGCGCTGGAGCCTCCCTCTCTGCGCACCCAGATCCACCCTCCTTCTTGCGAAAATCCCACAGGACGGAAAACTCCGGGTTTGGAGCTGATTTCTTCAGGGTTTGTACCTCTCGTCGTCCTATTTCCAACGCCGCCAACCTCGTCTCGTTCCGACGTCCGAGCTGTTCGTGGCGTCCATTCCCGTGAGGTCGCGCGGGCCTGCCCAGTCCACCCGGTGCCAGGACAACAGGCGACTTCCAAAGTTCACAGCGTCCAACCACGACCAGATCTGACCGAGCTCTTTGGTCCGGACCTGCTGCTCTGCGTCCCCGACGTCCTCCCACAAGCGGGGCCTCGATCGCCTACCGGAGCAGCGAGTTACCATTTTCCCCGCTCGACAGCGCAGTTCTGGGAGCAGATTCCTTGTCCCCACTTGCAGGTGCGGCCACGGCTTCCACGTACGGAATCTGAGCACACCTTTTGGCCGAGGCTTCCTCCTGCGACCTAACTACGCGCCCTCGCTGACGGCGCCCCAATCAGACTCCGGATCCATTCGTGGGAACGTTTACCACCGAGTCGCGCGTTGCTGCGATTCTGCCGATCGTCATTCGGACCCTCCTCGTGGCCAACCCTTCACCGAGTGCCGCCCGTCAGCCCGTGTATCGGCCGCCCCGAATGGAATTGTTGTAGCCTGTTATCTCCTGCGAGGAGTGGGCACCATTGCTGGCTTGTACCTATTCTTTCATTGTGTGTATCGGGGTTGTCGGTCTCGGCCGGGGTTCCTTCTCCACGCCTAGGCGTGGAGGTACGTGCGACGCTCCCCCCCTTGGCAGTTTGCTTTACTAGTATGTGATCTTGTATGCCGCGTGAGAGTGTAGGGATCCTAGCTAGCATTCAACACCGCGAGATCGTGAGTGAGAGTATCCCATTCCGTGGCCCTAGTCGAGCACCGAGCTCGGACTAGACTCCTATAGTTGCGCGTCGGCTCCTTTGCCGCTTTGATCCACTCGCTTCCCTCATAGGGACGACCGTGGACTTGGGTTTCTTGTTGAGAGACGCCTCTCTTCGGAGGAATAGTACGGAGGTCGATCTCTCGGCTTGCCTTGTCTCGTGTGAGTGCTGGCCGCACTTGGTCTTCATCATAGGTTTAGTCCATTTGTCAGTTCCGTCCCGCATCATCCCCGGCCGCCATCCGGGCAGTTCCAGATGGCTTCACCGCCACGATCTTTCCTTTCCCCACCGCAACCACAGACCACCGCCCTTCTTTGCCCCACCACTCCTATTGCAACCCAACCAAAACCCTACGGCCATCACCCCAGCCCACCTCCATCGTGGCCTGCCGCCACTCTGCCACGGCCACCACAACCTTAGCCGTCACTGCACTACCATCGCAGCTCGTCGCCACCCTATCGTGGCCATCACCGCTGCAACCCGCCGCCGGTCTGCAGACGCTACCACCCCTGTGCACAGGGCTTGCTGTCGACGTGGTCCACATTTGCCTTCTCCTCCGTGAATCACAGCAGCAGCAGAAGCCGACCGCTAGTGCCCCATCGTCGCCCACCTGCCGCTAGCCTACCGTTCGTTGTACAAGCATCATCACCAACAATACTGTACACATGCACACGAGCATCTCAGAGCTTGGTGACCTACAAAACTTCCTCCATCACGAGGCTTCTGGCCTTGTTGATGGTCATGAAGTAGAGGGAACAGGTGCTCCTCCAGCTCGTCCAGCTGTTGGTTGAGGCTGGCATCGTTCTTCTTCAGCTGCCGCACCACCTCATGTGTCGGCGGGAGGCCCTCTTGCCATCGCTCGGAGCAAAACCGTAGCATGGCCAGCATGTGCTCCACCTCATCGCGCAGTCTCCCCACCAGCTAGCCAATGGTGTCCAGGTCCCAGCTCAGTATGTACGCACCCTTCGCCGCCGCGTCGAGCTGGGCCAGTGCCCGGGCCACCCACCGGGTGGATGCCAGCCAAAGCAGAACGGGGGAGCAGCACCAGCAGTGCCATTGAGTTGAGGGTATTCTTGAGGGGCCGGTAGCAGAGGTGCATCCCCTTGATGTCCTTGAGGAGGAGGCCGCATAGGAGCGAAGCGTTGGCCGTCTTGGGGAAGAGGTCAGAGATGAGAAGGAAGCGGTCGTCGGCGCCGGCCCGGCCACGGGGGAGGGGGCCATGAGGGGGGCTACGTAGGGCACCGGCGTCGGGGGAGGGAGGTCGCGCGTGGGTGGGAGGGGGAGTCTCGAGACGTGTGGGTGCTTTTAAAAAAAATTACTCTAGACTAGTTTTTTTTCGAGGAAGATTTACACGGGATGAGATTCTCTCCCTAAAATTTAGGAAAGGAATACCAAACAGGGTTAGAGGGTCTCCTACTCTTTTTTAAAAAATTTAAGAAAAAAAGAGAGAAAAAATAGCAACCAAACACCCTATAAATAATAAAACATGGAAAAGGACACACCTTGTTGGTGTTTGGTCTTAAACCCTATGCAAAGGGTAGGGAATATAATGATGATATGCAAAATAAAAGGGAGTGTGTAAGTGTTGCACTATGAAAGATCTCAATATGATTGAGATTAAAAGAAATAAAAGAAAGAGAGAATATGATGCATGCAATAACAATCTAACAAATAAAAAAAGATAAGAAGAGAGAGAGGCTTATTGGTTTTCTCCAAGAAGGGGGATGCTTCTCCAAGATCTTCCAAGGGATGGAGCTCCAAAGATGTAGCTTTAAGCTTAGGGGAGGCTCTTTCTTTCTTCTTGACGACACCTTCCAACAGAGTTTTCCTAAGGATTGTAGATTTTAGTCTTAAACACCCTTGAGAGGGGGGTCCTATTTATAGAGTAGGAAATTCGGAGTAGAAAATCCTTCAAAAATAGAAAAAGAAGTTTTAGTGGGATTGATCCTTCTATTACGGTGCCAACACGCCACACCAAAATGGGGGATGAGCACCCAACCTATAGGTAGCTCCTCTACCACTACATAGGGCACCTACTCCTACTGCTACTCCTCACGGGAACTCACAAACACAAATTTAAATAAAACGAAAAATAACGTGACGGGGACATGAAAGCAAGGCCACTAACACTTTATTTACATTTTTATCCCTTGGGTTAATTGTATGACAATTATAAAGCCAATGTGTTAGTCCTTATGACTTAGTGAGTTTCTTTGGAAAAGGCCATGTAGGGTCCGGCGAGACCCCCACCTTCTTTCCTATTGGGCCACCTAGGTTCTAGGGCCCACATGGGCTGGTCTTTGGTCCATGGGAGAATATGGACTATGGTAGAAAAGTCCATTTTCTCCGCGTGACCAGGAAGGGGGCGCCCCCCTCCTTTAGTATTTTTTTATTGTAGTTTTAATTTGACCACATGGAGAATAATCTCCTATCCCCTATTTGCCCTCTCTAACCCTAGATCTGAGGTTAGTTTAGCTCTTTTAGCTAGTGTTATATAATCCTTGTATTTCCATATTTTGAAGAATTAATGAAAGAAGAAAATTGCATTGTGCATAATTGTCCATGGGCGCAGCCCCCCTCTCTCCTCTCCCACCCCTTGCAGCTGAGAAAGCAGCCCTCCTTGAGGTGAGAAGCCTCCTTATCGGTTTCCTCTACTGGGTGAGAAGCTCAGCACCGTCGTCGCCACCGGCATCAAGCCGCCGTCGCGCCACCACCGCCTCGCCGTCTCCATCTGTTCTCTACTGGGAAAGCAGCTTGGAGCCCTATTTCTTCCTCCAAATCCACAGATCTGATCGATCTGAAAATTTGAGGGTGAGTTCCCCACGTAATTCCCCCTCTTCAGAAAAATTCCCACATTTATCCACCTTTTGTTTGCTTCCCGTTCCACTAAAATCTCCCAGGTCTACACAACCTGTCCCCTGTGCAGATCCACCATCCAGCAACCCACCAATTCATGTCTTTCACTCCCCTTCCCAATTTAGATCAACTTGAAATTTGGACTAGGACTTCTGTCCATCAAACACCCTCTCCACAATTGTTTTCACTATTTTAGGAGTATGTTTACCCTCTTAAAAATCTCTGTTAAAATCGGAACCTATTCTATCCCCTATAGTCTAGATCCGACCTCCCCTGCCATAAAATCCTTCCCACCCTTCAAACCTCCTCCAAAAATTACAAAAATATTTTGCATGATCTTCACTTCCCCCTCTCTCACCCATAAAATTCTCAACTCCCAGATCCACCGTTTGAGCCTCGGTCAAACCTCATTATCAGGCAGATCCCTATCTGCCTAATCTATTCTGAGTCAGTGAGTCTGCTGTTCTAAATTCCAACACGGCGAATAAAGCAACAGGAAAATTCCTGTAACACCAGGTGTTCATAGATCTACGAGAGAGCTTCGCAATGGTGCCGGTTTCACGTTGATCCGACATCGGGTCTGCTCGTAGTATTTATTCTCGCCGGGTCGCGCGGCTCTGAAACTACAGAGCAGGTTCGGGACAACAAGTAGCAACGGCCAACCGTCGGACCGCCTCACCATCCATAAGGCGATCCAGTGCAATCCCCTCCAAGGGATAGTACCTCCAGGAGCCCTCTTCGCAATGATACCACTCCCAGCCCGATCGGCCTCCGACCGGAGCGTGATCATCCAGAGTGCTAGCACGCGCCGTCCGGCCAGCACCGAGTAGCAGTGCGTTGGCATCGACGAAGCTGCCCCAGGGAACGCCGCCCATCAACTCGAGCTCATACTCCATGGTCCACGTGTAGCCCTTTACCTCCCTGCGTGCAGTGGGCAATAAAATGCTTTTATGTAATTATTGATAATTCCTACAGTACCGGGAGTACGAGTCTTGACCGGGGTCGTGTTCCCCACGCCCGGAGCGTGGAGGTATCGTCTCTAACTCTCTTGGCATTTTGCTTACTTCATATATTTCTATATGCCAATACTTGCATGTGATAGGTCCTACCTCGTTATATTATTTCAATCACCGCTGTGAGTGTGACTGGCGAAACCCGTCCCGTGACCTGATCTGGGCACGAAGGAGTTTGACCACCGTGACTCATTGCCAGTTTCTCAACCGCGCACATCCGCACACTTCGCTTGCTAGGGACGAGTCGCGAGCTTGCCTAGAGTCCAGGTTCGCATCCGAATTGGTCTCGAGTCGCATACCGTCCCGCATCAAATTGGTATAAGAGTGGGTTAGAGTCTAGGGTAGTCGATTTAAAGTTTGCATTGCATTCCATTCCGGTATATTAAAAGGTGTCCCAGGAACGATAGGTTACGCCTATTGGGAAGGTAGCACACTTGCGTGAGTTCGGTCTTCGGATCAAATCTCCGCCACGTACTGGATATGGGTTGAGTCTAGATTTGTAGTCGAGTCTACGTTCCAACTTTGAATTGTTGTCTTATGGTCGTGTCTAGTCCATTAGAGAGTCAGCCTGTCTTGTCTCCTTGTGTTTGCATGTCCAACTACCCGCCAGCCCCATGGCAGATCCCCGAGTCCGTAGTCCTGATGAACTATATGTGGCCGACATGTTCCAAACTCTTATGGAAAAGATTGATGGGTTGAGTACACAACTAGATAAGTTGGATGGGTTGAGTACGCGTGTAGATGGCCTAAGCACACGCTTGGAAGAGAGGAGAGAGACCTTGGACCGGGATAGGAGGGCCTACACCTTACACCCACTTCACCTACCCGGCGAGTTCGTATTCCACGACGGCGTTCAGCCAACCACCTCCTTGTAGCCAGCCACACACCCCCAGCGGTCCGCTCCGCCTTCGAGCTCACGCCCACCACCACTCCCGGAGCCTGCTCCTATGGCCCCATATAGTGGGAGTATCCACTTCCCCGACCAGTGTCCTTCACATTCCCCTATCTTAGAGGACACACAT